>CM060923.1:333245695-334495695 GCA_030737875.1 Allium sativum
GCACTACCAATGCCCAAAGCGGTGACCAACAGCAACACAGGGAGAGAATATATATATATACATATATATATAAATATATATATAGTACATGGAAGCCTCCTGCTCGTCTCCATATAGCTACTCATGTATAACCACCTAAACTGTCTCTAGTCTGCTTCAGGAGCACAAAGAGTAATAAGAAGAGGCATAAAACTTAAGGTCAGACAAAAGTCTTGTATAAGCAATAGCAGCATAATAAAACAATAACAGGAATAAATAATCGTACCTGAACCTGGACCTGCAACCAAGAATTAGCACAACAAGATGCACAATACTCTTAGATAACATTAACATACAGAGCAAAATTGGGGTGTGTGTCATGTGGAGAACAAACATCAAAAAAAGCAACCATCCTCACATCTTTCACTCAGCGCGTAAAGCAAACGATACCCACCACTTTGATCACCAGATCCATTTGGGTCATGACGGAGTCCAACTCTGTACAACTATCACTACGACCACTTTTCCCTTTGGGTCCCTGACAGAGTCCCACTCCATAAAACCTCTAACCCCACTGCACTGGTCCGTGGTCAGTAAGCCTAACGGGTTAACCAGTCCATATAGCCCTGGCCCTGGTTCGTCTACATACCCCCTCTCTCAGCGAAGAACAAAAGAAATGGATATCGTTAACCCCTTTGCACACGTCCCGCAGCAAAGCCCAATTATTGAAGTTAACTCGTTGGTTCCCATCTGGATCCTGAGCGATAACTTCTCATTTGGACTTCCTTTGCATCTCGGATTTTGGTCGAATTGTGGTTGGTCTTCAGAAGAATCGTCACGTAGAAGTAATAACACACGTTCGGTTCAGATCATCGTTGGACCCTGATTTCGGTTCGGTTCGGGGTCCTTGGATCGTCTTGGTTTCTCATATTCGGGTCGGCCTTTCTCGTTCGGTTCGAATAAGAATGCCATCCTGGTTAGAATCGTCATCTCCGACTTGGTTTGGCCCTTTTGGTTTGGTTCGGTCCGGCTTTCTCGGTTCGGTTCTATTTCCATTCGATCCGACCCAAATCAACTCACACATGCCTTCCTCTTCGTCTTGCTTCCTCCTGCCATCGTTCTGGTTCTGTTCAGACCCCCCAACTCGATCTATTCCGGAATTCTGGCTCTTTTCCAACAAGCTTATATCATTCATTCTCGCCATAAGATGATTTTCCAACCATTTTAACTTTCCTATGCAATCATAAAACATACCAAATAGCAGTAAAAACATATAGGTTCAATCAAAAAGATAAAAACATCAATTACATATGTTATTTCAGATCAAACATGCCCAAATCCATGATTTTTCGCTTAATCCTTAAATTCCGGGATTATATAACTTAATCCAAATTAACCCAAATTTATATTAGTGACATAAAATATTATTTTAGAATTTTTACATATTTTTCCATATTTTTCTGAGTCACAATTTCTCTAATTATCACTAACCATCCGTAATTAGTTGTATTAGTGAATAAATGCAAAACACTCACCTTAGCCACAAATGAATGATATATCTGAAACCTTAACTAATTTGGCTCGGATTCCTATATACTACAGGAGCTCTAATCTGCCTTGCTTTGATGTAGATTAGATTAATTTGGGGTTAGAAAGTGATCAGAGAGAGATTCAGAAGATGGAGGCCATTACTAGGGTTCAAGGAATGTTTGTGGCAGCTAGAAAAATGAAATGAGATGATTCTCTAGCTCCTTTCTGCCCTCCCATAACCCTAATCCCGAAATGGGTTATGGGCCTAGCAGCTAATTACCCTATTTAGTCCAATTAGACTGTTTTTCCATCTTCAAACCTTATTTCAGCCATATCTCCCAAACAGTAAGTCCGTTTCATTAATGTGACCACTCAACAGAATGACAAACCATCATCCAAATCCAATGGAAGTGATTTTAGGTCAAAACTCCATACCAATCAAGTTATAGGTGAAACAATATTCGTCAAGGGCAAAATGATCATTTAAAATTCGGCGAAAATCGTGAATGTGGGAAATGACCCCAATTGTCGTTTCCCAAAGTTACACGACGATATGACTTCATATGAGCATAAAATAAATATTCTACGATCCTATGGTACCTAGAATGCGGGTCGTTACACTCTTCCCCCCCCCCCCCCCACCCGCCCCCCTTTAAGAAATTTTGCCCCCAAAATTCCTTAACCAAGAAAAAACAACAACGGTGTCACGCATGCTTATCAGCCATCTACAAACAATCAAACATACATAATGACTCAACAAGCCTATCCTAGCATGTGATTTACTAATAAGGGAATAACTATATCATGATTAAAATCTTCCTGGGTAAAGGGCTCTGGATACGACTTCCTTATGCTCTCCTCGGTTTCCCAAGTACAGTCATTCATTATCACCCTACTGGACCATAACCAGTTTCACTGTCTTCCTTTGAAGTTGTTTTATATCGTGTCTGACGAAACAAACCAGTTTGTGGTTTCCAACTGCCTCGGGTTCTATCTCAATTTCATCCAACTGATCTGGTGAAATAGTCATATCATAATCGTGCACAAACTTCCTTAACTGAGAAAAATGAAATACAATTTGCACTCCCGCCATCTTCTCAGGTAATCCCACTTTATATGCTAAATTCCCAACTTGTTCGAGAACTGGAAATGGACCAACAAATCTTGGTGCCAATTTTCCTCTCCTACCAAATCGAATCACAGTCTTTATCGGAGAAATCTTGACGAATACCAAGTCGCCAATGGAGAATTTCACATCTCTTCGTCGTTTATCAGCATAACTCTTCTTCCTATCTTGGTCATCCCTCATTCATTGTTGGATAACCTTGATCTTATCTGATGTTTCTCTTATTACATCTGGTCCCAGCATAAATTTCACACCATTTTCCAACCAACATGATGGTGAGTTGCATAGTCTTCCATACAAAGCTTCAAATGGAGCCATACCAATACTGGATTGATAACTATTATTATATGCGAGCTCAACCAGATGCAAATGGTCATCCCATGACCCTCCAAAGTCCAATACAAAAGCTATCAAGAAATCCTCTAATACACGATTAACCCTCTTTATTTGGCTGTCGGTTCGAGGAAGGTATGAGGTACTGAGATGTAATCTTGACCCTAAAGCCTCTGTAAGCTCTTCCAAAACCCACTAGTAAATAATGGATCTTGGTCATTCACAATGCCTTTAGGTACTCCATGAAATCTCATTACCACTTCATGTACAATTCCGCTAAATTAGTTGCCGTTCTATTCGGCTTGACCAGTATAAACCTTGCGCACTTTGTCAAATGATCCACAATCACCCAAATACCATCATGACGCAATCTAGTACTTGGTAAACCATCAGTGAAATCCATTGAGACTTGTTCCCACTTCCATTCGGGAATTTCTAACGGTTGAAACAAACCAATAGGCTTCTTTTGCTCAGCTTTAACTAGCTGGCAGTTCATGCCCTAGGATATAAACTTCCCAATGTCCCCCTTCATCCCTTCCCGGTAGTAGGTTTGCTTCATGTCTCGATACATTTTGTTACCACCGGGATGTATAATTAGTTTCGAATGATGACACTCTCTAAGAACTTCATCTCTCAATCCATTAACGTTGGGTACAACCAGTCTCCCATTCTTTCGAAGCCATCCCTCTCAATACGGTCCATACTTTCTCATTCCTTCACCATCGATACCCATCTCTACCCTGGAGATGATTCCCAATATGTTAGGATCGTCCCACTGACTGAAACTGATCCGCTCAATCAAAGTAGGTCTGGTCGTCAAACTTGCTAACATCTCTGGATCTAATTCACACTTATGCTTGAAATCATATCCCGCGATATACTCCAGTTGCTTTCAATCTAGAAACATAGCTCCCAGACTGGCATGTTTCCTACTCAATGCATTAACTACTGCATTGCCCTTCCCGGGTGTATATGGGATATTGAAATTGTATAAAGCCAATAACTCTAACCATCTAGGCGGATGAAGATTTAAATCCTTTTTAGAGAAAAGATACTTTAATGGATTATGATTGGTAAACAACACGAACTTTCACCCAAGAGGTAATGCCCCCACATCTTTAATGTGAACATGATCACTACCAATTCCAAATCGTGGGTAGGATATCTTTTCTCATGTGGTTTCAGTTGCCGACAAGCAGAAGCTACAACCCTACCTCCTTACATCAGTATCGCACCTAGCCCAGTACTACAGGGGTCCATGTGTACCGTCATTTTTTCGTTCCCTTTAGGAATAACTAGCAATGGTGCACACGTTAGCCTCTCCTTTAGACAACTAAATGCATTCTCGCATTTTTTGTCCCAAGTAAAAGCTTGATTCTCTTTGGTCAACTAAGTTAACGACTTCGCTATCTTGGAAAAGTCTTCAATAAACTTATGGTAATATCCCGCTAATCCCAAGAAACTTCTCTCGTCCGTTGCGTTCTTGGGCATAGACCAATCTTGCACCGTAGCCACCTTCGCAGGGTCCACAATATTATCATTCTCTGAAACAACATGGCATAACAATCTCACTTCCCTCCTATAGAAATGACACTTAGAAAATTTTGCTTTCTATTGGTGTTTCCTCAACACCTCCATCACTATGTTTAAATATTCCTTGTGTTTCTCCTCTTTTCTCAAGTAAACCGGGATATCGTCCACGAACACAAGAACAAACTTATTAAATTGATCTCTGAAAACCCTATTCGTAAGATCCACAAAATATGTGGGTTCATTGGTCAACCCGAATGGCATGACCAACCACTCATAGAATCCAAACGACATCCGTAATGTCGTTTTAGGTACACTCTCATGTGCTACTAGGAGCTCATGAGATCCTATCTCGAGTTCCAACTGGGAGAATACTCTTGCTACATTCAGTTGATCAAACAAATCATTTGTCCGTGGAAGAGAGTACTTATTCTTCCTGGTCACCTAGTTCAACTCGCGGTAGTCCACACATAAGCGAAGGGAACCATCGGCCTTGGTAGCAAATACAACGGGTGCTCCCCAATCGGAAACATTTCTTCGAAAAAATCCCTTCTTCAAAAGATTGCCCACTTGCACCTCGAGGTCTCGTTGCTCCTTTGGCGCAATACGACGAAGTGGCATCACTATAGGTCTGGCATCTTTCACTAAATCAATTTGAAACTCGATCTCTCGGTGTGGTGGAATCCCGGTCACTTCGCCGAAGATGTCCGGATACTCGCTAGCAATAGGAACATCTGATAACTCATCATGCGGGATGTCGAGGAAATTTACAAAACTAGCCATCACCTCATCACTAGGTAGGCAGCACAATACCACCCTCCGCCCATCATCTGCTCTAATGGTCACCGAAGACCCCTCACAGTCTACCACCACCCCATACTATTGGAGCCAATCGACTCCAAAAATAATACCAAACCCAGAAAGCCCAAAACAAAGAAATCACAAGCAAACATACATCAATGACTCGATAAGAAAAAATTATGATAAATCATTCAAAACTAGTCGAACCACCATCGGTTTCGTAACAACTAAAGGTCTATCGACAATCTTGGGTTCCAAACCAACCTATCTACCAGGTCACTAGATACGAAGGAATGGGAAGCTCCGGTATCAAACAATGCTCGAACAGGAACACCATAAATAAAAATCATACCTTGGATAATGACACCTTTTCCCTTCTCTGCCGCTGTTGGGGCATTCGACGAAGAAGGAATAACATTTGTAGCATATGCTTTCACAATCTTCTTCTCCTTAGGGGCTTATGGACATTTATCCTTGTGATGTCCCACTTGGCCGCAATTGAAACAATTCTTGTCTGCTGGCTTTGCTTGACAATCTCTGGCATAGTGGCCCTTCTTTCCACGGCTAGAGCACTCGATATCATTTTTATTATTCCTTTTCTGACCATCCTTGGTTTGGCTCTGTTTTCTCTTATTTTGGAAATTCTTATTGCCTTCACCACTTGCCTGCGGTTTTGAATCTTCTGCAGATGCAATAGCAACCCCAGTCATCATCTTAGGGTAAAGGCTCCCTGATCTCGATGCCTTTCCCACAATAGATTTTACAGTCTCATTGAAATGGTTTATAAGCCTTTCCCCCAATTACTTATCTATGCCAGTTATGAAATTCTCGTTCTTCTTCTCGGTAATATCAATAAGAGATAATCCATATTTCAATAAAGTATCGAATTCAGCAATATATTCCAAGACTGCCCTACCAATTTTCTTAAGCTCCAAAAATTTCCTATGATTTCTGAGCAGATGGAACAAACTTATCACTGAAGCGAGCCTTAAACTGATTCCAAGTAATATGATCCTTGAGAGTAGCCGCTTTATTGGCATTCCACCAATTCATAGCCCGTCCTTGAAGCCGACACGATGCTAACTTTCTCTTCATTGCATCATCAATCCCCAAATCCTCGAAGATGCACTCATAACAATCAAGCCAATCCTAAACCGCCATAGCCGATTTTGTTTCATGGAATGGCTTCCCACCAAGACTAGTACAATCCTGGTTAAGCTAGGCGAAATCGACTCTAGGCGCCTGCATTAAAACACCACCACCATTAGCAGCATTAGGAACTCCTCTCTGAGAAACCCTGAGCATCTGTCGCATGAAGGCAGTAAACGTCGTCCTTATATCAGGGACATTCCCATTGTTGTCCCCTGAACCCGTACTTCTCGTCTTTCGGCTCATCGACCTATCTGCAAAGTGAAAACGATTAACCATCTCCTTAGTGGTGCCCGTGCAGTGCGACTTCATCCTTGGATATACTAATAGTATATATATAGCTTTTGAAGACCAAAATATCACAAATGCGTGCTCTCATATACGTATATTATCTTTCCCTGATGTCTTCCACTAGGTTAAACTATGCAACCTAGGCTCTAATACCAAGTGTGACGGTTGTCCCGCACCATCATACATTTCCATTGAAATGTGTTGTGCCAATGCCCGACTGTCACGGGACGATCCTCCAAAAGGGTTTCAAACGATGAATCACCAAGAACCTGTAGTATATCACACAACGCATGAAATAAAATATAATAATAACATAACTTGATATAAAACAGGCAAGACAGTGCATAAACTAGAAACAAAACCATATCCATCAGAGTTTTGGAATTCAAAATACAACTTATGATCCAGACCATTATTACAAATTCAAAGTACTGTCTCTAAAAAGAAATAAAGAGAGGTACACTACTAATGCCCAAATCAGTGACAACAGCACAGGAAGAATATATATATATATATAGCACGTGGAAGCCTCCTACTCGTCTCCAGACAGCTACTCGTGCATAACCACCTAACCTGTCTCTAGTCTGCTTGTTTAGCAGCACCCAGAGTAATAAGAAGAGATATTAAACTGTGGGTCAAGAAAAGTCTGGTATGAGCGATAGCAGTTGAATAAAACAATAACAAGTATAAATAATCATGCTTGAACCTGGACCTGTAATCAAAGAGTTAGCACAAAAAGACGTACAATACTTTAAGGTAACATTAACATTTAGTGTAAAATGGGGATGTGTGTCATGGCGGTAGCAAACATCAAACATAGCAACCATTCTCACATCTCTCACTTAGGAAGAAAAGCATACATTATCCACCGCTTTGATCACCAGATCCATTCGGGCCATGACAGAGTCCAACTCCGTACAACTATCGCTATAGCCACTTTTCCAATTAGGACCCTGATGGAGTCCCACTCCATGCAACCTCTGACCCCACTGCACCGGTCCATAGTCAACAACCCAAACGATTCGACCGTTCCATATAGCCCTGGCCCTGGTATGTAACGACTCGGATTTCGCCTGGACCTAATCGACCGCAAAATCGATGAAGACCATTCAAAACCCGAATACGCTAGCCCTGGGAATACAACACATCAGAACAAATAGCAGCAGACTTCTATAAACATCATAATAAAGTTACATCAGACTACACAATATTAGAGTACATCAATATATAATAATGTAGCGGAAGGTAATTTACAATGAATTTAATACAGTGCAGCGGAAATAAATGAACTGATACAGCGGAAGAGTATCAATGATCTGGGCATAGCTTTAAGCTTCGATCCAGAATGCTGCTAAATATATCTGCAAAATAAGCTACTCGACTGCCCGTGTGGAAAAGAGGGCACCCGAGTTTGCAAAGTGAAACAAACTACGGGTCAGTTATGGGACTGGTATGAGAAATCTTTACTTAACTTAACTAGTAATAAGGCTAATCACAGGACCACGCTTCTAACGCGGAACGGGTTTACTCCATTTGATTGCTAGTGTGTAATTTAAATAAAGTAAATCGTTAAACAACGCAATGCTTTTTAGAAAATTGAAGCTATTATAAGACTCAAGTCCCATCACATAATGCAACGCAAACCAGAGGATAGAGTTTTACCTTATAACGGTCAAAAATGCTTGATACAATAAAAATGGATTTGATATTATTATTAGTGTATATATGTTTCAAAAACATTTCAATCATAATGTCTCAATCATAGACGGTATAGTAAACCATCCTACTATGTCGCCATACTAGTTTTACAATCAAAATCGCATGGTGTCGTATTGGAAGTTGGATTTCCATCATGAGTCAAGGCTAGGAACGAACTCGTTACTGATTCGAGACACTCTAGCAATGTCTCAGGATTCAGACGCTAGCTGTTAGATCAAAATTTGGACCTAACACCCAAATTGTTCTGATTCGTAAAGAATTATAACTGGAGAATGAAGAAAAAGCAGATAACACACAGAATTTATAGTGGTTCGGCGTTAAGGAGCCAACATCCACTTTATGTGTTATCGATTATACTTTGAATGCTAGTACAATCAATGATTTCTCTCAATCTCACTCTTACAATTGTTATTTCTCTCAGTAATCTTTTATTCAAACTGATAAGAAACAATAGTATGACAACAATGGTGGAATCAACCCTCAGAACTGCGAAAAGATCCTGAAAATGCCAAGCTTTGGGCTATTTATAGCTGATTTTGTCAGGCGGATCGCGGTCACACGTGGCGCAGATCCCGAGAATATCGGATCGCAGCTTGATGAAGAATTAGTCAAATTAGCTGTTGTGGACAGGTGTCGCGATCCCCTTAAATATCGGATTGAGCAAGGAGGAGGAATTGGTCAAAGTGACAGTTGGGGACACATGTCGCTGGATCCGTGCATCTCGGATCACCGAAGACTAGCTCGTGCTTGAACAGTTTAGAGGCTTCGCTGTGCGTCTGGGAATCGGATCGGTCTGTGCAGGGTAGTAGTGTAAGTGCAGATCGAGTCGTATAGAGGTAGTCGGATCACTGATGCTAGGGGGGCGATCCGATGGGGGGCGATCCGAGAGGGGCAACCCTCTGGTGCGATCCGATCCTTCATGGACTTAAGGAACATAGTTTCATACTTTCTTCTTGTGTGTGAACCTTGGTGGCTTGGTCAAAAAGCTAGCCAACATTTTGCCCCCTCGAAGTATGTTTTATCGATGATGGAACATGCTTCGAAACTACAGAAATATCTTTTCATAAAGAGATGCAAATCAATGGTAGCGCCTATTCGGAAGGTCGTATCATTTATGGAAAGTCGTGTCTCTTTGCTCGCTATAAATATCGGATAAATCTTCGATAATTTCCCTGTTTATTGGACAATTCTTTTCTGGGATCTTTTAGAGACTTCATCATCGAATCTACCAGGTACATTTTTGAATTTTCTGTGATCATTTCTGAATTTCCTCTCCTGTCGGTCATTTATCGGTTCGGATCGCATGTGCAAGTCACGGTCCGTGTGGCAAGTCGTTCGCCTCGTCCTTTGGTGAGCATTTGGGCCTCTTCACGGAATGGGACGGGCTTCTCTTCGAGACGCGGTGGGCCTTGATCCACGGCCCGTCTCCTTTCACCATTCGAATAAAACAAAAGCTGGAATGTTAACGGTCGCCTTGTGACCTATATAAATCACACTCCCTCTTCACTTTCCTCTTCCTTCTCGCTTTTGTATCGCGCCGCCAGCTCCATCGAGGAAAAACCCTAGTTTTTCAAACCTCCGAAAACCTCATTGTTTTTCCAGTTTTTAGAAAGGTAATTATGCTAAAAAAGCTCTTATGTGATTTTCGTTTTCGTTTATCTCGGATTTTTGCTGATTTGAGGGGAGAGGCAGCGAAACTTCGTAAGGTTTGAGGTTTTGGGAGCTGGCGTGGTGCCATGGCTGATGGGCTTGACTGCATGCGTTCGTCGATGGAGAATAGAGAAGGAGCTGAGGAGGAAGAAGAGAACAGGTTGGTTCGGGTCGTGGGATCGGAAGGAAGAGGGAGAAGATGAAGGAGGAAAAAATGGCGAGACATCGGATCGTGGTAATGGCTAAGGAGCGGATCGTGGTAGGAGTTGAGTAAGGGAATAGGCCTGAACAGATCGCGGTGGGCACTCACGATCCGAATGGGTTTCGCGAATCGATGATGTTTTCCACGAGACAATGCCATGAGCTCACAGTGGCTTCACGATCCGGAGATACGTGCGATCCCAATGAGAGCGATTCGAACGAGTGATCCGTCCGTCTCGCTATCCGAATAAATGCGATCTGGATGAGTGCGATCCGCTACGTGCATCACGAACCTATCATACCTCTCTTGTGAATTGAGTCCTCAACCCACGATCCAAACACATTTTTTAACTTCAAGCAATACACTGTTATCACAAGAATCTGGACAGTTAGGTTTGGAGCATTGATGTCGGACTTTCTGGACTGAAAAAATGCATAATCTACCAATTGAACAACGACCAATGTCTCGATGATTTTTTTGACCTTTGTACTTTTCTTTAATGCACGCACAAGCACACGCCGGCACTTGCACACACAGGGGGATGGGTAGTTTTAATCTTATTTCTCATGTTTACTCGCCTAAACAATAATGTCGGATAATAATTCCCCTTCAAGATCTGACACAGAGACGGATCCCGAGGTGTCTGAGAACCACAACCCCGAGGTCCATCCAATTAACCCGGGGGGCGAGGATTCTGGATCCGAATATGAGGCAACAGAATCAGATCCATCTGAAAGTACCTCACTTGATGAGGGGTCTGAAGTAGACGGCCGAGCTCCTGACGAGATTCCTGACGCACTTAGGATAGAGAAATTTACTGATTCTTTAGCTTCCAAACTCGATGACATAAAGCTTAAAAGAATTTTCTTGAGGCATGGGATCCCCTGGGATGATGTGAGGACACCCGGTAGCGAAGATAGACCTCACTTAGCTCCGGAAGGGTATATGATAGTCAGCCGACTCATGTGTTAGGTAGGAGCTATTCCTCCGTTTCCTCAAATCGTCATTGAGACCTTAAAACGATTGGGTATTGCTCCGATGCAGCTTCATCCTAATGCCTATGCGGCTCTATACACTCTATATATCGCATACGCGGAAACCCTGCATACCGAGCTCACATATAAAGATTTAAAATTCTTTTATCTTTTCAAGCATCGCTCCTCGGCAACCCCAAATTTCTCTTTCTTTGAATCGGTAGCGAATAGGAAGGTTCTGTCTGAAGGATACAGCAACATCGGGGATCCCAAGGCCGATTGGTTCTATATAAAGAGACAGGCTGGGTGTTCAAGGAGATGGCTTAAATCAAGTAAACTTTAAACTTTTGACTGAATAACTTATTTAATAAATCGAAGCATTAACCATGTCCCTTTTTTTAAGCAGATCACGTTTTTCCCAAGACGGAAGGCTTGGTATACACGTCTGTCTCTTCTTCTACAAAGCAAATCCAATTTTCTAAAGATCAAGAAGTGCATTACTGACAACAACCTTCACAAGCATCGCCTTCTGGATATAAGATTTGGACATGGTGCAGGCGGTAAACCCTACAAATACGTGCCCCCAACGGAGGGAGAAGGAACATCATGGGCAGCAGAAACAATTAAATTCCATAAAAGTCCTTCCTTGATAATCATCCAGGACGACAAGGACCTAAACATATATAGAGGAGATGAGGCCCGTGGTGACAAGTCTAAGGAAATCCTAGTTTCTCCAGGGGGTTTCCCCTCAAGGGCTTCTCTTCCGATCGAACCTGCTGCTCCCGTTGATTTGACATAAGAACAGCTATTTAAAGAGCTGAGCAAAATTCCTTTGCCTGATGATGTATACACACAGGGCGACTTTGAAGGGGAGCCATTTTTCCCTGCTTCTGAGGAAACAACTGTTCCAGTTGGAGGACAAGAAACTACTCAGATGATCCTGACTTCGGGCCCTGGTCTGTTAGGGGGAATTATATGGGATGCACAAATCACACGCACTGCCTGACCCCACACTTTTATATCAACAGTATTCAAGGTTTTAATATGCTCTTTTTTCTTTTGCAGGAAAGATGTCTCGTAGGCGGTCTTATTCTTATCGCTCTCTTCGTGAAGGCACACCCAGTCTTCATCCGAATCCCGAGCGTTCTCGCGGCCTTTCTCACAAGCCTACTTCTTCACAATCCCGGTCTCCACAAAAATCAACCTCTGGCAAGCTTCCCAGTTATTCAGTGCCACCTACAGGGGGAAAACAACTTCCTAAAAAGCTAACCCCTCCGAAGAGTGCACCCTCTCATAGCAGGTCATCAAAAAGACACTACGAGTCCAAGGATAAAAGCAAGGATCCAATCAAGGATTCTGAGAAGGAGAAAAGTGACATTGTCCCTTCCTGCCAGCAAGATTTGGTTGCCCCCGGGTCGCGAGATTACATCCATGGTCCCGAGACTCAGGCTAAGCTGGAAAAGTTGCGAGAACAATTCCCTAACATCTTCTTCGAAAGGATGATGTTTGTTCCAGCCTTGGAACCAGTCCCTAGGAACTGGGATACTGAAGTCATCGGGCACATTCGCCATGTAGCCAGGCAGTATGAAGTGATGAAGAAACATGCTGTTAATCTTTCAGAGGTCATCCGAACGCTTGAGATGGAAGCACATAGATCCAAAGTGAAGATAGACAACAATGAAAGGGCCAGGACAAAAATGAAGAAAGATTTGGAAGACACTCAATCCCAACTTGCCTTAGCACGGAGAGATGCTGAAAATTATAAGACTAAATTGGAGAATGCTAAGAAACGCTTTCATTCTGAACTCGACTCAAATAGTCAAGAGAAAATGGCCTTAAAGAAGGAGGTAGAAGATCTTAAAATGTCCAACACTGAGTTGAAGACGGCACAGGGCCATTTTGAAGCTGGGAGAGCTGCTTGGGAGGAAGAAAAAGCAAGTTTGAGAGAAAGTCTAGCTTTAGCTGAAGCGGAGAAGGAGATTTTAAATGATCAAGTCGCAGATGCGGAGAGGCGCGCGGCTCTCGCCGAAAAGAATGTTGAAAGTGCCATTGAAATGGCTACTGCTTCTAACAACAAGCTCCTCGAGAGAGAAAAGGATATCGAAGGGTTCGAAGAGATGATTTTTGACTTCCTCGGTCACGTCCTCAAAACCCGTAACATCTCGTGGATCCCGGACTACCACGTCACTTTAGCCAACATATGGGACTCCATCGTCGAGGGTGGGAAGCAGAGACTAGGAGTTGAAGAGATTGACGAAGAGGAGCTAATGAGGACCATTCTAAGGGATAACGAGCCCGAGGATCTGTCAGAAGGTCGGCGCCTAATTCAAGAAGAAATGGAGAAAGAGAGGACCCTGGCTAAGGACAAAAACAAGATTAACGAAGGTTCGAGCTCAGCTGTAGAGCTCAAGGCCTCCGGAGTTGAGGAATACAATCCTGATGATCCACTTATTCCTCTAGGTCCGACTCCTCTTGTTGTCGGAGCTTCTGCCGCTGGCGTGGATAGAGGATCAGCGGAAGGTATCCCTATATTTTCTCCACAATTTGTCAAGGCTATCATTAATTGTCGTCGTCTTGCCGAACAATCAACTGAGCTGACCGCATTCTCTACTGAAATAACATTCGTTTCTCGTAATACAGGTGGCTGACTAGTCGATAAAGATGCTGAGAAAGAGACGGAGGCAGAGAAGAGTGAAACTCCACCAACCGCTAGCGCTAAAGATTCAAAACAACCCGAAGATGCCATGAAGGAGAAGGTCGTCCTCGCTTCCAGTGCTGACGCTCCCAAGGATGACGAAACCATTGATGCCTTGAAAGATATGGACGGGCGCCATGTAGATGATGAGGAGGATATCATTAGTACCAAAGAAGTCGAAGGCGATGACGACGAAACTTTGGCTAAAAGAAAGGCTAGACAGGAAAAGCAGCTGGCTTTAAAGAAGGTGGGACAAGAGCCTTTGAACGTAGCCCCTATCTCGGAGTTTAATCCCAAAACCGGGATGGTTCTAAAACTCCAGCCCAAATCCATCAGCAAAGAGCTTCATTTTGCGAATCCTGATGATTTCCCAGCTTCCTTTACTGATAAAAGAAAGAGAAAGGAGGAAGAGGAGGAGGAGGCTTCTTATGAGTCGGACGTTCCTCTTATAGACAAAAGGAAAAGAAAGAAGGGTGATCAATCCGAAACTGACAAGGCGAAGCTAGAGAAACAGAAACAGGAAAAGAAGTCCAAGCGTAAATATGATATTGTCGCTTGTCTATATTTTGTCTTTAGGCTTCCCACTGGCCATGAAATGTAATTGTGAGATCGGCCCTCACTTTTGTTTTAGGTTGCTTTTTACTTTGTAGGCTTGCAGATTATAAATGAAAGTTTATCTCTTTTGCATCATCGTGTACCTGCATTTAATAAACTTTTCATGCTTAGTCATAGATCATCTGATTATAACTACAAATCAGTCAAGCTACAGAAAGAAAAATTTAAAAATTTCCGTGTTGCATCATGGTTCTTATGTATATGTATATGCCCCCAATCAATCGTTAACGTAGCGCCTAACCAGGGCTTATTAAGGATTGATTAGTGTTGTTTGCACGTTGCCCCCTATTTCTGAATATGGGGGACATAGATAATTTAGTAAGATAACTATCCTTGTGGTGCTGAGTTTCCGGCACCTTTCTCAACGCTTAATCATAGACTCTCTTATACTCTCCTGGCGGTCGCCGAGGTTAGAGTTCGAATTCAGCAGTTCAGTCGCTCCCTGATCCTTCTGCGGGGTAGGAGCTCTTTCTCAGCGCTTAATCGGAGACGCTTTTATACTCTCTCTCTGCTCTGGAGAGTTAGAGTTAGAGTTCGAGCTCAGCAGTTCAATCTCTCCCCGATCCTTCAGCGGGGCAAGAGCTCTTTCTCAGCGCTCAATCGGAGACGCTTTTATACTCTCTCTCTCTACTCTGGAGAGTTGGAGTTCGAGCTCAGCAGTTCAATCGCTCCCCGATCCTTCAACGGGGCAAGAGCTCTTTCTCAGCGCTCAATTGGAGACGCTTTTATACTCTCTCTCTGCTCTGGAGAGTTAGAGTTCGAGCTCAGCAGTTCAATCGCTCCCCAATCCTTCAGCGGGGCAAGAGCTCTTTCTCAGCGCTCAATCGGAGACGCTTTTATACTCTCTCTGCTCTGGAGAATTAGAGTTCGAGCTCAGCAGTTCAATCGCTCCCCGATCCTTCAGCGGGGCAAGAGCTCTTTCTCAGCGCTCAATCGGAGATGCTCTTATACTCTCTCTCTACTCTGGAGAGCTAGAGCACTACCAATGATATGATTTGCTTTATTGCACCCTCAGAGTTTTGACTGGTGATTGCATTCCATTCTGATGGAAGGCAACTATAATTATACGCTTCTGTGATCGTTGCATGGTTCACAGCAATTTCCATAAAAATAGAAAGACAGATAAAAAATAGTGCAATAAAGGTAAACGACACACAATATTTTTATAGTGGTTCGGTCGAATCATGACCTACGTCCACTTAATAATTTTTTGCTTAAGAAATCGGACTATTCTAAGCAAGTCGTGCCTTGTACATGGTCCTTAATAAAGCAAAAGAACAGATCTGACATCTTTACGTTAGATACGGCCGTAAATGTTGGGCATTCCACACTCTGGGGATTTCCTTTCCATCTACGGTCGCTATCTTGAAAGTTCCATTATCAAGCTTGCAAAGAATAGAGTACGGTCCTTCCCACTTCGTGCCCATATGAGTTGGGGCTGGAAAGACACGCTTCAGAACCAAGTCTCCGGGTTCGAAGGTTCGGGCTCGAACCTTTTTGTTGTAGTATCGGGCGACCTGTTGCTTGCATCTCAAGGCACGCAGGTCTGCTTCGTCGCTCTTTTCTTCGATCATATCCAGGGATTCAAGGAGCAATTCGTTATTAGTCATCGGATCGTAATAAGTCACTTGGTGAGAAGGTACTTTTATTTCAACCGGAATGACTACTTCTGCTCCAAAAGCAAGGGAGAAGGGGGTATGTCCTGTTGCCGATGTATACGTCGTCCTGTAGGCCCATAGTGCTAAGGGTAATTCATCAACCCACATGGCTCTGGCCCGTTTCAGTCTTCTTTTCAGAATGGACTTAATCACTTTATTTGCCACTTCGACCTGTCCGTTCGACTGCGGATGCGCCACAAAGGTGTACTGTTTCTCAATGTGGTATTTCTGGCAGAAGTCTCTGAATTCAGTGCTATCGAACTGAGTTCCGCTGTCAGTTATAACAATCTTTGGAATCCCAAATTGACAGATGATGTTTCTAACGACAAAATTGATCACTCGTTTGGTTGTGATTGTAGTCAGTGGCTCAGCCTCGACCCACTTAGTGAAGTAATCTACGGCTACAATAGCGAACTTCGCTCCGCCCTTAGCTATGGGGAGACTTTCGATGATATCAATTCCCCACATAGCGAAAGGCCATGGGCTCATCATCGTTTTTAACTGACTAGGAGGTGCCCTAGGTATCTTTGAAAATCTTTGGCATGCATCACACTGTCGTGCGTACTTCGCCGCATCTTTGTTTATGGTAGGCCAGAAATAACCATGCCGCAACACCTTTTTCGCCAATGTTTGCCCTCCAGTGTGATCGCCGCATTCACCTTCATGTACCTCCTGCAGCACACGCTTGATGTCGTCATGAGCTATACACCGGAGAAGAGGCATCGAAAATCATTGTCTGTAAAGAACTCCGCCTTGCAGAACATATCGGGAAGCTTTACGAATTACTCTACGCCTCTCGCTTTTCTTGGTCGGAAGCGTTCCATTCATCAAGAAATTCTTTAGAGGGGTCATCCATGACTCCCTTTCTGGTTCCGTCTCTAGTACCGGATCAATTTCCATCTGATCAATACAAGGATATTGTAGTACTTCAACTGGGACTAGCCCGATCTCTTCAGGATCGTCGGAACTAGCCATGTTCGCCAACTTATCCTCCTGTTGATTCTCTGACCGCGAAATATGAGATATCGAAGTCGTTCAGCAACTCCTTCACTTTCTCCAAGTATAAAATCAATCTTGGGCTTTTGGCTTGGAACTTTCCAGTAACCTGGTTCACAGCTAACTTGGAGTCGCAAAATATGTCTAGCTTTGTGATTTCCAACTCCTTTGCGATCCTTAACCCGGCTATCAGGGCTTCATATTCAGAGTCATTGTTAGTGGCGTGAAACTCCATCCGGATAGCATAGGAAATCAGTCGTTTCTCGGGAGTTTCAAGAACTACTCCAGCGCCGGATCTCTTTTCATTCCTAGCGCCATCAGTATACAATCTCCAGGCACGGGGGTCGAGAAGTAATTTTGAGGGGTCAACTTCTTCGTTCGCTATATCTTCCTCCGGGACAGTAAACTCTGCTATGAAGTCGGCTATCACTTGCCCCCGTATTGACCGCCGGGGCTGAAAGTTTAGATCAAATTTACTTAACTCAATGTTCCATTTGAGTAGTCTTCCAGATGCTTCTGGTCTCTATAGAACATGCTTGAGTGGATGATCAGTGTATACGGTAATGGGACGAGCCTGAAAATAATGTCGAAGCTTTCTAGAGGCAATCAGCAAACTATACGCCAACTTTTCTATCCTTGGATAATTACGCTCTACTGCCGTCAATTTTTTGCTCACGTAATGCACTGGTCTTTGAACTTTATCTTCTTCTCTCACCAATGCTGAGCTGATCGCGTGGGACGACGCTGTCAAGTACACGAATAAGTCCTCGTGATCCACCGGCTTAGATAATATCGGAGGTTTCTCCAGGTGTCTCAGCAAGTTCTGAAACGCTTCTATGCAGTCGGGCGTCCATTTGAAGTGGCGTTTTCCTCGCTTTATCAATTCGAAGAATGGGATGCATTTGTCCGTAGCCCTGGAGATGAATCTGCTTAGTGCGGCAACTTTCCCTGCAAGGCTTTGCACATCTTTAATCTGCCGAGGTTCCTGAATGTCTCTAATTGCTGCGATCTGGTCTGGATTAATCTCAATCCCATGAGAACTGACGATGAATCCCAAGAATTTTCTGGAGGCGACCCCGAATGAACATTTTGTTGGGTTGAGTTTCATCCCGTACTTTCGAAGAATGCCAAACATCACTGCCAATTCTGTAGTGTGATTGGAGGATTGCCTGGACTTAACCAACATGTTGTCGACGTATACTTCCATTGTTTTCCCAATCTGGTTATAGAACATTCTGTTCGCTAACCGTTGATGTGTAGCGCCTGCGTTCTTCAAGCCAAAGGGCATTACCACATAGCAGTATAACCCCAGATCCGTAATGAAGCTAGTGTGTTCTTGATCTGGAACATGCATTGGAATCTGGTTATATCCTGAATAGGCATCCATAAAGGAGAGAAGTTCATGGCCCGCCGTTGAGTCCACCAACTGATCGATCCAGGGTAACGGAAAACTGTCTTTTGGGCAGGCTTTATTCAAATCCGAGAAATCGATACATGTTCGCCACTTCCCGTTGGATTTCTTTACCAGAACTGGATTTGAAATCCAGTCTGGGTAGATTGAGTCTCTGAAAAATCCATTACTCTTTAGCTTTCCAACTTCTTCTTTCAAGGCAGCGGACCTCTCTGGGCCCAGCATTCGCCTTTTTTGTTTTACCAGAGGATGTTTAGGGTTAATGCTTAATGAATGGCTCATGATTGATGGAGATATCCTGCACATGTCTACATGGGTCTAAGCAAATACATCCAAATTACTTTTCAAGAAATCCGTCAGTTCTTTAGCTAAATCCGGATTTGTAACACCCCGTGTATTTTATAACAGTGAAATCCACAAATTAAAGTATAATAAATTTCAAATCAAGGTATTAAGGGAAACAGTATAAGCCATTGCGTTCGTCTCGGAAAAATACGCGAAATAGAGTCCGAGTTTTCGAAAAACGGAGCCCGTATGACCAAATTATGGGCCGATGAAGTTTCAGAAAATTCAAATTTCGAAAACAGATTTGAATTCAGCTCAATCAGAGTAGGCGGGAAAATTCTCGCCCAAACCCACCAGGTCGACCTGTGGGTCGACACTAGGGTCGATCTGCCAGGCCAGGTCGACCTGGGAGTCGACCTAGGTGTCGACCTGCCCCAGGCAGGTCGACTCTAGAGTCGACCTGGGGGTCGACCGGGGAGTCGACCTGGCCCCTGAGCCAGGTCGAACCCAGCCCACCCTGGCTGGCCTAGTCTGTGTTTAGTCGATTTTCTGAGCCTTGGCTTGTCACTAGGGCTAGGTGTCAGCTCCTGGTTGGTCTCTCCTTCAAACGAACGGCTATTATTAAACCAAGCTCCATCGACGGTCTAAATCAACTCAAAAACTCTATAAAAAGGACCTAAGACTAACCCTAATTCACACAAACTAAAATGGAGATGAGACCGTCATGTTGCTGAGGAGAGACTGAGGATAGCCGTCAGAAATAGAGAGACAATTAGGAGATAATTCAAATCTTAAAGCATCATTAATCAAATCAAAACAACGCCTACAACAAAGGATAGCATCTCCAATTTCAGAATTCAGATTCCTGAATTGAAGATTCGTCATACGTTGTAAGTAGAGTGCTATTCCGATGTGAATTAAATAATTGTGTTGATTTGTGTAAAGTAAGAAATGGATTTGTGGCGATAATAATCTATAATTGTATGTTTCTTCGATGCTAAACGATTTGGGAATATTATGGTATACGATTGGATATTTGCAAGTACGCGATTTGCGTTGGAAGTTAACAACGAAATGGAATTGTGGCGATAATAACTTATATTTGTATGTTATTTTGATTCTAAACGATTTGGCAATGCTATGGTGTACGATTGGATTCATACAAGTATATGGTTTATGTTGACAACCACATGTTGTGGAATTTTAAATGGGGATTCATGCAACCATATGATTCATATTGAAAACTACATGTTTGTGGTAGTTATTTACAACACCCATTTGATAATTGCAAGCATATGATTCATATTGAAAACTACATGTTTGTGGTAGTTATTTACAACACCCATTTGATAATTGCAAGCATATGATTCATATTGAAAACTACATGTTTGTGGTAGTTATTTACAACACCCATTTGATAATTGCAAGCATATGATTCATATTGAAAACTACATGTTTATGGTAGTTATTTACAACACCCATTTGATAATTGCAAGCATATGATTCATATTGAAAACTACATGTTTGTGGTAGTTATTTACAACACTCATTTGATAATTGCAAGTATATGATTCATGTTGAAAATAACAACTATATGTTGTAATAGTTTATTTGAAATTCATGCAAGTATATGATTTATTGTTATGCCAACATGATGTATAATTCTATGGTCATCTTTAGTGCAATTTGATCCACTTAAGTATTATGATTCATATGAAGGTTATGTTGGAATTGGCATCATAGTTCAAGTATAAAAATCATGATTTTGTGATACTGACAAAAGCAAGCGTCTTTGTAAGCTTGTATTAATTTTATGAATATGACTAAACTATGTTTGTTATTATGCCTAGTTGAAAACAGGTTTTTAGGCTTATGTTGTTATCATAATCATATGATAATATATTTGACACATAAGTTACATTAGAATTACACTAGAATTACATCCCACTCACAAGTTTACATAGATAAAATAAAAACCATGATTTAAGTTTAGATATGTTTATGCTATAATTCTATAAATGGATTAAAAACCATGATTCATATAAGAATTAGGTTGGGATAATTCTAGTTGAACCATATTTTGTATTAGTGACAAAAGTAAGTACCTTTTTGTTAGCATGTAGTGATTTAATGAACATGATTAGTTTGTATTATGCCTAAATAAAAATATAGGCTTATATTTCTAGTCAAGACCATGTGCCAATAATAATGATATCTAATTTAGTTAGATTCTTAATTTCAAGTTTACATGGTTAGTTGAACCTATGATTCATGTTTAAGTATTGTTTATGCCATAATCATATGAATAGAATGATTCATGCTTAGGTATTGTTTATGCCATAATCATGTGAATAGAATGATTCATGCTTAGGTATTGTTTATGCCATAATCATATGAATAGAATAATTCATGTTTAAGTATTGTTTATGCCATAATCATATGAATAAATGATTCATGTTTAAGTACTGTGTATGCCATAATCATATGAATAGAGTGATTCATGTTTTGGTATTGTCTATGCATTAACCATATGAATAGAATGATTCATGTTTAAGGATTGTCTATACCATAATTATATGAATAGAATGATTCATGTTTAAGTATTGTTTATGCTATGATTATATGGAAAAAATGATTCATGTTAAGCAATGATTATATGATGTTACAATTGCAAGTTCACATTTGCCTACTTTATGTTAATTGAATCGTTCGTTGCAAGTTCATGCGTTCACACTCCCCTTTTCCATGTTATCTTATAAACACCACGTTATAAGCCTCCCCTTTTAATTTGGCAAAATTGGGTTTAAGTGTTAAACCCAACACACCTTACATTGGAGCGAACGTACAAAACGGGGGTAATGACGTTTGGGCTAAAATATAGAACATATGTGTTGGCATGTTTGACGCATGCCAACAACCTTGAAAAACAATTAAGTGGCATAAATAAATCTTAATCAATAAAGATGAATTTGAATAATGGGCTGCAAATATTTACATATAAAAAGAAAAGAGACGAAATATGTAAATGTAGAAAATACGATGTGTTTAACCCAAGGTTGGATTGAGTTGTGATGCAAACCTGCCCGGAACCGCCCGGCTGTCCAGTAGTCACAACAATACCTATCCAATGTGGGTGGTTAAACACGGAGCCCAATAAGGACCCGAGGTTAGACTGAGTTGTGGCATAAGACTGCCCGGACCCAACCGGCAACAGGCAGCCACAACAATACCTGTCTAATGTGAGAGGTCAAGGCTTTAATAAGACAATTAAGGCTGAGTCAGGATTGATAGGATTAAGTAAATTATATTAATACTTAATCAAAATGGAACTTGCTAAACTAAACAGACTGATTGGGTGTTAGGTTTATAAAACACTTAACCAACTTAGCATGTTGGCTAGAAATAGAAAACCTAGTAGCGGGGGGACCCTTTTCAGCAGTAACCCTACAAGGTATTACGATACCCTGAAAATAGGCAGGGTGGGGCACGATTACTGGGCTGACTGTAAGAGGTCAAATCGATTGTCATTGGTGCAGCAGTGTAGGTTCTAACGGGGTGCGGGCGTGCACACACTCCGGCGCAGAAAAATAAGGCACTGGGCACCAGTAGCATACCTGTGCATTCTAGGATTTGTCGGGCCGCCACCATGGGACTTGATACACCCCATGGTGGGACCAGCATAGGTAACTACAACATCGGGGGCCGTAAGACACATGTAACTATACGAGTAGGAGCCGATCATCATAAAATGGATCACTTCACCCTGATTATGGGGTGCCTATTGGGAACTAGTTTATATGGGTATAGAGATTAATATGGGGTACGATAGTATATTCGACCCTAGACAACTTAACTTAGTTTATGGTGCTTTCCCATTTCTAGTTTATACTTATCATACCCAGTTCTTTATTCATAGACTGAATAGTCCTAGACTTACTCAGGCTTTATGTCTGACTCTACTTTTCTTTCGTCTTCTTTTCTTCCGTTTCCCTCCCCCCCCCCCCCCAGGTCCACAGGGAGGGAATACCGCAGCTTGACCAGCCTTCATATCCAGCTTGAAGAGAAAGAATGTATTGCTTGGATCTTTTCGTTTTGGACTATGGCTTTGGACAACAATTATGGGACTTTTGCAGTTTATTTATGTTTTCTTTATGCTTCTTTAGATAATGTAATCAAGACAGTTATGAAGATGTTATGTTTATGGGAGTATTGTAAGACAATTATGGTATGGTTGGTGTAACACGTATTTTAATGAAATAAAAGTTGTTGTTTTCCGCTGTTCAAAAATATGTGTTCTTATATCTGTCTTGTATATCTGTGACTTATATTTATAAACCTCCACCAAAATTAGGGCATTCCCTTTGAGAGTGACCCTAACGGAGGTGGGGTATTCCACTTGGTATCAGAGCCAGGTTTACCAGATAAGATAAAAAGTTTTGAAAATTTATTTTTCAAAAAGAAATTTAAAGAAGCATTTTTAAAAGATAAAATATTATTTTATTTTAAAAGGCAAAGTCCCCCCAAATTCATAGGTACTATCTCTTATCCTTCGTTTTGAATCTATCCTTTCTGTTTCAGCACGTCTGGAGACCTTACTGCCCAGCTGCTGACGCTTTCACTCCTCCTCCTCCTCCACGTAAACCAGCAAGCGGAAGAGTCCCAGAGTTAGAAGACGAATAATAGTCAAACAAGAAAGGATCGTAACAGTAATAACAAGAAACGAGAAAAAAGGAAATGCAATTTTTGCTGTACGGAAGGACACATAGCCAAGGATTGTAGAAAGAGGAAAAGAAATCAAGGAGAATGTTTTCATTGTGGGGAGACGGGACACATCAACAAAGACTGCCCTGAGAAGACAGACTTCAAGAAGGGCGGGAAAGACAACAAGTCCCAAGAGAAGAGGAAGTGTAATTTCTGTGGCAAAGTGGGGCACTTAGTGAAAGATTGCCGGAAAAAGAAGGCCAAGATGAACGGCGGGTGCTTTTCTTGCGCTGAGACAGGCCACACGGCTAAGGGTTGCCCAAAGAAACGAGGACAGGGGCAGAGGGCTGGATCCACCTCAGGAGCACAAGTTCATGTGCTAGAGGCTGTAGAAAAGTGTAGTTTATCTTTATGATCACCCCGTTCGCACTTTATTTGATTCTGGCGCATCACACTCCTTTATCTCGTCTGCTTTAGTAGAATCTCTGCACCTAAAAACTAGTATGGTAGAGGACCCCTTAATTGTTTCAAACCCAATTGGGGGCCCAGCTCATTTGTCTATGATCTGTTTGGGATTGAAAATTTCTATTCTCAGCGTAGAATTTAAATGTAGTGCCTTTGTTTTGGGATTTTCGGGATATGGTTTGATTTTGGGCATGGATTGGCTATCCAGTAATGGGGCCATCCTTGATTGTGAGAAAAGTGTTGTTAGGCTCTTGACCCAGCTCGGTAACACTTTGGAAATTTCTTGTAATCCCTCGTATGCGGTTATGCTTAGTTACCTTGAATCGCTAGATGCCTCCGTTGAAAATCTGCAATCGGTTAGAGTGGTCCGGGAATATCCGGATGTCTTCGACGAGGTGAAGGGCTTGCTCCGAAGCGGGAGATTGACTTCCGCATATACCTTGTAGATAAAGCAAAGCCCGTTGCGTTGCCCGTTAGACACATGGCTCCACGGGAAAGGAAAGAGCTTAGTAAACAGATTAAAGAGCTTCTAGAAAAAGGGGTTCATTAGGAGGAGCATTTCAGAATGGGGCGCTCCAATGGTGTTCGCCACTAAGGCAGAAGGTTCATTTCGCTTATGCATGAGTTGTGGAGAATCACCTTAGTAAGTATACTTGGCAACATGGTTGGCATTTATTTCCGAGAGATAGTTCTTCTACGTGGAATACATGATAGTAAGTGGACGAGATCCAAGATTCACAAGTGAATTTTGGAGAGCTTGCATGAAACCATGAGTACGCCGTTATGTTTGAGCCGAGTATACTAGAAGTAGAGTAAGTGAAAGAGGAACGAGAGGCAACAGTGAAATAGGTTCCAACTCAAATTTTGGAAACAAGAATTAAGAAGCTACGAAATTGTGAAGTTAAAGACGGATAAAGCATAATGTAGTTAAGCTCAAGGAAATGCGACTTAGAAGATTGAAGACTAGATTCGTGCATCATATCCCTTCTTAAGAGTATATCTTTGATCCCTCTCTTCCTGTAGAGCTTATTTGCATTGTATCACCCCGAATTTCGGTTAATACTAGAATTCACAAATTAAAGAATAACTAATCCCAGATGTGGGAACCAAGGGAAACGGGCTACGTCATTGCGTTCGTCTCGGAAAAATACGCGAAATAGAGTCTGAGTTTTCGAAAATCGGAGTCCATATGAAGAAGATATGGACGAACGAAGTTAGGCAGAAAAACCCGAAACAGGCCAGAAATGCACTGGCGCACTTGTGAAGTGCACCAGTACAAGAATGCACTGGCGCACTTGTGAAGTGCGCCAGTACAAAAATACACTGGCGCACTTGGGAAGTGCGCCCGTGCCGAGCCAAGAAACCTGCACAGTTTCTAGAGAGTTATGTGGTTGGGTGCACCAGTTTGGGGTTTGGGCTTGGTCTTAGGGCTGGTTTCTGGAAGGTGCCGAAATCTAAGGGTCCTAATCTAATCTAGGGTTAATCTAAGGGCCTAAAACACTCCCTAATCCTATAAATAAGACCCCAACCCTACCCTAATTCATTCATAATTAGATCTTGTAACTAAACTATGGCAAAATGAAACTTGATCATGGCCTCCACAAATCAATGAAGAGAGTTGCAAGCTAATCAACCTCTAATCAACATCTTCTTCAACTAAAGCAACTAATTCCACTTCATAAGTTTGCTAATCTTGGTTTTGGTGAGTTTCTATCACTTTGATGATAAATTGCTAAATTAAGTAGATGAGATATGATGAGATCTATGGTTTTGCATGAGGATTAATGGGTTTTCAAGTCATATGATATGATGTGAATATGCTAATCTATGTTTAATATTAATCCTATGTTTATGCATGTTGAATATGTGAGTTATACATGTTGAATATGTGAGTTTATGCTTGTTGAATATGTGAGTTATGCATGTTGAATATGTGAGTTTATGCATGTTGAATATGTGAGTTTATGCAAGTTGGATATGTGGGTTTATGCAAGTTAAGTGGTGGGTTTATGCATAATAAGTAATTGATTTTATGCATGCAAAGTAGGTGGTTTTATGCATGCTAAGTGTTTGGTATTATGCATAAATCATGATATGCAAGTTTACCCTTTTAAATGTGATGCATACATATGCAGGATGGCACCTTCATATGCTATGAATATATATATATATATATATATATATATATATATATATATATATGCATGGTTACCCTCCTTTAAGATGCAAGTCATATATGCAAGTTCAACATGTTATACAAGTTATGTGTATGCTTATATGTAAGCTCAACATGTTATGCAAGTTATGTGTATGATGTTATGTAAGTTATGTGCATGTTGTTATGCAAATTCATATGCAAGTTATGTGTATGATGTTATGCAAGTTATGTGCATGATGTTATGTAAGTTATGTGTATGTTGATATGCAAGTTATGTTTATAATATTATGCAAGTTATGTGTATGATGTTATGCAAGTTAACATGTAACATGTTGTGCAAGTTCACACCTTTAAGACACATGCAAGTTCACCTTTGTATAACCTATGAACACTTATGCAAGTTGCCTTTATACATGACATATGTATGTTCATGCAAGTTGGATTATTTAGTAATGCTAGTTGGGTTAATATCATGATGTAAGTGGACACCTTTTAACCCATGTTAATGCTAATGTGTGCTAAGTGAAACCCATGTTAATTGTGAAAGAATCTTTTCTTGGAAATATGTCGTGTTAGCATAAGTACGTGGGGAAACGATGGGGTTAATAGACATGTTAATGAAATGGTGTGAAATGGTTATGATTAAGCATACCATAAAATGAATAAGCATAAGTGGGAATTTACCTATTGAGTTAGGTCTACCCCATGGGAATTTACCTATTGAGTTAGGTCTACCCATGTTATGAAAAACTTGATATTAATTAGGGATAATTAATATGGGGGTGATTAATTAGGTGTAATTAATCAACTAAGACACGAGGTTGGACCCTTTTGTAGCGGAAGTCTGCCCGGAACCGACCGGCCATCCAGCGGCTACAAATGATTGGCCCAATGTGAGAGGTCTTAGTCATAAATTAAATACATGATTAAAGTAAAGACACGAGGTTAGACCCTTTTAATGACAGAAGTCTGCCCGGAACCAACCGGCATATCCAGCAGTCATAAAAGACGGTCTAATATGAGAGGTCTTTATGAGGTCATGATCTTAATTAATAAATTAAGAAACACTTAACCATATTAGCATGTAGTGGGACATGAGGGGTTAAGTGGGTGCCTTGGGTGGCATGAGGATACTAGTGGGTTGCCTTGGGTGGCAATCGAAAAATACAATTAGAATACTTAACCAAAGTGAAACATGTAATTAAACATGATTAAAGGGTTAAGTAAGTGCCATGGGTGGCATGTGAAAATACGATTAGAATACTTAACCAAAAGTGGAACATGTAATTAAACATGATTAAAGGGTTAAGTAAGTGCCATGGGTGGCATGTGAAAATCTAGTGGGTACCTTGTATGACAATTAGAATATGATAAAAGGACTTAACCAAAATTTATAACATGTAAGGGGACATGGTTAAAGGGTTAAGTGGGATTCACTAGAAATAACAAGCTTAGGTGGTAGCTTGTGGGGGCCCATTTCAACCAATATCCCAAACGTATCTTTGTGGGCTCGACTCTAGTCGAGTGACGGGACACGCATATTGGGCTTGACTATAAGAGGCCAAACCGGGTTAGCGGTGGCAACGCGGGACCAACGGGTTTCATATGCGTGTGTGGACCCGGGCTGGTTGGTAAGTCGTTGTTGCATCGTGTAGATATAAAGCTGTGCACCGTTGATATTATCTGGTGGCCACGTTGGGGAATGATACACCCCATCATGGGACCAGCACGGGTATCTACGTAGGGGAGCCGATCGCTTGGGGAGTAGTGGGTACACCTATGTAGTCAGATAGGGATACACGAAACTACTAAATTACTAAGTACACTTAGTGGGATCAACCTTTAAGTAGGAATAACTGGTGTGGTGCAGTGTAGTAATTATCCTTGGGTGGGTGGATGTGTCTTTACGGTTATCTTAGTTTATCCTAAGTATACCTAGCTGCTTAGTGTAGCCATTCATCCCCAGACGTTACCGTATATCAAGCTTATGTCTTCTCTGGTTACTTTAACGATTGTATTGTTAAAGTTATAGGACTCACTCAGACTTATGTCTGACCCCGTTGTTTTTATCTTTTTCCCAACCCTCAGGTTATCAAAGTGGGCCCAGTACGAGTGGGCTTTGATCAAACTGCTTTATTCTCTTTTGGAGCTTGGACCATAGGTGTAGAGCTCAGCTTACCCTTTCTTTTATGGCTATCAGTTCATGTATTGGGATTATGTACTTTTATTTATCAGGATGGATATTTTGTACTTGACTCTTATTATGGTTTTGTGATGTAACCAAACATGTTTTACTTTCCGCTGCAATGAAATGATGTTTTGAAATTTCTCAAGTACTATTTATATCTGTCTTGTTGTAATTTTTCTGTTCTATATTCACTAAAATACTCCACCGATGCTACGGCATTCCCTTAGAGAGTGACCATAGCGGGAGTGGGGTGTTACACGTGGTATCAGAGCAAAGGTTACCGGAACAGATAAATTTTTTAGAAAGCTATTTTCTAAGAATATTTTTGAAAGGAGTATTTTTAAAAACATGTCTTTTAAGAGAAAAGTTTTTGAAAGAAAAGCATAATCCCCGATAGCCATATCTTTATCTTTTGAATTCTCCGTTTTGAATCTTTCCTTTTTCGTCTCAGCATGGCTGAAGATCTTTATCTTCCGGACGGTGTAGCGGTACCAGTATGGTATAGGAGGTTGTTAGAGGCTAGGGCCGCCGCTGCAGGTCCAGCAAATGTTCCTCCTCCACCCGTTGCACTCGTTCCTCCTCGCGCGGATACTTTTTCTATGACTTGTAGGAAGTTTAAGGCTATGGGAGGAAAACCTTTTGTGGGAGCTAGGGATTGGCTTAGTGAGACGGAAGAATTAATGGAAATCTTGGAAGTGGAAGAGGGAAAGAAAGTCAGGTTAGCCGCTTGGTTAATGGAAGGAGAGGCCTCGTTCTGGTGGGAGGTCACTAATGGAGAACGCCCTGTTGATTCTTGGATGGATTTCAGGCAAAGGTTTGAGGCAAAGTTTCTCTCAAAAGCGGAAGAAAATATGCACTAGGAAAGGCTCTTGAACTTAAAGCAAGGGAACTTGTCGGTGAAAGAATATGTTAACAAGTTTAAGCAGTTAGCGAGATTCAGCATAGACTTGGTAAACACACCGGAAGAGAAAGCTCTGAGGTTCGTTAAAGGCTTAAACGAACCGATACACGGATTGGCTATGTCTCACATCCCTATGGGGGCCACTTTCGAGAAGCTAGTGGACATAGCACTTATGCATGAGGAAGAGAAGGGTCCCAATGCTAATAAAGCACCCGAGAAGAATGAAGATCAGAAGAAACCTCAACAACAAAATAAGGGTGGGAAAGGTAACGGTGGCAAGGGAAAGAAGAAGTGCTTCAACTGTGGGACACTAGGCCACCTAAGCAAGGATTGTCGCAAGAAGAGGAAGGCTGGCTGCTTCCACTGTGACGAAGCAGGACATCTAGTGAAGGACTGCCCTAAGAAAGGGCAAAGGACGGGATCTACCTCAGAAGGACAGGTGCAAGTTCTTTTGGCACCAACTCAGGCAAGGGGGCAAGCTCAGGCTCTCGCGGTTCCACCGATTCAGGAAAGAGGTAGAACTATTTCCATTGAAAGTCTAGTTTTTCGGTTTGATTATCCGGGTCAAACTTTATTTGATTTTGACGCATCGAGTTCGTTTATTTCATTATTTTTAGTTGAGTCACTGCACTGAGACACCAGTTAGTCGATGATCCCTTAGTTGTTTCAAACCCAATTGGGGCTCCATGATGTGTTCGGGTTTGAAAGTTGCTATACTTAGCGTTGAGTTTAGATGTGATGCTTTTTGGGCTTCACGGGCTATGGGTTAGTTTTGGGCATGGACTGGTTATCCAGTAATGGTGCCGTTCTTATTGTGGAGGGAGAGTTGTTAGGCTTATGACCCGCTAGGGTAACACTCTCGAGATCTCTTGTAATCCCATGGAATCTGTTATGCTAAAATCGCTTGACACGTCGGTCGAGAGTTTGCAATCTATAGAGTGGTCCGGGAATACTCGGATGTGTTTTGAGGAGGTGAAGGGCTTACCTCCGGAGCGGGAGATTGACTTCCAAATTTATCTGGTAGACAATGCCAAACCAGTGTCTTGGCCAGTGTGCCACGTGGCTCCTCGTGAGAGGAGGGAACTCCATAAGCAAGTAGGCAATTTGCTTGGGAAGGGGTTTAGAAGACGAAGTATATCGGAGTGGGGTGCTCCTGTAGTTTTTGCCACGAAGGCGGATGGGTCCCTCAGACTTTGTGTAGGCTAAAGAGAGCTAAATAAACTCACAAAGAAGAATAGACACCCATTGTCGAGGATTGGTGATCTCTTTGATCAGTTAGTGGGCGCCTCAGTATTTTCGCAGTTGGACTTAGCCACGAGGTTTCGTCAGTTGAGAGTGACTGAGGATAGTATAGAGAAGACTACCTTTAGGACTCCGGATGGTTTTTATGAGTGGCTGGAGATGCCATTTGGTTTGACGAACGCCCCCGCATATGATGAGAAGGGTGTTCAGGGAGTACCTAAATAAGTTCGTGATGGTCTTTGTAAATGACATCTTGGTCTTTTCTAGGAGCGGAATAAGTTTTCGTATGTGCTCAATAGGATGAGCAAAGCCAGTTATGGGATAAACGGTGGTTTTGGAGCGAGACTGGCGAGGACATCCAGAGTTGGACAAGGGCTTAATTCTTTAGCCGTTTTTACTAGTATCATCTCACGTTGGTCGTCTGAATTCGAAGGAGGTATCCCTTGGGTGTTTGTCTGATATTGGTTTAGGCCTTTGGGGCTTGCATTTGGGGGATGTCGAGTTCGACTAGGGTGGTCTGCGTGAGAGATGGATAGTTGTGACGATGTTGCAAGGGAGAATATCCTGATTTCCCCTAGAAGTGGAGAAAAGCATGCCTTACATCTCAGAGAAGTGTTGGAGACTCTTCGAGCACATAGTCTTAAAGCTAAATTCTCTAAATGTCATTTTTGGAGAAGAGAGGTGCGATTCTTAGGGCATGTGGTCCCTAAGGAAGGGATAGCTGTGGATCCCGCAAAGATAGTATCTATCCAGGATTGGAAAGTTCCTAGGAATGCTACCGAAGTAAGAAGTTTCTTAGGGGTTGGCAGGATATCATAGGAAGTTCATCAAAGACTTCGCGAAGATATCAGCCCCATTAACCCGCTTGACGAAGAAGAATCTGGTTTTCTCATGGGACGAGATGTACCAAGACATGAAGCGAGTTTTCTTTTTGGCCAGTATGAAGAAAGACATGGCCGAGTATGTCGCTAGATGCTTGGTGAAAGCGGAGCAAAAGAAACCAAGTAGGTTGCTTCACCCATTGGAAGTTCCGCTAAGGAAGTGGGATAGTGTCTCGAAGGATTACCGAAATCAAGGAAGGGTAATACGGGGATTTGGGTTGTGGTAGATAGACTTACTAAGTGTGCCCATTTCATACCCGTGAAGGGCAAGAGGACTATTCCATGTCTAGCTTCAGTTTACATTCGAGAGATTATTAGATTGCATGGTGTACCTTCCAGTATAGTGAGCGATCGAGATCCTATCTTCACTAAAGAATTTTGGAAAAGTTTGCAAGAGGCGGTAGGGACTCAGTTGTATTTGAGTACCGCATATCATCCTCAGATAGACGGCCAGACCGAGAGGGTGAATCGTATTTTAGAAGACCTCTTGAGACTATGTATCTTGGATTTAGGAGGTACATGGGAAGAGCATCTTCCATTGGTGGGGTTGCCCGACAGACTTAGTGGTGTACATGATGTATTCCATGTGAGGAAGAGCCTACATAAGATCGTAGAGGCGATAGAGCCAAGCTTGCTTAAAGAAGTAAGGTAGAGCGTGATGTGATTATTCGACGAGCTCCTACCCGCATCCTTGGGTCAGAGATTAGGGAGTTGAAAAACAGAGAGGTTCGACTAGTCAAAATGAAAAAGGAGAGAAAGTGAGAGCAATGCTACTTGGGAGACAGAAGCGAAGATGCGTTCGTTATGCCCATCCCTTTTTGAGGGTATGTGCTTTAGACGTCTCCTTTATCGGTTGACTAGTGCTTATCTTATCCTTAGTATGTCCTCTCATTAGTACCTTTGACCTTTAGATAGGGTAAACCTATGGTTGAAACATGTGTTTGAGACATGTTATAGTTGATGGATGCTAGTGGATGCAAGTGTTTGCTAGCGGTTGCTCGTGGATGCATATACACACACTCTAGGCACTAGATCGGCTCAATCACTTCATATTGCATATTGCATAAAATTGTGTGTAGGAAACTATATTTATGGATGTATAATGATTGTGTTATCATATGGATGATGCATTTTGGTGAATGATTGTGCACTCATGTAGATATTGTATGTGTCGATATGGTTCTCTCGCATACATAATGGATGCATGGCACTATCATGGTTGGCATATGTTCATACATTAGATAGGGAACATATACACACACTTTTTTGCATATGCTCATACATCATTAGAAACTGTTTTAAGGACAATGGATGCCCGTGTTTGATGGATTGAGTAGATGGTTGTTTGGATGGTAGGATATGCATTCTCCTTAGCTTAGAGATTTCAGGGACGAAATCCTTTAAGGAGGGGAGAATGTAACACCCCGAATTTCGGTTAATACTAAAATTCACAAATTAAAGAATAACTAATCCCAGATGTGGGAATCAAGGGAAACGTGCTGCGTCATTGCGTTCGTCTCGGAAAAATACGCGAAATAGAGTCTGAGTTTTCGAAAATCGGAGTCCGTATGAAGAAGATATGGACGAACGAAGTTAGGCAGAAAAACCCGAAACAGGCCAGAAATGCACTGGCGCACTTGTGAAGTGCGCCAGTACAAAAATACACTGGCGCACTTGGGAAGTGCGCCTGTGCCGAGCCAAGAAACCTGCATAGTTTCTAGAGAGTTCTGTGGTTGGGTGCACCAGTTTGGGGTTTGGGCTTGGTCTTAGGGCTGGTTTCTGGAAGGTGCCGAAATCTAAGGGTCCTAATCTAATCTAGGGTTAATCTAAGGGCCTAAAACACTCCCTAATCCTATAAATAAGACCCCAACCCTACCCTAATTCATTCATAATTAGATCTTGTAACTAAACTATGGCAAAATGAAACTTGATCATGGCCTCCACAAATCAATGAAGAGAGTTGCAAGCTAATCAACCTCTAATCAACATCTTCTTCAACTAAAGCAACTAATTCCACTTCATAAGTTTGCTAATCTAGGTTTTGGCGAGTTTCTATCACTTTGATGATAAATTGCTAAATTAAGTAGATGAGATATGATGAGATCTATGGTTTTGCATGAGGATTAATGGGTTTTCAAGTCATATGATATGATGTGAATATGCTAATCTATGTTTAATATTAATCCTATGTTTATGCATGTTGAATATGTGAGTTATGCATGTTGAATATGTGAGTTTATGCATGTTGAATATGTGAGTTATGCATGTTGAATATGTGACTTTATGCATGTTGAATATGTGAGTTTATGCAAGTTGGATATGTGGGTTTATGCAAGTTAAGTGGTGGGTTTATGCATAATAAGTAATTGATTTTATGCATGCTAAGTAGGTGGTTTTATGCATGCTAAGTGTTTGGTATTATGCATAAATCATGATATGCAAGTTTACCCTTTTAAATGTGATGCATACATATGCAAGATGGCACCTTCATATGCTATAAATATATATATATATATATGCATGGTTACCCTCCTTTAAGATGCAAGTCATATATGCAAGTTCAACATGTTATACAAGTTATGTGTATGCTTATATGCAAGCTCAACATGTTATGCAAGTTATGTGTATGATGTTATGTAAGTTATGTGCATGTTGTTATGCAAATTCATATGCAAGTTATGTGTATGATGTTACGCAAGTTATGTGCATGATGTTATGTAAGTTATGTGTATGTTGATATGCAAGTTATGTTTATAATATTATGCAAGTTATGTGTATGATGTTATGCAAGTTAACATGTAACATGTTGTGCAAGTTCACACCTTTAAGACACATGCAAGTTCACCTTTGTATAACCTATGAACACTTATGCAAGTTGCCTTTATACATGACATATGTATGTTCATGCAAGTTGGGTTATTTAGTAATGCTAGTTGGGTTAATATCATGACGTAAGTGGACACCTTTTAACCCATGTTAATGCTAATGTATGCTATGTGAAACCCATGTTAATTGTGAAAGAATCTTCTCTTGGAAATATGTCGTGTTAGCATAAGTACGTGGGGAAACGATGGGGTTAATAGACATGTTAATGAAATGGTGTGAAATGGTTATGATTAAGCATACCATAAAATGAATAAGCATAAGTGGGAATTTATCTATTGAGTTAGATCTACCCCATGGGAATTTACCTATTGAGTTAGGTCTACCCATGTTATGAAAAACTTGATATTAATTAGGGATAATTAATATGGGGGTGATTAATTAGGTTTAATTAATCAACTAAGACACGAGGTTGGACCCTTTTGTAGCGGAAGTCTGCCCGGAACCGACCGGCCATCCAGCGGCTACAAATGATTGGCCCAATGTGAGAGGTCTTAGTCATAAATTAAATACATGATTAAAGTAAAGACACGAGGTTAGACCCTTTTGATGACAGAAGTCTGCCCGGAACCAACCGGCATATCCAGCAGTCATAAAAGACGGTCTAATGTGAGAGGTCTTTATGAGGTCATGATCTTAATTAATAAATTAAGAAACACTTAACCATATTAGCATGTAGTGGGACATGACAGGTTAAGTGGGTGCCTTGGGTGGCATGAGGATACTAGTGGGTTGCCTTGGGTGGCAATAGAAAAATACGATTAGAATACTTAACCAAAGTGAAACATGTAATTAAACATGATTAAAGGGTTAAGTAAGTGCCATGGGTGGCATGTGAAAATACGATTAGAATACTTAACCAAAAGTGGAACATGTAATTAAACATGATTAAAGGGTTAAGTAAGTGCCATGTGTGGCATGTGAAAATCTAGTGGGTACCTTGTATGAAAATTAGAATATGATTAAAGGACTTAACCAAAATTTATAACATGTAAGGGGACATGGTTAAAGGGTTAAGTGGGATTCACTAGAAATAACAAGCTTAGGTGGTAGCTTGTGGGGGCCCATTTCAACCAATATCCCAAACGTATCTTTGTGGGCTCGACTCTAGTCGAGTGACGGGACACGCATATTGGGCTTGACTATAAGAGGCCAAACCGGGTTAGCGGTGGCAACGCGGGACCAACGGGTTTCATATGCGTGTGTGGACCCGGGCTGGTTGGTAAGTCGTTGTTGCATCGTGTAGATATAAAGCCGTGCACCATTGATATTATCTGGTGGCCACGTTGGGGAATGATACACCCCATCGTGGGACCAGCACGGGTATCTACGTAGGGGAGCCGATCGCTTGGGGAGTAGTGGGTACACCTATGTAGTCAGATAGGGATACACGAAACTACTAAATTACTAAGTACACTTAGTGGGATCAACCTTTAAGTAGGAATAACTGGTGTGGTGCAGTGTAGTAATTATCCTTGGGTGGGTGGATGCGTCTTTACGGTTATCTTAGTTTATCCTAAGTATACCTAGCTGCTTAGTGTAGCCATTCATCCCCAGACGTTACCGTATATCAAGCTTATGTCTTCTCTGGTTACTTTAACGATTGTATTGTTAAAGTTATAGGACTCACTCAGACTTATGTCTGACCCCGTTGTTTTTATCTTTTTCCCAACCCTCAGGTTATCAGAGTGGGCCCAGTACGAGTGGGCTTTGATCAAACTGCTTTATTCTCTTTTGGAGCTTGGACAATAGGTGTAGAGCTCAGCTTACCCTTTCTTTTATGGCTATCAGTTCATGTATTGGGATTATGTACTTTTATTTATCAGGATGGATATTTTGTACTTGACTCTTATTATGGTTTTGTGATGTAACCAAACATGTTTTACTTTCCGCTGCAATGAAATGATGTTTTGAAATTTCTCAAGTACTATTTATGTCTGTCTTGTTGTAATTTTTCTGTTCTATATTCACTAAAATACTCCACCGATGCTACGGCATTCCCTTAGAGAGTGACCATAGCGGGAGTGGGGTGTTACATGCATGCTATCTTTTGTGTATATCCTCTCGGTCCCATTCTCAATCCAATTTCTGTTGCAAACCCCATAGGGAGTATGACTCATCTGTTAGCAACACATGTTGGGGCTTGAGGGTGTTCGTTGGTTTGACTAAACTTTTTGGGTTTTATAGGTTGGTCTTAGAAAGGGACTCCCTTGTGACCTAAAAGGAGTCCATCATGCTTAGTTTCCTAGAATCTAGTGGTTGGGTTGAGTAATTCTTTGGGTGTCAGTCTGATGTTGATTTCGGTCTTCGGGGCTGATGCTTAGAGAGTTCTTCTCTTAATCAATATATATGTGGCATAGATTTCCAGTTTTGACATTGCCTAATGGGCACAAAGTTTTTACTTGCTTCTATCATTCGACTATACCTTTAGGTAGGACCATTTCCTATTATTGAGGAACAATTGGGAAAATGGCCTATAGATTAGAGCTACCCGAAAGATTGGCCGGAGTTCACAACGTCTTTCACGTTTCACATCTCCGGAAATGTCTACATGAGTCTGCTGAAGTGGTAGAGCCAAATATCCTAGAAGAAGCAGAAGTGGAACGCGAAGCAACCTTAAGGAAAGTTCCAACCCGCATATTAGGAACGGAAGTGAAGAAGCTACGCAACCGCGAAGTCAAGCTCGTCAAAGTTCAGTGGAGCGACGCCTAGGGAGACGCAACTTGGGAAACTAAAGCTAGAATACGCGCTGCCTACCCCTTTCTTTTCGAGGGTACATCTTTGATCTTTCCTTTTTCCTTAAGTTGCGCTTTTATCTATCTTTTTAGGTATATCTCCTCGACCCTATCTTTTAGGTAGAAACCCTTTGGATGAAAACATGTAATTGAAACATGTTATGGATGATGATTGCAAGTGGTTGCAAGTGATTTCTAGTGGTTGCTCGTGGTTGCATATACACACACAATCTAGGTTTTAGATCGGCTCAATCACTTCATATTGCATATGCATATATGTTTGCATTCGTATATGGTTGAACTTTAATGTGTTGTCATATGGATGTTGCATTTGTATGAATGATTGTGCACTCATGTAGAATCATGAATAGGAGGATTTGCATACATAATGGATTCATGGCACTTACATAATTCACATTAAGGAGGTCAACTGAATCAGTAGATCACCTGATTTTGCATTAGATAAGTACATGTACACACACACTTCGCATATGATCATGAAGCATTAGAAGTCTTTTAAGGACAATTGATGCTCGTGTTTGATGGATGAGTAGATGGATGTTTGGATGTTAGGATGTACATTCTTCCTGAACTCGAAGATTTCGGGACGAAATCCTTTTAAGTGGGGGAGAATGTAACACCCCGTGTATTTTATAACAGTGAAATCCACAAATTAAAGTATAATAAATTTCAAATCAAGGTATTAAGGGAAACGGGATATGCCATTGCGTTCGTCTTGGAAAAATACGCGAAATAGAGTCCGAGTTTTCGAAAAACGGAGCCCGTATGACCAAATTATGGGCCGATGAAGTTTCAGAAAATTCAAATTTCGAAAACAGATTTGAATTCAGCCCAATCAGAGTAGGCGGGAAAATTGCCGCCCAAACCCACCAGGTCGACCTGGGGGTCGACCCTAGGGTCGACCTACCAGGCCAGGTCGACCTGGGAGTCGACCTAGGTGTCGACCTGCCCCAGGCAGGTCGACTCTAGAGTCGACCTGGGGGTCGACTGGGGAGTCGACCTGGACCCTGAGCCAGGTCGAACCCAGCCCACCCTGGCTGGCCTAGTCTGTGTTTAGTCGATTTTCTGAGCCTTGCCTTGTCACTAGGGTTAGGTGTCAACTCCTGGATGGTCTCTCCTTCAAACGAACGGCCATTATTAAACCAAGCTCCATCGACGGTCTAAATCAACCCAAAAACTCTATAAAAAGGACCTAAGACTAACCCTAATTCATAAAAACTAAAATGGAGATGAGACCGTCATGTTGCTGAGGAGAGACTGAGGATAGCCGTCAGAAATAGGGAGACAATTAGGAGATAATTCAAAGCTTAAAGCAACGTTAATCAAATCAAAGCAACGCCTACAACAAAGGATAGCATCTCCAATTTCAGAATTCAGATTCCGGAATTGAAGATTCGTCATACGTTGTAAGTAGAGTGCTATTCCGATGTGAATTAAATAATTGTGTTGATTTGTGTAAAGTAAGAAATGGAATTGTGGTGATAATAATCTATAATTGTATGTTGCTTTGATGCTAAACGATTTGGGAATATTATGGTATACGATTGGATATTTGCAAGTACGCGATTTGCGTTGGAAGTTAACAACGAAATGGAATTGTGGCGATAATAACTTATATTTGTATTTTATTTTGATTCTAAACGATTTGGCAATGCTATGGTGTACGATTGGATTCATACAAGTATATGGTTTATGTTGACAACCACATGTTGTGGAATTTTAAATGGGGATTCATGCAAGCATATGATTCATATTCAAAACTACATGTTTGTGGTAGTTATTTACAACACCCATTTGATAATTGCAAGCATATGATTCATATTGAAAACTACATGTTTGTGGTAGTTATTTACAACACCCATTTGAAAATTGCAAGCATATGATTCATATTGAAAACTACATGTTTGTGGTAGTTATTTACAACACCCATTTGATAATTGCAAGCATATGATTCATATTGAAAACTACATGTTTGTGGTAGTTATTTACAACACCCATTTGATAATTGCAAGCATATGATTCATATTGAAAACTACATGTTTGTGATAGTTATTTACAACACCCATTTGAAAATTGCAAGTATATGATTCATGTTAAAAATAACAACTATATGTTGTAATAGTTTATTTGAAATTCATGCAAGTATATGATTTATTGTTATGCCAACATGATGTATAATTCTATGGTCATCTTTAGTGTAATTTGATCCACTTAAGTATTATGATTCATATGAAGGTTATGTTGGAATTGGCATCATAGTTCAAGTATAAAAATCATGATTTTGTGATACTGACAAAAGCAAGTGTCTTTGTAAGCTTGTATTAATTTTATGAACATGACTAAACTATGTTTGTTATTATGCCTAGTTGAAAACATGTTTTTAGGATTATGTTGTTATCATAATCATATGATAATATATTTGACACATAAGTTACATTAGAATTACACTAGAATTACATCCCACTTGCAAGTTTACATAGATAAAATAAAAACCATTATTTAAGTTTAGATATGTTTATGCTATAATTCTATAAATGGATTAAAAACCATGATTCATATAAGAATTAGGTTGGGATAATTCTAGTTGAACCATACTTTTGTATTAGTGACAAAAGTAAGTACCTTTTTGTTAGCATGTAGTGATTTTATGAACATGATTAGTTTGTATTATGCCTAAATAAAAATATAGGCTTATATTTCTGTAACACCCCGCGAATTCTATAACTGTGAAATTAACAAATTAAAGTATAATTAATTTGAAATCAAAGAACTAAGGGAAACGGGATACGCCATTGCGTTCGTCTCGGAAAAATACGCGAAATAGAGTCCGAGTTTTCGAAAAACGGAGTCCGTATGAAGAAGATATGGCCTTCGGAAGTTTTGAATTAAATTTAAAATTCAAACAGAATAAAACAATTAAAAATTCCGAAGTGGGGCCCAATGGGCCAGGCCCGCCTGACGCACCCAGGTCGACTGGGCTGTCGACCTGGTCTAACCAGGTCGACAGGCCTGTCGACAGGGCTGTCGACAGGGGTGTCGACCTGGTCCAGACCAGGTCGAACCCAGTCTAACCCGGCTGGCCTATTCTCTGTTGGTCGATTTTCTGTGGTCTGCTTTGTCATTAGGGCTAGGTGGCAAGCTCTAATTGGTCTCTCCTTAGGATGAATGGCTATGATCAATCCAGGCAACATCAATGGCTCTAATCAATTCATAAACCCTATAAAAAGGACCCTAGACTAAACCCTAATCTATTCATTCATAAATAAGAACAAAGCCGCCATGTTGCTGAGGAGCGTCTAGGAGTAGCCACCAAATTAGAGAGAAGATTAGGAGGAAAATTCTAAAGCCTAAAGCAATTCAAGCAAATCAAATCAAACCGCATCTTCTTATTCCTAAATTAGAGAATTCGCCGCAACCATTGTAAGTAGAGTATTACTTTGGTATGAACAAATAATTGTGTTGGTTTGTATGCTTGAATTGTGGCAATAAAGTAATTCATATTTGTGCGTTCTTATCAATTTGAAATATTATATACGTTTGGATATTCTTGACTTATGTTATTCAATTATAAAGAACTACATGCGGTAGTTCTATGCAAGTATACGTTTGGAATATTTCGCAAATTATGTAATCCATGTTGAAGCTACATGTATGTAGTTGATTTAAATTCATGCAAGTTTGGGGCTTTGCTACTATGCCATCATAATGTGTATTTTTATACAAACGTCATTTTTATGAAGTAATTGGAATAGGTTTGGGTTATCATAATCCATATGAAATTATGTTGAAAATTGGGCATCATGTATTAAGCCATGCTTTTGTACTAGAAAACCTATTTGCAAACTTATGAATATGGCTAGGCTATGAATGATATTTGACATAATTGAAATCCATGATTAAGTCTATCTTGTTTACAAGAATTTTATGATGACATATGTGGTACATAGCTAGGTTAGGCTCAAAAATCCCTTTTTTGTAAGTTTACATGACTAAAGTAAGAATCATGATTTCATGTTAGAAATATTTATGCCATGGTTATGTGAACAAATTTAACTATACTTATGCCATGCTTATGTTCGATATTATGCCATGCTTATGTTTGACATTATGCCATGCTTATGTTAGAGATATTTATGCCATGCTTATGTTTGACATTATGCCTAAATAAAAATATGGGTTCATGTGTCAATAATGATACCCAATTTAGATTCTTATCTCAACTACAAGTTCACATGCTTTGATTCATGTCACCTATGCTTTATGACCAAAGTATATGTTACCACTATGCAAGTACACCAGTTTCTATTTTATATTTCCAACGTCATATTGCAAGTTCATGCGCTCACCTTCCCCTTTTTGTGTATGTAATCACGCTTTAAGCCTCCCCTTTTCGCATGGCTAAGTTGGCCTTTAAAAGGCTAAGCCCAACATATATATGATAAACGGACGTGTTAAACGGGGGAAAAGAACGTTGGGTAAAAATTACTAATGAATGAAAATATAAAATAGAAGGGCCCAAATTCAAGTATGGGTTGGGCCCATGATTGGTGTAACCTTTACACCATTAACTTAATAATGGGCCGCAAATATTTACATATAAGAAAATAAAGAAGAAAGACAAAATATGTAAATGTAGAACATACGATGTGTTTAACCCGAGGTTGGATTGAGTTGTGATGTAAACCTGCCCGGAACCGCCCGGCTGTCCAGTAGTCACAACAATACCTATCCAATGTGGGAGGTTAAACATGGATCCCAATAAGGACCCGAGGTTAGACTGAGTTGTGGCGTAAGACTGCCCGGAACCAACCGGCAACAGGCAGCCACAACAATACCTGTCTAATGTGAGAGGCCAGGGCCTTAATAAGACAATTAAGGCTGAGTCAGGATTGTTAGGATTAAGTGAACTAAAGACTTAATCAAAATGGAACATGCTAAACTAAACGGACTGGTGGGGGTTAGGTTAGGAAACACTTAACCAACTTAGCATGTTGGCTAGAGATAGAAAACCTAGTAACGGGGGACCCTTTTCAGCAGTAACCCTAGAAGGTGTATCAGGATACCCTGAAACTAGGCAGGGTGGGGCACGATTACTGGGCTGATTGTAAGAGGTCAAAGCGACGGCGGTGGTGTAGCAGTGTAGGTTCTAACGGGGTGCGGGCGTGCACACACTCCGGCGCAGAAAAATAAGGCACTGGGCACCAGTAGCATACCTGTGCATTCTAAGGTTGTGTCGGGCCGCCACCATGGGACTTGATACACCCCATGGTGGGACCAGCATAGGTAACTACAACATCGGGGGTCGTAAGACACATGTAACTATGCGAGTAGGAGCCGATCATCATAGAATGGATCACATCACCCTGATTATGGGGTGCCAGTTGGAAACTAGTTTATATGGGTTCAGAGATTTACATGGGGTACGATAGTATATTCGACCCTAGACAACTTAACCAAGTTATAATGCATGCCCACTTCTTGTTTATACTTATCATACCCAGTTCTTTATTCACAGACAAAATAGTACTAGACTTACTCAGGCTTTATGTCTGACTCTACTTTTCTTTCGTCTTCTTTCTTCCGTTCCCCCCCCCCCAGGTCCATAGGGAGGGAACACAGCAGCTTGAACCAACCTTAACATCCAGCTTGAAGAAGAAAAATGTATTGCTTGGACTTTCCTGTTTTGAACTATGGCTTTGGACAATCCACTATGGGGACTTTTGCAGTTCAACTATGTTTTATTTATGCTTCTTTAAATAATGTACTCAAGACAGATTATGAAAGTGTTATGTTATGTTTTTGGAAAAAGATGTAAGACAATCATGGTGATGTTTTGTAACACGTATTTGCTTTGATGGAATAAAAGTTGTTGTTTTTTTCGCTGTTTACAAATATGTGTTCTTATATCTGTCTTGTATATCTGTGACTTATACTTATAAACCTCCACCAAAATTAGGGCATTCCCTTTAAGAGTGACCCTAACGGAGGTGGGGTGTTTCACTTGGTATCAGAGCATAGGTTTACCAGATAAGATAAAAAGTTTTGAAAAATTATTTTCAAAAAGGAAATTTAAAGAAGCATTTTTAAAAGAAAAATATTATTTTATTTTAAAAAAGGCAAAGTCCACCCCCCAAAGCCATAGGTACTATCTCTTATCCTTCGTTTTGAATCTATCCTTTTTGTTTCAGCATGTCCGAAGATCTTAACTTGCCGGAAGGGGTGCCAATACCTGGTTGGTTTAGACGGTTCTTAGAAGCAAGGGCCACTCAGCCAGGTCCTACCATTCCTCCTCCCCCAGCTGAAGGAAATCATCCAGCCGCAGCGGCACCTTTTCCTCCACCTCTTCCTCGGGGAAACACGTTTGCTAAGATATGTATAGATTTTAAAGCTATGGGAGGAAGGGATTTCCATGGAACTGAGTCCTTCGTAGCAGCTAGGAATTGGCTGAAAGAAACGGAAGACCTATTCATCATCTTTGAGGTAGAGGATAGACAAAAAGTACAATTGGCGGTGTGGCTATTGAAGGGCGAGGCTTCCTACTGGTGGGAAGTCACTAATGCTGAAAGACCAGTGGAGACATGGGAGGACTTTAGGGTAAGATTTGAGACTAAATTTCTCTCAGATGCGGAAAGAAGTTTGCAGTTGGAAAAATTCTTATTTCTTAAACAAGGGGACAAGACAGTCAGAGAATATGTGAATCAGTTCGATGAGCTGGCTAGGTTTGGGCTTGACCTAGTCAACACCCCGCACAAGAAGGCTCTCCGTTTCGTCAAAGGGTTGAATGAGCCATTACACAGTTTGGCCATGACCCATATACCCATGGGAGCCACGTATGAAAGATTGGTGCAAATGGCATTGCTGAATGAAGAGGATAAGGGCAAGAAGGAGACAAAGGCAGAAAGCTCTCAAGGGAAGAAAGAGGGTTTGCAGCCTAAGAAGACAGACTTTAAGAAGGGCGGGAAAGGCAACAAAGAGAAGAGGAAGTGCAATTTCTGTGGCAAAGTGGGGCACTTAGTAAAGGACTGCCGGAAAAAGAAGGCCAAGGAGAATGGTGGGTGCTTTTCTTGCGGTGAGACAGGCCACAGGGCAAAGGACTGCCCAAAGAAACGAGGACAGGGGCAGAGGGCTGGATCCACCCCAGGGGCACAGGTTCATGTGCTGGAAGCGCCACCTCTGCAACAGCGAGGTATAAATACTTCTGTAGAAAGTGTAGTTTATCTTTATGATCACCCCGTTCGTACTTTGTTTGATTCTGGCGCATCACACTCCTTTATCTCGTCTGCTTTAGTAGAATCTCTGCACTTAAAAACTAGTATGGTAGAGGACCCCTTAATTGTTTCAAACCCAATTGGGGGCCCAGCTCATTTGTCTATGATCTGTGTGGGATTGAAAATTTCTATTCTAAGTGTAGAATTTCAATGTAGTGCCTTTGTTTTGGGCTTTTCGGGTTATGGTTTGATTTTGGGTATGGATTGGCTATCCAGTAATGGGGCCATCCTTGATTGTGAGAAAAGGGTTGTTAGGCTCCTAACCCAACTCGGTAATACTTTGGAAATTTCTTGTAATCCCTCGTATGCGGTTATGCTTAGTTATCTTGAATCGCTAGATGCCTCTGTTGAAAATTTGCAATCAGTTAGAGTGGTCCGGGAATATCCGGATGTCTTTGAAGAGGTGAAGGGCTTGCCTCCGAAGCGGGAAATAGACTTCCGCATATATCTTGTAGATAATGCAAAGCCCGTTGCGTTGCCCGTTAGACATATGGCTCCACGAGAAAGGAAAGAGCTCAGTAAACAGATTAAAGAGCTTCTAGAAAAGGGGTTCATTAGGAGAAGCATTTCAGAATGGGGCGCTCCAGTGGTGTTCGCTACAAAGGCGGATGGCTCACTCCGTCTATGTGTTGACTATAGGGAGCTCAACAAGCTAACGAAAAAGAATAGGCACCCTCTTCCTAGAATTGACGATTTGTTTGACCAGCTTGTAGGAGCGTCTGTTTTCTCCCAACTCGATTTAGCAACCGGTTTTCATCAGCTAAGGGTGGCTGAAGATAGCATCGATAAAACGGCGTTCAGAACCCCAGACGGCTTCTTTGAATGGCTTGTCATGCCTTTCGGCTTGACAAATGCACCTGCTTACTTCGTGGACCTAATGAGTAGGGTATTTAGAGATTTCCTCAACAAATTTGTAGTGGTCTTCGTAGATGATATCCTTATCTTCTCAAAGAGTGAAGAGGAACATGCTCAACACTTAAGGGCAATCATGGAAACTTTGCGAGTCCATCAACTAAAAGCCAAATTCTCCAAATGCCACTTTTGGAGAGAAGAGGTGAGGTTCCTTGGGCACATAGTATCCAAACAAGTGTTAGCAGTGGACCCTGCGAAGGTAGTGGCGGTACAGGATTGGAAGACACCAAGGAATGCAACTGAGGTCCGAAGCTTTCTAGGACTAGCAGGTTTCTATCGAAAATTCATAAGGGATTTTGCGAAAATCTCAGCTCCGCTCATGAAGTTGACAATTGTTTATTTTCAAGAGATAATTCATCTATGTGGGATACCTTCTAGTAAGTGAACAAGATCCAAGATTCACTAGTGAATTTTGGAGAGCTTGTATGGAACCATGAGTACGCAGTTAGGCTTGAGCCAAGTATACTAGAAGGAGAATAAGTGAAAGAGGAGCGAGAAATAGGTTCCAACTCATATTTTGGAAACAAGAATTAAGAAGCTACGAAATTGTGAAGTTAAAGACGGACAAAGCATAATGGAGTTAAGCTCAAGAAATGCGACTTAGAAGATTGAATACTAGATTCGTGCATAATATCTCTTCTTAAGAGTATATCCTTGATCCCTCTCTTCCTGTAGAGCTTACTTGCATAGTATCTTTTCTATATATCCTCTCGGTCCCATTCTCAATCCAATTTCTGTTGCAAACCACATAGGGAGTATGACTCATCCGTTAGTAACACATGTTGGGGCTGGAGGGTGTTCATTGGTTTGACTAAAGTTTTTGGGTTTTATAGGATACAGATTGGTCTTAGGAAGGGACTCCCTTGTGACCTAAAAGGAGTCCATCATGCTTAGTTGCCTAGAATCATATATGGTGGTTGGGTTGAGTAACTCTTTGGGTGTCAGTCTGATGTTGATTTCGGTCTTCGGGGATGATGCTTAGAGAGTTCTTCTCCTAATCAATATATATGTGGCATAGGTTTTCAGTTTTGACATTGCCTAATGGGCACAAAGTTTTTACTTCGACTATACCTTTAGATAGGAACAATTGGGAAAATATCCTATAGATTAGAGCTACCCGAGAAATTGGCTGGAGTCCACAACGTTTTTCACGTTTCACATCTCCGAAAATGTCTACATGAGTCAGCTGAAGTGGTAGAGCCAAATATCCTCGAAGAGGCCGAAGTGGAACGCGAAGCAACCATAAGGAAAGTTCCAACCCGCATATTAGGAACGGAAGTGAAGAAGCTACGCAACCGCGAAGTCAAGCTCGTCAAAGTTCAGTGGAGCGACGCCGAGGGAGACGCGACTTGGGAAACTGAAGCTAGAATCCGTACGGCCTACCCTCTTCTATTCGAGGGTACATCCTTGATCTTTCCTTTTCCTTAAGTTGCGCTTTTATCTATCTTTTAGGTATATTTCCTCGACCTTATCTTTTAGGTAGAATCTCTTTGGATGGAAACATGTAATTGAAACATGTTATGGATGATGGTTGCAAGTGGTTGCAAGTGATTGCTAGTGGTTGCTCGTGGTTACATATACACACACAATCTAGGGTTTAGATCGGCTCAGTCACTTCATATTGCATATGCATATATGTTTGCACTCGTATATGGTTGAACTTTAATGTGTTGTCATGTGGATGCTGCATTTGTATTGAATGATTGTGCACTCATGTAGAATCAAGAATAGGAAAAAATTTGCATACATAATGGATTCATGGCACTTACATAATTCGCATTAAGGAGGTCAACTGAATCAGTAGACCGCCTGATTTTGCATTAGATAAGTTCATGTACACACACACTTTGCATATGATCATGAAGCATTAGAAGTCTTTTAAGGACAATGGATGCTCGTGTTTGATGGATGAGTAGATGGATGATTGGATGTTAGGATATACATTCCTCCTAACTTGAAGATTTTGGGGACGAAATCCTTTTAAGTGGGGGAGAATGTAACACCCCGCGAATTCTATAACTGTGAAATTAACAAATTAAAGTATAATTAATTTGAAATCAAAGAACTAAGGGAAACGGGATACGCCATTGCGTTCGTCTCGGAAAAATACGCGAAATAGAGTCCGAGTTTTCGAAAAACGGAGTCCGTATGAAGAAGATATGGCCTTCGGAAGTTTTGAATTAAATTTAAAATTCAAACAGAATAAAACAATTAAAAATTCCGAAGTGTGGCCCAATGGGCCAGGCCCGCCTGACGCACCCAGGTCGACTGGGCTGTCGACCTGGTCTAACCAGGTCGACAGGCCTGTCGACAGGGCTGTCGACAGGGGTGTCGACCTGGTCCAGACCAGGTCGAACCCAGTCTAACCCGGCTGGCCTATTCTCTGTTGGTCGATTTTCTGTGGTCTACTTTGTCATTAGGGCTAGGTGGCAAGCTCTAATTGGTCTCTCCTTAGGATGAATGGCTATGAACAATCCAGGCAACATCAATGGCTCTAATCAATTCATAAACCCTATAAAAAGGACCCTAGACTAAACCCTAATCTATTCATTCATAAATAAGAACAAAGCCGCCATGTTGCTGAGGAGCGTCTAGTAGTAGCCACCAAATTAGAGAGAAGATTAGGAGGAAAATTCTAAAGCCTAAAGCAATTCAAGCAAATCAAATCAAACCGCATCTTCTTATTCCTAAATTAGAGAATTCGCCGCAACCATTGTAAGTAGAGTATTACTTTGGTATGAACAAATAATTGTGTTGGTTTGTATGCTTGAATTGTGGCAATAAAGTAATTCATATTTGTGCGTTCTTATCAATTTGAAATATTATATACGTTTGGATATTCTTGACTTATGTTATTCAATTATAAAGAACTACATGTGGTAGTTCTATGCAAGTATACGTTTGGAATATTTCGCAAATTATGTAATCCATGTTGAAGCTACATGTATGTAGTTGATTTAAATTCATGCAAGTTTGGGGCTTTGCTACTATGCCATCATAATGTGTATTTTTATACAAACTTCATTTTTATGAAGTAATTGGAATAGGTTTGGGTTATCATAATCCATATGAAATTATGTTGAAAATTGGGCATCATGTATTAAGCCATGCTTTTGTACTAGAAAACCTATTTGCAAACTTATGAATATGGCTAGGCTATGAATGATATTTGACATAATTGAAATCCATGATTAAGTCTATCTTGTTTACAAGAATTTTATGATGACATATGTGGTACATAGCTAGGTTAGGCTCAAAAATCCCTTTTTTGTAAGTTTACATGACTAAAGTAAGAATCATGATTTCATGTTAGAAATATTTATGCCATGGTTATGTGAACAAATTTAACTATACTTATGCCATGCTTATGTTTGATATTATGCCATGCTTATGTTTGACATTATGCCATGCTTATGTTAGAGATATTTATGCCATGCTTATGTTTGACATTATGCCTAAATAAAAATATAGGTTCATGTGTCAATAATGATACCCAATTTAGATTCTTATCTCAACTACAAGTTCACATGCTTTGATTCATGTCACCTATGCTTTATGACCAAAGTATATGTTACCACTATGCAAGTACACCAGTTTCTATTTTATATTTCCAACGTCATATTGCAAGTTCATGCGCTCACCTTCCCCTTTTTGTGTATGTAATCACGCTTTAAGCCTCCCCTTTTCGCATGGCTAAGTTGGCCTTTGAAAGGCTAAGCCCAACATATATATGATAAACGGACGTGTTAAACGGGGGAAAAGAACGTTGGGTAAAAATTACTAATGAATGAAAATATAAAATAGAAGGGCCCAAATTCAAGTATGGGTTGGGCCCATGATTGGTGTAACCTTTACACCATTAACTTAATAATGGGCCGCAAATATTTACATATAAGAAAATAAAGAAGAAAGACAAAATATGTAAATGTAGAACATACGATGTGTTTAACCCGAGGTTGGATTGAGTTGTGATGTAAACCTGCCCGGAACCGCCCGGCTGTCCAGTAGTCACAACAATACCTATCCAATGTGGGAGGTTAAACATGGAACCCAATAAGGACCCGAGGTAAGACTGAGTTGTGGCGTAAGACTGCCCGGAACCAACCGGCAACAGGCAGCCACAACAATACCTGTCTAATGTGAGAGGTCAGGGCCTTAATAAGACAATTAAGGCTGAGTCAGGATTGTTAGGATTAAGTGAACTAAAGACTTAATCAAAATGGAACATGCTAAACTAAACGGACTGGTGGGGGTTAGGTTAGGAAACACTTAACCAACTTAGCATGTTGGCTAGAGATAGAAAACCAAGTAACGGGGGACCCTTTTCAGCAGTAACCCTAGAAGGTGTATCAGGATACCCTGAAACTAGGCAGGGTGGGGCACGATTACTGGGCTGATTGTAAGAGGTCAAAGCGACGGCGGTGGTGTAGTAGTGTAGGTTCTAACGGGGTGCGGGCGTGCACACACTCCGGCGCAGAAAAATAAGGCACTGGGCACCAGTAGCATACCTGTGCATTCTAAGGTTGTGTCGGGCCGCCACCATGGGACTTGATACACCCCATGGTGGGACCAGCATAGGTAACTACAACATCGGGGGCCGTAAGACACATGTAACTATGCGAGTAGGAGCCGATCATCATAGAATGGATCACATCACCCTGATTATGGGGTGCCAGTTGGAAACTAGTTTATATGGGTTCAGAGATTTACATGGGGTACGATAGTATATTCGACCCTAGACAACTTAACCAAGTTATAATGCATGCCCACTTCTTGTTTATACTTATCATACCCAGTTCTTTATTCATAGACAAAATAGTACTAGACTTACTCAGGCTTTATGTCTGACTCTACTTTTCTTTCGTCTTCTTTCTTCCGTTCCCCCCCCCCCCAGGTCCACAGGGAGGGAACACAGCAGCTTGAACCAACCTTAACATCCAGCTTGAAGAAGAAAAATGTATTGCTTGGACTTTCCTATTTTGAACTATGGCTTTGGACAATCCACTATGGGGACTTTTGCAGTTCAACTATGTTTTATTTATGCTTCTTTAAATAATGTACTCAAGACAGATTATGAAAGTGTTATGTTATGTTTTGGAAAAAGATGTAAGACAATCATGGTGATGTTTTGTAACACGTATTTGCTTTGATGGAATAAAAGTTGTTGTTTTTTTCGCTGTTTACAAATATGTGTTCTTATATTTGTCTTGTATATCTGTGACTTATACTTATAAACCTCCACCAAAATTAGGGCATTCCCTTTGAGAGTGACCCTAACGGAGGTGGGGTGTTTCAATTTCTAGTCAAGACCATGTGCCAATAATAAGGATATCTAATTTAGTTAGATTCTTAATTTCAAGTTTACATGGTTAGTTGAACCTATGATTCATGTTTAAGTATTGTTTATGCCATAATCATATGAATAGAATGATTCATGCTTAGGTATTGTTTATGCCATAATCATATGAGTAGAATGATTCATGCTTAGGTATTGTTTATGCCATAATCATATGAGTAGAATAATTCATGTTTAAGTATTATTTATGCCATAATCATATGAATAAATGATTCATGTTTAAGTACTGTTTATGCCACAATCATATGAATAGAGTGATTCATGTTTTGGTATTGTCTATGCATTAACTATATGAATAGAATGATTCATGTTTAAGTATTGTCTATACCATAATTATATAAATAGAATGATTCATGTTTAAGTATTGTTTATGCTATGATATATGGAAAAAATGATTCATGTTAAGCCATGATTATATGATGTTACAATTGCAAGTTCACATTTGCCTACTTTATGTTAATTGAATCGTTCATTGCAAGTTCATGCGTTCACACTCCCCTTTTTCATGTTATCTTATAAACACCACGTTATAAGCCTCCCCTTTTCATTTGGCTAAATTGGGTTTAAGTGTTAAACCCAACACACCTTACATTGGAGCGAACGTACAAAACGGGGGTAATGACGTTTGGGCTAAAATATAGAACATATGTGTTGGCATGTTTGACGCATGCCAACAACCTTGAAAAACAATTAAGTGGCATAAATAAATCTTAATCAATAAAGATGAATTTGAATAATGGGCCGCAAATATTTACATATAAAAAGAAAAGAGACGAAATATGTAAATGTAGAAAATACGATGTGTTTAACCCGAGGTTGGATTGAGTTGTGATGTAAACCTGCCCGGAACCGCCCGGCTGTCCAGTAGTCACAACAATACCTATCCAATGTGGGTGGTTAAACACGGAGCCCAATAAGGACCCGAGGTTAGACTGAGTTGTGGCGTAAGACTGCCCGGACCCAACAGGCAACAGGCAGCCACAACAATACATGTCTAATGTGAGAGGTCAAGGCTTTAATAAGACAATTAAGGCTGAGTCAGGATTGATAGGATTAAGTAAATTATATTAATACTTAATCAAAATGGAACATGCTAAACTAAACAGACTGATTGGGGGTTAGGTTTATAAAACACTTAACCAACTTAGCATGTTGGCTAGAAATAGAAAACCTAGTAGCGGGGGGACCCTTTTCAGCAGTAACCCTACAAGGTATCACGATACCCTGAAACTAGGCAGGGTGGGGCACGATTACTGTGCTGACAGTAAGAGGTCAAATCGACGGCGGTGGTGCAGCAGTGTAGGTTCTAACGGGGTGCGGGCGTGCACACACTCCGGCGTAGAAAAATAAGGCACTGGGCACCAGTAGCATACCTGTGCATTCTAGGATTTGTCGGGCCGCCACCATGGGACTTGATACACCCCATGGTGGGACCAGCATAGGTAACTACAACATCGGGGGCCATAAGACACATGTAACTATACGAGTAGGAGCCGATCATCATAAAATGGATCACTTCACCCTGATTATGGGGTGCCTATTGGGAACTAGTTTATATGGTTACAGAGATTAATATGGGGTACGATAGTATATTCGACCCTAGACAACATAACTTAGTTTATGGTGCTTTCCCATTTCTAGTTTATACTTATCATACCCAGTTCTTTATTCATAGACTGAATAGTCCTAGACTTAATCAGGCATTATGTCTGACTCTACTTTTCTTTCGTCTTCTTTTCTTCCGTTACCCCCCCCCCCCACCAGGTCCATAGGGAGGGAATACCGCAGCTTGACCAGCCTTCATATCCAGCTTGAAGAGAAAGAATGTATTGCTTGGATCTTTTCGTTTTGGACTTTGGCTTTGGACAGCAATTATGGGACTTTTGCAGTTTATTTATGTTTTCTTTATGCTTCTTTAAATAATGTAATCAAGAAAGTTATGAAGATGTTATGTTTTTGGGAGTATTGTATGACAATTATGGTACGGTTGGTGTAACACGTATTTTAATGAAATAAAAGTTGTTGTTTTCCGCTGTTCAAAAATATGTGTTCTTATATCTGTCTTGTATATCTGTGACTTATACTTATATACCTCCACCAAAATTAGGGCATTCCCTTTGAGAGTGACCCTAACGGAGGTGGGGTGTTTCAGGATTTAACTGGGATCCAATCTTAAGGACCTTCTCTGGGTCACTATCATCGATCGGTACATCCACAGTTGTCTCGTTGGGAGTCGCCATTCTGCCCCCAGGTTCTCTGTCCTCTCTGGGATCTATATCCTCGGGCAACTCTCTGGGCGACTCTCCTACGGTTATCCTCTTTAATTGCTATAAGGTCTCCGCCCTTATGGGGGGAGAAGCGCCCTTGGTTCCTATGTCTCCTCCGTTGCGAAGTAGCTTTAGCTCTGCAATATAACATGCTCGTGCGGCAACCTGATCTCCTCTGACAATACCAACACCAGCTTCTGTAGGAAACTTCAATAACAAGCAGTAGGGGGCTACACAGGCTCTAAACTTTGCGAGGGCCGGTCAGCCCAAGAAGGCATTATAGGATGACTCAATATCCAAAACCACGAAGGGAAGAATTCTCACTCTCTGGCGTTCTCCTTCGCCAAGTGTAACTGGTAGCTCTACATAACCCATTGGAGCGGTGGATGCTCCGTTAAATCCACGGATCCATCCCTCACAGGGCTTCAAGTCTTTTATCTCTAGATTCATCTGGTCGAATGTCTTTTTGGAAAGAATTTTGACAGAACTCCCGTTATCCACCAAGACTTTATGAACAGTGGTCGGGCCTATAGGTACTGTGATTACAAATGGATCTTCGGTCGGAGCATGGACTCCAATGCTTTCTCGTTCGCGGAAAACGACGTCGTCGGACATAATCTTTTGTTGCTTTACCGGGACGTTGTCCTCAGGGTTGCTACACTCCCCTACCTCGAGGTGCTGCTTGGCTGCATTGACATACTGATCCAATGCCTTGGAACCGTGCCCGGCGAGATAAAGCCCTCCGATTATGGTATTGATAACAAGGTTCTTTCCCTTTTGCTGGGTCGTTGGCCTGATAGCAGGTTGACTCTGGTTCTGATTTGGGCCATGTACGGCTTGCCCCCTGTCTCTAGGTGTCACTCTGTATTCATCCAATTTTCCTTCTCGGAGAAGCCTCTCGACCACATCTCTTAGGTGACAGCATTCATTTGTCGAATGGCCATGAATCTGATGGAAGAGACAAAACTTCCCTGTTTCACGTTCTTTCTCCGTCGACTCTCTGGGAGGAGGCGTTTTATTTTGGAGGACGTTGTACGAATCCATGAAGATATTTTCCAAAGTATCGTTTATTGGCGTATAACTCTCAAAAGACCTGGGACGAGTCCTTCTCTGGGAGTCGTTCCCTCGATTCCTCTTCCGGTTGTTGCCATTACTGTTATTACCGTTGTTTCCTGACTGACGACCACCCTGGCTCCGGTTTCCGACATTAACCTCGACCTTCCCTGAGCTGTCTCTTGTCTACTTAATAGCGACATTGCTCTGAATTTGTTCTTTATCGGCCGTTTTTGCCTTTCGGTTAGCATATACTTCCTCCCGGCGTAAGTGCACGTTAGCTTTTTCGTAGAATAATTCTCTAGTATGAGGTGGCTTGCCGGCCAGGTATCTCCCAAATTCGGTGTCTTTATCTACCCCATCAATTAGTGCTGCCACAACAGTTGGCTCATGAGGATCTTTGACTTCAGTAGCGGCTAGGTTGAAACAGTCTAGATACACCCTCAAACTCTCGCCTGGTCGTTGCTTGACAAGGAACAAGTCAATCACACTCATCGTCTTTTGTGCATAGATGCGGAACTGTTCCGCAAACCTTTCACTCAACTCCCTGAAGCTAGAAATTGATCTTGCTGGTAAGTAAGTAAACCATAATAATGCTACATCCTCCAGGAATATGGGAAATGCTTTGCACTTGACAGCGTCAGAAGCTGCGGCAGCGGTCATTGACTAAGAATATCTCATCAGATGTTGGACGGTGTTAGCCAACTTTGTGAACTGGGCAACACAAAGTCGAGATGTGAAACATTGAAGAACTTAGAAAGCATTATAGCGGGTCGGGTCGGAGGAATGTAGCGGTTCGGACAGGAAATACGTTGCTGATCGGATCGGAGTATTGCTACTATTTGGTTTAAGGAGACACTGCTATCCGGATCAGAACGTTGCTTACAGTTAATTGGAGCAGAGGGCCACTCAATTGCTACAGAGATAGATCGGAATGGAGCGGAGCAGAGTAAAAAAAAAAAAGAATTAGTCCTAAGTTAATCCGGGTCGGATCGGGTTCTCCGATCCGAACCCCTTGTGCACACTCTTCCGATCCGAACCCATCTTCCACATCACTCCCCTGCATGAGCGCCTGGTTATTCGGAGCGGCTATGACCAGTTCCTACCCACAACGTCCACTGCTCTGATGCGTTGTCAACATAGAAATCCATCCGAACCCGAGGTTGATGGGATGGATGACACGTGGCTCCGGTCCGGATCGGGTTCTGAGCAAATTTTCACCTATAAATACCCTGTCTGGAGACAATGAAAGGGAGGATCTTTTTGGCACTTTGAGAGTTCAACCACTTTCATAACTCGAATTCCAGCACTCCCGGATAATCCAAATCGTCTTCGAACATTTGTTTTTAGACAATTGAATGAATGTATGTGAGTTGTGAGAGAAATTGAGTGAATATCTCATTGTAACTGCAACAATATTATAGAGAATAGTGATTAACAAGTGGACGTAGGCTTTTCTTTGCCGAACCACTATAAATTCTGTGTCTCTATTTTACTTTTGATCTTATTTCATTCTGTTTTTAGTCAATTTGGGTGTTAGAACCACTTTTTGGTCTAACAGACGGGATCAGATCTACCCGCGTAACGGTTCATCTACGGCATGTTGAAGCGCCTCGGGAACGTCGCATCTAAAATGTCATCAGTGAAAGGGGTGTGACTGCGGTCAATTCCCCAATCTTCATTCCATTGCCCAAGGCTATCTGCCAGAATTTGATGGATCATAGCTGCAACATTTGCACTGGTCAGCGGAGGCTCGGGGTCAGCGCTTCTTGCTCGGTGCGGTTCTCTATTCTCCCTTCCAGGAGCGACCACAAAATCCGGGGCTCGGATTGGGCTTCGCTGCCCCCTGTTACCATGAGCATTTGTACGGCGACGGGGCTGAGGTAGTCTATTCTGAACAGGGCTGTCCATACCTCGAGCTCTGGGAGTTGCGGCGCGATCATTCACATTGCGGTTTGAGGGTCCTGCACCCAGTGCCTCTTCTTCCCGTGATGGCAGGGTTCCAAATCGAAGCTGCTCTATGTTTTCAGGCCTCTTATATGGTCGCCGCAGAGATTTCGGTGATTCCTCTGACGAAGAAGAGTACTCTGGGGTGAGCGGACGAACTGGGGGCGTCCTTTGCCTTGCGAGATCATTGAGCCTTCTATCCATAGCAGTCAAGTTCTATCGCAGAACGGAGCTCTCCTGCCTTTGAGCAGCCAATTCATCAAACAGCCTCTCCCACATTTCAGAAAAGCGAGAAAGATCTCCCTCAGTAACGGGAGCAGAAGGGTCATATTGATCATCATCATTTTCTATTATGTGCAAAGAGCTTGAGCCAGGTCGAGCGGAGGGGCCAGGACGGTAGGAGCGAGCCATAGGTTCCTTTCCAGGTCGAGTTGTAGTCTGGTCATCAATTCGGATCGCTGTGGATCGAGGTCGGCGATTCGGTACGACCCCCTGGGGTCGGTTCGTGGTCACGGTATGAGGAGGATTCGGGGCTTTATCACGGGATCGAGTAACAACCCCTTCAGTAGTCCGGACCGCCTCGTCCTCGTCGACTCGGAGCATGGCACCTTCATCGGATCGGTTCGTGCCACGATCGGATCGGTTCGCCCCATGCGCTCCGCGATCCAAGGGTCCTTCGTTGACCAGCTCGTGCACACTTTCTTCAACTACTTCATTCGCGACTTCATTCGCCCGTGAAGCTCGTACTTCCTTAGACTTCTTTCCAGCCATGATATCAGATGTCGCTGGAATCTTCAAAAAACTGAATAGTGAAGTTTTGGGACTGTTTTCTTCGGACTTTCAAATCCAAATGGTAGAATAGCAATCCGGTAGGCTGAGAATTGAACTCTCAATGAAAGCACCAAAATGTTAGATCAAAATTTGGACCTAACACCCAAATTGTTCTGATTCGTAAAGAATTATAACTGGAGAACGAAGAAAAAGCAGAAAACACACAGAATTTATAGTGGTTCGGCGTTAACGAGTCTACGTCAACTTTATGTGTTATCGATTATACTTTGAATGCTAGTACAATCAATGATTTCTCTCAAACTCACTCTTATAATTGTTATTTCTCTCAGTAATATTTTATTCAAACTGATAAGAAACAATAGTATGACAACAATGGTGGAATCAACCCTTAGAACTGCCAAAAGATCCTGAAAAATGCCAAGCTCTGGGCTATTTATAGCTGATTTTGTCAGGCGGATCGCGGTCACACGTGGCACAGATCCCGAGAATATCGGATCGGATCGCAGCTTGATGAAGAATTAGTCAAATTTGCCGTTGGGGACAGGTGTCGCGATCCCCTTAAATATCGGATCGAGCAAGGAGGAGGAATTGGTCAAAGTGACAGTTGGGGACACATGTCGCTGGATCGGTGCATCTCAGATCGCCGAAGACTAGCTCGTGCTTGAACAGGTCAGAGGCTTCACTGTGCGTCGTGGAATCGGATCGGTCTGTGCAGGGTAGTAGTGTAAGTGCAGATCGAGTTGTATAGAGGTAGTCGGATCGCTGATGCTAGGGGGGCGATCCGATGGGGGGCGATCCGAGAGGAGCGACCCTCTGGTGCGATCTGATCCTTCATGGACTTAAGGAACGTAGTTTCATACTTTCTTCTTGTGTGTGAACCTTGGTGGCTTGGTCAAAAAGCTAGCCAACACTAGCGAACCCATGGATCCTGCTGGGCTGGTCCACAAATACTTTAGTGGATTAGTTATGCCCGAACACACGCTTCCCAGTTCTATTGAACTTATAAAATGGTCACTATCGACCAAATAACCGAGCCCTCATAATCCATCATCCACAGAAGTAAAAAATATTAGGGCTTGTAAATGTTGGCACCACTTCTAGCTAGAAAGAAACGTGTGCACTCCCTGCGTTCCCTTGCTCCATTTTTGACTCATATCGGGGTGTGAGGCTCGCGATGTAATGCTTTACACAAAATTACGCCCAAACAGGCCGTGCTTTGATTATCAACCATAAGGCTCTGCTTTTCAACAAAATCCTTGATCATTTGCATCTTGGCATGCCACATTGACAATTTACGCCATGCGATTGTTAAATACCAATATATAACCTCTGAGCTCGCGCGTCTCAGAGAAGGGTGTTAAGCAAGAGAATAAATTCTCCGCCACCACAGATATATATTAAATAGAAATCAATTTACATGGAATGAAATCCAATGTCAGACATGCCTCCATTTACAAGTCCGTTCTGGGTCTGAAAGAAACCAGAGACACCTTATTCCTGGTCCCGTATGTCCAATACGAAAGATAGGTTCTCGCATATCCGGAAAATCACAAAGTACGCCCAGACAAACTACCACTTTTAAACCTTTACTGGGAGCTAACCAATGTTGGGCATCAGTAGTCATCCATTCGATGTGAAGATCGCTGGTCTTCAACCACCGTCTTCATTGTCTTCGACTTTAAATCGTCGTATAATTATTTGAAATGAGATTGAACTCAGTCTTTTCAAATAATTCTCGCATAAATAAAATTTAAAATCATTTCATATCGTTAATATTATTTTATAATAATTTATCGCAATTTTTATTTATATAAAAATAGCCCAATTTAATTTAACGATGCTTCGGATCAATAGGCGACCCTGGCGCTGTTTTACCTAAAATTTATTTACACATTTCTCGAAATCTAACCGTTGGATTTCGAAGAAATTTATATCGTTGGAAAGATCTTCCCAAAGCAGACTTAATGGTTCCAGTTTTGGGAAAGTCCGATGGTCGGATCTTTCGGTGTAATCATTTAAAGTTACGATTTCGAAACGCGAACTACCATCCGCGATTCGTTTTAATTTTAATTTATATATATATATATATATATATATATATATAATTGTATATAAATATAAACTATTCGACGACTCATCTAACGTATTTAACACGCCAAATAAAAGAATGTTTTATTGGCATAGCACATCTAAATGTTCATAATGTCAAATAAATATGTATTTCATTTACATGACATCTTTTCTAATGACAAATAAAAGATAATTTTTATTTTCATTATTTGTATGCAATTTCTATTTTATACATTAACAAATAAAAGAAATATTTTTATTTTTTTATAGTTTCAATGTGTGACACGACACACATAAAAATGTTTATTTTAATTTGCATACAAATTCTAATATATATTCTGACAATAAAAATATCTCTTTAATCAATACACAGATTCTAATGTGTATATTTGCAACAGAAATACCTCTTTAATATATACACAGATTCTAATGTGTATATTGTCAATAGAAATGTCACTTTAATATATAGACAAATTCTAATGTGTATATTGACAATAAAAATGATACTATAATTTGCATGCAAATTCTATTTCAACAAAATGCATAAAAAGTGATACATTCATTTTTGTTGAAAATTCTATTTCCACAAAATGATTAAAACGTGATTCATTCATTTTTGAAACACCCCACGTTCTTTAATATCACTCACAAAGGGAATGAATTAACTTCATTGAAGCGTTATAGGTAAGAGATGCAGATAAATTACAAGACAGGCAAATAAAGCGGCGGAAAAATTAAGTCATTTTATAAGCAACATAGTTCAATCAAGCTTTTGCAACAATTGACTACATAAAACTTCTGTCTTGATTCAAAAACTTCCAAGTATATAAGAAGCATAAAACATAGCAAAGTAGCATACGTCCTTAAATTAAAGTGCAATCACAGCCATGGCCAAAGATAAGATGTTCCAAGCTACACATCACAGAATCTCCATGCTTAGAAAGAGAAACGGTCCAAACTAAGCTGAGTTATTCCCTCCCTAACTACCGGGGGTGGGGGGGAGGGAACAGAAGAAAAGAAGACAAAAGAAAAACAGGTCAGACATAAGTCTGGTAAGTCCAGTAATTTTTCAGCATGTAAACAAGATAAAGGACCATGACACGAATAAACTGAAAATAGGACAATACCATAAAACAAGATAACTTAAGATAAGGCAAGGTAAATTGAATGCACTTCTACTCTTTCTCTACTTTGCTACTACCTTGTTATTCTAATTTCTATATCTCTACATCGCCTAACTAGTGTCCCAACTAGTAATCTGAATAAAATGATAATATTACAACGTGATCCAAATCCCCGCAATTGTGGTAGCCTTCAGGTGTACATCTAGTAGGAGGATCTTACCTCAATCAACCTAATTGCCACGAAGATGTTAGATGTACCCTTACTACCCTATCGATCGGCTCCCTACTTGTATTAATGTTCCATGTGTCTGTGTTAATCAGCCCTCTCTTGCGTGTAGATACCCTGTGTTGGTCCCACCATAAGGTGTATCAATCCTTATGATAGCAACCCGACACGATTCAAGATGCACGATGTGTAACTACTGGTATCCATTGCCTGCTTTTTCCACTCCGGAGTACGTGCATGCCCGTAAACCATCAGAACCTACACTGATGTACCCCATGCCGCTATTTTGACCACTTATAATCAGCCCAGTATTCGTGCCCTACCCTGCCTATTTCAGGGTACCATGATACATCTATGTGGGTTACTGCTGAAATGGGTCCCCGTTACTAGGGTTTCCTACTTGTTAAGTTTGTCGGCCTATATATACAAATATTACCCACCTACAAGAGATTTACTTAACCGTCCTACCGATTCAAGCATGTTTATTTAACGGTTAAGTTTGTGGACCAAAAATACTAATATTACCCACATACACGAGATGTACTTAACCCACCCACTGATTCAAGCATGTTTATTTAACGGTTAAGTTTTTGGGCCTATATATACTAATATTACCCACCTACACGAGATGTACTTAACCCTCCCACTGATCAAGTCAATACGTATTATTGGTTAAGCTTGCGTTAACCCTATCCGCTTCGTTTATGTAATATTTGTTAAGTGTTGTCCATTCATGTTAACTTAACCCACTCACACATCATGTTGTATTGGTTAAGAGTTTTCTTTTACCTTAACCCCACTCGTTCATCATGTTATATTGGTTAAGTGTTGCCTTCTTGTGTTGCTTAACCCTATCATACATCATGTTATATATTGGTTAAGTGTTGCCTTCTTGTGTTACCTAACCCTATCATACATCATGATATTTATTGGTTAAGTGTTTCCTTCTTGTGTTACTTAACCCTACCATACATCATGTTATATCGGTTATGTGTTTCCTTAGTTAACTTAAACCTACCATTGGTTTAATTAACATGTTGTACTGGTTAAGTGTTGCCTTAGTTAACTCTTAACCCTACCGTTTGTTTAATTAACCTGTTGTACTGGTTAAGTGCTGCCCTAGTTAACTTGACCCTACCATTCATAGCATGTCTTATTCATTAGAATTAATTGATTTATTAATGCACCAACCTCTCACATTAGATCTGTGCTATTGCTATTGCTGGATGTGCCGGGCAGTTCTGGGCAGTTTTGCACCACAACTCTATTTAACCTCAAGATTTTCTTGGGCATGATGCACTAACCTCTCACATTAGATAGGTGTTGCTGCGGTTACTGGATGTACCGGGCGATTCCGGGCAGTTTTAAATCACAACTCAATCTAACATCGGGTTAGGCATGTTCATCCTTTATTTAATTTACATATTCATCATTTATGTCAAGTTTATATGTAAATTATCCGCAAGTGTTGTCATGTCACATTTACTATTTAAATTATGTTCATAATTAATGGTATACAAATTATACAATTTCATGCTATTAATCATTTACATGATTATCAACCAATCTTTGCCATTAGCATGTAATTTAATGTTTTACCCCAATATTTCCCCCCGTTATTCATTTGCATAATTTACATAGAACGTTAGACTCGCGAATTAGACTAACTCATAAACAAAAAGGAAAAGAAAGGAACATGTAGCATTCCAACAGCACAAAATAATATGAATCTAACTAAGCATGTGTAATACAAAATTTTCATGAACGAAATAAACTTAATCATGCATATCAATGTGAACTTGTACTTGAGTTAGATCCAATTAACATAGATCTTAAGCATATGAACAGGAATTTACATAGATCTTAAACATATGTATAAACTTGGATCTAAACATGTAAGCATGTAGATCTAAACATATAAGCATATACAAACATGACTTAGTTTATGAACATGTACATAACATAACATAAAAGCAAGTGTGTAGATCTAAACATATAACATAACATAAAAGCAAGCATGTAGATCTAAACATATAAGCATATATGAACAAGACTTAGCTTATGAACATGTACATAACAAAACATAAAAGCAAGCGTGTAGATCTAAACATATATGAACATGACTTAGCTTATGAAGATGTACACAACATAACATAAAAGAAAACATGTAGATCTAAACATATAAGCATATATGAGCATGACTTGGCTTATGAACATGTACATAACATAACATAAAAGCATCACCAAACTAATATACAATACGATATGTCCAATTTTACAATCACAATAGTCTCATAGGCATAGTTATTTTCAGATTTGTCATAAGGATAAACATGAATCAAAATCACAATTAGGCACAGTTCTAGATTCTATTTATTTCAAATCATGACTTTTATATATTTAAATCCGAAATATAACTGAACTTACAGAAAAAGAACAGTTCTTGTATTCTGGAATATAATTTTTGAATTTGTTAAGAGATTCCTTTGGTGTAGACTATTGATGTTCTTCTAATTGATTTCTAGTTGAAGAAGATATTCTAGTTTTAAGAAGATGGAGGCTATGCTAGTTCAGAGAGAGACAGCATGATGGCTTCATAGAATGTGTTTGTGTTTTAGGTTTAGGGTTTGAGTTGATTTTATAGAAGTCTAGGATTAATTCTAGCCTTTGGATCAACCTAGGATCCATCCAAACCATCTAGATCATCATGACATAAAGACACCTCAGCGGACCAATCAAATAAAGCCACATCAGCCGCAATACAAGAAAAATCGTCACCCAACCAACCAGAAAAAGCCACGTTCAAAAAAACAGTCCTTGACCAACAAAAATGCGCCACGTGTGCCACATGATGCGTACGCGTCATATATATATATATATATATATATATATATATATATATATGTATGTATGTATGTATGTATGTTTGTATTCTATATATATTTAATTTTCTTTTTAGCTATCTTCCCAATTAACTATTTTCACACTAAACCTCTTTTTGAACTGGGTTCACACTAAGCCACTTTTTAGCCATTCCCCTAAAACAAAAATATGACGCTGGCGGGGATCGAACCCTGTACCTCTTGTATGCAAATCCCATATTCTAACCAAATGACCTAATAAGTCTTTTACTTACAAACCTTAGAACTTTATTCTTTTCTCATTCCTCTTTTCCATGTTTTGCTGCAATATTTAATTTAAATATATCTTCTTCATTTTAAATCGATTTTCTGCAAACCATAGGTCTAAATTAATCAGAAAATCGCCACGAACGCAACGACGCTAATTTCTTGACCAAATTTCTGAAGCTCTTCAAATTTTTCTTTTTTTATTTAATTGTTCGCATGCACTTCTTCGCATTTCATGTATTGCACTTAATTTTTCCTTTATTTCACTGTATGAACTTATTACATGAAATATTTATTGTCATTATTTAAATTTTCTCTTAAATATATCTATGTATATAATATATATACATATTTCCACATTTTTAATTTCATTAAAAATACGGGGTGTTACATTCTCCCCTACTTGAAGGATTTTGTCCCGATATCTCTGGGTTAAGAAGAATGTATCCTACCATCCAATCATCGATCTACTCATCCATCATCCACAAGCATCCACTGTCCTTAAAAGATTTCTAATGCTTTTCATGAACATATGCATAGCGTGTGTATATGTTCTTACTCTAATGCAAAATCAGGCAGTCTACTAAATCAGTCGATCTCCTTAATGTAATTCGTGATAGTTCCATGTGTCCATTATGTGTGCAAAAGAATCCTAATGATACATATCGTTTTTACATGCGTGCACAATCATTGTAACCGCCCCGGTTCCGCCCGGCCCGATCGATCGTTAGATCGACTAAGACCGTTCAAAACCCGAACACGTTAACTCTGGGAATACAACAACATCAGAACAATAACAGCAGAATTTTATTTCATCATGGTAACGTAACATCAGAGTACAAAATATCAGAGTACATCAAATAAAATTACAGCGGAAGATAAATTACAATAAATTAATACAATATACAACGGAAGACTTCGATGCTCTGGACCTAGCTTTAGGCTTCAATCCAGAATCCTGCTCGAGATAAGAACCTGTAGACAAACTACTCGACTACCCGTGTGGAAAAGAGGGCACCCGAGGTTGTAAAGGTGGAAACAAACAACGGGTCAGTCATGGGACTGGTGTGAGAATTCTAAATTAATTTAACTAATAGTAATAAGGCAAATCGAAGGACCACGCCGCTAACGCGGAACGGGTTTATTCCAATGGATTGCTGGTGCATAAATTAAAGTAAATTGTTAAACAACGCAATGCTTTTTAGAAAAATGAAATCATCATAAGACTCAAGTCCCATCACACAATGCAACGCAAACCAGAGGATAGAGTTTTACCTTATAATGGTCAAAAATGCTTGATACGATAAAACGAATTTGATATTATTATTACTGTATATACATTTCAAAAACATTTCAAAGTAAATGTATCAATCCTAGGAACCATAGCTACCATATACTATGCCTCCGTACTAGTAATAAAATCAAATTCGTAGGGTCGTATTTGGAATTTGGTTTCCATCGTGAGTCAAGGCTAGGGAGGAGCTCCTTATCGATTCGAGACACTCTAGCTAATGCCTCTGGATTCCCCGCAGAGAACCCTTGGATAGCTGCAGGGCCGGTCCGCACATACGATTTTGCAGATTGGCAATTCCTGAACACACATTTCCCGGTCCTATAGGATCTATCATCCAAGGCGCCTCATTTTATCATCCACATGAGTAAAATATCAGCCAGTTTAAGCACTGACACTACTTCTAACTAGAAAGGAACGTGCTGCTCTCCCTGCGTTCCCTTCTCCCGTTTAGACTCCACCGGGCTGTGAGGCTCGTGAATCTATGTAATACACAAAGCTATGCTTATTCAAGCTGTGCTTTGATCATCAACACAAGGTTCTGCTTTTCAACAAGAAACATTGATCATTGCATTTTAGTATGCCACACTGTCACTCCATATCACACTACCAATCCTTTGCCGAAATATATGAAAGGGTGTTAAGCAAGAGAATAAATTCTCCGGCACCAAACATTCGACAGAAAATCAATAAATACAATATAAAGGAGTACAATGATGGACACACATTCCATTTATAAGCTTATGCTCTGGGTCCGAGCGAAAGCCAAATCCGTACAAATCAGCACTATGTCCGGACAACTACCATCTTAGCCCCATCTTGGGAGCAAATCAATCAAGGTCCTCAACACTTGTTACCGATTCAATGTGAAGATCGTCAGTCTTTAATCGCCGTCTTCAATTCTTCGAAAGTCGTATCATTATTTGGAATGAGAGTAAACTCGGACTTTCCAAATAACTCTCGCATATATAAATTTGAAAACCGTTTCATATCGTTGTTAATAATTTATAACGATCTATCGCTATTTTCATTTTACTTTACATACACATCCTAAACACAAAAATGTATATTTTCTTCTTCCATCCTTCAATTTACACAAAATGTATATTTGGTTTCATTATTTTTCTTCCTAATGAAAATCTATTCCTTAGAAATGTAAATTTCTAATCTTATTATTTACATTGAAAAAATGTAAATTTCTATTCCTATTTTAATTTACATTGAGAAATGTAAACTTATGTTTCAATGTATTATTATATTGAAAATGTAACTTTTATTTCATATTCTATTTATATTGGAAAATGTAAATTCCTAATCATTCTTCTATTCCCTTTGTTTACATTGAAAAATGTAAATTCTTTTTATCGCCTCTAAAATGACAATAAGAATATATAATTTTTATTCTATTCTTTTGTCGCATCTAAAGTGACGATAAAAATATACATTTCATTTCTATTATTTTTGTTCACATTAAAAATGTAAACTTTTCTTTTTAATATAATCTACATTGCATTAAAAATGTGACTTTTCCTTTTCAATCTAATTTACATAAAAACAATGTAAATAATTTTGCAATGTCAAAATCTAATCTTTTAATTACATAGAAATGTAGACTATATTTCAACATTACATTTCATTCTTTATTCTTTTATTTACATAGAAATGTAAATTATTTTTCAACGTTGTGTTCTACCCTTTTAATTCTATTCTTATGATTTCATGGGAAATCTATTCTTTTAATCACATTGAAAATGTAATAATTTACAATGCCAAGAACTTCTTTTTAAATTACATTAAAATTGTAATCAACAATATAATGTAAAATTCCTATCTTTTAATTACAATGTAAAATCTCCTTTTTAATTACAATGTAAATTGTAATTAACATTACATGTCAAATTTCGTCTTTTTAATTAGCAACGTAAAATCCTAATTTTAATTACATTAAAAATGTACTTTTCGTTTACAATGCAAATTCTCATTCTTTAACTTCATATAAAATATATTTTTAATTTTCGATGTATATATCCTATTCTAAATTACATAATAAAATGTAACTTTAATTTACAATGTAAATTCTTTTCTTATTTAATACATTGTAAATGTATTTTTCTCATTCCCTTTTTATTACATTGATAAAAATGTAAGTTTCATTTAAATTACATAATAAATATGTAAGTATTCATATCTTATTACCTTAATAAATGTCAGATTCATACCTCATCATCTTAATTACATATAAATGTAATTCATACGTTAAAATATATCATTTCCTTTCGTACATTAAAATATATCATTACATTACATACATTAATGTATATCATTACCTATCATACTTTAAAATATATAGTTTTATCTCAAAACAAGATTATGTGTGAGCATTCATTTTGATAAAAATATACTTCTCTCCCAATTCTTTTATTGTAAATAAATAACATTAAAATCAAATCTTTCCTTTCCTTTTTTTTTTATTACATTAATAAAAATGTAAATCTTACATTTCATCTTAGTTACATAAAAATAAAATTTTACATATTACATTAATAATGTAAATGATTATCCTTCATACGCAATATTGTTACAACAAGATATGACTTAGTTTTATATACAATAACTTGGTTCAATAATATGAATATATTTCATAAGCAATGACTCGGTTCAATAATATGAATATATTTCATATGCAATGACTTGGTTCAATACTACGAATATATTTCATATGCAATAACATGGTTCCATAATACCTTTATACTTTACAATAAAAATACGTGTTCAATTCTACCTTTTTATTTTACACAAAACATGACATAAAAGAGGTTTCTTTTTTATCATTGAAAATGTGAATAAACATGCTATGTTAAATTTCATCTTTTGTTTACATCAAAAATGAGACATTAAACTATAATCTTTTATTTACATTAAACATGTAGATAAAAATTCAACACTAAATTTCAATAAAAAAAAATGGTTCTTTCTACATCGTCAATAATACTCTTTTATTTTCAATAAAAATTTGATGAAAATTACATTGACATATTCTACCTTTTAATTTGACTAAAAACACCAAATCAAATCCAATCTTCTTATTTCTAAAGTTAAAATCTTTTCATGTTGACAAAAACGGTGATAAATAGTATGACTTTTGTTTTAACAAAAGAATATTAATAATATTCTTTTTATTACAACAAAAATGATTATTCTACTTTAATTACATTAATAAAAATGTAAGATTTTTTTTATTACCGTACAAAATCATATCTTTAATTACACTTAAAAATATAATTTCATTACAACGGTCAAATCTTATCCTTTTCTACCGTCAACTTTTCTACTAAAGATGATGTCTTTATTTATATGACAAAAGCACATTCTAACATGGGTGATATATTTAGCTTCAAATATGTTTCCTAACATAAGTGATATATTTAATTACATATCTGTTTTTCTAAAATAAATGACGTATTTTTATTCATATATGACATTACTAACAAAATGTGTGTTTTTATTCATATAGTTGGAAATTCTAGTTATCTTTGTTTAAACCCTTTCTAACTGACACAAATGTAAGATTTTTGTCACTACTACTTTTAATTGACCAAAAAATATGATTTTTGTCGCTACTCCTTTTTTATTGACAAAAATATGACATTAAAATTTACTCTATTTATCCTAATGTAGTATTTGCCAATTGCACGGTGTTATTATTTTAACTTGTCAATTCTAACATAAACAATATTTATATTCTGATTTATCAACTCTAACATAAACAATATTTATATTAGGATTTATCAATTCTAACACAAATAAAATGAAAATCCTATTTTTTTACTAATTCTGATTCAACAAAATAAATAACATTTCTTTTTTGTTGATTTTATTTCAACACAAAAGTAATCAACTCAATCACAGATCTGGAATAATAACAACAAAATAATAGCAGCGCAAATCTCAGATCTTAAACAGATCTGAAAATAAATAACAGCAGCGTAAACTCGAATCTGAATAAACAGCAAAATTGATTTCAAACACAGATCTAAATTTTTGCACACCTACAGGTATACAGATTTTATTCAAGAGAATAATTAAAAATTAAATTTAAATTTAATTCAAGAATAAATTCAAAATTCTCACCTTGGGATTTTTCAGATCTAGAAATCAAAGAAAGTCAGAACTATGCACAACAGATCTTGGGTGTGGTGTTATGTGTCCCTGTTCCAATATTGCCAAACTTGTCGGAATCTGAATCGATTTGAACCAAAAAAATTATGTTATTAATTATAAAATTAAAATTAGCAACGAAATCAAGTGTTGCAAATCGTTAAAATTAATTTAATTTAACCTCTGAATTTGTTCCAATCTTTGATTCAAGATATCTCGAGTTACGGTGTATGGATTGAGGCGCCGCTTGTCGGAGATGGAAGGCCTAGGGGAGGCGCATCCACGCCGGGAGTTGGGGGAGGTACGGTGGCGTGGCTGAGGCGCGGCGGGGCAATGAAGTCGGCGGGTTGGGTGGCGCGGTTCTCAAGATACAGGGCACTAGAGTAAATGAAACTTATTACATGTGGAAGAGGAGATTGATGTAGGTAGAAAGAAATTTTAGAGGAAGAGAGAGTAGCCGCCATGGCCAGACGAAGAAGGATGATAACAGATTAGGTTTTAGAAAATGGTTAGGGTTAGGCTATGAGATATTATACAGGGGTTGTGGTTATTTCAACAAAACCCCCTTGTCCTTAAATTATGTTTTATTTAGTTTCTCTTCTTTTTAATCCTTGCGCAGAAGTTTTGTAAATTAATAAATCATGGGAACAATAAAAATCTTTCCTGTTTTTGGATGTATCTTAAGTGGAAAGGTTTCAATGATTTTCAGAAATAAACCTATCATTAATTTGATATGGAATCTCTTTCAATTCTAAACCGAAACAATCAAGGAAAACACTCATTTATTTCACGCATGCATTTGTTTCTAGAAATGTACATTTCATTTCTTATGTTATTATATATATATATATATATATATATATATATATATATATAATTTCTGAGCGTACAATTCCAAAATCAATTAATTAAGTTATTAAAGCATTCCTTTTTAACTTAAGATAAAGTTTGTTTCCTATAACTGCGATTATCTTTAAATTATGAAAAGCGATTTAAGTAAAATACCTAACTTTCTAATGAATGAATAAATCTTCTTCTTTTTCTTCCAAATTTGATTCATTTCCATTTATTAGGATAGACACCGATTTGTAGAAAGAATACTGTGTAGACATTTATTTTCCATGTTTCTAAAGATTTTGATCTATTAATAGTTTACCATTGTTAGCACATAACCATTCTGTAATTCCATAAGGTTGATCGTATTGGCATATTTATGCATATTAGTTTTATTACACTTATTCTTATTTCAAGTAATTGAAGGAATATAAGGGAATTTTATTGTATATAATCAAAGGTATAATAGGATGAAGCTTACTGAGAAATATTAAATGGTAATTAATTATTACACGGAACCTTAAATAATGGAGTGATTGATTAGCATTAATGTTTATGGCTAATATTCTTTCTTTCATATTAATAATCCAGTAAATTCTAATTGACATTTAATTATCACAAATAAAGTCTTGTATTATATTTTATACCACTAATATAATTAGACTCTTATGTATTATTTTATGCCGTCTTATAAACACATATTTCGTAATCTTTTGTTTTAATGTTTCCCACATTACATTACATTATAGAATAAATTTTATTACACCCAAATTGTATACGCTCCGTATTTACATTAAAAAGAATATATTTAATTTTTCAAAATAAATTATTTTAAACAACCAAAACTCATTAAAATAACTTAAAATAAATTTTTAAATTTACACCCAAAATTCAGGGTTATTACAATCATTCATTCAAATGCAACATCCATATGATAACACATTCAGTATACATCCATAAAATTAATTATGCATATGAAAGTGATTGAGACGATCTAGTGCTTAATGTGTGTATAAATGCATCCACGAGCAACCACTAGCAAACACTTGCATCCACTTGCATCCACCAAACATAACATGTCTCAAACACATGTTTACAACCATAGGATTTTCCTACCTAAAGATCGTAGATGTAATCGAGAGGACATACTTAATGATTAAACAAGTATAAACAAAGTGATAGAAGAAAAAAAAGTTAAGATCATACCCTCCAAAAGGAAAGGGTACATCGTACGCATCTTTTCTTCCGTCTCCCAAGTCACGTCTCCTTGATCATCTACCCATTGGACTTTAACTACTTAACCTCTCGGTTGCGTAACTTCTTGACCTCCGATCCAAGGATGCATGTAGGAGCTCGTCTAATCGTGGCATCTTGCTCCACTTTCACTTCCCTAAGCATGCTCGGCTCCACTACTTCCGCGCTATCATGTAAACGCTTCTTCAAGGATTGTCTTCCTCAAGCTCTCTTCCTAGGAACCCTTCCCCAAGTAGCTTCCCTACTTGCTTACTGAGTTCCCTCCTCTCTCTCGGAGCCATGTGTCGTACAGGTAATGCAACTGGCTTTGCATTGTCAACTAGATATATGTGGAAGTCTATCTCGTGTTTTAGGGGACAAACCCCTAAACATCTGGGTACTCATGGACTACTCTAACGAATTGAAAATCGTTGATAGATGCATCAAGTGATTCTAGGTAGCTAAGCGTAACTGATCGCTTAAGATCGCATGAAATCTCGAGGGTATTCCCGAGGCAAGTCAAAATTCTAACTACCCTCCTTTCACAATTACTAGCTAACCAATCCATGCTTAGAATCAACCCATAGCCCATGAAACCAAAAACATAAGCATTACACTTAAACTTAATACTTAATATAGCTATTCTCAAATCCTTACAAATCAAAGATAAATGAGCCGAACCACCAATTGGATTTAAGACAATAATGTGATCTTCTACTATACAAGTACTAAGGTGCATAGACTCAACTATGGAAGCAGATACAAACGAATGTGAAGCGCTAAAATCAAAAAGAATACTAACAGGATGATCAAAAAGAAAAACTAGACTTTTTCAATAGAACCATTACCATCTCTCTCTCAAGTATGCTAGCAGCGAGAGCATGCACTTGCGCTCCTGAAAATCCTGTCCTTTGTTATTTCCCTTGTCCTTAATTATATGACCCGTTATACCATAATAGCGACACTTCGTCTTGTCTTAAATTTTTCTATTCATTCCTCCTTTGTGAACCATGTCCATATCCATGAGTTTCTCATCCTTGGGTTGTGCTCCTTAGCCAAACTCCCTCATTCTCATCTTTGCCATCATTGTATGGCTTATTGACAAGCCTCTTGAAAGTTGCCTCCATCGCACGGAAAACCATACAAAGCTTGAAAGAAAATTAGCCGCAGGTGAAACTACTGCGGCTATATATGGAAGTTGGGCATTTCTTCGTCCTTTGACAGGTGTCGTAGTCCCATCATGTAACGACCCGGAAAATCTGAACCAATTTAAAATTTTTAAATTGGCTATTTTAGTGGATTTTAAACATTTAAAATAGATATTTTAAATAATAACGATGAAAAATAAGTTTGAATCGACATTTGAAAACGAATATAATTAATTCTAATTATAAACAAGGCCTGAAATGGCGCTGTAGTTTCAAAAATTGAATTCAAACTTTGTTTGACTGTACCGGGTGCAAAACAAAACGGATTTGAGCGAAACCAAAAATATTTTAATCTGTTAGTGAATTTCTTTCTAATGAATCTGAAAAATCAAAGTTTCATAGCGAGAAGCAAAAGTTATGGCCAAATGAATTTTCTAAAAGGTCGCTATAGAAATTATATAGCCCATGAAAATGGCCTTTTTGCAAACGACCTCGGAATTCGACGAAACCACTTTTGTTGGATCCAGGATGTGAAGTTATTACTAGGTTTCAAATTTCATAATTTTTGAAGCTAGTATGTGAGCGTGGCAAAGGAAAACGTGTTTTGGTCAATTATAGTTAAATTGGATCGACCAAAAATGGGTCATTTTTCAAACGGTCTCAGAATTCGACGAAACCAGATTTGTTGGGACCGTATCGTCAAAACATAGTTAGATTTATTTTTCTGGAATTTTTCGAATCAGTTTGTGGCCCTGGCAAATTGAAATGTATGTTCAAATCGAATATTGAATGTTATATATTTTAAATTGAAGGAAAACTGACTGAAACAGTCGAATGGGCCTACGAAACATATCCCATTGTGTTCGAAATGGGGGTAAAACGCTAGGGACGACAGTCGTTAGGTTTGGATTGGGGTTCGTGTGTGAAAGGGGGTATTTTTGGAATATATATATAAATAAATAAGGGTATTGGGCCACATCAGAAATCCCCCCCCCCCAAATTTCTCTCTCCCCGATCGATTGAAGGCGGAAAACGTTCGCCGCTTCCAGGCCATATTCCGACCGCCACAGCCACAATTAGCCCCTCCCCAAGTTAAAGTTTTTGAAGAGCTCCTCCTCCTCTCCAAATCCATACTTGATTCACCTCCCCTCGCCCTGTATTTCGTTCGAACGGAGGTCACAAAGTTTCGCCGTTCGCCGTTCGATTTCTCCTCCCCCAAAGCTCTGAGTTCGACGCCGTCAGCACCCCAGGCACGCCGCTCCTAGCCCTTCAAGGTGGTGAAGGCCGATCGTCATATAGCTGCACGGATTTTGCGTTAATCCTCGACCTAGTTTTGAACGAACGTGTGAGGTATACGGCTATTTTAAAATAAATTATATTATAGCACTTTAAAGCGCTACGGTTTTTGATTTCACTGTAAAAATCATTTCTTTTTCGTTTCTTGACGAAATTCAGTGAAATAAGAGACAGTGGACTCATGTGGACGCCTTCTACATTCTAGAAGAGACCGCATATTTTGCTGAGCCTTCTGCTATTTTTGGTGGACTGGAACCCAATGTGAGATTTCTAATTTATAAACGATATGGAAAACGACGATGTATAAATTATATAGTCGATGTATGGATTATATAAGCATTGTACACCACTTGTATAAGCGTTGTATAAGTTGTACGTTCAATATATACATTATATATGCGTTGTAAAAATTATATATGTGTTGAAATAGAAGTGAAATGCTATATATATATATATATATATATATATATATATATATATATATATATATATATAAACCCCTCGTCCATAAACCATGGACGATATTTATTGGTTGTGATTGGTGTGAAAATTGATTGATAGCGAATGGTTGATTGAAATTGTTTGTGGTTGAAATTGATTGATTGTGGTTGAAAAATACCCGTTTGTGGTTGAGAAATATTTGGTTGATACCACATCGGATTAGTTTGTGGAAATGAAAAAAAATATACATGCTACCTGCGTGCGAACTAGATGCATGATTCCCCAATGTCAAAAGCTGCGAGGCTTTAAGGTAGAGCGAGGAGTCGTACTAGGGACGGTCCCGGTTTTAACTACCCTGCCGTTATGCTGCCGAAATTTTGAATAATATTCATGTGTTAGAATTATTTTCCTGTGTTGAAACTATATTCGTCTTTTGAATAGAAAACCTTCATGAATCGAAATTCATTCGTTGAATAGAAATCCATGTGTTGAATGGTATTCGTGTTTTAACAATAAAAATCCCATTTTTTCTCTATATATATAAACTATAGAAAACCTTCATGTGTTGAATCGAAATTCATTCGTTGAATAGAAATTCATGTGTTGAATGGTATTCGTGTTTTAAATATAAAAATCACCTTTTTATTTACATATATACAAACTATAGAAAACCTTCATGTGTTGAATTGAAATTCATTCGTTGAATAGAAATTCATGTGCTGAATGGTATTCGTGTTTTAAATATAAAAATCGCCTTTTTGTCTGTATATACAAAATATAAAAAACCACCATGTGTTGAATTGAAATTCATTCGTTGAATAGAAATTCATGTGTTGAATGGTATTCGTGTTTTAATTATAAAAATCACCTTTTTATTTATATATATAAACTATAGAAAACTTTCATGTGTTGAATCGAAATTCATTCGTAGAAATGAAATTCATGTGTTGAATGGTATTCATATTTTGAAATAAATTGTTTTATAATAAAAATCATATTTGTATCATTTATATGAACTATATAAAATAGTCGTGTTTTGAAATAAATTGTTTTACATTAAAAATCACATTTTTATTATATACATGAATTGTTAAAAATAGTGAAGTGTTGAGATAGAAGACAGTTAGATAAAAATATCATTTTTATCAAATGTATGAAAATCATATAGTTTTGAAATCGAAGAATCGATATATATATATATATATATATATATATATATATATATATAGAATTGAAATATATCGAATAACGAAGCCGCAGTTCGTATTTTGAAACCGTGATATCAAACGATTAGTGCGGGAGATCCGACCATCGGATTTTCCCGAAACCGCAACCGTTGGGTTCGCTTTGGAAATATCTTTCCAATGGCACCAACTTTGTAAAAATCCAACGGTTGGATTGTCTGGAATGTTTAATTCAAATCTGAAGAAAAACAGCGCCAGAATCGATTATATTTATATATATGTATATATATATATATATATATAATTATATTAAATCGAATAACGACGCTGCAGTTCGTATTTTGAAATCGAAACTTCAAACGATTATACCGGGAGATCCGACCGTCGGATTTTCCCGAAACTAGAACCGTTGGATTCGTTTTGAAAAGATCTTTCTAATGATGTAAATTTTGTGAAGATCCAACGGTTAGATTTTCAGATATGTGTAAATCAAATCTGAAGAAAAACAGCGCCACGGCCGCGTTATGGCCCGAAGCGTCGTTTGAATAAATTGGCTATTCTAAAATAAATAAAAATAGCGATAAATCGTTATAAAATATTATAAACGATATGGATGTGAAATTTAGTAACTAACTGAAGGTTGGCTAAGTTGAATGGTTTCGTGGGTGTTGATCTGATGTTGGTTTCGGCCTTCGGGGTTAATATTTGGGAAATCGTTCTCTTACTGATTTACGGTTAGTGACTGATGAACTGAAAAGATGCGTATGTGTGTTTTTGTAGCACTTGTTTATTATATACACGAGTTGTTCAGAATGACCGGGTTTATCCCATTCTGAATAACTGAATCGACGATAAGTAATTGAAGATGAAGACGGTGGTGGAAGACCGGAAATCTTCACCTCATTTGGATGGTAACTGATGTCCTGATTGGGAGGCATCCCGAAATATGGATAATGAGTGGTGATCGTCCAGACGTACGTGGTGATCGATGGGTTTGCGAGGTATATAGTGCCTCCGGTTTCGTTCAGACCCAAGACGAACTTGTAAATGGACTGTGTGTCTGACATTGGAATTTATTCTTTGTGATTGATAGCCATCAGTTGCATGGTGTGAATTGCTTGTGTGGCATGCTAAGATGGAATGATCAAGGTTTCTGTTGAAAAGCAAAGTCTTGTGGTGATGATCCAAGCACCGCCTGTGTGGCGTAGCTTTATGTATAACGTGAAATCGCGAGCCTCACATCCTGGTATGAACCAGAAACGGGAGAGGACATCAGGGAGGGCATGCGTTTCCTTCTAGTTAGAAGTGGCGTCAGTGGTTTTACACGCTCTGTCGAGTTTGACTTATGTGGTTGTTACTGTTGCGAGGCACCTCGGTTATATCGGTCGATCCGGGACCGATGGAGTCATTCATTGGCTTATTTACGCCCCATAGGGCAGGGAAACGCAATGTTCAGGAATTTTAATCCACATCGGTGGACCGGCCCTGACGATCCAAAGGCTTGACTGAGTACTTGCCTGAGACATGGGCTAGATTGTCTCGAAGTTGGTAAGGACTATCTTTTGCCTTGGTTCATGACGGAAATCCAATTTTCAAATACGACACCGTGCGGTTTTGATTGTATATACATATGGCGACATGATATATGGTACCCATGCCGTCTATGATTGGTAGTTATGATTGAAATTGTTTTCGAAACTTATAAACACTAGTAATAATATCAAATGCTTTTGTTTTATTCGTATCAATCATATTTTGGCCATTATAAGGTAAAAATCTATCCTCCGGTTTGCGTTGCATTGTGTGATGGGAACTGAGTCTTATAATGGCTTCGTTTTTACAAAAAGCATTGCGAACTTTAAAAGATTTAATTGTTTTAAATCACTGGCAATCCAACGGAGTAAACCCGTTCCATGAAAGTGGCGTGGTCCTGTGATTAGCCATATTTTAAATGTGTTGAGTAGATTTCTCATACCAATCCCATGATTGACTCGTAGTTTGTTTCACTTTCAAACTCGGGTGCCCCTTTTTCTACACGAGCAGCCTTGTATTCAGGTTTTAGCTGGCTTTCTCTGGATAGCTGGAGCTGAAGATGGATTCTATCATTTATCCCTTTTTATCCTGTTCAGCTCCTATTGTACATTATGTTTGTTTTCCGCTGTAGACATTTATGTATAGCTGAACTGTATTTGTACTAAGTATGATCCTATATACTTTGTAACTCTGATGATTACGTTTATTTAGTGTATTATTTGTACATTATATGGTGTATCTATTTATTTCTGTTCTGTTGTTATCTGTTTATGTGTTATATTCCAAAGGATTACCCATGTCACCGTTAGTACGGGGTTTGGGGTCGTCACACATCAGGCCTACAGAACCATGCCGCGATGAAGTTACCTCCCAGAAAGCCTGGAGCCCTGGGGACTCAGTAAAGAAGGAAAACAGGGAATCATAGAATCAAAAGATAATGCATATGGCTTTGGGGAATATGCCTTTAAAACAAAACATTCTTTAGAAAATGCTTCTTTTAAAACCATTTTGAAAATAATTTTTTGAATCTTTTATCTGATCTAGTAACCTTCAGCTCTGATACCAAGTGAAACACCCCACGTTCATTAAAGTCACTCACAAAGGGAATGCGTTAACTTCAGCGAAGAGTTATAGGTAAGATATGCAGATAAATTACAAGACAGACAAATAAAGTAGTGGAAAAATAAAGTCATTTTATAAGCAAAGTAGTTCGGTCAAGCTTTTACAACAATTGACTACATAAAACTTCCGTCTTGATTCAAAAACTTCCAAGTATATAAGAAGCATATAACGTAGCAAAGTAGCATAAGTCCTCAAATTAAAGTGCAGTCACAGCTGTGGCCAAAGATAAGAGCTTCCAAGCCATACATCACAGAATCTCCAAGCTTGGAAAGAGAAACGGTCGAAACTAAGCTGAGCTATTCCCTCCTTGACTACCTGGGGGGAAATGGAAGAAAAGAAGACGAAAGAAAACAGGTGAGACATAAGTCTGGTAAGTCCAGTGATTTTTCAGCATGTAAACACGATAAAGGATCATGACATGAATAAATTGAAAATAGGACAATACCATAAAACAAGATAACTTAAGATAAGGTAAGGTAAATTGAATGCACTTCTACTCTTTCTCTGCTTCGCTACTACCCTGCTATTCTGATTTCTATATCTCTGCACTGCCTAACTAGTGTCCCAACAAGTAATCTGTATAAAATGATAATATTACAATGTGATCCCAATCACCGCAATTGTGGCAGTCTTCAGGTGTACATCTAGTAGAAGGATCTTACCTCAATCAGCCTAATTGCCATGAAGATGTGAAGTATCCTTACTACCCTATCGATCGACTCCCTACATGTATTATTGTTCCATGTGTCTGTGTCAATCGGCCCTTTCCTGCGTGTAGATACCCTGTGCTGGTCCCACCATAAGGTGTATCAATCGTTATGATAGCAACCCGACACGATTCAAGATGCACAGTGTGTATCAAGATGCACAGTGTGTAACTACAGGTAACTAGTGCCTGCATTTTCCCACTCCGGAGTACGTGCATGCCCGTAAACCGTCGGATCCTACACTGACGTACCCACTACAGCTATTTTGACCGCTTATAATCAGCCCAGTAGTCATGCGCCACCCTACCTAGTTCAGGGTACCATGATAGGTCTATGTGGGTTACAGCTGAAATGGGTCCCCTTTACTAGGGTTTCCTACTGGTTAAGTTTGTGGGCCTATATATACAAATACTAGCCACCTACATGAGATGTACTTAACCCTCCTACCGATTGAAGCATGTTTATTTAACGTTTATGTTTATGGGCCTATATATACTAATATTACCCACCTACATGAGATGTACTTAACCCTCCCACCGATTCAAACATGTTTATTTAACGGTTAAATTTGTGGGCCTATATATACTAATATTACCCACCTACACGAGATATGCTTAACCCTCCCACTGATCAAGTCAATACGTATTATTGGTTAAGCTTGCCTTAACCCTATCCGCTTCGTTTATGTAATATTGGTTAAGTGTTGTCCATTCATGTTAACTTAACGCACCCACACATCATGTTGTATTGGTTAAGTATTTTCTATTAACTTAACTCCACTCGTTCATCATTTTATGTTGGTTAAATGTTGCATTCTTGTGTTACTTAACCCTATCATACATCATGTTATATATTGGTTAATTGTTGCCTTCTTGTGTTACTTAACCCTATCATACATCATGTTATATATTGGTTAATTGTTGCCTTCTTGTGTTACTTAACCCTAACATACATCATGTTATATCGGTTAAGTGATGCCTTAGTTAACTTAACCCTACCATTGGTTTAATTAACATGTTGTATTGGTTAAGTGTTGCTTTAGTTAACTTAACCCTACCATTTGTTTAATTAACCTATTGTACTAGTTAAGTGTTGCCTTAGTTAACTTAACCCTACCATTCTTAGCATGTCTTGTTCATTAGCATTAATTGATTTATTAATGCACCAATCTCTCACAATAGATCTATGTTGTTGCGGTTACTATACGTGTTGGGCGGTTACTAGATGTGTCGGGCGGTTTTACACTACAACTCAATTTAACCTCAGGTTTTTCTTGGGCATGATGCACTAACCTCTCACATTAGATAGGTATTGTTGTGGTTACTGGATGTGCCGGGCGGTTCTGGGTAGTTTTACACCATAACTCAATCTAACCTCGGGTTAGGCATGTTCATCCTTTATTTAATTTACATATTCGTTAATTATGTCAAGTTTATATGTGAATTATCCAAAAGTGTTGTCATGTCACATTTACTATTTAAATTATGCTCGTAATTAATGGTATACAAATTATACCATTTCATGCTATTAATAATTTACATGACTATGGGACAATCTATGCCATTAGTAAGTAATTTAATGTTTTACTCCAACGTTTCCCCTCGTTATTCGTTCGCATAATTTTAATAGAACATTAGGCTTGCAAATCAACCTAACTCATAAACATAAGGGAAAAGAAAGGAACATGTAGCATCCCAACAGCACAAAATAATCTGAATCTAACTAAGCATGTGTATTCATGAACAATATAAACTTAATCAAGCATATCAATGTGAAATTGTACTTGAGTTAGATCCAATTAACATAGATCTTAAGCATATGAACAGGAATTTACATAGATCTAAAACATATGTATTAACTTGGATCTAAATAAGTAAGCATGTAGATCTAAACATATAAGCATATATGAACATGACTTAGTTTATGAACATCTACATAACATAACATAAAAGAAAGTGTGTAGATCTAAACATATAAGCATATATGAACATGACTTAGCTTATGAACATGTACATAACACAACTTAAAAGCAAACGTGTAGATCTAAACATATAATGTAACACCCCGTGTATTCTCTAACTGTGAAATTAACAAATTAAAGTATAATTAATTTGAAATCAAAGAACTAAGGGAAACGGGATACGCCATTGTGTTCGTCTCAGAAAAATACGCGAAATAGAGTCCGAGTTTTCGAAAAACGGAGTCCGTATGAAGAAGATACGGCCTTCGGAAGTTTCTGAATTAAGTTTAAAATTCGAACGGAATAAAACAGCTCAGAAAATCAAGTTTAAATTCCAAAATCGGGCCAAATTGGCCAGGGCGGGAAAACTCCCGCCTAATGCACCCAGGTCGACTGGGCTGTCGACCTGGTCTAGCCAGGTCGACAGGGCTGTCGACAGGGCTATCGACAGGGTTGTCGACCTGGTCCAGAGCCAGGTCGAACCCAGCCCAACCTGGCTGGCCTATTCTAGGTTGGTCGATTTTCAGTAGTCTGCTTTGTCATTAGGGCTAGGTGGCAGGCTCTAATTGGTCTCTCTTTCGAATGAATGGCTACGATCAATCCAAGCAACATCGATGGTCCTAATCAGTTCATAAACCCTATAAAAATGACCCTAGACTCAACCTAATCTATTCATTCAAAAATAAGAACAAGGCCATCATGTTGCTGAGGAACGACTAAGAGTAGCCACCAATTGGAGAGAGGATTAGGAGGCAAATTCTAAAGCATAAAGCAACTTAATCAAATCAAATCAACAAGGAATCGCATCTCCAGATCCCTAAATTGGAGAATTCGCCACACAATTGTAAGTACAGTATTATTTTGGTATGAACAAATAACTGTGTTGGTTTGTATACTTGATTGTGGTGATAAATAATTCATATTTGTGCGTTACTATGATTCTTATCGATTTGGAATATTGTATACGTTTGGATATTCTCGAATTATGTTATTCATTATAAAAACTACATATTTGCGGTAGTTTTATGCAAGTATACGTTTGGAATATTCGCAAATTATGTAATCCATGTTGAAGCTACATGTATGTAGTTGTTTAATTGAATTCATGCAAGTTTGGGGTTTTGCTACTATGCCATCATAATGTATATTTTTGTACAAAAATCATTTTGTACGTAATTGGAACAAATTTGGGTTATTATAGTTCATATGAAACTATGTTGAAATTTTGGCACCATGATCTATGTATTAAGCCATGCTTTTGTACTAGAAAACCTATTTGCAAACTTGTGAATATGGCTAGGCTATGATTGATATTTTGCATAATTGAAATCCATGTTAGGTCAATATTGTTAACAAGAGTTATATGATGACATATGTGGCACATAGCTAGGTTAGATTCAAAATCCCATTTGCAAGTTTGCATGACTAAAGTAAAAAATCATGATTTCATGTTAGAAATATTTATGCCATGGTCATGGGAATAGATTTAAAATCATGATTAAGTTGAACTATACTTTTGTGTTAGTAACAAAAGTAAGCGCCTTTGTAAAAATGTAGTAATCCTATAAACATGATTTGCTTATGTTTGACATTATGCCTAAATAAAAATATAGGTTTATGTTGTAGTTAAGACTATGTGTCAATAATGATATCCAATTTAGATTCTTGACTTAACTACAAGTTTACATGCTTTGATTCATGTCACTTATGCTACTATGCAAGTACACCAGTTTCTGTTTTGTAGTTCCAACGTTATGTTGCAAGTTCATGCGTTCACATTCCCCTTTTTGTGTATGTAATCACGCTTTAAGCCTCCCCTTTTTCTCATGGCTAAGTTGGGCTTAAAAGCCTAAGCCCAACATATACTATGATAAACGAACGTATTAAACGGGGGAAAATAGCGTTGGGCCAAATTAATTAATAAATGAAAATATAAAGTAGAAGGGCCCAAATTCAAGTATGGGTTGGGCCCATGATTGGTGTAACCTTTACACCATTAACTTAATAATGGGCCGCAAATATTTACATATAAGAAAATAAAGAAGAAAGACAAAATATGTAAATGTAGAACATACGATGTGTTTAGCCCGAGGTTGGATTGAGTTGTGATGTAAACCTGCCCGGAACCGCCCGGCTGTCCAGGGGTCACAACAATACCTATCCAATATGGGAGGTTAAACATGGAGCCCAATAAGGACCCGAGGTTAGACTGAGTTGTGGCGTAAGACTGCCCGGAACCAACCGGCAACAGGCAGCCACAACAATACCTGTCTAATGTGAGAGGTCAAGGCTTTAATAAGACAATTAAGGCTGAGTCAGGATTGTTAGGATTAAGTGAACTAAAGACTTAATCAAAATGGAACATGCTAAACTAAACGGACTGGTGGGGGTTAGGTTAGAAAACACTTAACCAAATTAGCATGTTGGCTAGAGATAGAAAACCTAGTAACGGGGGACCCTTTTCAGCAGTAACCCTAGAAGGTGTATCAGGATACCCTGAAACTAGGAAGGGTGGGGCACGATTACTGGGCTGATTGTAAGAGGTCAAATCGACGGCGGTGGTGTAGCAGTGTAGGTTCTAACGGGGTGCGGGCGTGCGCACACTCCGGCGTAGAAAAATAAGGCACTGGACACCAGTAGCATACCTGTGCATTCTAGGATTGTGTCGGGCCGCCACCATGGGACTTGATACACCCCATGGTGGGACCAGCATAGGTAACTACAACATCGGGGGCCGTAAGACACATGTAACTATGCGAGTAGGAGCCGATCATTATAAAATGGATCACTTCACCCTGATTATGGGGTGCCAGTTGGGAACTAGTTTATATGGATTCAGAGATTAACATGGGGTACGATAGTATATTCGACCCTAGACAACTTAACCAAGTTTATAGTGCTTTCCCACTTCTTGTTTATACTTATCATACCCAGTTCTTTATTCATAGACAGAATAGTCCTAGACTTACTCAGGCTTTATGTCTGACTCTACTTTTCTTTCATCTTCTTTTCTTCCGTTCCCCCCCCCCCCCCCAGGTCCACAGGGAGGGAACACTGCAGCTTGACCAGCCTTAACATCCAGCTTGAAGAGGAGAAATGTATTGCTTGGACCTTTTCGTTTTGAACTATGGCTTTGGACAACCACTATGGGGCTTTTGCAGTTTATCTATGTTTTCTTTATGCTTCTTTAAACAATGTAATCAAGACAGATTATGAAAGTGTTATGTTATGTTTTTGGAAAGGATGCAAGACAATCATGGTGATGTTGTTGTAACATGTATTTGCTTTTATGAAATAAAAGTTGTTGTTTTTCCGCTGTTTACAAATATGTGTTCTTATATCTGTCTTGTATATCTGTGACTTATACTTATAAACCTCCACCAAAATTAGGGCATTCCCTTTGAGAGTGACCCTAACGGAGGTGGGGTGTTTTACTTGGTATCAGAGCATAGGTTTACCAGATAAGATAAAAAGTTTTGAAAAATTATTTTCAAAAAGGAAATTTAAAGAAGCAATTTTAGAAGAAAAATATTATTTTATTTTAAAAAGGCAAAGTCCACTCCCCAAAGCCATAGGTACTATCTCTTATCCTTCGTTTTGAATCTATTCTTTTTTGTTTCAGCATGTCCGATGAACTTAACTTGCCGGAAGGGGTACCAATACCTGGTTGGTTTAGACGATTCTTAGAAGCAAGGGCCACTCAGCCAGGCCCTACCGTTCCTCCTCCCCCAGCTGCAGGAAATCATCCAGCTGCAGCGGCACCTTTTCCTCCACCTCCTCCACGGGGAAACACATTTGCTAAGATATGTAAAGATTTTAAAGCTATGGGAGGAAAGGATTTCGATGGAACTGAGTCCTTCGTGGCAGCTAGGAATTGGCTGAAAGAAACTGAGGACCTATTCATCATCTTTGAGGTAGAGGATAGACAAAAAGTACAATTGGCAGTGTGGCTATTGAAGGGCGAGGCTTCCTACTGGTGGGAAGTCACTAATGCTGAAAGACCAGTGGAGACATGGGAGGACTTTAGGGCAAGGTTTGAGACTAAATTTCTCTCAGATGCAGAAAGAAGTTTGCAGTTGGAAAAATTCTTATTTCTTAAGCAAGGGGACAAGACAGTCAGAGAATATGTGAATCAGTTCGATGAGCTGGCTAGGTTTGGGCTTGACCTAGTCAACACCCCGCACAAGAAGGCTCTCCGTTTCGTCAAAGGGTTGAATGAGCCATTACACAGTTTGGCCATGACCCATATACCCATGGGAGCCACGTATGAAAGATTGGTGCAAATGGCATTGCTGAATGAAGAGGATAAGGGCAAGAAGGAGACAAAGGCAGAAAGCTCTCAAGGGAAGAAAGAGGGTTTGCAGCCTAAGAAGACAGACTTTAAGAAGGGCGGGAAAGGCAACAAAGAGAAGAGGAAGTGCAATTTCTGTGGCAAGTGGGGCACTTAGTAAAGGACTGCCGGAAAAAGAAGGCCAAGGAGAATGGTGGGTGCTTTTCTTGCGGTGAGACAGGCCACAGGGCTAAGGACTGCCCAAAGAAACGAGGACAGGGGCAGAGGGCTGGATCCACCCCAGGGGCACAGGTTCATGTGCTGGAAGCGCCACCTCTGCAACAGCGAGGTATAAATACTTCTGTAGAAAGTGTAGTTTATCTTTATGATCACCCCGTTCGCACTTTATTTGATTCTGGCGCATCACATTCCTTTATCTCGTCTGCTTTAGTAGAATCTCTTCACCTAAAAACTAGTATGGTAGAGGACCCCTTAATTGTTTCAAACCCAATTGGGGGCCCAGCTCATTTGTCTATGATCTGTTTGGGATTGAAAATTTCTATTCTAAGTGTAGAATTTCAATGTAGTGCCTTTGTTTTGGGCTTTTCGGGTTATGGTTTGATTTTGGGTATGGATTGGCTATCCAGTAATGGGGCCATCCTTGATTGTGAGAAAAGGGTTGTTAGGCTCCTAACCCAGCTCGGTAATACTTTGGAAATTTCTTGTAATCCCTCGTATGCGGTTATGCTTAGTTATCTTGAATCGCTAGATGCCTCTGTTGAAACTTTGCAATCAGTTAGAGTAGTCCGGGAATATCCGGATGTCTTCGAAGAGGTGAAGGGCTTGCCTCCGAAGCGGGAAATAGACTTCCGCATATATCTTGTAGATAACGCAAAGCCCGTTGCGTTGCCCGTTAGACACATGGCTCCACGAGAAAGGAAAGAGCTCAGTAAACAGATTAAGGAGCTTCTAGAAAAGGGGTTCATTAGGAGGAGCATTTCAGAATGGGGCGCTCCAGTGGTGTTCGCTACAAAGGCGGATGGTTCACTCCGTCTATGTGTTGACTATAGGGAACTCAACAAGCTAACGAAAAAGAATAGGCACCCGCTCCCTAGAATTGACGATTTGTTTGACCAGCTTGTAGGAGCGTCTGTTTTCTCCCAACTCGATTTAGCAACCGGTTTTCATCAGCTAAGGGTGGCTGAAGATAGCATCGATAAAACGGCGTTCAGAACCCCAGACGGCTTCTTTGAATGGCTTGTCATGCCTTTCGGCTTGACAAATGCACCTGCTTACTTCGTGGACCTGATGAGTAGGGTATATAGAGATTTCCTCAACAAATTCGTAGTGGTCTTCGTAGATGATATCCGTATCTTCTCAAAGAGTGAAGAGGAACATGCTCAGCACTTAAGGGCAATCATGGAAACTTTGCGAGTCCATCAACTAAAAGCCAAATTCTCCAAATGCCACTTTTGGAGAGAAGAGGTGAGGTTCCTTGGGCACATAGTATCCAAACAAGGGTTAGCAGTGGACCCTGCTAAGGTAGTGGCGGTACAGGATTGGAAGACACCAAGGAATGCAACTGAGGTCCGAAGCTTTCTAGGACTAGCAGGTTTCTATCGAAAGTTTATAAGGGATTTTGTGAAAATCTCAGCTCCACTCACGAAATTGACTAAGAAGAATCTAGTGTTCAATTGGGATTTGGATTGCGAGTTTGCTTTCCAACGACTGAAAAGGGCTCTCACAACAGCCCCAGTTTTGACGCATCCAGATGGGAGCAAGATGTTCACTGTTTATACGGATGCATGTGGGACAGGGCTAGGTGCCGTCTTAATGCAAGAAGGAAGGGTAGTAGCTTATGGCGGGAGGCAGTTGAAAGTGCACGAAAAGAACTACCCAACCCACGATCTTGAGTTAGCCGCCATCGTCTTTGCACTCAAGTCTTGGCGACACTATCTCCTAGGTGAGAAGTTCGAACTTTACACTGACCATAAATCGTTGAAATATCTTTTCTCGCAGAAGGATCTTAACTTGAGGCAACAAAGATGGATGGAGTTTCTTGCCTCGTACGATTTCGAAATCTCCTACACTCCGAGCAAAGGCAACGTAGTGGCAGACGCGTTGAGCCGAAAGAAATTGACCCTAAGCCCGTTGTTTGTTGAAAGACAAAGCCTAGAGTTTATAGCCAGCTTCGACTTTAGGCCTTCCTCCGATTTCGTACCAGGCTTGCTAGCATCTCTCGAAGTGCGCCCAACTTTAGTGGATTCAGTAGGGACAGCACAACGCGAAGACCCTCAGCTTGTGGAAACAATTGATAAGCTAGTTAGGGGTGAGACTTCAAGTCACCTCAACAGATACTCCATCGACGATAAGGGGTTGCTAAGACGAGACGGAAGACTATGCGTCCCACAGACAAAAGATTTAGTAAAGAAGGTTCTCGAGGAAGCACATCACTCCAAGATGACGATACATCCAGGCGGAGATAAAATGTACAAAGATATAAAAAGGACTTTCTTCTGGAGCGGCATGAAAAAGGACGTGGCAGAGTTCGTTTCTAAGTGTATGGTGTGCCAACAGGTTAAGGCGGAACAGAAAAAGCCTGGTAGACTGCTACATCCTCTAGAGGTCCCGCAGTGGAAGTGGGATAGCATCTCGATGGACTTCATCGATGGGCTGCCTAGGTCTAGGAGAGGCAACACTAGCATTTGGGTAATAGTGGATAGGCTTACTAAAAGCGCCCACTTTTTACCTGTCAAAAGTAAAAGAACTGCCTCATCCCTAGCATCACTTTACCTCAAAGAAATCGTTCGACTCCATGGAATACCATCTAGCATTGTTAGTGACCGAGACCCCATCTTCACCAGTGAGTTTTGGCGGAGTCTGCAAGAAGCAGTAGGAACGCAGTTATGCTTGAGCACAGCCTATCATCCCCAAACCGACGGCCAAACAGAGAGAGTGAACAGAGTTTTGGAAGACCTTTTAAGGCTATGCGTCCTCGACTTCGGAGGGACATGGGAAGACCACCTTCCTTTGGTGGAATTTGCCTACAACAACAGCTATCAAGCAACCATCGGAATGGCGCCCTTCGAAGCTTTATATGGAAGACCGTGCCGATCGCCCACTTGTTGGTGGGAGTCTACGGATAAGCTCATACTTGGACCAGATATGATCCGAGAGACTTCAGAGAAAGTAGACTTAATACGAAGAAGGATGAAGACGGCCCAAGACAGACAAAAGTCCTATGCCGACAAGAGAAGGACCGACCTTGAATTTGAGGTTGGAGACAGAGTTTTTCTCAAGGTATCTCCGCTAAGAAACGTTGTTCGTTTTGGAACCACAGGAAAACTGGCACCAAGGTTCGTAGGGCCATTCCCTATCATCGAGAAAATTGGGAAAATGGCCTATAGATTAGAGCTACCCGAGAAGTTGGCTGGAGTCCACAACGTTTTTCACGTTTCACATCTCCGAAAATGTCTACATGAGTCTGCTGAAGTGGTAGAGCCAAATATCCTCGAAGAGGCCGAAGTGGAACGCGAAGCAACCATAAGAAAAGTTCCAACCCGCATATTAGGGATGGAAGTGAAGAAGCTACGCAACCGCGAAGTTAAGCTCGTCAAAGTTCAGTGGAGCGACGCCAAGGGAGACGCGACTTGGGGAACTGAAGCTAGAATACGCACTGCCTACCCTTTTCTGTTCGAGGGTACATCCTTGATCTTTCCTTTTCCTTAAGTTGCGCTTTTATCTATCTTTTTAGGTATATTTCCTCGACCTTATCTTTTAGGTAGAAACCCTTTGGATGGAAACATGTAATTGAAACATGTTATGGATGATGGTTGCAAGTGGTTGCAAGTGATTGCTAGTGGTTGCTCGTGGTTGCATATACACACACAATCTAGGTTTTAGATCGGCTCAGTCACTTCATATTGCATATGCATATATGTTTGCATTCGTATATGGTTGAACTTTAATGTGTTGTCATATGGATGTTGCATTTGTAATGAATGATTGTGCACTCATGTAGAATCATGAATAGAAAAATTTGCATACATAATGGATTCATGGCACTTACATAATTCACATTAAGGAGGTCAACTAAATCAGTAGACCGCCTGATTTTGCATTAGATAAGTTCATGTACACACACACTTCGCATATGATCATGAAGCATTAGAAGTCTTTTAAGGACAATGGATGCTCGTGTTTGATGGATGAGTATATGGATGACTGGATGTTAGGATATACATTTTCCTAAACTTGAAGATTTCGGGGACGAAATCCTTTTAAGTGGGGGAGAATGTAACACCCCGTGTATTCTCTAACTGTGAAATTAACAAATTAAAGTATAATTAATTTGAAATCAAAGAACTAAGGGAAACGGGATACGCCATTGCGTTCGTCTCGGAAAAATACGCGAAATAGAGTCCGAGTTTTCGAAAAACGGAGTCCGTATGAAGAAGATACGGCCTTCGGAAGTTTCTGAATTAAGTTTAAAATTCGAACGGAATAAAACAGCTCAGAAAATCAAGTTTAAATTCCAAAATCGGGCCCAATTGGCCAGGGCGGGAAAACTCCCGCCTAATGCACCCAGGTCGACTGGGCTGTCGACCTGGTCTAGCCAGGTCGACAGGGCTGTCGACAGGGCTGTCGACCTGGTCCAGAGCCAGGTCGAACCCAGCCCAACCTGGCTGGCCTATTCTAGGTTGGTCGATTTTCAGTAGTCTGCTTTGTCATTAGGGCTAGGTGGCAGGCTCTAATTGGTCTCTCTTTCGAATGAATGGCTACGATCAATCCAAGCAACATCGTTGGTCCTAATCAGTTCATAAACCCTATAAAAATGACCCTAGACTCAACCTAATCTATTCATTCAAAAATAAGAACAAGGCCATCATGTTGCTGAGGAACGACTAAGAGTAGCCACCAATTGGAGAGAGGATTAGGAGGCAAATTCTAAATCATAAAGCAACTTAATCAAATCAAATCAACAAGGAATCGCATCTCCAAATCCCTAAATTGGAGAATTCGCCACACAATTGTAAGTAGAGTATTATTTTGGTATGAACAAATAACTGTGTTGGTTTGTATACTTGATTGTGGTGATAAATAATTCATATTTGTGCGTTACTATGATTCTTATCGATTTGGAATATTGTATACGTTTGGATATTCTCGAATTATGTTATTCATTATAAAAACTACATATTTGCGGTAGTTTTATGCAAGTATACGTTTGGAATATTCGCAAATTATGTAATCCATGTTGAAGCTACATGTATTTAGTTGTTTAATTGAATTCATGCAAGTTTGGGGTTTTGCTACTATGCCATCATAATGTATATTTTTGTACAAAAATCATTTTGTACGTAATTGGAACAAATTTGGGTTATTATAGATCATATGAAACTATGTTGAAATTTTGGCACCATGATCTATGTATTAATCCATGCTTTTGTACTAGAAAACCTATTTGCAGACTTGTGAATATGGCTAGGCTATGATTGATATTTTGCATAATTGAAATCCATGTTAGGTCTATATTGTTAACAAGAATTATATGATGACATATGTGGCACATAGCTAGGTTAGATTCAAAATCCCATTTGCAAGTTTGCATGACTAAAGTAAAAATCATGATTTCATGTTAGAAATATTTATGCCATGGTCATGGGAATAGATTTAAAATCATGATTAAGTTGAACTATACTTTTGTGTTAGTAACAAAAGTAAGCGCCTTTGTAAACATGTAGTAATCCTATAAACATGATTTGCTTATGTTTGACATTATGCCTAAATAAAAATATAGGTTTATGTTGTAGTTAAGACTATGTGTCAATAATGATATCCAATTTAGATTCTTGACTTAACTACAAGTTTACATGCTTTGATTCATGTCACTTATGCTACTATGCAAGTACACAAGTTTCTGTTTTGTAGTTCCAACGTTATGTTGCAAGTTCATGCTTTCACATTCCCCTTTTTGTGTATGTAATCACGCTTTAAGCCTCCCCTTTTTCTCATGGCTAAGTTGGGCTTAAAAGCCTAAGCCCAACATATATTATGATAAACGAACGTATTAAACGGGGGAAATAGCGTTGGGCCAAATTAATTAATAAATGAAAATATAAAGTAGAAGGGCCCAAATTCAAGTATGGGTTGGGCCCATGATTGGTGTAACCTTTACACCATTAACTTAATAATGGGCCGCAAATATTTACATATAAGAAAATAAAGAAGAAAGACAAAATATGTAAATGTAGAACATACGATGTGTTTAACCCGAGGTTGGATTGAGTTGTGATGTAAACCTGCCCGGAACCGCCCGGCTGTCCAGTAGTCACAACAATACCTATCCAATGTGGGAGGTTAAACATGGATCCCAATAAGGACCCGAGGTTAGACTGAGTTGTGGCGTAAGACTGCCCAGAACCAACCGGCAACAGGCAGCCACAACAATACCTGTCTAATGTGAGAGGCCAGGGCCTTAATAAGACAATTAAGGCTGAGTCAGGATTGTTAGGATTAAGTGAACTAAAGACTTAATCAAAATGGAACATGCGAAACTAAACGGACTGGTGGGGGTTAGGTTAGGAAACACTTAACCAACTTAGCATGTTGGCTAGAGATAGAAAACCTAGTAACGGGGGACCCTTTTCAGCAGTAACCCTAGAAGGTGTATCAGGATACCCTGAAACTAGGAAGGGTGGGGCACGATTACTGGGCTGATTGTAAGAGGTCAAATCGACGGCGGTGGTGTAGCAGTGTAGGTTCTAACGGGGTGCGGGCGTGCACACACTCCGGCGCAGAAAAATAAGGCACTGGACACCAGTAGCATACCTGTGCATTCTAGGATTGTGTCGGGCCGCCACCATGGGACTTGATACACCCCATGGTGGGACCAGCATAGGTAACTACAACATCGGGGGCCGTAAGACACATGTAACTATGCGAGTAGGAGCCGATCATTATAAAATGGATCACTTCACCCTGATTATGGGGTGCCAGTTGGGAACTAGTTTATATGGGTTCAGAGATTAACATGGGGTACGATAGTATATTCGACCCTAGACAACTTAACCAAGTTTATAGTGCTTTCCCACTTCTTGTTTATACTTATCATACCCAGTTCTTTATTCATAGACAGAATAGTCCTAGACTTACCCAGGCTTTATGTCTGACTCTACTTTTCTTTCGTCTTCTTTTCTTCCGTTTCCCCCCCCCCCCCAGGTCCACAGGGAGGGAACACTGCAGCTTGACCAGCCTTAACATCCAGCTTGAAGAGGAGAAATGTATTGCTTGGACCTTTTCGTTTTGAACTATGGCTTTGGACAACCACTGTGGGGCTTTTGCAGTTTATCTATGTTTTCTTTATGCTTCTTTAAACAATGTAATCAAGACAGATTATGAAAGTGTTATGTTATGTTTTTGGAAAGGATGTAAGACAATCATGGTGATGTTGTTGTAACACGTATTTGCTTTTATGAAATAAAAGTTGTTGTTTTTCCGCTGTTTACAAATATGTGTTCTTATATCTGTCTTGTATATCTGTGACTTATACTTATAAACCTCCACCAAAATTAGGGCATTCCCTTTGAGAGTGACCCTAACGGAGGTGGGGTGTTTCACTTGGTATCAGAGCATAGGTTTACCAGATAAGATAAAAAGTTTTGAAAAATTATTTTCAAAAAGGAAATTTAAAGAAGCAATTTTAGAAGAAAAATATTATTTTATTTTAAAAAGGCAAAGTCCACTCCCCAAAGCCATAGGTACTATCTCTTATCCTTCGTTTTGAATCTATCCTTTTTTGTTTCAGCATGTCCGAAGAACTTAACTTGCCGGAAGGGGTACCAATACCTGGTTGGTTTAGAAGTAAGCATGTAGATCTAAACATATAAACATATGTAAACATGACTTAGCTTATGAACATGTACATAACATAACATAAAAGCATCACAAAATTAATATACAATACGATAGGTCCAATTGTACAAATCACAATATTCTCGTAGGCATAGTTAATTTCAGATTTGTCATAAGGATAAACGTGAATCAGAATCACAATTAGGCACAGTTCTAAATTCGATTTATTTCAAGTCATGACTTTTATATATTTAAATCTGAAATATATCTGAACTTACAGAAAAAGAACAGTTCTTGAATTCTGAAATTTGATTACTGAATTTGTTAAGCTATTCCTTTGGTGTAGACTACTGATGTTCTTCTAGTTGATTTCTATTTGAAGAAGATATTCTAGTTTTAAAAAGATGGAGGCTACGCTAGTTCGGAGAGAGAGACTGCATGACGGCTTCATAGAATGTGTTTATGTGTTTTAGGTTTAGGGTTTGACTTGATTTATAGAAGTCTAGGATTAATTCTAGCCTTTGGATCAACCTAGGATCAATCCAAATCATCATGACATAAAGTCACCTCACCAGACCAATCAAATAAAGCCACATCAGCCCTAATACAAGAAAAATCGTCACCCAACCAACAAGAAAAAGCCACGTTCAAAAAAACAATTCTTGACCAACAAAAATGTGCCACGTGTGCCACATGATGCATACAAGTCATATATATATATATATATATATATATATATATATATTTCTAGCTATCTTCCCAATTAACCATTTTCACACTAAACCGCTTTTTAAAGTGCGTTCATACTATGCCACTTTTTAGCCATTCCCCTAAGACAAAACTATGGCACTAGCGGGGATCGAACCCTGTACCTCTTGTCTGCAAGTCACATGTTTTGACCAAATTGGCTACTAAATCTTTTGCTTACAAACATTAGAACAGTGCAAAACATTATTCTTTTATCATTACTCTTTTTTATGTTTTGCTGTAATATTTAATTTAAACATATCTTCTTCATTTTAAATAGGTTCTCTGCAAATCATAGGTCTAAATTGATCAGAAAATCGCCACTAATGCAATGACGCTAATTTCGTGACCAAATTCCTAAAGCTCTTCAAATTTTTCTTTTTTATTTAATTGTTTGCATGCGTTTCTTCACATTTCATGTATTGCACTTAATTTTTCCTTCATTTCACTGCATGAACTTATTACATGAAATATTTATTGTCATTATTTAATTTTTCTCTTAAATATATCTATGTATATAATATATATACATATTTCCACATTTTTAATTCATTAAAAATGCGGGGTGTTACAATTTTGTTGATAATTCTATTTCAACAAAATGATTAAAAAGATATTTTCCATTTTTGTTGACAATTCTACTTCAATAAAATGAATAAAATGGTGACAATTTCATATTGCTAACAATTTTAATTTAACAAAATGAATATTAATGATATTTCATATTGTTAACAATTCTAATTTAATAAAATGAATATCTTTGTTGTAACACAAATCTATTTACCAAAAATGCTATTTGTGTTTTGACACAAACCTATTTAACAAAAATGCTATTTGTGTTTTGACACAAACCTATTTAACAAAAATGCTATTTGTGACTTAACTCTTTTATTTAGCAAAAATGCGATTTTTATTTTATTTCAAATCTAATTAACAAAAATGTAATTTTTTTTTCAACCATCATATTTAACGAATTGTAATATTTGTTTCAACTATTATATTTTAACAAAAAATGAATATTTTGGATCAATTAATCTATTTGGCCAAAAATATTCATTTTGACAAAAATGTGTATTTTGATTCAACTAATCTATTTTGACAAAAGTGTATATTTTGACAAAAATATATGTTTTGATTCAACTAATCTGTTTGAAAAAAGTGTATATTTTGACAAAAATATACGTTTTGATTCAACTAATCTATTTTGACGAAAGTGTATATTTTGATAAAAATATATGTTTTGATTCAACTAATCTATTTGAATAAAACAATAAAAATGATGACTTTGTTTTGTCGACAAATCCATTTCAATAAAACAATAAAAATGATAACTTTGTTTTATCGGCAATTCTAATTTGGCAAAACAAATAAAAGTGATGTGTTTGTTTCGTCGACAATTCTAATTCAACAAAACCAATAAAAATGATGGGTTTGTTTTGTCGACAATTCTTACTCAACAAAACAAATAAAAGTGATATGTTTATTTACATTTTTCTATTCAACATAACAAATAAAAATGATAATTTTATTTGTTTACAATTTCTATTTAACAAAAGTGATATTATTGTTTTAACAGAAATCTATTTAACAAAAACGTTATTTTAGTTTTAACTATTATATTTTGACAAAAATGCCAATTTTGTTTCCACTGTTACATGTTGACAAAAGTGGCAAATTTGGCTTTAACTTTGATAATTTGACAAAAGCGACAAATTGGTTTCAACTTTGATAATTTAACAAAAGCGACAAAAATGTTTTAGCTATTATAATTTGACAAAAGTGACAAATTGGTTTTAGCTATGATAATTTGACAAAAGTGACAAACTGGTTTTAACTATGATAATTTGACAAAAGCGACAAATTGGTTTCAACTTTGATAATTTGACAAAAACAACAATTTGTTTCCTCTTTGATAATTTGAAAAAAGTGGATATTTTGTTTTAACAAATGTATTTTGACAAAAATGTCTATTTTGTTTTTAACTAATGTGCTTTGACAAAAATGTCTATTGTGTTTTAACTAGTGTGTTTTGACAAAAAATGTCTATTTTTATTTCAACTAACATGTTTGACAAAAGTGAGTATTTTGTTTTTACTAATTAATTTGACGAAAATGAATGTTTTTATTTCAATTATACTAATTGACAAAAATAAATATTTTTATTCAACTAAACTATATTGACAAAAATGAATATTTTTGTTAAACTAAACTATATTGAGAGAAATGATTATTTCTGTTAATCTAAACTATATTGACAAAAATGAATATTTTTGTTAAACTAAACTATATTGACAAAAATGAATATTTGCATACACTTTCTAATCTCAACATGACAATTAAAAATGTAGATTTATTTACATACAAATATCTACCCTTTACATAACAAATAAAAATGACTATTTCTGTTTGTTTACAAATTCAATGTAAAATTTGACTAATAAAATGAATGTTTTTATTTGTGAATAATTCAATGTTAAATTTGACAAATAAAAATCAATGTTTTTATTTGTGAACAATCCAATGTTAATTTTGACAATCTAATGAGCAAAATGATAATTTGATTTTATCCCATTCTCTAATGCATAACATTCATAACAGAAGTGTTAATTTTCTCTAATGCTTAACATTTATAACAAAGATGTTATTTTAAATTCTAATGCATAACATTAATAACAAAATTGTTATTCTAATTCTAATCTTTTTATTATGATGAACAAAGTGACAACAAAAAAATGATATCGTTTTATAATAGTCTTTTTATTATAATCTTCTTATTATGATCTTTTTATTTTAATGGAAACAGATTTTTGGCAAAAACCATGTTTCATGTAAACAATAGAAATATGATTTTGTTGTTAATTCTAATTCTAAACAAACCATGTTTATTATAAACAATAGAATTGAATATTATATATTTTATATATACAATAAAAATATGGTTTTTATTGTATACACAAAATTCTGACAAACATGAATACACACAATTCAATTTAGTGGTTCATCGCAATCACAAAACAATCAACACAACAATAGATATATATAACACCAACATGAATTTTATATAGAATGAATATATATAAATTTCACAATGAAATAAATAATTCATTTTATTTTAAAATAGAAATCTCACTTTGCTTTTTGTCTGAATTTTCAAAGTGCTCCGTTCCAGATCTGGTCTGTTTCATAGCGTAGATCTCGCTTTCACGATTCAAGTGCTTTCAGTTTCGTGAAATTCTGCTTCTGTTTGACAAAGTTACGTTGATTTAAACATTGGAGTACAAAAAATCACTTAAATAAATAATTAATTATTTTAATTATTACCTAAGTAAGATTAGGCCGCCAAATTAGATACTCATCGTCTTCCTCTTTCGACATACAATGGAATATAACTTCACGGTGAATAATCACCGTCGTACGCACATTAGAGGGGCCGAACACCGATCCTCCTGCGCAATGTCGGAGCCGCCGACATCGCCTACCACCACCAGGAACCCTGTAACAATTGAGAATTTCGCTCGATCCGAATCGATCGCTAAACCGACCAAGACCGTTCGAAACCCCTGATTATTTTGAGGACACGACAAATCAGAACACAAAAAGAAGAACATTTCATTGTCAATTACAATAATTTCATCAGAATACAAGAATATTATAGAGTATGAATGAATAAAGTACATTTGATAAATATCAGAGTTTACAATACATTACATAGCAGCGGAAAATAATACAATACACAACTGGAAGTAATACATGGATACGGAACTTTCCAAATATCGCTTCAGCTGTAAATCAGGATCCTGTGAATATAAATCTGCAAAACCAAAACTACTAGCTGCCCATGTAGAAAATAGGGGCACCCAGAGTTTAGGTCAAAACAATAAACTCCAGGTCAGTCATGTGATTGGTGTGAGAACTGAAACAGTTATTAATCTTTATTTTAAAGTTAGGTAAACTAAGGGACCACACCGTATAACACGGAATGGGTTTCCTCCCAAGAATAACAGTGCATAAAACAACAACGCAATGCTAAATAAACAACAAAGAAGCTATTATAAGACCCAGGTCCCATCACACAAAGCAACACAAGCCGGAGGATAGGGTTTTACCTTATAATAGCCGAAGAATGCTTTATACGCTAAATTTCATCTTTTATTATAACTATAAGTGTACAGTGTCAAAACAATTTCAATCATAAGTATCAATCATATATGACATAAGTGCCCCATACCACTATGTCGCCGTATATAAGTTCTACAATCAAAACCGCAAAATCACGTATTAGAAGTTGGATTCCCATGTCAGGAGTCAGAATCAGGTGGGTCCTTGGATCGTCAGGGCCGGTCCAACGATGTGGATTAAAATGCCTGAACACTGTGTTTCCCGGCCCTTGGGGCGTCAATGAGCCAAATGACTCCATCGGCTCCACATAGTCACCGATATATCCGAGGCGCCTCGTAATCCAACAACCACACAGGCGAAAATAATATAAATGTCAGAGCTGGTAGGTCACTGACACCACCCTAGCTAGAAGGAAACGCATGTCCTCCTTGAGGTCCTCTCCCGTTTCTGGTTCACACTGGAGTGTGAGGCTCGCGAGTTAACGCTACACAAAGCGGTGCCACACAGGCGGTGATTTGATCATCAACCACAAGACACTGCTTTTCAACAGAAGCCTTGATCATTTGCATCTTATCATTCCACACAGGTAAACCACTCCATGCAACCGATATCCATCAGTCACACAGAATGATATCCAATGTCAGACACACAGTCCATTTACAAGTCTGTTCTAGGTCTGAACGAAACCAAAGGCACCTTGTACCTCGCATATCCATCAATCTCCAAGTACGTCTGGACGATCACCAACTGATTCTGTAAAGACCTGCAAATCCCCACCCTTTGAATCGACCATAAACCACACAGGTCTGACCCAAAAAGTGAAAATCTACGAATACTTTAACTTTGGGCATACAACATATTAAAACAACAACAGAAGACTTTTATAACATATCATCATATAATGTTACATCAGAGTACAGAATATACATATCAGAGTACATTGGAATATAATTACAGCGGAAGAATAAGTTACAATAATTAAAATATATTGCAGCGGAAGAAACACAACGGAAGACTCTCTATCTCTGGACACAGCTTTAAGCTTCAACCCAGAATCCTGTTTAATATATCTGCAAAGAAATAGCTACTCGACTGCCCGTGTGGAAAATATGGGCACCCGAGTTTGCCAGTGGACAAAACTACAGGTCAGTCATGGGACTGGTGTGAGAATTCTACCTAACCTATAAAATATAATAAGGCTAATCACAGGACCACGCCACTTTCGCGGAACGGGTTTTCTCCTATGGATTGCCAGTGCATGACTAAAGTAAATCGTCAAAATAGCGCAATGCTTTTTAGAAAAATGAAACCATTATAAGACCCAAGTCCCATCACACAATGCAACGCAAACCGGAGGATAGGGTTTTATCTTATAATGATCAAAAAATGCTTGATACGATAAACACGATATTATATAATAATAGTGTGCAACCAATTTGAAGTACATCAAAGTAAATGTATTAATCCTAGACGGCATGAGTGCCCCATCCCACTATGTCGCCATATATAGGTATACAATCAAAACCGCGTGATGTCGTATTGGAAATTTGGGTTTCCATCTAAGTCAAGGCTAGGGAGGAGATCCTTACCGATTCGAGACACTCTAGCAATGCCCCAGGATTGGTACTCTGTCCAACCCTTGGATCCTGCAGGGCCGGTCCACACTTACTTTTGTGGATTGGCAATTCCTGAACACACGTTCCCCGGTCCTTTTGGACCTATACTACGGCCAGTAGCGACCGCATAAACCGAGGCCTCGAACAATCCAACAACCACAATGAATAAATGCCAGCGCTGGTAGGTCCCTGGCACCACTCTAGCTAGAAAGAAACGTGCGCACTCCCTGCGTTCCCTTCTCCCGTTTTAGACTCTACCGGGCTGTGAGGCTCGTGAGGTCACGTCATACACAAAGCTATGCCTAAATAGACTATGCTTTGATCATCCCACAAGGCTCTGCTTTGCAACAATAAGCCTTGATCAAGTGCAACTTGGCATACCACATCAACAACTCATATCATGCGATCGGTAAATATTTAACATACAAAAGGGTGTTAAGCAAGAGAATAAATCCTCCGCCACCATGCATTTATATATTAAATAAAAACCAATTTAATTACATGAAATAAATTTCAATGTCAGGCATGCTATCCATTTACAAGTCCGCTCTGGGTCTGAACGAAACAACGTATCCGTCGATCTCCAGTACGTCTGGAAGATCATCACTTTTACCTTGCCTTGGGGGATCAGTCCCAATTCAAGATATTAGTCACCATCAACCAAACGATGTGAAGCTCTCCGGTCTTCAGTCACCGTCTTCATCTTTGGCTCTTGATCGTCGTGATGATTATTCAGAATGGGTTAGACCCGGTCTTTCTGAATAACTCGCGTATCCTTAATTAAATCAACCATACGCCACATTCCAACTTTAAATATCCTTTTAAATAAAAATTATTATTTATATTAAAAGGTTCTCATTAATTTTATCAAAGATAAAATAAATTACATTTTAATCTTTCTAAAAAGATTTATTAATATTCCAATTTTGATTTAATTTATAAAATAGATTTATAAATTTCAAATAGTAATTTCAATGTAAATTGGATTAAAGAATAAATGTTATTTAAACATCGTCCACTACAAATCCAATCTACATATCGATCACCAAACATAATTGTTAAGATCTAATAATCTTAAATAAAATATTTATCTTAAAGATATTAATTCATTACTATATAAAAAGAAACACATTTTAAAATAATCAATAAGATATTCTATATATAAAAGATTCTGAATGTAAAATATTCTTTATAATACACAATCTTTTATTTTACAAAGATTCTTTCATTATATAAAAATTCTTTATTTAAAAAGAAATTCTGCATTGGAATGCGACTCAACCATGTACCATATAATTTGGGTCATATGGGTTTCATACATTTCATGTATAGGGTAATAACAGGAAATAATCCTCAATCCATCCATTAACAGCCAGAGTGACAATGTCAACTGTGTGAGCATTAAAATAAAATAATAACGCTCATCGCAGTCTGTCGATCAATCGATAGACATATAATTGAACATTGGGATTTGTGTCATTCAAGTATCGTCCCAATACCCGTGTGGGGTTTTCAGCCAACAACAGTTCATACAAATAAATAAATATAGAATTGGTTAATAGGTTTAACCAATTTCAATTTTCACTTAACATGTCACTTATATCAAGTAAAATGTATTTTACTCTTATGACTTCCCTTTATACTTCTAAAGTTACATAAACAGTAATTTATTTATACAGCTTTATTGCGGATGACAAATGGAATATATATTCCATTGTATTTGTATGAAGTTTCTTACCAATACTTTTCATTGTATATTAGAATATAAATTGTAGTGCAAGTTCGCAAATAAAAATTGGATTTTATATTTGCGTATAAATTCTACTGTATATTATGCAAATAAAAGTGATTCTCATATTTTCACATAATTTCTGTTTTCAACAAAGATGAGTAAAGTGATACACTCATTTTGTTAACGATTCTATTTCAACAAATACAATGTAGATAAAAGTGTGTTTCCAATCTTGTACTTTTATTTGTACATAAAACACAAATAAAAGTGTATCTCATGTATTTGTCTTTTTATTTGACAAACAATGTTAATAAAAATGTTCTTTTATATCTTGTACTTTTATTTAACAAAACAATGGTAAATAAAATGTCCTTTTAACTCTTTTACTTTTATTTAACAAAACAATGACAAATAAAAGTATAATTTTCTTTCTATGCTTTATTTGCACCTAAAAAGTGCAAATAAGAAATATAACTCTCTTTTTACTTTTCTTTACAATAGAAAATGTAAATAAAATGGTTCACACAATTTTGTTATTTTTCTTTACAATAGAAAATGTAAATAAAAGGATTCACATTATTTTGTTCTTTTTCATTACCATAGAAAATGTAAATAAAAAGATTCTCATTATTTTGTTCTTTTTTATCACAACTTAAAGACGATAGAAATGTACCATTAACATCGCTATTTATATCGCATAAAAAATGTCGAATAAAATGAATCACTAACATTGTCCATTTCTATCGCACTAAAAATGTCAATAAAAATGAATCACTAACATTGTCTACTTTTATCGCACTACAAATGTCGATAAAAATGAATCACTAACATTGTCTACTTTTATCGCACTACAAATGTCGATAAAAATGAATCACTAACATTGTCTACTTTTATCGCACTACAAATGTCGATAAAAATGACAACATTAACCCTTCTATTTTCACCGCGTTCAAAATGACGATAAAATATTCAACATTAACAATTCTATTTTTACCGCATTCAAAATGAAGATAAAATATTCAACATTAACAATTCTATTTTTACCGCATTCAAAATGACGATAAAATATTCAACATTAACAATTCTATTTTTACCGCATTCAAAATGACGATAAAATATTCAACATTAACAATTCTATTTTTACCGCATTCAAAATGACGATAAAATATTCAACATTAACAATTCTATTTTTACCGCATTCAAAATGACGATAAAATATTCAACATTAACAATTCTATTTTTACCGCATTCAAAATGACGATAAAATATTCAACATTAACAATTCTATTTTTACCGCATATAGAAAATGTAAATAAAAATATTTCTAAATTCTATTCTTTTTATTCATATAAGAGAATGTAAATAAATGCATTTTCAATTTCTATTCTTTTATTTACATAAGAAAATGTAAATAAATATATTTCTAAATTTTTATCATACCGTTATAACTCATATATAAATTACATAGAAAAAATGTCATTTTTATTTTATCGTTCTAATTCACCTCTAAATTACATAGAAAAATGTAATCTTTATTATGCGATGGGAATTCCTATTTTAATTACATAGAAAAAATGTAATTCCTATCATACGACATAAATTCATATCTAAAATTATATCTAAAAATGTAGTTTTTATCCTACAACGCAAATTCACATTTTAATTACATGGAAAAATGTAATTTTCATTCTACCGTTATTATTCATCTCTAAATTACATTGAAAAATGTAATTTTAATCATGCAATGTAAATTTACATTTTTGTATCATAGAAAAATGCAATTTTTGTCATACAGTGCAAATTCATATATAAAGCACATATAAAAATGTAACTTTTGTTATGCAAAGAAAATATGTCTTTTTCTATTTTACAATGTAAAAATATTGACCTTTTCTATTTTACAATGAAAATAATAACTTCTTTATTTATTCTTCCATTGCATATAAATGTAATCTTTTCTATTTATTACAATGAATAAAATTACAATAAAAATGTAATCTTAGCTTATGAACTTTTCATGGCGACAAAATGAAAATAAAAATATAATCTTTTTATTTTCGTCTTTACAGTGAAATCTACATCACATTAAAAATATAATCTTTTTATGCAACATCTTCCTATTGAAAACAATCAACACATAAAAATATAATCTTTTACATTGCTTCTTTTATTGAAATCACTATTACCTTAAAAATGAAGTTTTTATGTTACTTCGTTTATCGAAATAACATTACGTTAAAAGTGAGATTTTTAATGTTACAACTTTTATTGAAATCAAGGTGACAAATAAAATATGACTCTTTATTGAAATCACTATTTTTTACATAAAAATGTGATCATTTATTTTCATTCTTTTTTAATGAAACAAATTCATATTAGAATTATATACTTTTTAATCCACTATTCTTAATGTAACAAATTTACAATAAAAATTTATTCTTTTTAATCATTCCTCTTTAATATAAACAAATCCACATTAAAAATATAATATTTTTCATTGTTCAAATTCTATTGTAAATAAACAAATTAAAAATAATATTGTATTTGTCGTTCAAATTCTGCTGTTATACAAACAAATAAAAATAAGGTTTTTATTTGTTGAACAATCTCTGTTGTAATATAAACAAATAAAAATGAGATTTTATTCATTGTCCCATTTGCATTGTAATATCAACAAATAAAAATAAACTTTTTATTTGGCGATCAATTTCTTTTGTTATGCCAACAAATAAAAATATAAGTTTTTATTTGTCGTTCCCATTCTATTGTTCATTACAGAGTAAATAAAATATTTTTTTTTTTATAACATGAAATTATAATAACTTGATTTGCATAAATATGATTTTTATTCTGAATAAAATATGTTTATGATCTAACTTTCTAACTGCAAATGAATTCAACAATATATAAAATTCCAATGCGAATTTAGCATATCATGAACAACAAAACATACAACAAGCAACAATCAACAATTCAAACAACACAGAACATTTCAGAACTGAATCAATATGATAATACCATTATTTTTAGCGCGAGAAAATAATTAATAATTGATTAAATAAATAAAATTAGAATTCTCACATAGATTTTTGGCCAAAATTTTACTGTCTCCTTTTCAACTGCGGTCTGCGCCATCGCGAAGCTCTCAATTTTGTGATTCCAACGCAATTTACGGTTCGCCAAACGGACCTCGTATGAGAGAGTTATGAATTTTAAAAGATTGGGTAATTAAATAATTAAATAATAAAATAATATTAAAAAAAAAACGCACCCTTCTTCCTCGCGTCTCTCTTCCTCACGGCCGAACCCAACTCCCTTCTCCCTCCTTCTGGACGCACGCAACCCGAGGCCACCAGAGACCGATCCGAGACCACCACCCGAACCACCTACCTCGACTCCATCTTCACCCATACCCACGGCCATCTCGGTGGGACCCATGCTCCAGAAATCGAGCCCGAACGCAGCGGCTTTGGCCTCGAAATTCGTGAAATCCGTGAACCTAATGATGATCATAGCCGTATAGATCTGAAGCTCTCGAAATCCCCTTCGATTTGGTACCAAGTTTGCCAATTTTCGTTGAGCGGATCAAAAGATATTAGCATTTGAAGTTCGGTGATTTCTGGCCTTCGAAATTAAGGGTGGCGGCTGACCATGGATAGAATTAGGGTTTCGGCCAGAAATTTAATAATATTTTAATAATATAAATTTCGAAATTCGTGAAATAAAGTGGATTTTCGGACTTTCTCGGATTTGGGCCTGCTTACTGTCGATCTTAACGTTTTGAGGCCTTCTGAACGCGATGGGCTATGTCCCAAGGTCCAGTTCTGATGTCTACACGTTTTTTTTTTCGGTTTTAATTTAAAATTCAATATTAAATTAATTATTTAATTTCTACTGCACATTTAAATATGCCGGGGCCACATACGACCTCAGAAAATTCTAAAAAAAAATATTTTTAGCTTTCTTATGATGATACGAATCCAACAAAATTATTTTCGTCGAATTCTGAGACTGTTTGAAAAATGGCTATTTTTAAGGCGTTCAAATTTGACTGTAAATAGTCAAAACACATTTTATTTCGCCACGCTCACATATTAATTCGAAAAATTCTGAAAATTGAAACCTAGCAATAATTTGACATTCCGGTTCCAACAAAAGTGGTTTCGTCGAAAACGGTGGTCGTTTGAAAAATGACTATTTTTAAGGCCAATATATTTAATATTAAAAATATATTTTTAAACAAATAAATCCCGAAACTCAAAATATATAAGTGTTTACTGTTTTTCAATGTAGAAACATCATTCTGAACTCAATGGAAGTGGTTTCGAGTTCAAATTCCTTTATATGCAAAAAGTAGCATTTTGACCTTTATAAATTTCATAGCGACCTTCCTAAATATTGAATTGGCCATAACTTTTGATTCCCGTTATGAAATTTCGATTTTTCGGATTCGTTGGAAAGATATTTTTAAATAGATTCTAAGATTTTTGGTTTCACTAAAATCCGTTAAATTTTGCATCCTGTACAGTCAGTCAAAGTTCAAGTTTGACTTTTCAAACTACCGCGTTATTTCTAACTCTTTCTATAATAAAAATTAAATCATTCATTCTAACTTCGATTTGAATCAAATTTGATCATTATTACTTAAATAAATTATTTTATATTGTCAAAATTCATTAAAATTTTCTAAAATAAAATTTTAAATTGGTTCTGATTTTGCGGGTTGTTACAATCGCCCCCACTTAAAAACTTTTCGTCCTCGAAAAGGAACGTACCTAAAAATTATAAAATTAACTATCTTAATTTTAAATTTTAATGGTTGATTATCTTTTCAAAATATGTACAACTTTATATTTATAAAAATCATATTTCAAAGAATAGATTATAAATATCAAAAATGCGTTAATTATAAATTCGTAACTCTGAACTCGTTCTAAGGCATTACTAACCCCATCTCTAACGAGTTTACTCATTCTAGGATACTACTAATCCTATCTCTAATGAGTATTCTTATTGGATATTACTAATCCAATCTCTGATGAGTCTTTTGTTCAGTTCTAATGAGTTGTACCCCAAAGATTTGAGCTAACCTGAGCTCTGATACCAACTGTAAAGACCCGCAAATCCCCACCCTTTGAATCGACCATAAACCACACAGGTCTGACCCAAAAAGTGAAAATCTACGAATACTTTAACTTTGGGCATACAACATATTAAAACAACAACAGAAGACTTTTATAACATATCATCATATAATGTTACATCAGAGTACAGAATATACATATCAGAGTACATTGGAATATAATTACAGCGGAAGAATAAGTTACAATAATTAAAATATATTGCAGCGGAAGAAACACAACGGAAGACTCTCTATCTCTGGACACAGCTTTAAGCTTCAACCCAGAATCCTGTTTAATATATCTGCAAAGAAATAGCTACTCGACTGCCCGTGTGGAAAATATGGGCACCCGAGTTTGCCAGTGGACAAAACTACAGGTCAGTCATGGGACTGGTGTGAGAATTCTACCTAACCTATAAAATATAATAAGGCTAATCACAGGACCACGCCACTTTCGCGGAACGGGTTTTCTCCTATGGATTGCCAGTGCATGACTAAAGTAAATCGTCAAAATAGCGCAATGCTTTTTAGAAAAATGAAACCATTATAAGACCCAAGTCCCATCACACAATGCAACGCAAACCGGAGGATAGGGTTTTATCTTATAATGATCAAAAAATGCTTGATACGATAAACACGATATTATATAATAATAGTGTGCAACCAATTTGAAGTACATCAAAGTAAATGTATTAATCCTAGACGGCATGAGTGCCCCATCCCACTATGTCGCCATATATAGGTATACAATCAAAACCGCGTGATGTCGTATTGGAAATTTGGGTTTCCATCTAAGTCAAGGCTAGGGAGGAGATCCTTACCGATTCGAGACACTCTAGCAATGCCCCAGGATTGGTACTCTGTCCAACCCTTGGATCCTGCAGGGCCGGTCCACACTTACTTTTGTGGATTGGCAATTCCTGAACACACGTTCCCCGGTCCTTTTGGACCTATACTACGGCCAGTAGCGACCGCATAAACCGAGGCCTCGAACAATCCAACAACCACAATGAATAAATGCCAGCGCTGGTAGGTCCCTGGCACCACTCTAGCTAGAAAGAAACGTGCGCACTCCCTGCGTTCCCTTCTCCCGTTTTAGACTCTACCGGGCTGTGAGGCTCGTGAGGTCACGTCATACACAAAGCTATGCCTAAATAGACTATGCTTTGATCATCCCACAAGGCTCTGCTTTGCAACAATAAGCCTTGATCAAGTGCAACTTGGCATACCACATCAACAACTCATATCATGCGATCGGTAAATATTTAACATACAAAAGGGTGTTAAGCAAGAGAATAAATCCTCCGCCACCATGCATTTATATATTAAATAAAAACCAATTTAATTACATGAAATAAATTTCAATGTCAGGCATGCTATCCATTTACAAGTCCGCTCTGGGTCTGAACGAAACAACGTATCCGTCGATCTCCAGTACGTCTGGAAGATCATCACTTTTACCTTGCCTTGGGGGATCAGTCCCAATTCAAGATATTAGTCACCATCAACCAAACGATGTGAAGCTCTCCGGTCTTCAGTCACCGTCTTCATCTTTGGCTCTTGATCGTCGTGATGATTATTCAGAATGGGTTAGACCCGGTCTTTCTGAATAACTCGCGTATCCTTAATTAAATCAACCATACGCCACATTCCAACTTTGAATATCCTTTTAAATAAAAATTATTATTTATATTAAAAGGTTCTCATTAATTTTATCAAAGATAAAATAAATTACATTTTAATCTTTCTAAAAAGATTTATTAATATTCCAATTTTGATTTAATTTATAAAATAGATTTATAAATTTCAAATAGTAATTTCAATGTAAATTGGATTAAAGGATAAATGTTATTTAAACATCGTCCACTACAAATCCAATCTACATATCGATCACCAAACATAATTGTTAAGATCTAATAATCTTAAATAAAATATTTATCTTAAAGATATTAATTCATTACTATATAAAAAGAAACACATTTTAAAATAATCAATAAGATATTCTATATATAAAAGATTCTGAATGTAAAATATTCTTTATAATACACAATCTTTTATTTTACAAAGATTCTTTCATTATATAAAAATTCTTTATTTAAAAAGAAATTCTGCATTGGAATGCGACTCAACCATGTACCATATAATTTGGGTCATATGGGTTTCATACATTTCATGTATAGGGTAATAACAGGAAATAATCCTCAATCCATCCATTAACAGCCAGAGTGACAATGTCAACTGTGTGAGCATTAAAATAAAATAATAACGCTCATCGCAGTCTGTCGATCAATCGATAGACATATAATTGAACATTGGGATTTGTGTCATTCAAGTATCGTCCCAATACCCGTGTGGGGTTTTCAGCCAACAACAGTTCATACAAATAAATAAATATAGAATTGGTTAATAGGTTTAACCAATTTCAATTTTCACTTAACATGTCACTTATATCAAGTAAAATGTATTTTACTCTTGTGACTTCCCTTTATACTTCTAAAGTTACATAAACAGTAATTTATTTATACAGCTTTATTGCGGATGACAAATGGAATATATATTCCATTGTATTTGTATGAAGTTTCTTACCAATACTTTTCATTGTATATTAGAATATAAATTGTAGTGCAAGTTCGCAAATAAAAATTGGATTTTATATTTGCGTATAAATTCTACTGTATATTATGCAAATAAAAGTGATTCTCATATTTTCACATAATTTCTGTTTTCAACAAAGATGAGTAAAGTGATACACTCATTTTGTTAACGATTCTATTTCAACAAATACAATGTAGATAAAAGTGTGTTTCCAATCTTGTACTTTTATTTGTACATAAAACACAAATAAAAGTGTATCTCATGTATTTGTCTTTTTATTTGACAAACAATGTTAATAAAAATGTTCTTTTATATCTTGTACTTTTATTTAACAAAACAATGGTAAATAAAATGTCCTTTTAACTCTTTTACTTTTATTTAACAAAACAATGACAAATAAAAGTATAATTTTCTTTCTATGCTTTATTTGCACCTAAAAAGTGCAAATAAGAAATATAACTCTCTTTTTACTTTTCTTTATAATAGAAAATGTAAATAAAATGGTTCACACAATTTTGTTATTTTTCTTTACAATAGAAAATGTAAATAAAAGGATTCACATTATTTTGTTCTTTTTCATTACCATAGAAAATGTAAATAAAAAGATTCTCATTATTTTGTTCTTTTTTATCACAACTTAAAGACGATAGAAATGTACCATTAACATCGCTATTTATATCGCATAAAAAATGTCGAATAAAATGAATCACTAACATTGTCCATTTCTATCGCACTAAAAATGTCAATAAAAATGAATCACTAACATTGTCTACTTTTATCGCACTACAAATGTCGATAAAAATGAATCACTAACATTGTCTACTTTTATCGCACTACAAATGTCGATAAAAATGAATCACTAACATTGTCTACTTTTATCGCACTACAAATGTCGATAAAAATGACAACATTAACCCTTCTATTTTCACCGCGTTCAAAATGACGATAAAATATTCAACATTAACAATTCTATTTTTACCGCATTCAAAATGAAGATAAAATATTCAACATTAACAATTCTATTTTTACCGCATTCAAAATGACGATAAAATATTCAACATTAACAATTCTATTTTTACCGCATTCAAAATGACGATAAAATATTCAACATTAACAATTCTATTTTTACCGCATTCAAAATGACGATAAAATATTCAACATTAACAATTCTATTTTTACCGCATTCAAAATGACGATAAAATATTCAACATTAACAATTCTATTTTTACCGCATTCAAAATGACGATAAAATATTCAACATTAACAATTCTATTTTTACCGCATTCAAAATGACGATAAAATATTCAACATTAACAATTCTATTTTTACCGCATATAGAAAATGTAAATAAAAATATTTCTAAATTCTATTCTTTTTATTCATATAAGAGAATGTAAATAAATGCATTTTCAATTTCTATTCTTTTATTTACATAAGAAAATGTAAATAAATATATTTCTAAATTTTTATCATACCGTTATAACTCATATATAAATTACATAGAAAAAATGTCATTTTTATTTTATCGTTCTAATTCACCTCTAAATTACATAGAAAAATGTAATCTTTATTATGCGATGGGAATTCCTATTTTAATTACATAGAAAAAATGTAATTCCTATCATACGACATAAATTCATATCTAAAATTATATCTAAAAATGTAGTTTTTATCCTACAACGCAAATTCACATTTTAATTACATGGAAAAATGTAATTTTCATTCTACCGTTATTATTCATCTCTAAATTACATTGAAAAATGTAATTTTAATCATGCAATGTAAATTTACATTTTTGTATCATAGAAAAATGCAATTTTTGTCATACAGTGCAAATTCATATATAAAGCACATATAAAAATGTAACTTTTGTTATGCAAAGAAAATATGTCTTTTTCTATTTTACAATGTAAAAATATTGACCTTTTCTATTTTACAATGAAAATAATAACTTCTTTATTTATTCTTCCATTGCATATAAATGTAATCTTTTCTATTTATTACAATGAATAAAATTACAATAAAAATGTAATCTTAGCTTATGAACTTTTCATGGCGACAAAATGAAAATAAAAATATAATCTTTTTATTTTCGTCTTTACAGTGAAATCTACATCACATTAAAAATATAATCTTTTTATGCAACATCTTCCTATTGAAAACAATCAACACATAAAAATATAATCTTTTACATTGCTTCTTTTATTGAAATCACTATTACCTTAAAAATGAAGGTTTTATGTTACTTCGTTTATCGAAATAACATTACGTTAAAAGTGAGATTTTTAATGTTACAACTTTTATTGAAATCAAGGTGACAAATAAAATATGACTCTTTATTGAAATCACTATTTTTTACATAAAAATGTGATCTTTTATTTTCATTCTTTTTTAATGAAACAAATTCATATTAGAATTATATACTTTTTAATCCACTATTCTTAATGTAACAAATTTACAATAAAAATTTATTCTTTTTAATCATTCCTCTTTAATATAAACAAATCCACATTAAAAATATAATATTTTTCATTGTTCAAATTCTATTGTAAATAAACAAATTAAAAATAATATTGTATTTGTCGTTCAAATTCTGCTGTTATACAAACAAATAAAAATAAGGTTTTTATTTGTTGAACAATCTCTGTTGTAATATAAACAAATAAAAATGAGATTTTATTCATTGTCCCATTTGCATTGTAATATCAACAAATAAAAATAAACTTTTTATTTGGCGATCAATTTCTTTTGTTATGCCAACAAATAAAAATATAAGTTTTTATTTGTCGTTCCCATTCTATTGTTCATTACAGAGTAAATAAAATATTTTTTTTTTTTTATAACATGAAATTATAATAACTTGATTTGCATAAATATGATTTTTATTCTGAATAAAATATGTTTATGATCTAACTTTCTAACTGCAAATGAATTCAACAATATATAAAATTCCAATGCGAATTTAGCATATCATGAACAACAAAACATACAACAAGCAACAATCAACAATTCAAACAACACAGAACATTTCAGAACTGAATCAATATGATAATACCATTATTTTTAGCGCGAGAAAATAATTAATAATTGATTAAATAAATAAAATTAGAATTCTCACATAGATTTTTGGCCAAAATTTTACTGTCTCCTTTTCAACTGCGGTCTGCGCCATCGCGAAGCTCTCAATTTTGTGATTCCAACGCAATTTACGGTTCGCCAAACGGACCTCGTATGAGAGAGTTATGAATTTTAAAAGATTGGGTAATTAAATAATTAAATAATAAAATAATATTAAAAAAAAAACGCACCCTTCTTCCTCGCGTCTCTCTTCCTCACGGCCGAACCCAACTCCCTTCTCCCTCCTTCTGGACGCACGCAACCCGAGGCCACCAGAGACCGATCCGAGACCACCACCCGAACCACCTACCTCGACTCCATCTTCACCCATACCCACGGCCATCTCGGTGGGACCCGTGCTCCAGAAATCGAGCCCGAACGCAGCGGCTTTGGCCTCGAAATTCGTGAAATCCGTGAACCTAATGATGATCATAGCCGTATAGATCTGAAGCTCTCGAAATCCCCTTCGATTTGGTACCAAGTTTGCCAATTTTCGTTGAGCGGATCAAAAGATATTAGCATTTGAAGTTCGGTGATTTCTGGCCTTCGAAATTAAGGGTGGCGGCTGACCATGGATAGAATTAGGGTTTCGGCCAGAAATTTAATAATATTTTAATAATATAAATTTCGAAATTCGTGAAATAAAGTGGATTTTCGGACTTTCTCGGATTTGGGCCTGCTTACTGTCGATCTTAACGTTTTGAGGCCTTCTGAACGCGATGGGCTATGTCCCAAGGTCCAGTTCTGATGTCTACACGTTTTTTTTTTCGGTTTTAATTTAAAATTCAATATTAAATTAATTATTTAATTTCTACTGCACATTTAAATATGCCGGGGCCACATACGACCTCAGAAAATTCTAAAAAAAAATATTTTTAGCTTTCTTATGATGATACGAATCCAACAAAATTATTTTCGTCGAATTCTGAGACTGTTTGAAAAATGGCTATTTTTAAGGCGTTCAAATTTGACTGTAAATAGTCAAAACACATTTTATTTCGCCACGCTCACATATTAATTCGAAAAATTCTGAAAATTGAAACCTAGCAATAATTTGACATTCCGGTTCCAACAAAAGTGGTTTCGTCGAAAACGGTGGTCGTTTGAAAAATGACTATTTTTAAGGCCAATATATTTAATATTAAAAATATATTTTTAAACAAATAAATCCCGAAACTCAAAATATATAAGTGTTTACTGTTTTTCAATGTAGAAACATCATTCTGAACTCAATGGAAGTGGTTTCGAGTTCAAATTCCTTTATATGCAAAAAGTAGCATTTTGACCTTTATAAATTTCATAGCGACCTTCCTAAATATTGAATTGGCCATAACTTTTGATTCCCGTTATGAAATTTCGATTTTTCGGATTCGTTGGAAAGATATTTTTAAATAGATTCTAAGATTTTTGGTTTCACTAAAATCCGTTAAATTTTGCATCCTGTACAGTCAGTCAAAGTTCAAGTTTGACTTTTCAAACTACCGCGTTATTTCTAACTCTTTTTATAATAAAAATTAAATCATTCATTCTAACTTCGATTTGAATCAAATTTGATCATTATTACTTAAATAAATTATTTTATATTGTCAAAATTCATTAAAATTTTCTAAAATAAAATTTTAAATTGGTTCTGATTTTGCGGGTTGTTACAGATTCCCTCCTCTTGGGTGTACAACCCAATCAAGATCATCAGTAATTATCCAAACGATGTGAAGACCTCCAGTCCTTGACCACCGTCTTCATCCTCGACACATCATCGAATCAGTTATTTAGAATGGGATAAACACGGTTTTTCCGAATAACTCGCGTATATAATAAACAAGTATTACACAAACACAACATACGCCTCATTCCAATTCTGAATATTCTTTTATTCAAATATTCTTATACTTTGGGAAAGGTTCCCATTAATTTTATCAAAGATAAATTCCTTAAATTTATTCTTTAATCTTCCTTTGAATATCAATTCAAACCAAATTATGGTTTACCCAAACTAGTCGGGATTAACGAACCTTACCGAAGTAATCATTTGTTTTAATTTCCTAATCCCAACCTATTCATCCCATGAAGTAAAACTGCTTATACTTCATATCTAACACCACGGTGTTATCGATAAATTCAATTACCATTTCACGTTCAAATCTAATTAAAGATTTAACTATCGCCTGGAGCAAAACTGGTGATACTCCATTCTCGATCATTTCAATCTAATTAAAGATTCATTAAAACTCCACTTGGTTTTAATCATCCCAAAAATACTATTAATGATTGTTTAACTTGGGAAAACATATCATGTCTTTAACTGGGTTAAAGAACCATTGTCATTTAAAACACGTTTCACGATAAATCCAAAATCACATTACATTTACAATGGAATCTTCATGGAAAACAAACGATATATATAATAGATATAAACTTCCATATTCGACTTATAATATAAACGGAATAACAGCAAAGCCTTTTAAATTCTCAATATATTAGTTGTCTTCCTCCACATAAATTCACTTTGATTATTACCAAATCGAATTCCATTCCATTCCAATTTATTTTATTAAATTGGAAAACTTTACTTGGAAAATCTCCTTTAAATCTTAACAAAAGATTTATGAATTCTAAATCACATTTCACTGTAAATCGGGTTAAAGAACGAATGTCGTTAAAACACAGTTCAGGATAAGCCCGATTCACATTCCATTAATTATCGGGTTACAGAACAAGTGTTATTTAAAACGCCATTCACAATAAACCCAAAAATAAATTCAAATTCAATTACAATTTAATACATTTAATTGGTATACTTCATTAAATCTAGATAAAAAGATATAATCTTTTCTCAACTGGGTTTAAGAACAGTGTTAATGAAGACACCATTCACGACAAACCTAAATCCCATTTGATATCAAATACAAGGCTCTGAATAGAAAATATATCGGCTAATATTCAATATCAAATTCTACGACCAACAAATATCGTATTGGAAATAATGATATAAATATATCTTTCAAATTTTCATAACAATATCTGTATAGTCACGAAATCCAACATCGAAATATTCCAAAGACAATTTTGATTCAAATCCATTTCCACTTTATATATTAAAAATTCTGGTTATTTTTAAGACCCTTTCAAATCCAATTTATTTATTTCAAAAATAAATTGTAATAACCCGGAAATCCGAGCCAATTTAAAATTTATATTTTGGCAATTTTAGCGAATTTTGATTATTTAAAATATAATATTTTAAATAATATCGACGAAAAATTATTTTGAATGGAATTCGAACGTATATATTTATTCGAATCGCCGTTAGAATATAAATAATTATTTTAAAATATAAAAGGAATTGAAAATGGCGCGGTAGTTCGATAATTCAATTTCAAATTTCAATTGAATGTACCGGTGCAAAATAAACCGGATTTTAGTGAAACCAAAAATATTAGAATCTATTTGTGAATATCTTTCCAGTGAATCCGAAAAATTGAATTTTCATAGTGGGAATCAAAAGTTATGTCCAGATGAAAATTCAGAATAGTCGCTATGGAATTCTAGCCCTTAAAAATGGAAATTTTGCAAACGACCTCAGATTTCGACGAAACTACTTTTGTTGGGTCCGTGAGGTCAAGTTATTGCTAGATTCCAATTTTCGTAATTTTTCGAATCAATATGTGAGCGTGGCAAAGGAAAACGCGTTTGACCAGTTTTAGTTGATTTTAATCGACTGGAAATTGGCCACTTTTCGAACGGTCTCAGAATTCGACGAAACTAGTATTGTTAGGACCATATCGTCAATACGAAGCCAGAAATTATTTTTTTGGAATTTTTCGAGTTAGTATATGACCCCATTAAATTGAAATGCGCGTTCAAATTCAATATATAGAGTTATATTTTGATTTTGACGATAAATTAGTCAAAACAATCGAGTCAGCTTACGATACATATCCCATTGTGTTCGGAATGGGGGTAATTAGCTAGGGGCGACAGTCGTCAGGTCCGATTTGGGGTTCGAGCGATAAACTAACTTTTTGGAGAATAATATAATAATTAAATAAATATATAAAATTTAAATTTCCCCCTTTTCCTCTCTTACCTGAGGTCAACGCCCCCGCCTTCGTTACTTTATTAAATCGAATCAAATAAAAAAAAGGGAAAATGGAGCAGCCGCCGCCCGCCACCCCGTCGCTGACCACCCCCCATCGTCGGAGACCCCCACCCTCTCGCGCCTCTCCTCCCCAGCACGTCCTCCCCCTGCCTACCCTCTCCTCCGTACAGCGGAGCACCCAAACCCCCACTTCCCCAAATCCATCCACGCACCCTCTCTCCGCAGCTCCCTCGCCGCTCCACCCCACCTCCGTCGGCGTGCGACTTCCCCAACCTACCCAGACGACAGCGCATCCCCCTCGTTGCTCTCTCTCCTTCCAGCCCACGTCGTGGTGCCTTAGCACCCAAAACCGGAGCCACCAGCCCCTCCTCCGCCATCCCCTTGCGCCAATTACACCGGTGAGCTTCTCCCTTCTTGTTTTACTTTAAATCCAGTTTTTATTTTGTTTAAATTACATTGTGTGATTGCGGTTTTAGTTATATAAAAGAATTTATTTTTGCAATGTAAAAGGCGAGAATTTTGCAATGTAAAAGGCGAGATTTTTGCAATGTAAAAGGCGAGATTTTGCAGTATAAAAGAAGAGATTTTTTGAAAACGAATAGAAGTGCTATTTGAAAACAAAAAGGAGTAATTTTTAATGAAGTAAAAATATAATTTTTATACTATAGAAATATTAAAAATATAATTTTTATAACATAGAAAGAATAAAAATACGATTTTTATATTATGTAGATAGTAAAGATTTGATCTTTATATAGATAGTGAAATAAAAATATGATTTTTATTATATATAGTAAAGTAAAAATTTGATCTTTATAGAAGAAATAAAAATATGATTTTTTATTTATTGAATGAAGCAATAAAAATATAATTTTTATTTGAACAGCATGAAAGGACTGAATTGGAATTTCAACCGATCCAGACAGTTCAGCAGTTCAAAAGCAAAGCACGGCGTAGTGGAACCCTCTGTGAGAACTTCTCACTTTTAATTTTATTTCTAGTTGAAATATATACTAGGATGCAGACGGTGTTTAGTAGCACCCGACACTCGTCGTCCACAGACCACGGACGGCTTGTATGCTTGTTTGTTTGTTTGATTTTGATGTGTAGTTGATTGTGTGATGTGATGTGAAATGAAATAAAATATTTATATAGTTGAAATAAAATATTTATACAGTTAAAATATTTTATAGTTGAAAATAGAATTTTTAACGTGTATATAAAATAAATATTTATAAACAAATCGGAGATTTGTTTATATACACTGATTTGACTGATATTGATTGGGACGATAAATTTTACACATCGCCCAACTGCACAAATAAAATCTGTGTTTGATTGTTTGAAAACCCCACACGGGTATTGGGGTGATATATGACATACACTAATCCCAATAGTTAGTTGTATCTCGATCGATTGATCGACAGACTGTTATAAGCGTTGAATATTTATATTTGATGCTTATATAGGGTAGAATGCACTTTGGATGATGGTTGATTATTCATCGTTGTTATTGTATACATGTGTTGTAGAAAGTCCATATAATTAACATTATGTGGTAATAGATTGGGCCTCATTCCAGTTTTGAAAAGTAGAAATATTTGAAAAAGAAATATTTGAAATAGAATATTTGGAAATAGAAATATATGAAGCCATGTTGATTAGATTGACGCCATTTTGACGTAAACGATATTTATATCGATTTTATTCATTTTATAATGAACATCAAAAGTGATTTCAAAATATGTTATTTTGAATAGAAATGAATTCGAATTGAAATTGAATAGAATTGAATTCGAATTGAAATTGAATAGAAATGTATTCGAATTGAAATTGAAATTGAATTGAATTGAATTAGAACTGAAATTGAATTAGAAATCAATTTGAATTGAAATCGATTTGAAACGAATTTAAAATGAATTTATATTGGAAAAATTCAATTTTGATTTGAATTTGAAAATGAAGCTGAAATCGTTTCGAAAACGAATTAAAACGATTTATAAAATACGTTTTAAAAGGAAATCGACGAAGTATATAATATATATATTATATATATAATATAATGGCCTGAATAGAACGCGTCGCGCTGCTGTAGTTCGTGAATTTCGACCATTGACTTCAAATGGATATTGCGGGTGATCCGACTGTCGGATTCTCCTAAAAACGGAACAGTTGGGTTCGTATCGAAAAGAGCTTTCTAACGAATATTAGAAATTAGAAATCTAACGGTTGGATTTGGAATTATGTTCAAATCAAATTTGGAAAAGGTCGTTGAAAGTGCAGTTCGATGGTCGTTGATGGAAATCGACTGTGCGGGCCTTGATAAAAATTTTAAAGATAATAATAATTTGGGTAAAATCATAAGAAATGATTTGGGAAGAATTGGGATGAAAAACTCCGTATTTGAAAAGATAAAAATAGATTTTTATCGAAATGAACTAGTTTTGAACTAAAGTTATAATTCATTTATTTTTGAAATAAATAAATTGGATTTGAAGTGGTTTTGAAAATAACCAGAATTTCCGATAATTATATTGGAATGGATTTGAATCGAAATTGTCTTCGGAATATTTCGATGTTGAATTTCGTGATGATACATATATTGTTATGGGAATTTGAAAGATATATATATATATCGTTATTTCCAATACGATATTTGTTGGTCGTAGAATTTGATATTGAATATAAGCTGGTATATTTTCTATTCAGAGCCTTGTATTTAATATCAAATGTGATTTGGGTTTGTCGTGAATGGTGTCTTCATTAACACTGTTCTTAAGCCCAGTTGAGAAAAGATTAAATCTTTTTATTTAGATTTAATGAAGTGTACTAATTAAATAATATTTAATTGGAATTGAATTGATGTTGATTTTTGGGTTTATCGTGAACAGTGTTTTAAATAACACTTGTTCTTTAACCCAATAATTAATGGAACGTGATTTTGGGTTGTCGTGAACGGTATCTTCAATAATATTGTTCTTAGACCCAAAGGAGTTAAGAAAATCAGAAACTAACTGGAGATTAGTTAAGTTGAATGGTTTCTGAGGTATTGATCTGATGTTGGTTTCGGCCTTCGGGGTTAATACTTAGGGAATTGCTCACTTGCTATTTTACGGTTAGGGGCTGATAGAAATGTGATGTGATTTTGGGGTTTATCGTGAACCGTGTTTTAAATGACACTGATTCTTTAACCCAGTCACAGAATAAAACTAAGTGGAGTTTTAATAATCTTTAATTAGATTGAAATGATCGAGAATGGAGTATCACCAGTTTTGCTCCAGGCGATAGTTAAATCTTTAATTAGATTTAAACGGTAAATGGTAATTAAATTTACCGATAACACCGTGGTGTTAGATATGAAGTAAGACCCGTTTTACTTCATGGGATGAATAGGTTGGGATTGGGAAATTAAAACAAACAATTACTTCGGTATGGTTCGCTAATCCCGACTAGTTTGAAGTGATATTCAAAGGATGATTAAAGAATAAATTTTAAGGAATTTATCTTTGATAAAATTAATGGGAACATTACCCTAAGAATGCGAAATTTAGAAACTAACTGTCGGTTAGCTAAGCAGAATGATTTTCTGGATATTGATCTGATGTTGGTTTCGGCCTTCGGGGTTAATACTTGGGGGATTATTCTCTTGATTAATTTACGGTTAGTGACTGATGAATTGGAATGAGGCGTATGTTGTGTTTGCGTAACACATATTTATTATATACGTGAGTTATTCGGAAAGACCGGGTTTATCCATTCTGAATAACTGATACGACGATAAGTCGACGGTGAAGATGATGGTTGAAGACCAAAGGTCTTCACGTCGTTTGGGTGATTACTGATGATCTTGATTGGGCTGTACTCCCCAGAAGAAGGAAATAGTTGGTGATCATCCAGACGTACTTGGAGATCGATGGATATGCGGGGTACTAGGTGCCTCCGGTTTCGTTCAGACCCAGAACGAACTTGTAAATGGACTGTGTGTCTGACGTTGGATTTTAGTCTGTGTGATTGATTTCTATTAAATATATATCTGTTTGGCGGCGGAGAATTTATTCTCTTGCTTAACGCCCTTCTCTGATACGTACGAGCTCAGGGGTTATATATTGATGGATATCAAACGCATAGAGTGAATTGCCTGTGTGGCATGCCTAAGTGGCGAATGATCAAGGCTTCTGTTGAAAAGCAAAGTCTTATGGTTGATGATCGAAGCACGGCCTTTGTGGCGTAGCTTTGTGTAATGTTTACTTCGTGAGTTTCACAACTGGTGTGAACCAGAAACGGGAGAGGACCTCAGGGAGGACATGCGTTTCCTTCTAGTTAGAAGTGGCGTCAGTGGTTTTACACGCCCTGACGAGTTTGACTTATGTGGTTGTTGTTGTTGCGAGGCGCCTCGGATATATCGGTCATTCTCGAACCAGTGGAGTCATTTAGTTGGCTCATTTACGCCCCATACGGCGGGGAAACGCATGTTCAGGCATTTTAATCCACTCCGTGTGGACCGGCCCTGACGATCCAAGGGTCACTTGAGCTCTGATCCTGAGGCTCGGGCTAGAGAGTCTCAAATCGGTGAGGACTATCTTTTGCCTCGGTTCATACCATAAATGATAACCCAACTTCCAATATGACATTTGCGGTTTTGATTGTAGAGCCTAGTATGGCGACATGATATATGGTACCCATGCCGTCTATGATTGATATTTATGATTGAAATTGTTTTAAACACTATAGACTTATAATAGTATCAAATGACTTGTTTTAAACGTATCAAGCATGCTTTGGCTATTATAAGGGAAAACCCTATCCCCCGGCTTGCGTTGCATTGTGTGATAGGACCTGGGTCTTATAATAGCTTCATTTTTCTTTATTTAGCATTGTGCTGTTTGTTTTATGCACTGGTACTTTTGGGAGGAAACTCGTTCCGTGTTATACGGCGTGGTCCCTTGATTTACATAACTTTAAAATAAAGATTAATAACTATTTTAGTTCTCACACCAATCCCATGACTGACCTGGAGTTTATTATTTTAACCTAAACTGTGTGTGCCCCTATTTTGACACGGGCAGCTAGTAGTTTTGGTTTTGCAGATTTATATTCATAGGATCCCGGTTTACAGGTGGAATGATATCCGGAAAGCTTTGTATCCGTATATCTCTTCTAGTTTGTATTGTATTATTTTCCGCTGCTATGTAATGTATTGTAATCTCTGATATTTTTCTGATGTATATTATTTGTTTATACTCTGTATATTCTTGTATTCTGATGAATTGTTGTAATATACAATGTAATGTTCTTCCGCCTGCGTTCTGATTTGTCTTGTCCTCACAGTAATTCGTTCTTTCTCTTCTCTTCGGAGACCGGGGAAGTTCGGGTCGCTTCATTTGGTATCAGAGCTTTGGTTTACAAAGCTCAGAGAACAAGACACATTTGAACCGTACGAAAGAATTCATCAGAAATTGGATTAGTAATATCCAATAAGAATGACTCATAAAGATGGGATCAGTAGTATCCTAGAACGAGTGTGAAGAGTATATTTTTAAAATGAAAAACAATTTTTGTTTTGAAAATTTAAATCAATTATTCGTATTTGATTATTTATTTTGTATTGTATTTGGACAATCCAATATATAAAAATTTTGTATATATGTCTTGCAAACGTGTGTTCGATGTTTTAATATACTGGATAGATATAGAATCCCTCTAGTGCCCGAGGATAAATCTGGTGACGGGGCACCATCGCCAGTATTTATTTTCGAGTTTCAAAAGTGAGATTTCTATATATTTCCAATTGACTGGTGTGAGAACCGAAACTAGATAGGGCTTATTGTGGTGATTTGGCATCAAAAATGTGATTTTTGACTATATATCAAAGTTATGCATTTGAAATGATAACCAACTAATTGATTGATGGTTGTGTTGTTGATTATTGGTTGATTAATTAAAATTTGTACCCTATAGCCAAATTGATCAAATAGTGAATTGTATTGAAATTTGGTCGCATTTGCTTACATATACATGTACTTACATTGAACAGGTCATAGCAAGGAGGCTAGAGCAGAGAATAAAATTGTTTGCCCGACAAATAGGTACATGTTTACCATAATTTACTGTTTTGTTTGGGTGATGATGATTTTATGAGTCGCTTGGCTTTTTCTTTTTCTTTTTGAGATCAGAGGGCCTGTATGGCAGTTTCGAGATTTTCCCGGTGCTCCCGGTGCAGGGGAGGTTATGGCGAAAATTTTCGGAAATTTAGGGTGTTAGGAAAATTTTTTGAAAAATTTGAAAAGTTCTTAGAAACAGAAAAGTTGAAGAACTTAAGCCGTAATGAAAACACTGAAAGTTGAGTTGGTTAGTAAAACAACTTTCGGCTTCGTTCCTTTTCGGGGATGAAAAGTTTTAAGTGGGGGAGATTGTAATAACCTGGAAATCCGAGCCAATTTAAAATTTTTATTTTGGCAATTTTAGCGAATTTTGATTATTTAAAATGGAATATTTTAAATAATATCGATGAAAAATTATTTTGAATGGAATTCGAACGTATATATTTATTCGAATCGCCATTAGAATATAAATAATAATTTTAAAATATAAAAGGAATTGAAAATGGCGCGATAGTTCGATAATTCGATTTCAAATTTCAATTGAACATACCGGGTGCAAAATAAACCGGATTTTAGTGAAACCAAAAATATTAGAATCTATTTGTGAATATCTTTCCAACGAATCCGAAAAATTGAAATTTCATAGCGAGAATCAAAAGTTATGTCCAGATGAAAATTTAGAATAGTCGCTATGGAATTCTGGCCCTTAAAAATGGAGATTTTGCAAATGACCTCGGATTTCGACGAAACCACTTTTGTTTGGTCTGTGATCTCAAGTTATTGCTAGATTCCAATTTTCGTAATTTTTCGAATCAATATGTGAGCGTGGCAAAGGAAAACGCGTTTGACCAGTTTTAGTTGATTTTAATCGACTGGAAATTGGCCACTTTTCAAACGGTCTCAGAATTCGACGAAACTAGTTTTGTTAGGACCGTATCTTCAATACGAGGCCAGAAATTATTTTTCTGGAATTTTCCGAGTTACTATATGACCCAAGTAAATTGAAATGCGCGTTCAAATTCAATATATAGAGTTATATTTTGATTTTGACGAAAAACTAGTCAAAACGATCGAATCAGCTTACGATACATATCCCATTGTGTTCGGAATGGGGGTAATTAGCTAGGGGCGATAGTCGTTGGGTCCGATTTGGAGTTCGAGCGATAAACTAACTTTTTGTAGAATAATATAATAATTAAATAAATATATAAAATTTAAATTTCCCCCTTTTCCTCTCTTACCTGAGGTCAACGCCTCTCCCCCCTTCGTTACATTATTAAATCGAATCGAATAAAAAAAAGGGAAAATGGAGCAGCCGCCGCCAGCCACCCGTCGCTGACCACCCCCATCGTCGGAGACCCCCACCCTCTCGTGCCTCTCCTCCCCAGCACATCCTCCCTCTGCCTACCCTCTCTCCTCCATACAGCGGAGCACCCAAACCCCCACTTCCCCAAATCCGTCCACGCACCCTCTCTCCGCAGCTCCCTTGCCGCTCCACCCCACCTCCGTCGGCGTGCGACTTCCCCAACCTCACCAGACGTCAGCGCCTCCGCCTTGTTGCTCTCTCTCCTTCCAGCCCACGCCGTGGTGCCTTAGCACCCAAAACCTGAGCCACCAGCCCCTCCTCCGCCATCCCCTTGCGCCAATTACACCGGTGAGCTTCTCCCTTCTTGTTTTACTTTAAATCCAGTTTTTATTTTGTTTAAATTACATTGTTTGATTGCGGTTTTACTTATATAAAAGAATTTAATTTTGCAATGTAAAAGGCGAGATTTTTGCAATGTAAAAGGCGAGATTTTTGCAATGTAAAAGGCGAGATTTTGCAGTATGAAAGAAGTGATTTTTCGAAAACGAATAGAAGTGGTATTTGAAAACAAAATGGAGTAATTTTTAATGAAGTAAAAATACAATTTTTATACTATAGAAATATTAAAAATATAATTTTTATAATATAGAAAGAATAAAAATACGATTTTTATATTATATAGATAGTAAAGATTTGATCTTTATATAGGTAGTGAAATAAAAATCTGGTTTTTAATATATATAGTAAAGTAAAAATTCGATCTTTATAGAAGAAATAAAAATATGATTTTTTATTTATTGAATGAAGCAATAAAAATATAATTTTTATTTGAACAGCGTTAAAGCGCTGAATTGGAATTTCAACCGATCCAGACGGTTCAGCAGTTCAAAAGCAAAGCACGGAGGAGTGGAACCCTCTGTAAGAACTTCTCACTTTTAATTTTATTTCTTGTTGAAATATATACTAGGATGCGGACGGTGTTTAGTAGCACCCGACACCCGTCGTCCACAGACCATGGACGGCTTGTATGCTTGTTTGTTTGTTTGTTTGATTTTGATGTGTAGTTGATTGTGTGATGTGATGTGAAATGAAATAAAATATTTATATAGTTGAAATAAAATATTTATATAGTCGAAATAAAATATTTATATAGTTGAAATATTTTATAGTTGAAAATAGAATTTTTAACGTGTATATAAAATAAATATTTATAAAAATCGGAGATTTGTTTATATACACTGATTTGACTGATATTGATTGGGACGATAAATTTTACACATCGCCAAACAGCACAAATAAAATCTGTGTTTGATTGTTTGAAAACCCCACACAGGTATTGGGATGATATATGACATACACTAATCCCAATAGTTAGTTGTATGTCGATCGATTGACCGACAGACAGTTATAAGCGTTGAATATTTATATTTGATGCTTATACAGGGTAGAATGCACTTTGGATGATGGTTGATTATTCATCGTTGTTATTGTATACATGTGTTGTAGAAAGCCCATATAATTAACATTTTATGGTAATTGATTGGGCCTCATTCCAGTTTTGAAAAGTAGAAATATTTGAAAAAGAAATATTTGAAATAGAATATTTGAAAATAGAAATATATGAAGCCGTATTGATTAGATTGACGCCATTTTGACGTAAATGATATTTATATCGATTTTATTCATTTTATAATGAACATCAAAAGTGATTTCAAAATCTGATATTTTGAATAGAAATGAATTCAAATTGAAATTGAATAGAATTGAATTCGAATTGAAATTGAATAGAAATGAATTCGAATTGAAATTGAATTGAATTAGAACTGAAATTGAATTAGAAATCAATTTGAATTGAAATCGATTTGAAACGAATTTAAAACGAATTTATATTGGAAAAATTCAATTTTGACTTGAATTTGAAAATGAAGCTGAAATCATTTCAAAAATGAATTAAAACGATTTATAAAATACATTTTAAAAGGAAATCGACGAAGTATATATTATATATATTATATATATAATATAATGGCTTGAATAGAACGGGCCGCACTGCGGTAGTTTGTGAATTTCGACCATTGACTTGAAATGGATATTGCGGGAGATCCGACCGTCGGATTCTCCTAAAACCGGAACCGTCGGGTTCATATCGAAAAGAGCTTTCTAACGAATATTAGAAATTTGAAATCTAACGATTGGATTTGGAATTATGTCCAAATCAATTTTGGAAAATGAAACGACCCGAACTTCCCCGGTCTCCGAAGAGAAGAGAAAGAACGAATTGTATTGAGAACACGAGAAAATAGAACGTAGACGGGAGAACATTTCATTGTTAATTTCAACAATTCCATTGGAATACAAGAATATACAGAGTATAAATCAATATTACACATTTATCAAATATCAGAGATTATAATAAATTACATAGCAGCGGAAAATAATACAATACACAATTAGAAGAGATATACGGATACAAAGCTTTCCGGATATCATTCCAGCTGTAAACCAAGATCCTGTGAATATAAATCTGCAAAACCATAACTACTAGCTGCCCGTGTCAAAATAAGGGCACCTAGAGTTTAGGTTACAACAATAAACTCCAGGTCAGTCATGTGACTGGTGTGAGAACTAAAACAGTTATTAATCTTTATTTTTAAAGTTAGGTAAATCAAGGGACCACGCCGTATAACACGGAACGGGTTTCCTCCCAAGAACACCAGTGCATAAAACAAACAGCGCAATGCTAAATAAGGAAAAATGAAGCTATTATAAGACCCAGTTCCCATCACACAATGCAACGCAAGCCGGAGGATAGGGTTTTTACCTTATAATAGCCAAGAATGCTTGATACGTTTAAAACAAATCATTTGATACTACCATAAGTGCATAGTGTATAAAACAACTTCAAATCATAAGTATCAATCATAGACGACATAAGCGCCCCATCCCACTATGTCGCCATACTAGGCTCTACAAATAAAACCGCAAATGTCACGTATTTGGAAATTGGATTTCCGTCTGTGAACCGAGGCAAAAGATAGTCCTCTACCGAATCGAGACGCTCTTGTCCGTGTCTCAGGTGAGAGCTCGAGTGACCTTTGGATCGTCAGGGCCGGTCCACCGATGTGGATTAAAATGCCTGAACACTGCGTTTCCCCACCCTTTGGGGTGTCAATGAGCCAACTAAATGACTCCATCGGTTCGAGAACGACCGATATATCTGAGGCGCTTCGAAACAGCAACAACCACATAAGTCAAACTCGTCAGGGCGTGTAAAACCACTGACGCCACTTCTAACTAGAAGGAAACGCATGCCCTCCCTGAGGTCCTCTCCCGTTTCTGGTTCACACCGGGTGTGAAACTCGTGAAGTAAACTTTACACAAAGCTACGCCACAAAGGCCGTGCTTCGATCATCAACCACAAGACTTTGCTTTTCGACAGAAGCCTCGATCATTCGCCACTTAGGCATGCCACACAGGCAATTCACTCTATGCTTTTGATATCCATCAGTATATAACCCCTGAGCTCGTACATCTCAGAGAAGGGCGTTAAGCAAGAGAATAAATTCTCCGCCTTCAAACAGATATATATTTAATAGAAATCAATCACACAGACTAAAATCCAATGTTAGACACACAGTCCATTTGCAAGTCCGTTCTGGGTCTGAACGAAACCGGAGGCACCTAGTACCCCGCATATCCATCGATCTCCAAGTACGTCTGGACGATCACCAACTGTTTCCATCTTCTTGGGTGTACTTCCCAATCAAGATCATCAGTAATCACCCAAACGACGTGAAGGCCTCCGGTCTTCGACCACCGTCTTCATCTTCGACTTATCGTCGTATCAGTTATTCAGAATAGGATAAACCCGGCCTTTCCGAATAACTCGCGTATATTATAAACAAGTGTTACACAAACACAACATACGCCTCATTCCAATTCATCAGTCACTAACCGTAAATTAACAAGAGAATAATTCCCTAAATATTAACCCCGAAGGCCGAAACCAACATCAGATCAATATCCAAAAAATCGTCCTGCTTAGCTAACCGATAGTTAGTTTCTAAATTTCACATTCTTAGGGAAAGGTTCCCATTAATTTTATCAAAGATAAATTCTTTTAAATTTATTCTTTAATCTGCTTTTGAATATCAATTTAAACTAGTCGGGATTAGCGAACCTTACCGAAGTAATCATTGGTTTTAATTTTCCAATCCCCACCTATTTATCCCATGAAGTAAAACTGTTAATACTTCATATCTGACAACATGGTGTTATCGGTAAATTCAATTACCATTTCACGTTAAAATCTAATTAAAGATTTAACTATCGCCTGGAGCAAAACTGGTGATACTCCATTCTCGATCTTTTCAATCTAATTAAAGATTCATTAAAACTCCACTTAGTTTTAATCTTTAACTGAGTTAAAGAATCAGTGTATTTTAAAACACGGTTCACGATAAACCGAAAATCACATTCCATTAATTATCGGGTTAAAGAACAAGTGTTATTTAAAACAATGTTCACGATAAACCCAAAAATCAATACCAATTCAATTCCAGTCAAATATTATTTAATTGGTACACTTCATTAAATCAAAATAAAAAGATTTAATCTTTTCTCAACTGGGCTTAAGAACAGTGTTAATGAAGATACCATTCACGACAAACCCAAATCACATTTTATATTAAATACAAGGCTCTGAATAGAAAATATATCTGCTTATATTCAATATTAGATTCTACGACCAACAAATATTGTGATGGCCGGGGAATTTCGCTCTATCCGAATCAGTCATTAAACCGATCTAGACCGTTCGAAACCCCTGGTCGTTTGAGAACAGGACAAATCAGAAAGCCGATGGAAGAACATTTCATTGTTATTACAACAATTCCATCAGAATACAAGAATATACAGAGTATAAATGAATATTATACATATCAGAGATTACAATAAATTACATAGCAGCGGAAAATAATACAAAAGCACAACTGTAAATAATACACGGATACCGAGCTGTCCGAGCATCGTCCCAGCTGTAAATCAGGATCCTGTGAATATAAATCTGCAAAACCAAAACTACTAGCTGCCCGTGTCGAAAATAGGGGCACCCAGAGTTTAGGTTAAAACAATAAACTCCAGGTCAGTCATGTGACTGGTGTGAGAACTAAAACAGTTATTTAAAACTTTATTTTAAAGATAGTAATTCAAGGGACCACGCCGTATAACACGGAACGGGTTTCCTCCTAAGAATACTAGTGCATAGAATAAACAGCGAAATGCTTTTTCGAAAAATGAAGCTATTATAAGACCCAGGTCCCATCACACAATGCAACGCAATCCGGAGGATAGGGTTTTCCCTTATAATAGCCAAACATGCTTGGTACGTTTAAAACAAATCATCTGATACTATTATAAGTGTATAGTGTCAAAATATTTTCAATCATAAATATCAATCATAGGTGGCATGTGTACCATCTATCATGTCGCCATACTAGGCTCTACAAATAAAACCGAAATATCTCGTATTGGAAATTGGATTTCCGTCATGAGTCGAGGCAAGGGGCAAGCTCCTCTCCGCTTCGAGACACTCTAGCAAATGCCTCAGGACTACACACTCTGGGTAACCCTGGATGCTTCAGTGCCGGTCCTCACTTACGTTAGATGATTATTTATTCTTGAACACACGTTTCCCGGTCCTTACAGACCTATAATCGAGGCGCCTCATCCAACAACCACATAGGTGAAAAGTATATAAATGTCAGGGCTGGTAAATCACTAACACCACCAAAGCTAGAAAGAAACGTCGTGCTCTCCCTGCAGTCCTTATCCCGTTTTTAACTCATACCGAGGTGAGAGGCTCGCGAATTTACGTTATACACAAAGCTACGCCACAAAGGCTGTGCTTCGATCATCAATCACAAGACTTTGCTTTTCAACAGAAGCCTTGATCCATGCAACTCAGTGTGCCACACAGGCAATTCATGCCATGCGATTGATATCTATCGATATATAACATCTAAGCTCGTACGTCTCAGAGAAGGGCGTTAAGCAAGAGAATAAATTCTCCGCCGCCAAACAGATATATATTTAATAGAAATCAATCAACACAGAATAAAATCCAATGTCAGACACACAATCCATTTACTAGTTCGTTCTGGGTCTGAACGAAACCGGAGGCACTTTCCTCGCATATCCATCAATCTCCAAGTATGTCTGGACGACCACCAACTATTTCCATCCTCTTAGGTGCACAGCCCAATCAGGATCGTCAGTGATTATCCAAACGATGTGAAGACTTCCGGTCTTCAACCACCGTCTTCATCTTCGACTTATCGTCGAATCGGTTATTCAGAATGGGTATAAACTCGGCCTTTCCGAACAACCCGCGTATATTAAAAACAAATGTTACACAAACACAACATACGCCTCATTCCAATTCATTAGTCACTAACCGTAAATCAACAAGAGAACAATCTCCCAAATATTAACCCCGAAGGCCGAAACCAACATCAGATCAATACCCAGGAACCATTCCTCTTAGCTAACCTACAGCTAGTTTCTAAATTTCACATTCCTAGGGGAAAGTTTCCCATTAATTTTATCCAAGATAAATTCTTTAAAATTTATCCTTTAATCTTCCTTTGGATGTCATTTCAAACCAAATTATGGTTTTCCAAACTAGTCGAGATTAGCGAACCACACCGAAGTAATTATTTATTTTATTTCCCCATCCCAACCTATTCATCCCATGAAGCAAAACTGGTAATACTCCATATCTAATACCACGGTGTTATCGGTAAAATTAATTACCATTTCACGTTCAAATCTAATTATAGAATTAACTATCGCTTTGGAGCAAAACTGGTAATACTCCATTCTCGCTCACTTTCTATATTTGATAATTTAGATTATCAATTCACATTTCAATCTAATTGCAGATTCATTAAAACTCCTTTTACTGGGTTAAAGAACTAATGTCATTTAAAACATAGTTCACGATAAACCCAAATTACATTCTATTTATTATCGGGTTAAAGAACAAGTGTTATTTAAAACACTGTTCACGACAAATCCACAAATCACTTCTAATTTAATTTCCATCAAATATATTAGAAATTCTTATTATTTAAAACCCCTTTTTAAATCCAATTTATTTATTTAAAAAAAAAGTTGGTTTTAATTTTAGTTCAAAACTAGTTCATTTCGATAAAAAACTATTTTTATCTTTTCAAATATGGAGTTTTTCATCCCAGTTTTTTCCAAATCATTTCTTATGATTTTACACAAATTATTACTATTTTTAATAATTTTATCAAGGCCCGTACAGTCGATTTCCATCAACGGCCATCGAACTGCACTTACAACGACCTTTTCCAGATTTGATTTGGACGTATCTCCAAATCCAACCGTTAGATTTCAAATTTCTAATATTCGTTAGAAAGCTCTTTTCGATACGAACCCAACGGTTCCGGTTTTAGGAGAATCCGACGGTCGGATCTCCCGTAAAGTACGTTTGAAATAAATGGTCGAAATTCACGAACTGCCGCGGCGAGGCGCGTTCTATTCAGACCATTATATTATATATATAATATATATAATATATATTTCGTTGATTTCTATTTAAAACGAATTTTATAAATAGTTTTAAATTCGTTTCAAAAACAATTTCAACCTTTATTTCAAATTCAAATCAAAATTGAATTTTCTATTATATATCCTTTTTACTTTCATTTCTATTTGATTTCAATTCAAATCGATTTTAATTCGATTCAAATTCATTTCCTTTTCAATTCAATTCGAATTCGTTTCCTATTCAATTCAATTCGAATTCGTTTTCAATTCAATTCGAATTGGTTTTCAACTCACTTCAAATCGAATTCAATTCAATTTCTATTCAAATCAAATTCAATTCATTTTCTATTCAAATCAAATTCAATTCATTTTCTATTCAAATCAAATTATAAAAACGAATATAATCGATATAAATGTCGTTCGCGTCAAAATAGCGCTTCTCTAATCAACACGGCTTTATATATTCCAATAATTCCGTTATTCTATTCAACAAATGAATATTTATTCTATTCAATACGTGAATCTATATTTTTGTCAACACATGACTAATCTCAACGAATGAGTACTGTCCACGTGTGACTATTTTTGTTATTTAATATATTTTTAAAAAAATTATGGTATCTATCGTTTGATTTAAAATCAGACTCCAACCATAAATTAGTAAGAGAACGATTCCCTAAATATTAACCCCGAAGGCCGAAACCAACATCAGATCAATATCCAGGAGACCGCTCATCTTATCTATTTTCCAGTTAGTTTCTAATTTTATATATGATAAAGATGTAAATTTTATTATTAAAATATTTCGTTCAACACATGACAAATCTCAACGGATGAGTACGGTCAACACATGAACCTTTATTTTATAACATTCTTTATTTTCCCGATTGGAATGAGGCCCAATCAATTACCATATAAAGTTAATTATATGGATTCCATACAACACATGTATATAATAGCAACGAAAAATAATCAACAATCATCCAAAGTGCACTACACTGTATAAGCATCAAATATAGATATCTAACGCTTATCACAGCCTGTCAATCAATCGATCGACATACAACTAATTATTGGGATTAGTGTATGTCGTATTTTATCCCAATACCCGTGTGGGGTTTCAAATCAACAAACACAGATTTTTATTTGTGCAGTTGGGCGGTGTGTAAAATTTATCGTCCCAATAAATGTACTTCAAATAGGTGTACATAAACAAACCATCCGGTTTGTAAATGAATATTTATTTATTCACATTCACGTTAAAAATTATACTTTTAACGATAAAACATTTTATTCAACCTATGAAAATATTCTATTCAGTTCATTTATTAAATAAAATGATATCTTTATTTTTCTAACTTATTTTATAAAATTTCGGCGGCATAACGGCGCGATACTAGAAACGGGACGAGGCCTAGCCTTATCCCCGGTCTAGTGAAGGCCCACGCCATTCACACATCAATCCAATCCATTCCATTTCACCAAACAATTCAATTCAAACCAAATAATCTAACCAACTACATGACCAAACAAACAAGTCCATGGTCTGTGGACGATTGTGTCGGGTGCTACTAAACACCGTTTGCATCCTAGTATATATATAACTAGAAAAAGAAATTGAAGAGTGAGAAATTCTCACCAAAGCTAATCCAATCGCCTCGACCCTTCATACGTAGAATACCTTGTCGTTCTTGCCTCTTGTCATTTTCTTTGCCCGTATTCTCTACATATGTAAAAATTGAATTTTTTACTTCATTATTCAATATATAAAAATCACATTTTTACTTCGCTATTCAATATATAAAAATCGAATTTTTACTTTGCTATACAATATATAAAAATCGAATTTTTACTTCGCTATTCAATATATAAAAATCGAACTTTTACTTCGCTATTCAATATATAAAAATCGAATTTTTACTTTGCTATTCAATGTATAAAAATCGAATTTTTACTTTGCTATACAATATATAAAAATCCTATTTTTACATCGCTATTATCTATACAAATATTTCTTCTTTTCCTACTTTAAAAATGTCGTCCTTCACTACATAAAAATATCGTCTTTCTATATCCTACCATATAAAGATCACATTTTTATCATCTATATAATATGAAAATTATATTTTCTACCTTTGCATACGATAAAAATTATATTTTGAACTCTCTACAATATAAAAGGTCATATTTTTATCCTCCTATAATATAAAATTTTAGATTTTAATTGCTAAAATTAATTAAACAAAACAAAATAAAATAAATAGAGGGCTTACATTGCTTTTAGGAAGAGGAGGGGGGTCTTTGCGTTCGGTGGAGGGCTGTCGGCGAAGCCAGCGGGGGTGGAGGAGGTCGGGGCAAGGCTCGGAAGGGGGGGCGTGGCGGTTGCGCGCGGGGGGGGGTGGCTTCGACGGAGAAGATGGAGGGAGGGGGGACTGTGTCGCGTCGATCGAAAAGAGGGGGGTCTGCGAGGCCGAGGTCGAAGCGGGGTGGTTCGGAGGTGGCGCCCCACCACTGAGGTGGCGGCGGCGATCGATCGGGGGGGGGGGGGGCTCCTCTCCGCTTCGTCGTCTTCTTCTTTTTCTTTTTTTATCTACTGAAATCAGTTTTGAAAAAAGGGGGGGCCAGAAGTTAAAAGGAGACAGGTAGTGTTATTTTTTTATTTATTTAATTATTTAATCCCAAAAGGTTGACTTTTACATACGACCTCTAAACGAGGACCACCGCCTGTCGTCCACCCATTCCAAACACAATGGGATATGTATCGTAAGCTGATTCGATCGTTACAATCAGTTTCCATCATAATCAACATATAACTCTATATATTGAATTTGAACGCGCATTTCAATTTACTGGGGTCACATACTAACTCTAAAAATTCCCGAAAAATATTTTTTAGCTTCGTATTGATGATACGGTCCTAACAAAACTAGTTTCGTCGAATTCTGAGACCGTTTGAAAATGGCCATTTTCCAGTCGATTAAAATCAACTCAAACTGGTCAAACGCGTTTTCCTTTGCCACGCTCACATATTGATTCGAAAAATTATGAAATTTGGAATCTAGCAATAATTTTACATCACGGATCCAACAAAAGTGGTTTCGTCGAAATCCGAGGTCGTTTGCAAAATTCCCATTTTAAAGGGCCTGAATTCCATAGCGACTATTCAGAATTTTCAACTGGACATATCTTTTGATTCCCGCTATGAAATTTCAATTTTTCGGATTCGTTGGAAAGATATCCTCAAATGGATCCTATTATTTTTGGTTTCACTAAAATCCGGATTGTTTTGCACCCGGTACATTCAATTGAAGTTTGAAATTGAATTATCGAACTACCGCGCCATTTGTAATTATATATAATTATTTATATTCTAACGACGACGTATATAATATATACGTTCTAAATATATTCAAAATAAATTTCACATTGCTATTATTTAAAATAATTCATTTTAAGTGTTCAAAATTCGCTAAAATTGCCAAAATAAAAATTTTAAACTGGCCCAGATTTTCGGGTTGTTACAATCTCCCCCACTTAAAACTTTTCGTCCCCGAAAAGGAACAAAGTCGAAAGTGGTTTGATCAATCAACTCTAATTTCGATCTGGCTTCCATTCTCCAACTTTTCATTTTCTGAGAATTTTCAAAAATTTGGCTAACACCCTAAATTTTCGAAAAATTTCGCCATAACCTCCCCTGCACCGGGAGCCACGGGAAAATCCCAAAATTGCCAGACAGGCCTTCTGATCTCAAAAAGAAAAAGAAAAAGCCAAGCGGCTAGCCAATAGGCTCATAAAATCATCATCACCTAAACAAAACAGTATATTATTGTAAACATGTACCTATTTGTCGGGCAAACAAATTTTATTCTCTGCTCTAGCCTCCTTGCTATGACCTGTTCAATGTAAGTACTTGTATATGCAAGCAAATGCAACCAATTTTCAATACAATTTAATATTCGATTCAATTAGGCTGAATGGTTCAAAATTATCAAACAAATAAACAAACAACACAACCATCAATCAATTAGTGAATTTAGCGTTTCAAATTCATAATTTGATATATATATCCAGAAAAACATGTTTTTGATGCCAAATCACAACAAATAAATCTATCTATATAAGTTTTGGTTCTCACACCTGTCTAATGGAAATATATAGATATCACACCTTCGAAACACCAACACAAATTCTGATGATGATATATCAATCATCAGAATCATCTCCGGGTGTCTAGAATGTGATTCTATATCTATCCAGTATATTAAAACTTTTAATATACGTTCATGACGCGTATACGCGAAATATTTATATATTGGATTGTCCAAATTCAATATAAATAAATATTCAAATACGTGTAAAAAGATTCAAATTTTCAAAACAAAATTGTTTCCATTTGAAAAACATATACTCTTCACACTCGTTCTAGGATACTACTGATCCCATCTCTAACGAGTCATTCTAATTGGATATTACAAATCCAATATCTGATGAATTCTTTCGTATGGTTCTAATGTGTCTTGTTCTCGAGCTCTGTAAACCAAAGCTCTGATACCAAATGTGACGGCCGGGAAATTTCGCTCGATCTGAATCAGCCGTTAAACCGATCTAGACCGTTCGAAACCCCTGATCGTTTGAGAACAGGACAAATCAGAAAGCCGATGGAAGAACATTTCATTGTTATTACAACAATTCCATCAGAATACAAGAATATACAGAGTATAAATGAATATTATACATTCGATAAATATCAGAGATTACAATAAATTACATAGTACAAAAGCACAACAGAAAATAATACACGGATACAGAGCTGTCCGAGCATCGTCCCAGCTGTAAATCAGGATCCTGTGAATATAAATCTGCAAAACCAAAACTACTAGTTGCCCGTGTCGAAAATAGGGGCATCCAGAGTTTAGGTTAAAACAATAAACTCCAGGTCAGTCATGTGACTGGTGTGAGAACTAAAACAGTTATTTAAAACTTTACTTTAAAGATAGTAATTCAAGGGACCACGCCGTATAACACGGAACGGGTTTCCTCCCAAGAATACTAGTGCATAGAATAAACAGCGAAATGCTTTTTCGAAAAATGAAGCTATTATAAGACCCAGGTCCCATTACACAATGCAACGCAAGCCGGAGGATAGGGTTTTCCCTTATAATAGCCAAACATGCTTGGTACGTTAAAAACAAATCATCTGATACTATTATAAGTGTATAGTGTCAAAATATTTTCAATCATAAATATCAATCATAGGCGGCATGGGTACCATCTATCATGTCGCCATACTAGGCTCTACAAATAAAACCGAAATATCTCGTATTGGAAATTGGATTTCCGTCATGAGTCGAGGCAAGGGGCAAGCTCCTCTCCGCTTCGAGACACTCTAGCAAATGCCTCAGGACTACACACTCTGGATAAACCTGGACGCTTTAAGGCCGGTCTTCACTTACGTTAGAGGATCATTTATTCCTGAACACATGTTTCCCGGTCCTTACAGACCTATAATCGAGGCGCCTCATCCAACAACCACATAGGTGAAAAGTATATAAATGTCAGGGCTGGTAAGTCACTGACACCACCAAAGCTAGAAAGAAACGTCGTGCTCTCCCTGCAGTCCTTATCCCGTTTTTAACTCATACCAAGGTGTGAGGTTCGCGAATTTACGTTATACACAAAGCTACGCCACAAAGGCTGTGCTTCGATCATCAACCACAAGACTTTGCTTTTCAACAGAAGCCTTGATCCATGCAACTCAGTGTGCCACACAGGCAATTCATGCCATGCGATTGATATCTATCGATATATAACCTCTAAGCTCGTACGTCTCAGAGAAGGGCGTTAAGCAAGAGAATAAATTCTCCGCTGCCAAACAGATATATATTTAACAGAAATCAATCAACACAGAATAAAATCCAATATCAGACAAACAATCCATTTACTAGTTCGTTCTGGGTCTGAATGAAACCGGAGGCACTTTCCTCGCATATCCATCGATCTCCAAGTACGTCTGGACGACCACCAACTATTTCTATCCTCTTGGGTGTACAACCCAATCAGGATCGTCAGTAATTATCCAAACGATGTGAAGACTTCCGGTCTTCAACCACCGTCTTCATCTTCGACTTATCGTCGAATCGGTTATTCAGAATGGGTATAAACCCGGCCTTTCCGAACAACCCGCGTATATTAAAAACAAATGTTACACAAACACAACATACGCCTCATTCCAATTCATTAGTCACTAACCGTAAATCAACAAGAGAACAATCTCCCAAATATTAACCCCGAAGGCCGAAACCAACATCAGATCAATACCCAGGAACCATTCCTCTTAGCTAACCTACAGCTAGTTTCTAAATTTCACATTCCTAGGGGAAAGGTTCCCATTAATTTTATCCAAGATAAATTCTTTAAAATTTATCCATTAATCTTCCTTTGGATGTCATTTCAAACCAAATTATGGTTTTCCAAACTAGTCGACATTAGCGAACCCCAACGAAGTAATTATTTATTTTATTTCCCCATCCCAACCTATTCATCCGATGAAGCAAAACTGGTAATACTCCATATCTAATACCACGGTGTTATCGGTAAAATTAATTACCATTTCACGTTCAAATCTAATTAACGATTTAACTATCGCTTAGGAGCAAAACTGGTAATACTCCATTCTCGCTCACTTTCTATATTTGATAATTTAGATTATCAATTCACATTTCAATCTAATTGTAGATTCATTAAAACTCCTTTTACTGGGTTAAAGAACTAATGTCATTTAAAACATAGTTCAGGATAAAACCAAATTACATTCTATTTATTATCAGGTTAAAGAACAAGTGTTATTTAAAACACTGTTCACGATAAACCCACAAATCACTTCTAATTTAATTTCCATCAAATATATTAGAAATTCCGATTATTTAAAACCCCTTTTTAAATCCAATTTATTTATTTAAAAATAGTTGGGTTTTAATTTTAGTTCAAAACTAGTTCATTTCGATAAAAATCTATTTTTATCTTTTCAAATATGGAGTTTTTCATCCCAGTATTTCCCAAATCATTTCTTATGATTTTACACAAATTATTACTATTTTTAATAATTTTATCAAGGCCCGTACAGTCGATTTCCATCAACGGCCATCGAACTGCACTTACATCGACCTTTTCCAGATTTGATTTGGACGTATCTCCAAATCCAACTGTTAGATTTCAAATTTCTATTATTCGTTAGAAAGCTCTTTTCAATACGAACCCAACGGTTCCGGTTTTAGGAGAATCCGACGGTCGGGTCTCCCGTAATGTTCGTTTGAAATAAATGGTCGAAATTCACGAACTATCGCGGCGCGGCGCGTTCTATTCAGGCCATTATATTATATATATAATTTATATAATATATATTTCGGCGATTTCTATTTAAAACGAATTTTATAAATAGTTTTGAATTCGTTTCAAAAACAATTTCAACCTTTATTTCAAATTCAAACCAAAATTGAATTTTCTATTATAAATCCTTTTTACTTTCATTTCTATTTGATTTCAATTCAAATCGATTTTAATTTGATTCGAATTCATTTCCTTTTCAATTCAATTCGAATTCGTTTCCTATTCAATTCAATTCGAATTCGTTTTCAATTCAATTCGAATTGGTTTTCAATTCAAATCGAATTCAATTCAATTTCTATTCAAATCAAATTCAATTCATTTTCTATTCAAATCAAATTCAATTCATTTTCTATTCAAATCGAATTATAAAAACTAATATAATCGATATAAATGTCGTTCGCGTCAAAATAGCGCATCTCTAATCAACATGGCTTTATATATTTCAATAATTCCGTTATTCTATTCAACAAATGAATATTTATTCTATTCAATACGTGAATCTATATTTTTGTCAACACATGACTAATCTCAACGAATGAGTACTGTCCACGTGTGACTATTTTTGTTATTTAATAGATTTTTTTAAAAATTATGGTATTTGTCGTTTGATTTAAAATCAGACTCCAACCGTAAATTATTAAGAGAACGATTCCCTAAATATTAACCCCGAAGGCCGAAACCAACATCAGATCAATATCCAGGAGACCACTCATCTTATCTATTTTCCAGTTAGTTTCTAATTTTATATACGATAAAGATGTAAATTTTATTATTAAAATATTTCGTTCAACACATGACTAATCTCAACGGAGGAGTACGGTCAACACATGAACCTTTATTTTATAATATTCTTTATTTTCCCGATTGGAATGAGGCCCAATCAATTACCATATAAAGTTAATTATATGGATTCCATACAACACATGTATATAATAGCAACGATAAATAATCAACCATCATCCAAAGTGCACTACACTGTATAAGCATCAAATATAGATATCTAACGCTTATCACAGCCTGTCAATCAATCGATCGACATACAACTAATTATTGGGATTAGTGTATGTCGTATTTTATCCCAATACCCGTGTGGGGTTTCAAATCAACAAACACAGATTTTTATTTGTGCAGTTGGGCGATGTGTAAAATTTATCGTCCCAATCAATGTCCTTCGAATAGGTGTACATAAACAAACCGTCCGGTTTGTAAATGAATATTTATTTATTCACATTCAAGTTAAAAATTATACTTTTAACGATAAAACATTTTATTCAACCTATGAAAATATTCTATTCAGTTCATTTATTAAATAAAATGATATCTTTATTTTTCTAACTTATTTTAGAAAATTTCGGCGGCATAACGGCGCGATACTAGAAACGGGACAAGGCCTAGTGTAACACCCCACGCCCGCTAAGGTCACTCACTAAGGGAATGCCTTAACTTCGGTGGAGTATTTTAAGTGAATATAGAATAGAGAAATTACAACAAGACAGATATAAATAATACTTGAAATATAAAACATCATTTCATTGCAGTAGAAGATAAACATGTTTGGTTACATATCAAAACCAACTAAAACAAGAGTCAAGTACTAAATATCCATCCTGGTAAAACATAAGTACATAATCCCACTACATAACTAATAGCCATAATAGAAAAGATAAGCTGGGCTTTACATCACGGTCCAAGCTCCAAAAGATAGATAAAGAAATCTGATCAAAGCCCACTAGTGCTAGGCCCAACTTGAGGATCTGAGGGGAAAAAGATAAAAACAACGGGGTCAGACATAAGTCTGAGTGAGCCCTATAACTTTAACAATACAATCATTAAAGTAATTAGGGTATGATTGGTATGGTGATGACTGGGGATAAATGACTACACTAAGCAGCCAATTAGACATAGGATGAACTAAGATGACGATAAAGACGCATCTACCCACCCAAGGGTAATTACTAACTGCACCACACCAGTCAATCCTACTTAAAGGTTGATCCCACCCAAGGACTTAGAAAATTTACCCAGTAGTTTTGTGTACCCCTAGCTGACTACATAGGTGCCGTCTGCCCCTATCTCCACTAGGTGTACCCACTACTCCCCAAGCGATCGGCTCTCTACCGTAGATACCCGTGCTGGCCCCACAGTGGGGTGTATCACTCCCCAAAGCGGCAACCCGATACAACCAATGGTGCACGGCTTATACCTACACGATGCAACAACGTCTTACCTACCAGCCCGGGTCCACACACGCATATGAAACCCGTTGGACTTGCGTTGCCACCGCTAACCCGTTTTGGCCTCTTATAGTCAAGCCCAGTACGCGTGTCCCGTCCTCGACATGGGTCGAGCCCAATAAGATACATATTGGTTACTGGTTGAAATGGGCCCCCACAAGCTACCCACCTAAGCTTGTCCCTTTTTCTAGTGCATCCCACTTAACCCTTTAATCATGTTTAATTACATGTTTCCACTTGGTTAAGTATTCTAATCGTATTTTCTATTGCCACCCAAGGAAACCCACTAGATTTCCACATGCCACCCAAGGCACTTACTTGATTTCCACATGCCACCCAAGGCACCCACTTAACTCCTCATGCCCCACTACATGCTTATTTGGTTAATTGTTTCTTAATTGATTAAGAACGTAACCGTTGTAAAGACCTCTCACATTAGACTATCTTTTATGGCAGCTGGATTTGCCGGTCGGGTCCGGGCAGCCTTACGCCATAACCGAGTCTAACCTCGTGTCTTTACACTTGTCACGTATTTAGTTTGTGCCTAAGACCTCTCACATTGGGCCAACCATTTGTAGCCGCTGGATTTGCCGGTCGGTTCCGGGCAGTCTTATGCTACAAAAGGGTCCAACCTCGTGTCTTAGTCGATTAATTACACCTAATTAATCACCCTCATAATTTGTATTAATTATCCCTAATTAATTACAAATTTAACGATGTACATAATTGACTCAATTATGTCCATCCCCTTTATGGTATGCATAATCATACCAACTTCACACCATTTCATTAAAATGAATATTAACCCCATCGTTCCCCACGTAATTCGCTAACATGACATACTTAAGAGGGAAGATTCATCACTAATACAATGGGTTCAACTTGCATAACATTAGCATCAACATGGGTTTTAAAGGTGTTAACATGCATCTAGCATCAAACCCAACTAGCATAAATAATCAACCCAAACTTGCATGAATCACATATGTCATAAAGAGGGTAACTTGCATAAGCTACTTGTGTCATCCAAAGGGGTAAACTTGCATATGTATGTATGACATACAAAGGGGTTAACTTGCATATGTATGCATATCATACAAAGGTGTAAACTTGCACATGTTACTTGCATATAATCAAACACCAAACTTGCATAACATGTCATATAATCATACACCAAACTTGCATAACATATCATATATGAACTTGCATATAATCATACACAAAACTTGCATAACATGTCATATATGAACTTGCATATAATCATACACCAAACTTGCATAACCATGGTGTCATAGTGGATCAATGTTTATCATAGTGATTTGCATAACTAGCATCATGAACTCATAGCATATGACTTGCATAACTTGCATAGCATCATGAACACATAGCATATAACTTGCATAACTTGCATATCATCATGAACACATAGCATATGACTTGCATAACTTGCATAACATCATGAACATATAACATCAAACTTGCATAACTTGCATAACATCATGAACACATAGCATATGATAACATAACTTGCGTTGATCCACATTCATAGCCATAAGCTCATTATATCCTATCATAATCATTTCAACAATTGGTCATTAAGGCTATAGAAACTCACAACTTGTTGGTTAGCACTCCTATGAAGAAGATTAAGTTGCTAGAGTTGATTAGAAGTTGATTTGAGAAGCTATCTTCCTCTTTAATTTGATGGAGGCTCCTTCAAGTTGCATTTTGACGGAATAACGACGTTGTATCTATTTTTAGTATGAATTTGGGTAGTCTTAGGGTGTATTTATAGATTAGTTAAGTATTTTAGGCCATTAGATTAACCCTAAATCAGATTAGAGCTGTCAGATCTCGTCACTAGCCACCAAGCATAGCCCAAAAGCCAAAATGGTGCACCTAGGTCACACAGACCGACAGGGGGGGTCGGCCCCTGGGTCGACCCCTAGGGGGGGTCGACACCCATGTCGACCCCTGGGTCGACACCCTCTGCCTGGCGGGAATTTTCCCGCCTCTTCTGAACTATGAAATTTTTATATTTAAATCTATTTTGAATTTTCTGAAAACTTCTTCGGGCCTTAACTGGGTCATACGGACTCCGATTTTCGAAAACTCGGACTCTATTTCGCGTATTTTTCCGAGACGAACGCAATGGCATAGCCCGTTTCCCCTGATTCAGAATTTAAAATTTAATTCTGCCCTGTTTTATATTATAGCAAGTTATTCAACATACGGGGTGTTACATTCTCCCCTACTTAAAGGATTTTGACCCCGAAATCTCTAAGTCAAGAAGAACGTATCCTACCAACCAAACAACCATCTACTCAAACCATCAAACACTTGCATCCATTGTCCTTAGAGTTTCCAATGCTGTAGGAAAATATGCAAAGAGTGTGTGTATATGTTCCCTGTCTAATGCAAAATCAAGCGGTATACTGATTCAGTTGACCTCCTTAATGCAAACCATGATAGTGCCATGCATCCAATATGTATGCGAAAGAACCCTACCGACACATACTATCTCTACATGTGTGCACAACCATACACCAAAATGCATCATCCATATGATAGCACAACCATTATACATCCATTAATATAGCTACCTACACAAAATTATATGCAATATGCAATATGAAGTGACTGAGCCGATCTAGTGTCTAAAGTGTGTGTATATGCATCCACGAGCAACCACTAGCAAACACTTGCATCCACACGCATCCATCAATCATAACATGTCTCAAACACATGTTTCAACCATAGGTTTACCCTATCTAAAGGTCAAAGGTACTAATGAGAGGACATACTATAGATAAGATAAGTACTAGACAAACGATAAAGGAGAAGTTAAAAGACATACCCTCAAAAAGGAATGGGTACAATGAACGCATCTCCGCTTCTGTCTCCCAAGTAGCAATGCTCTCATCCTCTCCCCATTGCACTTTGACTAGTCGAACCTCTCTGTTTCTCAACTTCCTAATCTCTGACCCAAGGATGCGGGTAGGAGCTCGTCGAATAGTCGCATCACGCTCTACCTCCACTTCTCTAAGCAAGCTCGGCTCTACCACCTCTGCGGTCTCATGTAGGCACTTCCTCAAATGTGACACATGGAATACGTCATGTACCCCACTAAGTCTCTCGGGTAAATCCACTCTATATGCCATCCGTCCAATCCTTTCCTTAATAGGAAACGGTCCTACAAATCTTGGTGCTAACTTCCCAACGGACCCAAAGCGAACAACATTCCGTAATGGAGATACTTTGACAAAGATCATGTCCCCAACATCAAACTCCAGATCCGTCCTCCTCTTATCAGCGTAAGATTTCTGTCTGTCTTGTGCCGCTTTCATCCTTCTTCGAATCAAATCAATCTTTTATGAAGTCTCTCTAACCATATCAGGCCCAAGCAAGATCTTATCCATAGATTCCCACCAACATGTAGGTGATCGATAAGGCCTTCCATAAAGAGCTTCGAAAGGAGCCATACCAATACTAGACTGAAAGCTGTTATTATACGCGAACTCTACCAATGGAAGATGCTCTTCCCATGTACCTCCAAAATCTAAGATACATAGCCTCAAAAGGTCTTCTAGAACACGATTCACCCTCTCGGTCTGACCGTCCGTCTGAGGATGATATGCGGTGCTCAAACACAACTGAGTCCCTACCGCCTCTTGCAAACTGTTCCAAAACTCGCTAGTGAAGAAAGGATCTCGATCACTCACTATGCTAGAAGGTACCCCATGCAACCGAACTATCTCTCGAAGGTAAACTGAAGCTAGCCATGGAGCAGTCCTCTTACTCTTCACGGGTATGAAATGGGCGCTCTTAGTAAGTCTGTCTACCACAACCCAAATTCCCGTATTGCCCTTCCTCGATCTTGGTAACCCATCAATGAAATCCATCGAGACACTATCCCACTTCCATAGCGGAACTTCCAATGGGTGAAGCTACCCACCGGGTTTCTTTTGCTACGCTTTCACTTGTTGGCACACCAAGCATCTAGCGACATACTCGGCCACATCTTTCTTCATACCGGCCCAAAAGAAAACTCGCTTCATGTCTTGGTACATCTTGTCCCCACCGGGATGAATGGTCATCTTTGAACGATGCGCATCATCAAGTATAGCCTTCCTCAAACCCTCGTCTTGTGGTACACAAAGTCTACTGTCTCTACGCAAGCACCCCCTATCGTCTAGGGTGTACCTACTCAAATGGTTGGACGACTCCCCCCTTATGAGCTTCTCTACTAACTCAACCAACTGTGGGTCATCCCGCTGTGCCTCGCCAATCCGTCCCAAAAGAGTAGGTCTGACCTCTAAGGATGCTAGCAAACCGGGTATAAAGTCAACGGAAGGTCTAAAATCAAACATCGAGATAAATTCCAAGCTCCGTCGTTCCACGAACAATGGACTCAAGGACAACCTTTTTCTGCTCAAGGCGTCCGCCACCACGTTACCCTTGCCAGGGGTATACGCTATCTCGAAATCATAGGATGCTAAGAACTCCATCCACCTTTGCCCTCTTAAGTTCAAATCCTTCTGAGAAAACAAGTACTTCAATGATTTGTGGTCAGTGAACAATTCGAACCTCTCTCCAAGAAGATAATGGCGCGAAATCTTAAGCGCAAAAACAATAGCGGCCAACTCTAAATCATGGGTAGGGTAGTTTTTCTCATGCGCCCTCAACTGCCTTCCACCGTAGGCTATTACCCTTCCCTCTTGCATTAAGACTACGCCCAGTCCTGTCCCACAAGCATCGGTATAAACAACAAATGGCTTGCTCCCATCTGGCAACACTAAGACTGGAGCTGTGGTTAAAGCTCTCTTTAATCGTTGGAACGCATCATCACAATCTGCGTCCCATGCGAAGACTAGGTTCTTCTTTGTCAAGCGAGTTAATGGGGCTGATATCTTCGCGAAGTCCTTGATAAACTTCCTATAGTAGCCAGCCAACCCCAAGAAACTCCTTACCTCGGTAGCATTCTTCGGAACCTTCCAATCTTGGATGGACACTACCTTCGCGGGATCCACAGCTATCCCTTCCTTGGAGACCACGTGCCCCAAGAACCGCACTTCCTTCCTCCAAAAGTGACATTTAGAGAATTTAGCCTTAAGGCTATGCGCTCGAAGAGTCTCCAACACTTCCCTAAGATGTAGGGCATGCTCTTCTTCACTCTTAGAAAAGACTAAGATGTCATCTACAAAGACCACCACGAACTTATTAAGGTACTCCCTGAACACGCTACTCATCAAATCAACAAAGTATGCAGGGGCGTTTGTCAAACCAATTGGCATCACCAGCCACTCATAGAAACTATCCGGAGTCCTAAAGGCAGTCTTCTCTATACTATCCTCAGCCACTCTCAACTGATGAAACCCCGTGGCCAAGTCCAACTGCGAAAACACTGAGGCGCCACCCAACTGATCAAAGATATCATCAATCCTCGGCAATGGGTGTCTATTCTTCTTTGTGAGCTTGTTGAGTTCTCTATAGTCTACACAAAGTCTGAGGGACCCATCCGCCTTCGTGGCAAAAACTACTGGAGCACCCCACTCCGATACACTTCGTCTTATGAACCCCTTCTCAAGCAACTCCCCTACTTTCTTATGGAGTTCCCTCCTCTCACGAGGAGTGTAACAACCCGTATTTTCAATAACTTGTTATAACATAAATCGAGGCAGAATTTAATTCAAAAATCTGAATCAAGGGAAACGGGCTATGCCATTGCGTTCGTCTCGGAAAAATACGCGAAATGGAGTCCGAGTTTTCGAAAATCGGAGTCCGTATGACCCAGTTAAGGCCCATTGAAGTTTTCAGAAATTTCTATGCTAAAAACAGATTTAAATTTCAAATTAAAAACAAGGATTAGGGCTAATTGGTGTCAGGCGGGAATATTCCCGCCAGGGCCCCCATGTCGACAGGCATGTCGACAGGGGTCTTAGGGTGTCGACTGCCCTGTCGACAGCCCTGTCGACACGGGGTGGCCAGGCAGTTTTGCCTGGCGCACCATTTTGATTTGGGCTTGGTCTTGTGGCTTGGTTCTAGAGAATTCCTAAATCTGACGAACCTAAACTAACCTAGGGTTAATCCTAGGGCTAAAAACACTCTAATCTTCTATAAATAAGCCCCTAATCCTACCCTAAAGCCTCATTATTCACTCTAGCAACCAAACTATGTCAAATTGAATTCTCAAATGGCCTCCACCTAAGAACCCTAACCTCCACCCTCTTCTAAAATCATTTCTATGAAGGATTTGATGTTCATACAAGCATTTCTAAGTTGTATGAATGATCATTAGCTTGCATACATCATCAAGTTGCAAGCTTTAATTGCTAAAGCTAGAGTTTTGGGATTTTAGTTAATTGGAGCTTTGTTTTGGGTTTTTATATGCTTGCATAAAGGGCTTTTCAATTTTTATTAGTGGATTTGTGTCTTCATAATATTTGTAAGCCCTCTTACCTTCATTTTAGAAACTCTAAAGTTAATATGTGATGAAAGTTGGGATTTATGCATGTTTAATAAGTTATGCATGCTTATGCGAGTTCACTATGCTATGTTATGCATGTTTAATAAGTTATGCATGCTTATGCGAGTTCACTATGCTATGTTTTGCATGTTTAATAAGTTATGCATGCTTATGCGAGTTCACTATGCTATGTTACACATGTTTGATAAGTTATGCATGCTTATGCAAGTTCACTATGCCATGATTTGCAAGTTTAACAAGTTATGCATGTTTATGCAAGTTCACTAAGTCATGATTTGCAAGTTTAACAAGTTGTGCATGTTTATGCAAGTTCACTAAGTCATGATTTGCAAGTTTAACAATTTATGCATGTTTATGCAAGTTCACTAAGTCATGATTTGCAAGTTTAACAAGTTGTGCATGTTTATGCAAGTTCACTAAGTCATGATTTGCAAGTTTAACAATTTATGCATGTTTATGCAAGTTCACTATGCTAAGTTATGCAAGTCCAACATGTTATGCATGCTTATTATGATATGTAAGATTTATCATGTATGTTGTGCCAAGTTCCCTCTTTCTATCCTTTATGCGTTATGACGAGTATGTAAGCGATAGAATGACGTTGGGGGGTTTTTGGGTAAAACTTAAAATACATGAAAATATAAGATTGGGAATTTACCTATTAAGTTCGGTCTACCCCTTGGGAATTTACCTATTAAGTTAGGTCTACCCAAGTATTTGTTAAACTTGTAATTATGGTTTGAAAATAAAGTGGACATGACACTTAGAAAAACATGTGTGGCCAACTCGAGGTTGGGTTGAGTTTGTAGCGTAAACCTACCCGGAACCGACCGACTTAACTAGTTGCTACAAACAATAGGACCCAATGTGAGAAGTTGGTCACGTGTACCTGGGACCCGAGGTTAGACCGAGTTGTGGTGTAAAGCTACCCGGACCCGCCCGGCTTAACTAGTAACCGCAGCAAAGTCTAATGTGAGAGGTTAGGGTACAATTAAATTAATGCCTCATGATTAGGGTTAAGTCATGGCCCACTAATACTTAACCAATTCTGGGGATGCGAGGGATTAAATGGGGTTAAGTGGTGAACTGTTGGTTACACTTAACTAATTTAATCCATGATTAGTGAGGGGTTAAACCACACTTAACCCTCTTAGAAAACCCTAGCAACGTGGTCTGTTCCAGCAGTAATCCCAGTTGGGTATCATTCACAACCCTAGAGGCTAGGCTAGGGCGGGGCACGATTACTGGACTGATGTAAGCGACCAAAGCGACGGCTGAGTGGTACAGCGGTGCGGGTCCAGGCGGGCTACGGACGTGCACGTAGTTCGGTGTTGGACAAACTCGAGGCATGGGTACCAGTAGGTTTAGACTGTGCATTATTGCTTAGGTGTCTGGGGTTGACACCCGAGGGCTTGATACACCCGAAGGTGGACCCAGCACAGTCTGACTACAACCATATGTGGGCCGTATGGACACCAACACTTGACGTGTTAGGTTTATAGGGAGCCGATCGACTAGACCGTTGGGCTGGACCTTGCATTAAGGTCACCTCATGCTATTGGGTCAAAGTTTGGGCTGAGGTATCATTACCTGTTATGTTAGTTTGCTAGTACACTTTGGTGCAAAGCTTAATCTTCTCTATGTGATGACACCTTTATCTATTGCCAGTATATTCATCTCAGTTTCCATCATGATGTTAGCTTTATTAGTTTATAGACTGATCGTAGTAGGGCTTACCAGTCTTTTTGACTGACCTGTTTTCTTTCGCTTCTTTTCTTCCGTTTCCCCCCTCCCCCAGGTTCTCAGGGAGGGAACAGTGGTGCTTAGCTTGGATCGCTTGCTTGTTCGCTGGATAGCTCATGTATGTCTGGACATTGAGCTCGCTATGGTTTATCACTTTTATTTTTGGGGATAGCACTATGTATTTCAGTATTTCTGTTTATGTTGTACTAGACATATTTATTTTGGCAGATGACTTTATGATGTACTAGACTTGTTTTGAGATGGTTTGAGATATTCCGCTGTTTTGTTCTCATTTACTCTATTTTACATATATATTTATGTTCTTGTTCTGCCTTGATATATCACTATGCATGCTTACCCAGTTCTAACGCCCCCCAGAAGCTAGTGCCCCCGAAAGAGTGATCCTAGCGGAGGTGGGGTGTTACAAGGAGCCATGTGGCGCACTGGCAAAGATACTGGTTTAGCATTGTCCACCAGATATATTCGGAAGTCTATCTACCGCCTCAGAGGTAAGCCCTTCACCTCCTCAAACACATCCGAGTATTCCCGGACCACTCTAACAGATCGCAAACTCTCGACCGAAGCGTCAAGAGATTCAAGATAACTCAGCATAACAGAATCCATGGGATTACAAGAGATCTCGAGAGTGTTACCCAAGCGGGTCATGATCCTAACAACTCTCCTTTCGCAATCAAGAACGGCACCATTACTGGATAACCAGTCCATGCCCAAAATCAACCCATAGCCCGTGAAGCCCATAACAAAAGCATCACATCTAAACTCAACGCTAAGTATGGAAATCTTCAAACCCAAACATATTATGGACAAATAAGTGGAGCCCCCAATTGGGTTTGAAACAACCAAGGGATCATCTACTAGACTGGTGTCTAAGTGCAGTGACTCAACTAATGATGATGAGATAAACGAATGCGATGCGCCAGAGTCAAACAAAGTACGGACAGGATGATCAAACAGAAAAACCAGACTTTCAACGGAAATAGTTCTACCTCTTTCCTGAATCGGTGGAACCGCGAGAGCGTGAACTTGCCCCCTTGCCTGACCTGGTGCCATAAGAGCTTGCACCTGTCCTCCTAAGGTAGATCCTGTCATTTGCCCCTTCTTAGGGCAGTCCTTCACTAGATGCCCTGCTTCGCCACAGTGGAAGCAGCCCGTCTTCTTCTTCTTCCGACAATCTTTGCTTAGGTGGCCTGGTGTCCCGCAATTGAAGCACTTTTTCTTTCCCTTGCCACCGTTGCCTTTCCCACCCTTGTTTTGCTGTTGTTGTTGAGGTATCTTCTGATCTCCTTTCTTCTCGGGTGCCTTATTAGCATTGGGACCCTTCTCTTCCTCATGCATGAGTGCCATGTCAACTAGCTTCTCAAAGGTGGCCCCCATAGGGATGTGAGTCATAGCCAATCCATGCATCGGTTCATTCAAGCCCTTAACGAACCTCAAAGCCTTCTTCTCTGGTGTATTCACCATGTCTATGCCAAACCTTGCCAATTGATTAAACTTGTTGACATATTCCTTCACTGATAGATTTCCTTGCTTTAGAGTCAAGAACCTTTCCATATACAAGTTATCCTCCGCCCTTGAGAGAAACTTTGCCACAAACATTTGCCTGAAATCCGCCCAAGAGTCAACAAGGCGCTCTCCATTAGTGACCTCCCACCAGAATGAGGCCTCTCCCTTCATTAACCAAGCAGCTAACTTGACTTTCTTTCCTTCTTCCATCTCAAAGATGTCTATCAACTCTTCCACCTCCTTAATCTAATCCCTAGCTTCCACAAAAGTTTCTGATCCTTGAAAGGTTTCCCTCCCATAGCCTCAAATTCCTTGCAAGTCTTAGCAAAAGTATCCGCACAAGGAGGAGGAGGGGGAGGAGGAAGATCGGGTGCTACTGTTGGTGGAGGAACATTTGCTGGACCCGCAGTGGCGGCCCTAGCCTCCATGAATCTCCTATACCATACTGGTATCGTCACACCCTCCGGAAAGTTAAGATCTTCAGCCATGCTAAAACGAAAAAGGAAAGATTCAAAATGGAGAATTCGAAAGATAAAGATATGGCTATTGGGGATTATGTTATTCTTTCAAAAACTTCTCTCTTAAAAGACATGTTTTTGAAAATACTTCTTCCAAAAATGTTTTTAGAAAAATAGTTTTCTAAAAATTTTATCTGTTCTGGTAACCTCGCTCTAATACCACATGTAACACCCCACGCCCACTAAGGTCACTCATTAAGGGAATGCCTTAACTTCAGTGGAGTATTTTAAGTGAATATAGAATAGGGAAATTACAACAAGACATATATAAATAATACTTGAAATCTAAAACATCATTTCATTGCAGCAGAAGATAAACATGTTTGGTTACATATCAAAACCAACTAAAACAAGAGTCAAGTACTAAATATCCATCCTGGTAAAACATAAGTACATAATCCCACTACATAACTAATAGCCATAATAGAAAAGATAAGCTGGGCTTTACATCACGGTCCAAGCTCCAAAAGATAGATAAAGAAATCTGATCAAAGCCCACTAGTGCTAGGCCCAACCTGAGGACCAGAGGGGAAAAAGATAAAAACAACGGGGTCAGACATAAGTCTGAGTGAGCCCTATAACTTTAACAATACAATCATTAAAGTAATTAGGGTATGATATAAACTTGGTATGGTGATGACTGGGGATAAATGACTACACTAAGCAGCCAACTTGACATAGGATGAACTAAGATAACGGTAAAGACGCATCTACCCACCCAAGGGTAATTACTAACTGCACCACACCAGTCATTCCTACTTAAAGGTTGATCCCACCCAAGGACTTAGAAAATTTACCCAGTAGTTTCGTGTACCCCTAGCTGACTACATAGGTGCCGTCTGCCCCTATCTCCACTAGGTGTACCCACTACTCCCCAAGCGATCGGCTCCCTACCTTAGATACCCTTGGTTGCCCCACAGTGGGGTGTATCACTCCCCAAAGTGGCAACCCGATACAACCAATGGTGCACGGCTTATACCTACACGATGCAACAACGTCTTACCTACCAGCCCGGGTCCACACACGCATATGAAACCCGTTGGACTTGCGTTGCCACCGCTAACCCGTTTTGGCCTCTTATAGTCAATCCCAGTACGCGTGTCCCGTCCTCGACATGGGTCGAGCCCAATAAGATACATATTGGTTACTGGTTGAAATGGGCCCCCACAAGCTACCCACCTAAGCTTGTCCCTTTTCCTAGTGCATCCCACTTAACCCTTTAATCATGTTTAATTACATGTTTCCACTTGGTTAAGTATTCTAATCGTATTTTCTATTGCCACCCAAGGCAACCCACTAGATTTCCACATGCCACCCAAGGCACTTACTTGATTTCCACATGCCACCCAAGGCACCCACTTAACCCCTCATGCCCCACTACATGCTTATCTGGTTAAGTGTTTCTTAATTAATTAAGAACGTAACCGTTGTAAAGACCTCTCACATTAGACTATCTTTTATGGCAGCTGGATTTGCCGGTCGGGTCCGGGCAGCCTTACGCCATAACCGAGTCTAACCTCGTGTCTTTACACTTGTCATGTATTTAGTTTGTGCCTAAGACCTCTCACATTGGGCCAATCATTTGTAGCCGCTGGATTTGCCGGTCGGTTCCGGGCAGTCTTATGCTACAAAAGGGTCCAACCTCGTGTCTTAGTCGATTAATTACACATAATTAATCACCCCCATAATTTGTATTAATTATTCCTAATTAATTACAAATTTAACGATGTACATAATTGACTCAATTATGTCCATCCCCTTTATGGTATGCATAATCATACCAACTTCACACCATTTCATTAACATGAATATTAACCCCATCGTTCCCCACGTAATTCGCTAATATGACATACTTAAGAGGGAAGATTCATCACAAATACAATGGGTTCAACTTGCATAACATTAGCATCAACATGGGTTTTAAAGGTGTCAACATGCATCTAGCATCAAACCCAACTAGCATAAATAATCAACCCAAACTTGCATGAATCACATATGTCAAAAAGAGGGTAACTTGCATAAGCTACTTATGTCATCCAAAGGGGTAAACTTGCATATGTACGTATGACATACAAAGGGGTTAACTTGCATATGTATGCATATCATACAAAGGTGTAAACTTGCACATGTTACTTGCATATAATCAAACACCAAACTTGCATAACATGTCATATAATGATACACCATACTTGCATAACATATCATATATGAACTTGCATATAATCATACACCAAACTTGCATAACATGTCATATATGAACTTGCATATAATCATACACCATACTTGCGTAACCATGGTGTCATAGTGGATCAATGTTTATCATAGTGATTTGCATAACTAGCATCATGAACTCATAGCATATGACTTGCATAACTTGCATAGCATCATGAACACATAGCATATAACTTGCATAACTTGCATATCATCATGAACACATAGCATATGACTTGCATAAATTGCATAACATCATGAACATATAACATCAAACTTGCATAACTTGCATAACATCATGAACACATAGCATATGATAACATAACTTGCATTGATCTACATTCATAGCCATGACCTCATTATATCCTATCATAATCATTTCAACAATTGGTCATTAAGGCTATAGAAACTCACAACTTGTTGGTTAGCACTCCTATGAAGAAGATTAAGTTGCTAGAGTTGATTAGAAGTTGATTTGAGAAACTATCTTCCTCTTTAATTTGATGGAGACTCCTTCAAGTTGCATTTTGACGGCATAACGACGTTGTATCTATTTTTAGTATGAATTAGGGTAGTCTTAGGGTGTATTTATAGATTAGTTAAGTATTTTAGGCCATTAGATTAACCCTAAATCAGATTAGAGCCGTTAGATCTCGTCACTAGCCACCAAGCACATCCCAAAAGCCAAAATGGTGCACCCAGGTCACACAGACCGACAGGGGGGGTCGACCCCTGGGTCGACCCCTGGGGGGTTCAACACCCATGTCGACCCCTGGGTCGACACCCTCTGCCTGGAGGGAATTTTCCCGCCTCTTCTGAACTGTGAAATTTTTATATTTAAATCTGTTATGAATTTTCTGAAAACTTCTTCGGGCCTTAACTGGGTCATACGGACTCCGATTTTCGAAAACTCGGTCTCTATTTCGCGTATTTTTCTGAGACAAACGCAATGGCATAGCCTTATCCCCATTCTAGTGAAGGCCCACGCCATTCACACATCAATCAAATCCATTCCATTTCACCAAACAATTCAATTCAAACCAAATAATCTAACCAACTGCACGACCAAACAAACAAGTCCATTGTCTGTGGACGATTGTGTCGGGTGCTACTAAACATCGTCTGCATCCTAGTATATATATAACTAGAAAAAGAAATTGAAGAGTGAGAAATTCTCACCAAAGCTAATCCAATCGCCTCGACTCTTCATATGTAGAAAACTTTGTCGTTCCTGCCTCTTGTCACTTTCTTTGCCCGTATTCTCTACATATGTAAAAATCCAATTTTTACCTCGTTATTCAATATATAAAAATCACATTTTTACTTCGCTGTTCAATATATAAAAATCGAATTTTTACTTTGCTATACAATATATAAAAATCGAATTTTTACTTCGCTATTCAAAATATAAAAATCGAATTTTTACTTCGCTATTCAATATATAAAAATCGAATTTTTACTTCGCTATTCAATGTATAAAAATCGAATTTTTACTTTGCTATACAATATATAAAAATCCTACTTTTACATCGCTATTATCTATACAAATATTTCTTCTTTTCCTACTTTAAAAATGTCGTCCTTCACTACATAAAAATATCGTCTTTCTATATCCTACCATATAAAGATCACATTTTTATCATCTATATAATATGAAAATTATATTTTCTACCTTTGCATACGATAAAAATTATATTTTGAACTCTCTACAATATAAAAGGTCATATTTTCATCCTCCTATAATATAAAATTTCAGATTTTAATTGCTAAAATTAATTAAAAAAACAAAATAAAATAAATAGAGGGCTTACATTGCTTTTAGGAAGAGGAGGGGGTCTTTGCGTTCGGTGGAGGGCTGTCGGCGAAGCCAGCGGGGGTGGAGGAGGTCGGGGCAAGGCTCGGAAAGGGGGGGGGGGTGTGGCGGTTGCCCGCAGACAGGGGTGCTTTGACGGAGAAGATGGAGGGAGGGGGGCTGTGTCGCGTCGATCGAAGAGAGGGGGGGTCTACGAGGCCGAGGTGGAAGGGGGTGGTTCGGAGGTGGCGCCCCACCTCTGAGGCGGTGGCGGCGATCGATTGGGGGGGGGGGCGGCTCCTCTCCGCTTCGTCGTCTTCTCCTTCTTCTTTTTTTATCTGCTGAAATCGGTTTTGAAAAAAAGGGTAGGGGCAGAAGTTTAAAGGAGAGAGGTAGTGTTATTTTTTTTATTTAATTATTTAATCCCAAAAGGTTGACTTTTACATACGACCTCTAAACGAGGCCCACCGCCTGTCGTCCACCCATTCCAAACACAATGCGATATGTATCGTAAGCTGATTCGATCGTTACAATCAGTTTTCATCATAATCAACATATAACTCTATATATTGAATTTGAACGCGCATTTCAATTTACTGGGGTCACATACTAACTTTAAAATTCCCGAAAAATATTTTTTAGCTTCGTATTGACGATACGGTCCTAACAAAACTAGTTTCGTCGAATTCTGAGACCGTTTGAAAATGGCCATTTTCCAGTCGATTAAAATCAACTGAAACTGGTCAAACGCATTTTCCTTTGCCACGCTCACATATTGATTTGAAAAATCATGAAATTTGGAATCTTGCAATAATTTGACATCACGGATCCAACAAAAGTGGTTTCGTCGAAATCCGAGGTCGATTGCAAAATTCCCATTTTTAAGGGCCTGAATTCCATAGCGACTATTCAGAATTTTCAACTGGACATATCTTTTGATTCCCGCTATGAAATTTCGATTTTTCGGATTCGTTGGAAAGATATCCTCAAATAGATCCTATTATTTTTGGTTTCACTAAAATCCGGATTGTTTTGCACCCGGTACATTCAATTGAAGTTTGAAATCGAATTATCGAACTACCGCGCCATTTTCAATTCCATTTATAATTATATATAATTATTTATATTCTAACAACGACGTATATAATATATACGTTCTAAATATATTGAAAATAAATTTCTTATTGTTATTATTTAAAATAATTCATTTTAAATGTTCAAAATTCGCTAAAATTGCCAAAATAAAATTTTTAAACTGGCCCAAATTTTCGGGTTGTTACAAATACCGTATTGGAAATAACGATACAAATATATCTTTCAAATTTCCATAACAATATATGTGAAATCACGAAATCCAACATCGAAATAATCCAAAGACCATTTCGATTCAAATCCATTCCAATTCAATGATTGGAAATTCTGGTTACTTTTCAAATTCAATTTATTTATTTAAAAATAAATAGAATTTTAATTCTAGTTCAAAACTAGTTCATTTCGATAAAAATCTATTTTTATCTTTTCAAGTATGGTGTTTTTCATCCCAATTCTTCCCAAATCATTTCTTATGACTTTACACAAATTATTGATATTTTTAATAATTTTATCAAGGCCCGTACAGTCGATTTCCATCAATGGCCATCGAACTGCACTTACAGCGACCTTTCCCAAATTTGATTTGGACATAATTCCAAATCCAACCATTAGATTTCAAATTTCTAATATTCATTAGAAAGCTCTTTTCGATACGAACCCAACGGTTTCGGTTTTAGGTGAATCCGACGGTCAGATCTCCCGCCACGTCAATTCGAAGTCAATGGTCGAAATTCGCGAACTGCCGCGCCGCGGCGCATTCTATTCAGGCCATTATATTATACATATATTATATATATAATATATACTTCGTCGAATTCCTTTTTAAAACGTATTTTATAAATCGTTTTAAATTCGTTTTCGAAACGATTTCAACTTCGTTTCCAAATTCAAATCAAAATTGAATTTTCCCTTACAAATTCATTTTAAATTCATTTCAAATTGATTTCAATTCAAATCGATTTTGAATTCAATTTCAGTTCATTTTCAATTCAATTTCAATTCGAATTCATTTCTATTCAATTTCAATTCAAATTCATTTTTATTCAAAATATCAGATTTTGAAATCACTTTCGATGTTCATTATAAAATGAATAAAATCGATATAAATATCGTTCACATCAAAATGGCGTAAATCTAATCAACACGGCTTCATATATTCCTATTTTCAAATATTCTATTTTAAATATTTCCTTTTCAAATATTTCTATTCAAATATTTCTTTTTCAAAACTGGAATGAGGCCCAACCAATTACCATATAATGTTAATTATATGGATTTTCTATAACACATGTATACAATAACAACGATGAATAATCAACCATCATCCAAAGTGCATTCTACACTGTATAAGCATCAAATAAATATTCAACGCTTATAATAGCCTGTCAATCAATCGATCGACATACAACTAAACAATCTGGATTCGTGCACGTCAAATATCATCCCAATACCCGTGTGGGGTTCCAAACAATCAAACACAGATTTTATTTGTGTAGTTGGGCAATGTGTAAAATTTATCGTCCCAATCAATATCAGTCAAATGTGTGTATATAAACAAATCGTTCGATTTGTTTATATTAATTTATTTCATTTCATATACACGTTAAAAATTCTATTTTCAACTATAAAATATATTTTTTAACTATATAAATATTTTATTTTATTTCACATCACAACACACAATCAACTGCACATCAAAATCAAACAAACAAGCATACAAGCCGTCCATGGTCTATGGACGACGGGTGTCGGGTGCCACTAAACACCGTCTGCATCCTAGTATATATTTCAACTAGAAAATTGAATTAAAGGTGAGAAGTTCTCACCGATATGCTAAATCAGACGCCTCGACGCTTCTTATGTAGAAAATCTCCGCCGTTTCTTCTTTCATTACTTTCGTCATCGGCATTCACTACATATATAAAAATCGAATTTTTTACTTTGCTATTCAATATATAAAAATCGAATTTTTACTTCGCTATTCAATATATAAAAATCGAATTTTTACTTCGCTATTCAATATATAAAAATCGAATTTTTATAATCTCTACTTTATAAAAATCATATTTTTATAACGCCTAAAGATTATATTTTTACCTAGCTATAAATAGAGAAAAGATTATATTTTTCTTATCATAAAAATCCAACCTTTAACACTTTAAAAATCTAATCTTTATTTGACTAAAGATCTAAACTTTTTGTTTCTAAAAATCTATACTTTATATGTTCAAAAATCCATACTTTTTATGTTCAAAAATCCATACTTTTTGTGTTCAAAAATCCATATTTTTTGTGTTCAAAATCTAATTACTAAATTAATTAAACTAAGCACATAAGAAAACACTCACTGTTAATTTTCTTTCTGGACAATGCTTCATCTTCACTGTATCGCGCTACAGGTTGCTCGCTTCCTAGGGTTCGGTATTGCGCCACCCTGAAATGACCAGAGGTCCATCGAGCGGCGGCGAACGGAGCACCGACCCTCCTCCACGAATGCCTAGAAGGGCGTGCCATTCGGTGGTCCCATCGGTGGTGGAGCCGCCTAAACTGAACGGAGCGAAGGCGGGTTTACGATTTGAGGCACGGTGGAGGTTCACGGTGGCAGGGCGATAAGGAGGAGGGCTTGGTCGAACGTCGATAGGCGGAGCAGGTGGTCGGTCCTTCATGCGATGGATTTTTCGTCATGCCCCTTTTTTTTGTTTTTTTTCCTTTTATTCGAAATCGATTTTTGACGTGGGAATGGGGTTGGGGGCGTTGACCTGAGGATATGGGAGCAAGGGGTTTTCTTTATTTAATTTAATTTTATTCTCCCAAAAAGTAACTTTTAATTTCGAACTCGAAATCGAACCCACCGACCGTCATCCATAGCGTATTACCCCCATTACGAACACAATGGGGTATGTTTCGTAGGCCAATTCGGCTGTTACTATCAGTTTTCGTCAAAATCAAAATATAACTCTATATATTGAACTTGAACGCGCATTTCTGTTTACTGGGGCCACATACTAACTCGAAAAATTCCAGAAAAATATTTTCTAGCTTCGTATTGACGATACGGTCCTAACAAAACTAATTTCACTGAATTCTGAGACCGTTAGAAAAATGGCCATTTTCCAATCGATTAAAATCAACTAAAACTGGCCAAACGCGTTTTCCTATGCCACTCTCGCATATTGATTCGAAAAATTATGAAAATTGGAACCTAGCGATAATATGACATCACGGATCGAACAAAAGTGTTTTCATCGAAATCCGAGGTCGTTTGCAAAATTCCCATTTTTAAGGGCCTGAATTCCATAGCGATTATTCTGAATTTTCAACTGGGCATATCTTTTTATCCCCGCTATGAAATTTCAATTTTTCGGATTCGTTTGAAAGATATTCTCAAATAGATTCTAATATTTTTGGTTTCACTAAAATCCGGTTTGTTTTGCACCCGGTACATTCATTTGAAGTTTGAAATCGAATTATCGAACTACCGCGCCATTTTCAATTCCTTTTATAATTATATATAATTATTTATATTCTAACGACGACGTATATAATATATACGTTCGAATTCTATTCAAAATAAATTTCTCATCGATATTTTTCAAAAAAATCTATTTTAAATGTTCAAAATTCACTATAATTGCCAAAATAAAAATTTTAAACTGGCTCACATTTCCGGGTTGTTACAATCTCCCCCACTTAAAACTTTTCGTCCCCGAAAAGGAACGAAGCCGAAAGTTGTTTAACAATTCAACTCAACTTCCAGTATTTTGATTACGGCTTAAGTTCTTCAACTTTTCAGTTTCTAAGAACTTTTCAAATTTTTCAAAAATTTGGCTAACACCCTAAATTTTTGAAAAATTTCGCCATAACCTCCCCTGCACCGGGAGCACCGGGAAAATCCCGAAATTGCCATACAGGCCCTCTGATCTCAAAAAGAAAAAGAAAAAGCCAAGCGGCTAGCCAATCGGCTCATAAAATCATCATCACCCAAGCAAAATAGTAAATTATGGTAAACACGAACCTATTTGTCGGGCAAACAATTTTATTCTTCTGCTGTAGCCTCCTTGCTATGACCTGTTCAATGTATATACATATATATGCATGCAAATGCGACTAATTTTCAATACAATTCACTATTTGATACAATTTGGCTAAATGGTTCAGCTTTTAACTAATCAACCAATAATCAAACAACACAATGAGCAATCGATTAGTGAATTATCATTTCAAATTCATAACTTTGATATATAGTCAAAAATCATATTTTTGATGTCAAATCACAACAATATGCCCTATCTAATTTTGGTTCTCACACCAGTCAATAGGAAATATATAGAAAGCCCACTTTCGTCACTCGAACATAAATTCTAATGATTGAGCTCCATCATCAAAATCATCTCCGGGCGATTAGAGTGTAATTCTATATCTATCCAGTATATAAAAATTTCAAATACACGTGGATCAGACGTATACGCAAAATCTTTATATATTGGACTGTCCAAATCAATATAAATAAATAATCAAATACGAATAATTGATTTAGATTTCAAAACAAAATTTGTTTTCACTTTCAAAAATATACACTTCACACTCGTTCTAGGATACTACTGATCCCATCTCAAATGAGTCACTCTCATTGGATATTACTAATCCAACATCTTATGAATTCTTTCGTATGGTTATAATGTGTCTTGTTCTATGAGCTTTGTAAACCAAAGCTCTGATACCAAAATGAAACGACCCGAACTTCCCCTGTCTCCGAAGAGAAGAGAAAGAACGAATTGTAACACGACAAAATGGAACGCAGACCGGAGAACATTTCATTGTTAATTACAACAATTCCATCAGAATACAAGAATATACAGAGTATAAATCAATATTACACATTTATAAAATATCAGAGATTACAATAAATTACATAGCAGCGGAAAATAATACAATACACAATGTTAGATCAAAAAGTGGTTCTAACACCCAAATTGATTAAAAACAGAATAAAATAAGATCAAAAGTAAAATGGAGACACAAAATTTATAGTTGTTCGGCGTTGAATAGCCTACGTCCACTTGTCAATCTCTCGATGATATAGTTGCAATTACAATAAGATATTCACTCAATTTCACTCACAATTCACATACATTCACTCAATTGTTTCAAAACAAGTGTTGAAAGACGATTTGGATTATCCGGGAGTGCTGGAATTCGGTTTATGAAAGTGGTTGAACTCTCAAAGTGCGAGAGAGAAGATCCTTTTGATTGTCTCTAAGCGAGATATTTATAGGTGAAAATTTGCTCAGAATCCGATCCGGGTCGGAGCCACGTGTCGTCCATCCCATCGTCCTCGGGTTCGGATGGATTCTAGTGCTGACAACGCATCAGAGTTGTGGTCATCGTGGGTAGGAACTGGTCATAACCGCTCCGAATAATCAGGCGATCATGGGGGGAAGTGATGTGGAATACGGGTTCGGATCGGAGGAGCGTACAGAAGGTGTTCGGACCGGGGCATCAGATCCGACCCGAACCAATCTGAAACTAAGTCCTTATCCATTTTGCCCTGCTCCGTTCTGACCTGGTAGTAGGTAGCTCTCTGATCCGAATAGCAGCGTCTCTTCGATCCAAATAGTAGCAGTGTAATGACCCACATTTCCAGCGGGGTAATAATTAATTTATTTAATTATTTAAATGGTGAATTAAAGGATTTAATGGTCATGAAATAAATAATGGTAAATATTTAATTAAAATAATAAATTAAATAATATATTTAATTCAGAAATAATCAAAAATATTGGGAATCACAATATTCTATGAACTGGGCCATCCTGAAGATTTAATTCAGTTTGGAATTGAATTTGAATAACGAATATATTATATAAACAACGGTTTGAACGTATAATTATATTATAATTAAAATCGAGCTCGAAATGGCGTTGCAGTTCGTAAATTGGCGATTCGAACTTCAATTGAATGTACAGGATTCGTTTTAAGCCGGATTTCTGTGAAACAAGAAACATGTGGAGCTGGTGGAGTATATCTTTCTAGTGGAAGAGAAAAATCAGGATTTCGTCGGGTAGATTTTGGTTTACGTCCAAATCAAATTTCAGAAAAGTCGCTGTGGAATTCCTTTATATTTTATAAAGGAATTAATTATATTTTAAAAAGGGAATTTCAATATAAAGCGAATATCGGGTTGACCCAGATTTGAAATATTGAGTTATAAATCCCAGTGGAGCTATATGATATTCTGTCATGAATATATACGATAATACCAATTTATTATTATTTTTATTTAATTATATTTAAATATATTTATATATTTAAATGGGTCATCCAGAGCTTTAAAAATAGCCAGTTTTGCAAACGAAGTCGGAATTCGACGAAACTAATTTTGTTGGATCCGCAATGTCAAATAGTAGTTAGATTTCCAGTTTCGAGATTTTTAGAGTCACTGTGTGGTCGTACGGATTTTTAGAGTGAGAAACCGTCAGTATTTTGACAGTTAAAAATACGCTGTGTGAGCATACGAAGTCGGAATTCGACGAAACCAGTTTCGTTGGGACCGTAATGTCGAACTCTAGCTACGTGTCCAGTTTCGCGATTTTTGGGTCTTGTACATGATCATAAGGATTTTTAAAGATAAATACAAGTAGAAAATTGATTAAAAATGAATAAAAATATCTAAGCTAAAATATCTATATATTTGTGTTAATTGTAAATACCCCATCCTAAGCCTTATAACCTAACTCTAAAATCCTTTTCTGTAAGTCAAAATGAGGCCGCCACAAACATAAATCCTTGATCAATTAAATCTTGAGCGTTTCTAAACGAAATGAAGTGATGTTGGATCCTTTATACTCGCGGTGATGGGAGCTTCGATTTGGAGTGTTCTTTTCAGTGTTCGACATTTTCTACTGGAAGTCGATTTGTGAGACAGTGGAGCTAGAGCAGTGGTCGGCCTCGCGTTGGGATGATCGGAGGCAAAATGGAGGTTGGCATGGTGTTCTGGGAGAGGAGGCGTACCCGGTGGAGAAGAATTGGTGGCGTTCCGTTCCGTTGGTAGTCGCACCTGTAGCAGTGGTAGCGAATTTGAGGAGCAGGTCGGAATTTGGTCGAGGGCGCCGGAGTTGGTCTCGTAGTGGCCAGCAGGAGCGGTTTCCGATGGTGATTCAGACGGTGATGGTTGCGCCGGAGGGTGATGACCGACGGGGTGGTGAGGTGAGGTCAAAGGCAGTCAACGACGGGTGTTTTTAATTCCTGGAACCGAAATGAGCTATTGGGGAAGAAGCCTAGGGAGCGGGCCTGAGTATTTATATGGTGATGGGCCGGAAATCCAAAGTTAAGCCCAATAAACATTTAAGTGTTTAATTTATTTAAATTTATATAAAATTGTAAACTAAATATCTCGGTCATACTTAACCAGAATTCAGCGAAACAAGATCCGCTGGGATCGTATGGACGGACACTACCCAATGGAACTGACTGGGAGTGGAGTGGAGCTCATTTGAATTTATGGCAAAATAAATTGTTTGATTCAAATCAAATAACAGTTTATCGTTCTTTAACGATGAACTGCAAATGTGAGTAAATCTCACTAACTCTGAACAGTTTATATTTTCAGGTTGTATTTTTTTGAACTGTTAAATACTAACTGATTGATTGTGTGTTGACTGTTTGATTGAACTGCTAGTCAGTTAGTTGAATTTCTATATTGATTCTGTTTAACAGAATATATCATATGAAACTAAAAGCGATGTTGATTTTATTGTGTAACATCTGTGGATGCAGGGAAACAGGTTGGAGGAATCCGACTGGATTCCTCAACAGTTATTTTATTGTTTTCATATATTGTGATATATGACGTGATTTATAATCTGTTGTTGACTATATGTGGATGGACGATATTGGACACCGTAACTTGATATGTTAAACACCATGACATACCGGAATATTGAAAAGAGAATATTTATAAATAGAATATTTATAAATAGAAATATTTATAAATGGAATATTTATAAATAGAAAATACGTTTAAGTGGAATTTTAAATGAAGGGAAAACTTTATAAATGGAATATTTATAAAGTGAATTATTTATTTAGAATAAATAAATAAAATACTAAATAGGGATTATTTACTTAGAAATAAATAGGAGATATTCAAAAAGGAAATAACTGCAAATCATTTTTTTAAATGGAAAGGCTTGTGTAGCGGTTTGGGATTTTCCCGATGCTCCCGATACAAAGGAGGTTATGGCGAATTTTTCCAAGAATTTAAGGAGTTAGAATATTTTTAAGAATAAATTTGAAAAGGAAAATGTTATAAAAAGGAAAACGTTATAAAAAGGAAATCATTTGTAAAGTGAAGAACCGTTACTAAAAGTAAATCTTTATAAATGAATAGAGTTAAACAGTTAGAGATAAACAGTTAGAGTTAACCAGTTAGAGTTAAACAATTAGTGTTAAACAGTTAGAGTTAAACAGTTAGAGTTAAACAGTTAGAGTTAAACAGTTAGAGTTAACCAGTTAGAGTTAAACAGTTAGAGTTAAACAGTTGGAGTTGAACAGTTAGAGTTAAACAGTTAGAGTTAAAACAAACATAGTTATTCAGGATGAGTTGCCATTTAGCACGACTGCTAGCGTAAATCACAGGGCTGTAAATAGCCTACGGCGGTCGGATGTTTCCTGAGGGAATCGGGCGTAACCATTGTGATCGCTGCGATCTAGAGTTGAGCGAATGGAGTTAAAGAATATAGAGTTAAGCAAAATTAGAAACTGACTAGAGATTAATAAGTTGAATGGTTTCTTGAGTATCGGTCTGATGTTGGTTTCGGCCTTCGGGGTTTTTACTTAGGAAGTTGTTCTCTTGTTAGTTTATAGTTAGAGTCTGATAGTTGTGGAAGGATAGTGATACGTAAATAAACAATGGAAATGTTTTCCAACGTTGACAACGAATATTTTCTAAATATAGAAAATAAGGAAATATGAATATATATAAATATATATATATATGTCTGATGATTGGGTCTATAATTCCAATTGGAATTTAGATCGTTGTTTATACACGGACATGTTTTCATTTGATAGTTAAATCACAGACTATCAAAGTTTTGACCATTTTACGTTGTAAATATGGAGAGACCGGTTGGATTATTATCCGAAGAACCACTCCGTATTGACATAAGCGTTGTGGTCAAATACGATGAAGAAAATTGAAGACGGAGTAAAGTGCAAGGGCTATTGTATAAGTCTTGGATAACAGTTCCTAAGAAGGATGTACTGAATAGTGCCTTCGGGTTGTCCAGTCCCAGGACAACTTGTATGGACGAATGTCTGACAGAGTATTCCCAACGAATCATATATGTTGATCTCTTCAACGTATTATGTTTGGTGGCGGAGGAATTCGTTTCTCTTAGCTTCATACCCGTGATACCGTTAAAGAAATAGATAATGATTTGGTGGGTATGACGATGTGGCATTCTAAGTGAATGAAGATATGATGTGTAAAAAGATAAACGTAGCTTCTAGCCTCACATCCGGTAAATGACAGAAATCGGGTAGGTAGCATGGCTAAGTCGGCCGCACCGAAGTATGGTGTATTATCACCTATCTAGAGAATATTCATTTTCTCTTTTAATCTATCAATGCTGTCCCATATATATGTACGGGAACGGTTGCTGATCCCAACCGTTGGTGATATACATTCGATACACTCAAGCGAAATGAGTGGTCGGTCATGTGTGGCTGAGTTACAAGATGTTCTTGTTGAACTCCAGAGTATCGTTCCTAGAGTACACTGATCTGAAGGTGGTTCCATACCTTGTCATAGTTGGAAATCCATTATCCAATACGTGCTTGTGATTTTGATTGTATACTATATATGTAAAACGTGAGATGAAAGCGTTTCTGCTAGTTGATATCTATTTGTACATAGACATTATTATAATATCAAAAGGTTTTTGATATAAAGATATTTTGGATTCTCATAAGGGAAAAATCCGTTCCGTTCTGCGGCGTTGTAACACCCCACGCCCGCTATGGTCACTCACAAAGGGAATGCCATAGCATCGGTGGAGTATTTTAGTGAATATAGAACAGAAAAATTACACCAAGACAGATATAAGTAATACTTGAAAATTCTAAACATCATTTCATTGCAGCGAAAAGTAATACATGCTTGGTTACATCACAAAACCATAAACCAGAGTCAAGTACATAATATCCATCTTGATAAAATAGAAGTACATAATCCCACTACATAACTAATAGCCATAAAAGGAAAGATAAGCTCGGCTTCACTTCAACGGTCCAAGCTCCATAGGATAGATACAGCAATCAGATCAAAGCCCACTAGCACCAGGCCCACTCTAATAACCTGGGGTTGGGGGCAAAAGATAAAAACAACGGGGTCAGACATAAGTCTGAGTGAGTCCTATAACCCTAACAATACAATCATTAAAATAACCAGAGAAGACATAAGTTGATATACGGTAACGACTGGGGATGAATGGCTACACTAAGCAGCTTGGTAAACTTAGGATAAACTAAGATCATCGTAAAGACGCATTTATCCACCCAAGGATAATTACTAGATTACACCGCCCCAGACTTATCCACCCAAGAGTAATTCCTACACTGCACCACACCAGTTCTACCTACCCAAGATTAATTCCTACTTAAAGGTTGATCCTACTAAATGTACTTAGTAATTTTTAGCCAGTAGTTCTTTTACTCCTACATAGGTGCCGTCTGCCCCTATCTTTACTAGGTGTACCCACTACTCCCAAGCGATCGGCTCCCTAACGTAGATATCCGTGCTGGCCCCACAGTGGGATGTATCATTTCCCAAAGTGGCAAGCCTGATTTTGGTGCACGGTTTATACCTACACGATGCAACAACGTCTTACTTACCAGCCCGGGCCCACACACGCATATGAAACCCGATGGACTTGCGTTGCCACCGCTAATCCGTTTTGGCCTCTTATAGTCAAGCCCAATATGCGTGTCCCGTCACTCGACTTGGGTCGAGCCCACAAAGATACGTTTGGGATATTGGTTGAGATGGGCCCCCACAAGCTACCACTTAAGCTTGTTATTCTATCTAGTGTATCCCACTTAACCCCTTTAACCATGTCCACTTACATGTTATAAATACTTTGGTTAAGTCATTAATCATATTTTAATTACCTTTCAAGGCACCCACTAGATTTCCACATGCCACCCAAGTCATTTACTTAATTCCCACATGCCACCCGAGGCACTTACTTAACCCTTTAATCATGTTTAATTCCATGTTCCACTTTGGTTAAGTATTCTAATCGTATTTTCTATTGCTACCCAAGGCAATCCACTAGTTTCCTCATGCCACCCAAGGCACCCACACTAGTTACTACGTGCCACCCAAGGTACCCACTTAACCCCCATGTCCCACTACATGCTAATTTGGTTAAGTGTTTCTTAATTAATTAAGACCGTGATCCCCATAAAGACCTCTCACATTAGACTATCTTTTATGACCGCTGGTTAAGCCGGTTGGGTCCGGGCAGCCTTATGTCATAACCGAGTCTAACCTCGTGTCTTTACATTAATCACGTATTTAGTTTGTGCCTAAGACCTCTCACATTGGGCTAACATTTGTAGCAACTGGTTAAGCCGGTTGGGTCCGGGCAGTTTTACGCTACAACTGAGTCCAACCTCGTGTCTTAGTCGATTAATTACACCTAATTAATCACCCTCATAATTTATATTAATTATCCCTAATTAATATCAAGTTTTTCATAACATGGGTAGACCTAACTCAATAGGTAAATTCCCATGGGGTAGACCTAACACAATAGGTAAATTCCCACTTATGTTAATTTATTTTTACGGTATGCTTAATCATACCCAACCATACTTTAATTAACATATTTATTAACCCCATCGTTCCCCACGCAAATCGTTCTCATTTCAGGACATAATAAAAGGAGAAGATCCATCACAAATATCATGGGTTTTAACCAAATCTTAGCATATAACTTTGTCATGGGTTAAGAGGATGTCAACTTGCATATATGAGCATATATTAACCCAACTACATTTAACCCAAACTTGCATATTATCGCACATGACTTGCATAACATATTGCATATGAACTTGCATATTATCATACACATATCTTGCATAACATGTTGAACTTGCATATAAGCATTCACATAACTTGCATAAGCACACATAACTTGCATAACATGTTGAACTTGCATATAAGCATTCTCACAACTTGCATAACATGTTAAACATGCATTTAAGCATACACATAACTTGCATAAGCATTCACATTCTTGCATAAGCTTTCACATACTTGCATATTAACAAACATGTAACTTGCATAGCATATCTTGCATATTAACATACATGTAACTTGCATATTAACAAACGTGTAACTTGCATAGCATATCTTGCATATTAACATACATGTAACTTGCATATTAACAAACATGTAACTTGCATAGCATATCTTGCATATTAACATACATGTAACTTGCATAGCATATATTATCATACATGTAACTTGCATATGAACTTGTTAAACATGCATAAACCCACTTGTTAAGTATGCATAAAACAACTTATTGATCATGCATATTATCACATACTTAGCATGCATAGAATCACATACTCATCATGCATAATATCACCTACTTAGCATGCATAGAATCACATACTCATCATGCATAAAACCACATACTTAACTTGCATAAAATCAATTACTTATTATGCATAAACCCACATATCCAACTTGCATAAACTCTCATATAAACTTACATATTCAACATGCATAAACTCACATATTCAACTTGCATAAACTTACATATTCAACATAGGATTAATATTATACATAGATTAGCATATCATTACAAATGATTCAAACTCACAAATCCGCATTCAAGACCATAAGTCTCACTACACCCAATCTACTTATCTTAACAATTGATCATCAAAGTGATAGAAACTCACCAAAACACAATTAGCAAGCTAATGAAGAAGATTAAGATACTTAGAATGGATTAGAGGTTGATTAGAGCTTGCTTTCCTCTTCATTGATTTGTGGAGGCCATGATCAAGTTTCATTTTGCCATAGTTTAGTTACAAGATCTAATTATGAATGAATTAGGATAGGGTTAGGGTCTTATTTATAGGATTAGGTTGCATTTTAGACCCTTAGATTAACCCTAGATTAATTTAGGACCATCAGATCCGTCAGATCCAAGAAGCTTCCAGAACTAGCCCTCCAAGCCAGCCCAAGAACCCAAACTGGTGCACCCAGTTTCACTGGGCGTCGCACCCCTGTCGACAGGCAAGTCGACAGGCAAGTCGACACCCCTGTCGACAGGCCTGTCGACAGCCCTGTCGACATGGGTAGGGCGGGAATCTTCCCGCCTGGCCCCGCCTGCTCTATTTTAAAATCTGAATTTAAATTATAAATCTGTTTTTAGTTTCAAATTTTTCTGCAAACTTCATCGGGCCATAACTGGGCCATACGGACTCCGATTTTCGAAAACTCGGACTCTATTTCGCGTATTTTTCCGAGACGAACGCAATGACGCAGCCCGTTTCCCCCAATCCTCACATCTGAGATTATTTATTCTGTAATTAGTGAATTTTAGCATTAACCGAAATTCGGGGTGTTACATTCTCCCCTCCTTAAAGGATTTCGTCCCCGAAATCTCTAAGCTAAGGAGAATGCATATCCTACCATCCAAACAACCATCTACTCAATCCATCAAACACGAGCATCCATTGTCCTTAAACAATTTCTAATGATGTATGAGCATATGCGAAAAGTGTGTGTGTATATGTTCCCTATCTAATGTACGAACATATGCAAACCATGATAGTGTCATGCATCCAATATGTATGTGAGATAACCCTATCGACACATACAGTATCTATATGAGTGCACAATCATTCACCAAAATGCATCATCCATATGATAACACAATCATTATACATCCATAAATATAGCTAACTACACACAATTTTATGCAATATGCAATATGAAGTGATTGAGCCGATCTAGTGCCTATAGTGTGTATATATGCATCCACGAGCAACCACTAGCAAACACTTGCATCCACTTGCATCCATCAACCATAACATGTCTCAAACACATGTTTCAACCATAGGTTTTCCCTATCTAAAGGTCAAACAGCACCAATCGAGAGGACATACTAAAGATAAGGTAAGTACTAGGCAAGCGACAAAGGAGAAGTTAAAAGACATACTCTCCACAAAGAAATGGATACAAAGAACGCATCTTCGCTTCCGTCTCCCAAGTAGCATTTCTTTCGTCATCTCCCCATTGCACTCTAACAAGCTGAACTTCTCTGTTCCTCAACTTCCTAGTCTCTGACCCAATGATGCGAGTAGGAGCTCATCGAATCGTCTCATCGCGCTCTAACTCTACTTCTTTAAGCAAACTCGGCTCTACCACCTCAGCGGTCTTATGCAAGCACTTCCTCAAATGGGACACATGAAATACATCTGGTACACCACTAAGTCTGTCAGGCAACTCCACTCTATATGCCATCCGTCCAATTCTTTCCTTAATGGGAAATGGCCCTACAAACCTTGGTACTCACTTCCTAACAGATTCAAAGTGAACCACATTCCGTAACGGCGATACCTTAATAAAAAGCATGTCCTAATATCAAACTCAAGCTCTGTTCTCCTCTTGTCCACATAAGATTCCGCCGCTTTCATCCTTCTTCGAATCAAACCAATCTTCTCTGAAGACTCTCTAATCTCATCGGCCCAACCAAGATCTTACCCGTAGATTCCCACCAACCTGTAGGTGATCAACAAGGCCTTCCATAAAGAGCTTCGAAAGGAGCTATACCAATACTAGACTGAAAGCTGTTATTATACGCGAACTCCACCAATGGAAGATGCTCTTCCCATGTACCTCCAAAATCCAAAATACATAACCACAAAAGATATTCTAAGATACGGTTCACCTTCTCGGTCTAACCGTCCGTATGAGGATGATATGCGGTGCTCAAACACAACTGAGTCCCTACCGCCTCTTGCTCTTCACGAGTATGAAATGGGCACACTTAGTAAGTCTATCTACCGTAAGCCCAATCCCCGTATTACCCTTCCTTGATTTCGGTAATCTAATGAGACACTATCCCACTTCCTATTACGGAACTTCTAACGGATGAAGCAACCCTCCGGGTTTCTTCTGCTCCGCTTCCACTTTGTTAGCACACCAAGTATCTAGCGACATACTTGGCCGCGTCTTTCTTCAGATTGGCCAAAAAGAAAACTCGCTTTATGTCTTGGTACATCTTGTCCCTATCGGGATGAATGGTTATCTTCGACCGATGTATATCATCAAGTATAACCTTCCTCAAACCCTCGTCTTGCGGTACTCAAAGTCTACCGTCTCTACGCAACCACCCCTTACCATCTAGGGTGTACCTACTCAAATGGCTGTACGACTCCCCTCCTTATGAGCTTCTTTACTAACTCAACCAACTGTGGGTCGTCACGCTGTGTCTCGCCACTCCGTCCCAAAAGAGTAGGCCTAACCTCCAAGGAGGCTAGCGAACCGGGTACAAGGTTAACGGAAGGTCTAAGGTCAAACATAGAAATAAATTCTAAACTCTATAGTTCAACGGACAACCTTTTCTCTTCTTAAGGCGTCTGCTACGATGTTTCCCTTGTTAAGGGTATACGCTATCTCAAACTCATAAGATGCTAAGAATCCTATCCAAAATCGTCACAACTGTCCATCTCTCACGCAGACCACCCTAGTCGAATTCGACATCCCCCAAATGCAAGCCCCAAAGGCCGAAACCAATATCAGACAAACACCCAAGGGATATCTCCTTCGAGTTCAGGCGACCTACGTGAGATGATACTAAATAAATAATGGCTAACCAATTAAGCCTTTGACCAACTTTGGATATCCTTGCCAGTCTCGCTCCAAAACCACCGTTTTATCCCATAACTGGCTTTGCTCAACCTATTGAGCATATACGAAACTTATCATGCTCCTTGGAAAAGACCAAGATGTCATTTACAAACTTATTTAGGTACTCCTTGAACATCCTTCTCATCAAATCAACAAAGTATGCGGGGGCGTTCGTCAAACCAAATAGCATCACCAGCCACACATAAAACCATCCGGAGTCCTAAAGGCAATCTTCTCTATATTATCGTCAGCCACTCCCAACTGACGAAACCATGTGGCTTAGTCCAACTGCGAAAATACTGAGGCGCCAACCAACTGATCAAAGAGATCATCAATCTTCGGCAATGGGTGTCTATTCTTCTTTGTGAGTTTATTTAGTTCTCTTTAGCCTACACAAAGTCTGAGGGACCCATCCGCCTTCATGGCAAAAACTACTGGAGCGCCCCACTCCAATATACTTCGTCTTATTAACCCCTTCTTAAGCAAACCACCTACTTGCTTATCGAGTTCCCTCCTCTCACGAGGAGCCGTGTGGCACACTGGCCAAGATACTGGTTTGGCATTATCTACCAGATATTTTTCGGAAGTCAATCTCCCGCTCCGGAGGTAAGCCCTTCACCTTCTCAAACACATCCGAGTATTCCCGGACCGCTTCTAACAGATCGCAAACTCTCGACCGACGTGTCAAGCGATTCTAGAAAACTTAGCATAACAGATTCTATGGGATTACAAGAGATCTCGAGAGTGTTACCCAAGCGGGTCATAAGCCTAACAACTCTCCCTTCAGAATCAAGAACGGCACCCCTACTGGATAACCAGTCCATGCCCCAAAACTAACCCATAGCCCGTGAAGCCCAACAAGCATCACATCCAAATTCAACGCTAAGTATAGAAACTTTCAAACCCAAACACATCATGGAACCCAATTGGGTTTGAAACAACTAAGGGATCATCTACTAAACTGGTGTCTAAGTGCAGTGACTCAACTAACAATGATGAGATAAACGAACTCGATACATCAGAATCAAATAAAGTTTGGATCGGATAACAAAGAAATCCAAATTCCAACCTAGACGGTCTTATCCCCATCCGGCATCCTAGTCGTGAGGGAATACAACTACCCTCCAGAAGATTCCATACCTTGCCCTTGCTTCTTTGGTCAATCCTAATAAGGTGTCCTATTCCTCCCCAAAGGATAACTACTAACCTTCTTCTTCCCATTCTCCACTCGTAACCTCCCACCAATGAGGTTTCATCCTTTATTAACCAAACAACTATTTGAGCCTTCCTCTCCTCGTCTATCCTATATGTACCTACAAGTCCTCCTCCTTCTTGAACCAACTTCTAATCTGATTTACGTCTAATTCCCTTGAAGCGGTTTTCCATTCTTATCTATCTTAGAAAGATCATCTACACACGGAGGGAAAAACTCAAAACGAGAGAGAAAGAGATTCAAACGGAGAATTCGAAAGATAAAGATATGGCTATCGGGGATTATGCTTTTCTCTCAAAAACTTTTCTCTTAAAAGACATGTTTTTGAAAATACTCCTTCAAAAATTTTCTTAGAAAAATAGTTTTTCTAAAAATTTTATCTATTCTGGTAACCTTAAGCTCTGATACCACGTGTAACACCCCACACCCGCTATGGTCACTCACAAAGGGAATGCCATAGCATCGGTGGAGTATTTTAGTGAATATAGAACAGAAAAATTACACCAAGACAGATATAAGTAATACTTGAAAATTCTAAACATCATTTCATTGCAGCGAAAAGTAATACATGCTTGGTTACATCACAAAACCATAAACCAGAGTCAAGTACATAATATCCATCTTGATAAAATAGAAGTACATAATCCCACTACATAACTAATAGCCATAAAAGGAAAGATAAGCTCGGCTTCACTTCAACGGTCCAAGCTCCATAGGATAGATACAGCAATCAGATCAAAGCCCACTAGCACCAGGCCCACTCTAATAACCTGGGGTTGGGGGAAAAAGATAAAAACAACGGGGTCAGACATAAGTCTGAGTGAGTCCTATAACCCTAACAATACAATCATTAAAATAACCAGAGAAGACATAAGTTGATATACGGTAACGACTGGGGATGAATGGCTACACTAAGCAGCTTGGTAAACTTAGGATAAACTAAGATCACCGTAAAGACGCATTTATCCACCCAAGGATAATTACTAGATTACACCGCCCCAGACTTATCCACCCAAGAGTAATTCCTACACTGCACCACACCTGTTCTACCTACCCAAGATTAATTCCTACTTAAAGGTTGATCCTACTAAATGTACTTAGTAATTTTTAGCCAGTAGTTCTTTTACTCCTACATAGGTGCCGTCTGCCCCTATCTTTACTAGGTGTACCCACTACTCCCAAGCGATCGGCTCCCTAACGTAGATATCCGTGCTGGCCCCACAGTGGGATGTATCATTTCCCAAAGTGGCAAGCCTGATTTTGGTGCACGGGTTATACCTACACGATGCAACAACGTCTTACTTACCAGCCCGGGCCCACACACGCATATGAAACCCGATGGACTTGCGTTGCCACCGCTAATCCGTTTTGGCCTCTTATAGTCAAGCCCAATATGCGTGTCCCGTCACTCGACTTGGGTCGAGCCCACAAAGATACGTTTGGGATATTGGTTGAGATGGGCCCCCACAAGCTACCACTTAAGCTTGTTATTCTATCTAGTGTATCCCACTTAACCCCTTTAACCATGTCCACTTACATGTTATAAATACTTTGGTTAAGTCATTAATCATATTTTAATTACCTTTCAAGGCACCCACTAGATTTCCACATGCCACCCAAGTCATTTACTTAATTCCCACATGCCACCCGAGGCACTTACTTAACCCTTTAATCATGTTTAATTCCATGTTCCACTTTGGTTAAGTATTCTAATCGTATTTTCTATTGCTACCCAAGGCAACCCACTAGTTTCCTCATGCCACCCAAGGCACCCACACTAGTTACTACGTGCCACCCAAGGTACCCACTTAACCCCCATGTCCCACTACATGCTAATTTGGTTAAGTGTTTCTTAATTAATTAAGACCGTGATCCCCATAAAGACCTCTCACATTAGACTATCTTTTATGACCGCTGGTTAAGCCGGTTGGGTCCGGGCAGCCTTATGTCATAACCGAGTCTAACCTCGTGTCTTTACATTAATCACGTATTTAGTTTGTGCCTAAGACCTCTCACATTGGGCTAACATTTGTAGCAACTGGTTAAGCCGGTTGGGTCCGGGCAGTTTTACGCTACAACTGAGTCCAACCTCGTGTCTTAGTCGATTAATTACACCTAATTAATCACCCTCATAATTTATATTAATTATCCCTAATTAATATCAAGTTTTTCATAACATGGGTAGACCTAACTCAATAGCTAAATTCCCATGGGGTAGACCTAACTCAATAGGTAAATTCCCACTTATGTTAATTTATTTTTATGGTATGCTTAATCATACCCAACCATACTTTAATTAACATATTTATTAACCCCATCGTTCCCCACGCAAATCGTTCTCATTTCACGACATAATAAAAGGAGAAGATCCATCACAAATATCATGGGTTTTAACCAAATCTTAGCATATAACTTTGTCATGGGTTAAGAGGATGTCAACTTGCATATATGAGCATATATTAACCCAACTACATTTAACCCAAACTTGCATATTATCGCACATGACTTGCATAACATATTGCATATGAACTTGCATATTATCATACACATATCTTGCATAACATGTTGAACTTGCATATAAGCATTCACATAACTTGCATAAGCACACATAACTTGCATAACATGTTGAACTTGCATATAAGCATTCTCACAACTTGCATAACATGTTAAACATGCATTTAAGCATACACATAACTTGCATAAGCATTCACATTCTTGCATAAGCATTCACATACTTGCATATTAACAAACATGTAACTTGCATAGCATATCTTGCATATTAACATACATGTAACTTGCATATTAACAAACATGTAACTTGCATAGCATATCTTGCATATTAACATACATGTAACTTGCATATTAACAAACATGTAACTTGCATAGCATATCTTGCATATTAACATACATGTAACTTGCATAGCATATATTATCATACATGTAACTTGCATATGAACTTGTTAAACATGCATAAACCCACTTGTTAAGTATGCATAAAACAACTTATTGATCATGCATATTATCACATACTTAGCATGCATAGAATCACATACTCATCATGCATAATATCACCTACTTAGCATGCATAGAATCACATACTCATCATGCATAAAACCACATACTTAACTTGCATAAAATCAATTACTTATTATGCATAAACCCACATATCCAACTTGCATAAACTCTCATATAAACTTACATATTCAACATGCATAAACTCACATATTCAACTTGCATAAACTTACATATTCAACATAGGATTAATATTATACATAGATTAGCATATCATTACAAATGATTCAAACTCACAAATCCGCATTCAAGACCATAAGTCTCATTACACCCAATCTACTTATCTTAACAATTGATCATCAAAGTGATAGAAACTCACCAAAACACAATTAGCAAGCTAATGAAGAAGATTAAGATACTTAGAATGGATTAGAGGTTGATTAGAGCTTGCTTTCCTCTTCATTGATTTGTGGAGGCCATGATCAAGTTTCATTTTGCCATAGTTTCGTTACAAGATCTAATTATGAATGAATTAGGATAGGGTTAGGGTCTTATTTATAGGATTAGGTTGCATTTTAGACCCTTAGATTAACCCTAGATTAATTTAGGACCATCAGATCCGTCAGATCCAAGAAGCTTCCAGAACTAGCCCTCCAAGCCAGCCCAAGAACCCAAACTGGTGCACCCAGTTTCACTGGGCGTCGCACCCCTGTCGACAGGCAAGTCGACAGGCAAGTCGACACCCCTGTCGACAGGCCTGTCGACAGCCCTGTCGACATGGGTAGGGCGGGAATCTTCCCGCCTGGCCCCGCCTGCTCTATTTTAAAATCTGAATTTAAATTATAAATCTGTTTTTAGTTTCAAATTTTTCTGCAAACTTCATCGGGCCATAACTGGGTCATACGGACTCCGATTTTCGAAAACTCGGACTCTATTTCGCGTATTTTTCCGAGACGAACGCAATGACGCAGCCCGTTTCCCCCAATCCTCACATCTGAGATTATTTATTCTGTAATTAGTGAATTTTAGCATTAACCGAAATTCGGGGTGTTACAGGCGTGGTCTTATGATATATCATTTACTTGTTCATATACCTGTTTAAACTGTTTTACTCACACCAGTCCCATGACTGACCCGGAGTTTACTTTGTTGTTTTCCCTAAACTCTTGGGTGCCTAAATTTGTATGGGCAGTCAAGTAGTCGGGATTTTACAGATACACTTGGAGAGCTTGGAGCAGGACGCTTCAGGATTCTATAGCTATTATTATTTCTGCTGTTGTTGTAAGTGTTGTACTCTGATAAGTGCTATTGTATATATAACTGTTTGTATTTCAAAAGTTATGTTATATTTTATTCGTTCCGCTGTGAGATTCGTGTTACTCTGATGATGATGTTCTTCTTCTTCTTCTATTCTATAAGTTCTATCTTATCTTTCCTCACCCTCTAATTTCTTTCATTAATTATCGGGATTATTCGATGTTTTGGTTATCGACATCGAGCTTATGTCGGTAACCAAAGTCGCTAAAAATCCGGGTCGTTACAAGCAGCTCTCCGATCCGAATCGTAACAGCTCCCCGATCCGAACAGCAACATCTTTCCGATCCAATCCGCTATGATGCTTTCTAAGTTCTTCAACGCTTTATATCTCGACTTTGTGTTGCCCAGTTCACAAAGTGGGCTAACATTTTGCCCCCTCAAAGGATGCTTCTGTTGGAGACGGAGCATGCTTTGATTATCATTGCACAGCGCCTTCTAGGTAATTGTCCTTTTGATTTTCCTTGTGCTTTCATCCTCTTCTTCGAATTTTAATTTAATTTACTGCTGAGTTACAACATTTTGTTCAGTTCGGATTCCGACCCGAACAGATCCCCTTCTTCTTTCTATTTCACATTGGACTAGTGGACCAAGCTACGCTACTGGGCCTTCGAGCCGGTCCGAACGGGGAAACGAATAGTCACCATGTTTTTATATAAATTCAGCTTCATCTTCATCTCACTTTCTTTTTATTTTATCGATTTGCAAGTTCTGCTCCGAACCTCTAGGATTCAAAAGAAAAAAAAAACTATTTACCATTCTCGTGCGAATCTCCAAATTGACCGCCCTGGTAGGTTTAAATCCCTGATCGACTTCATGATAATAGGTTTTAATTGAAATCCGTGGTCAATTCGACCGACTTAAATGTGGATTCCACGCTACAACACCCTCTCCCTTCGTTATTGTTGTTGATGGCTTCGTTGCTACTTCGAGGCGTTGGGAGAGGGAGTCGCAGTTCGTTCGATCATGGCTGGGGTCTCAGGGATGAAATTGGGTTTAAGATTAAAGAAGAAGAAGAAGATCACGGGGAGTCGGTTCGGGCGATGGAGTATGGAGAACGGAGGAAAAGAAAAGGAAGAGAAATCCAGAAGGTCGGATCGGGTCGTGGTAAGCAGTTGAAGAGGGAAATAGAATTCACCCCGCCGGGTCGGATCGGACTGTAAAATTAAGGGGGAGATAAGCATGTCTGCCTAATCCAATCCGAACCGTTCGGGGGATCCTCTTCCGAACCGACCTGACTTTGATTCCTGGGCTTCAATGTTTGTCCGAGTCCAAGACAGGGCAACACCCCCGATCCTATCCCAATGAATGCGCCCGAACCGAACCGAAGAGCAGTCCAACTTAAGGCACAAAAACTCGTTTAACTGGCCCAATCAACTCTTGGCATAATCTTCAACTTAATGGACAGTTAGGATAGTGCCTTGCGAACATAACTGGACATCAAGAACTGCCTTGATCCTTATTACTTTGCCAAAATTTTGCGTCGCACTTTCAAACATTAACTTTACACTTTCCGCATACAATGTTTACACTCTAGTTTGCACACATGCACGGGGGGATACGGGAAAATTTACCCTAACTTGTGCTATTGCTTCTTCAATAGTTTTGTGACCATGAGACCCAGACGCTCTTCTATACTAGCCGGGAAGAAGGAGGCCCCGGAGACATCCAACAAAATTACTCTTGAGGACATATCTTCTTCCTCGGATCCAGAATGGAATGAGGAGGGCTCAGACTACGAGGTTGGAACTCGCGAAAGCGACAATGTGTCTTCGGAGGGTGGAGTTTCCCTAGGTTGTGAAGAGGAAGGAGGGATTGGTGACGACCGAGCTCCTGATGAATTTGAATCTGCCGTCATATTGGAATCACCCCAAGATTCTGTTGAATCGACGATCGACAACAACAGACTTATCCGAATTTGTCTAAAATACGGGATACTAAAAAGGGACACCTTGGTGCCTTCGAGAACTGACCGTCCCCACAACCCTCCAGAAGGGTATATGGCAATTACTCGGTTGATGTGCATGGTCGGGGCTATCCCTCCATTTTCTCCTTAAGTCGTCGATTTTCTAAGACAAATGCGGATTGCCCCCATGCAGCTGCACCCTAATTCTTATGCTTACTTGTACACCTTATATGTAGCGTACCGTGAGATCTTAGGCATAGAGCTCACTTTTGATGACGTTCATTTCTTCTATAACTTCAAGCATCGGATTCGAGAGACTCCTTCTTTCTGTTACATTGAGTCTGTCCCTAAGAGGAAAATAATTCCAGCGCCATTCAGTAGTAAAGCTAGGGATTCCAGGCTGGAATGGTTTTATGTGAAGCGATAGCCAGGGTGTGCTAGGAGGTGGACGAAATCAAGTAAAGCACTGGCTTTCTAAATCTCGACTCTATACATTCAAGCCGTCGCCTTAACTCGTTTTTCTTTTTGTTTGCAGTCGATAACCCAAAACAAATATCAGACCAAGTATTCTTTGACCGGATGCACCAGCTCCTTAATGGTGATCAGAAGTTCTTAACTATTAATGAAGTCGTTAAGGACTAATATCTTCACCCTCATGAGTTGCTATCTGTTACTCGTAGCATTGGTCATGGGACGGCTCCATATGTATAAATTCCCCCAGTGGACGTAATCCCTGAAACGGGCGAAAGTTCGAGAGCTCCTACAGTGCCTCTTCAGGCTTCACCCTCTCCTTCTTCTACCCAAGATGATGAATTGGCTAACATGGTGGAAAAGCATCGCGAAGGGTATACTGTTCCTGAGGATGCCATTTCTCCGGAAAAGTCAACGTCTTCCAAAGAGTCACCGATCGATGCTTCTGAGGGAGATGTCCCTAGCACTGATGACCCACTATTTCAGGGTTAGGGGGATCTCCCCTTACCTGAAACTATCTACACTTCAGAGGATTTTAGGAAGAATCCTTTAGTTTTCACTTCTTCCGAAGAGACCACAACTGCTAAGGCCAAAGAGCCCGCTCGTACTAGTCTAGCTTCGGACTCGGGTTGGTCGGGGGGGGGGGGGATAACACCACTTAGGACGCACTTTACATAATAACATTACAACTCACTGCATCTTTCTCTTTGTGAAAATATTGATTCTGAGTTTCATTTGTCTTGTTGTGCAGGCACGATGTCCCGATCTTACTATGATATCAGGAAACTCCCCGCAGCATGTCTAATCCGCAATACGATACTGAGCATGTTTGCCACGACGACCGCAGTACGCTCGCGAACCTCGCGTTATCGCTCTCCTGTCCGGACAGACCCAGAGCGATATAAGGGTTACCAAGGTCGTCGGGAAGAGGACAGGCCACAATCAAAAGACTCAACCTCTTCTCAAGAAAAGCGAAGTAGGGAGAGGAGTCCGCCAAAAGATACCGAATCACGGAGCAAGCGTAAGGTCTCTGCTAAACGGCCTAGAACAGATAAAGAGGCTATAGAATCCTCCACGCCCAGGGATACTGAGCTGACGATCCCCGCCCCTCCACCGCTAGATGCTGAAACTGCAGTTAAGCGGGCGTATCTGGAGAAGCAATTTCCCGAACATTACTTCGAAAACTTGGCTTTTTTACCTGCTCTTGAGCCTATTTCTTCAAGGTGGGCAGATGAGGCCAAAGAAAAGATAGATGTGGTTGAGAAACAGTATTCAGAAATGTTCAAGTATTCGCGCAGCCTTTCCAGAATCATCCGTAATTTAATCACGAATGCTGATTCGATGCAAAAAACCGCAGAAGAAGATGCCAAGGCCTTAAAAAATCTAGGAAAGGACTTGGAAGATACTCAGGCCCAGCTTGCTGTTGCTCAACGGGATGCCACTAGCTTCAAGCAACAATTTGAAGATTTGCAAAAACGCTACCATGATTTGCTTGAATCCCATACTCAAGAGCGTTCTGAGTTAAAAAAGCAAGCCGAAGATGCCAAGTCAGATGCTGCTAAAACGCACCTTGCTTACGCTGACCTTGAACGGAAAAATGCCGAGTTAGCAAGGAGGAATGCTGAACTGGAAAAGAAAAATGCTGACTTGGATTCTAAGCTAGTGGAGGCGGAGAACAGGGCTGCCCTAGCGGAGGGTAACATCGAATGTGCTATCAAGTCCGCTGAGGAGGCCCGCAAACAACTGTCAGAGGCTGAGGGAGAGGTTCAGGGTTTCGGCGAATTAATGATTGAATTCTTTGCGCACATCATCCGCCGCTGGAACATTTCTTGGATTGAAGATTATCCATCTACTCTAGTCCAAGTATGGAGTCAGATCGTTGAGTGGGAGAAAGAGGAGCTCAAGGTTGATTCCATTGACGAGGACAAGCTGATGGAGAAATATTTACGGGATGATGAGCCAGAGCGCCTAGCTGAAGGGCGTCGCCTCATTGCTGCTGCTATGGACGAAGAGAGGCGGAGGACTAAGCAAAAGAACATTCCCGAGGCTGGTTCCTCTTCTACTTCTCCCGCAACTTCTGAAGTAGAGGGATATGATCCTAAAAACCCGGGGATCCCTCGAACAACTCTTTTATCCCTTATTCCCGATACGGCATCGGAGACAGCAGTTACTCCAGCCGAGAAGTCTTCGGAAGGTATCTCTACATTTTCACCTCAATTCGTCAAAGCTATCTCTACCTTTCGCCACGTGATTGAGCAATCGATGAAAAACCCATTATTATCTCATTAGTTGATAACAGTTGCTTCTCACTCTATAGGTATTGAACCATCCGGAAAGACAGATGTGTCCCAGGGGACCGCCTCTGGGGCGGAGCCTACGGAGAAGATAAAAGGGGGAAAAGACAAGGCTGCTCCCATAGATTTGGGAGAAGGAAGTGAGCCGTCTAAGGCTGACACTCCTCATGACGATGAAATGATAGCTGCCTTAAAAGACGATTGCGGCGACGGGGGACATGAGGAAGATCCGGAGGTGGCAATAGTCGGGGAGTCGAAAAGCGCTGATGATATTACTTTAGCTGCACTGAAAGCTGACCAAGATAAACGCTTGCAGCTAAAAGTTGAAGACTTAGACCCTGAAAGCCTTAAGCCCCTCGTAGTTGTGGATGCGGGATCAAGGTTAGCTGTTAAGCTTTCAACTAGAACTATTACAGAGGAACTCGCTAAAAAGTCTTCTCTTGATTCCAGCGCTCCGCCCTCCGGGATGAAGTCAACCGATTCCAGCACCTCAGCTTCAGGAAAGAAAAAGTCAAAGCGCATCTTGACGGAGGCCGAAAAAGAGGCGAGGGATGCGGAGAAAGCTGCCAAGAAGTCCAAGCCTTCTTCGAAGCCTAAATAGTGGGCTGTCTTGCGTTATTTTAGCATTTGGTTGACCAATAATTGTTGGTACAAAGGTGGCCCTTGCACCTTCTTTATGCCTGTTTTCCTGTACAAATTCATTCATTTGTAAATAAATAAAAAATAACTCATTTTCGCCAATGTCTGTTAGTCATTAGTTTTGCACTTATGTAAGAATGCATGTCTTACTATGGTTGTGTAATGAAGTTATGGTGGGGGGAAATATGTGTATACATATATGCCCCCAGTCAATCTCAAAAAACTATTCAAGACTTAGTCAAGTAGTCAGAATGTTCCCGATTTTTTGACGGGGTTGCATTCTCTGTGCCGCCAATGCCTGTCGTTTTTTCTGGCATTTTTTATACTCTCCTGTCTTATACTTAGGTTAGAGTTCTTACTGAGGCGGTCTCTTGTCTGGGTGCACCTTCACGCCTCAAAGGACATTGTCTTCCCGTCCTTTATACTCTCTCTCAATTCTCGAGAGTTAGAGTTAAGAATGTCGTCTTCCCATTCTTTTATGTCTTATCGCACAAACAGTCGTTGTGCTTTTTCCTGCGTATGATCTGTTTTCAATCTTTCAGGTTTTTAATTCATCTTATATTCCATAATCGCAACAGAATAGTAGATGAAGGTATATATACAATGCATGAAAGTAAATGACACACGATATTTTTATAGTGGTTCGGCTAAGTCGTAGCCTACATCCACTTTATAGTTCTTTATTCATATCATCAGACTTTCCTAAGGCAAGTCGTGCCTTTTTACAGAGTTCATAATAAAAATAGCAAAGAGTACAACATTTCTAATTCAAATATCGCATCAAGTGTTGGGCATTCCATGCCCTAGGTATCTCTTTGCCATCTACGGTCGTTAACTTGAAGGTTCCTTTTTCAAATTTCCGTTGGATGACAAAGGGTCCTTCCCACTTTGGACCGAGGTGAGGAAGAGATGGAAAGACTCTCTTTAGCACCAAATCTCCTGGTTCAAAAGTCCTAAGACGAACTTTTTTATCGTAATAGCGTGCCATCTGACGTCGATGTCTTGCCGCGCGCAAATCTGCTTCGTCCCTTTTTTCCTCGATTTCATCAAGAGACTTGAGTAAGAGTGACCGATTCGTCATCGGGTCATAATACATCACCTGGTGGGAGGGAATCTCAAGCTCTACTGGAATTACTGCTTCTGAACCAAACGAGAGAGAGAAAGGGGTATGACCGGTAACGGTCTTAAACGTTGTCCGATATGCCCACAAAGCTAAGGGTAATTCGTCAACACATTTTGCCTTTGCGCGTTCTAACCGTTTCTTGAGGATGGATTTCATGACTTTGTTTATTGCTTCTACTTGCCCATTCGACTGCGGATAAGCGACCGTAGTGTATCGTTTGTCGATCTTATATTTCTGGCAAAAATTTCTGAATTCGGCACCATCGAACTGGTTTCCGTTATCAGTTATGATGGTCCTAGGGATCCCGAATGGGCATATAATATTTCTAACCATGAAGCTTATCACCTTTCTCGCCGTGATTTTGGTTAGGGGCTCAGCTTCCACCCACTTCGTGAAATAATCCACAGCGACTATTGCATATTTCGCTCCTCCTTCAGCATTTGGTAGAACTCAGATGATATCAATTCCCCACGTGGCAAAAGGCCAAGGAATCACCATCGATTTGAGCTGGGTCGACGGTGCTCTGGGAATTTTGGCGAATCTCTGGCACTTGTCGCAGCGTCGTGAATAATCAGCTGCATCTTTATTAATTGTGGGCCAGAAGTATCCATATCGCAATATCTTTTTCGCTAAGGTCTGACCTCCTGTATGATCTCCACACTCACCTTCGTGTACTTCTCTTTGTACACGTTTGATGTCGTTGTGTGCTATACATCGTAACAGGGGCATAGAAAATCCTTGTCTATAAAGAGTATCATCTTGAAGAATGTATCTGGTAGCCTTGCGAACTATAGCCCGTCTCTCACTCTTCTTTGATGGGAGTGTTCCATTCTTAAGGAAGTTCTTAATTGGGGTCATCCTCGACTCCTTCTCTGGTTCTGCTTCGAAAGCGAACTCAATTTCCATCGACTCAAAGCTTGGCGACTCCAACGTTTCAATTGGAATTATTTCAGTTTCATCCGGGTTGTCGGAACTAGCTAGATTTGTCAGCCTGTCTGCCTTCTGGTTTTTGGCTCTTGGGATATGCGTTATGTTGTACCGCTCCAGGTTGCTCAACAGCTTTTCCACTTCTTCTTTCAGAGCGGCCGACCTCTCTGGGCCCAGCATACGTCTCTTTTGCTTTACAGGCGGATGTTTCGGGTTTACATTTAGTGAATGACTCATGACGGATGGTAATATCCCACACATGTCGGCGTGGGTCCAGGCAAACACGTCCAAGTTTGCCTTCAGGAAGTCAGTTAGTTCTTTGGCCCGACGTGGATCCCACTGGGATCCAATCTTCAAAACTCTTGTTGGATCAGCTTCATCAATGGGAATGTCCACTGTCTCTTCATTAGGAGTTGCATTTCTAGTCTCCGGTTCCTCGTCTTTTCTGGGATCCAGGTCTTCAGGCGTTCCTTTGGGCAACTCCTTCGGGGCCGTTCCCTTTAATTGCTACGCCGAGCCCTCCTTTGGAGGAGGCGAGGCACCTTTACTTTCGATGTTAAGTCCCTTCATCAACATCTTTAATTCGGCGACATAGCAGGCCCGTCCGGAGACTTGATCCCCTCTCATAACTCCAGTTCCGGCTTCAGTTCGGAACTTAAGCAATAAACACCAAGGGGCGATGCAAGCCCTGAACTCAGCAAGTGCAGGCCTTCCCAAAAATGCATTATAAGGCGAATCTACGTCCAACACTACGAACTGAAGCATCCGTACTCTTCGGCGTTCTCCTTGCCCCAAGGTTACGGGCAATTCTATGTACCCCATCGGAGCTGTCGATGCTCCGTTGAAGCCTCGGATCCAACCTTCGCATGGCTTCAAATCTTCAGATTCAAGCTTCATCTGATCGAATGACTTTTTAAATAAAATATTAATAGAGCTTCCATTGTCTACTAGCACCTTATGAACCAATGCCGGCCCAATGGTGGTGGTAATGACCAACGGATCGTCGGTGGGTGACTGGATTCCGGTATTATCTCTGCTACGGAACACAACGTCGTCAAACATTGTCTTTTGTTGCTTTATGGGGGCGATATCTTCCAAATCATCACATTCATCCACATCTACGTGCTTAGCTGCATTTACATATTGATCCATTGCTCTAAAACTGTGGATCGCTGGGTGGGGTCCACCCACTATGGAGTTGATAACAATTCCCTTGCCTTTCTGCTGTGCTGTAGGCTTGGGAGAAGATTGGATCTGTTTTGGAGCCTGTTCTCCTTGCCCCCTGTCTCTTGGCGCAGCCTTATATTCATCCAATTTTCCTTCGCGCAGCAGCTTCTCAATCAGACCTCTCAAATGTCGACATTCATTTGTTGAATGCCCATGAGTTCCATGAAACAGACAAAACTTTCTATTTGCGATTTCTTTCTCCGTTGAGTCTCGAGGTGGTGGTCTTTTATATTGCAAAACAATGTATGTATCCAAGTAAATGTTCTCCAGAGTGTCGTTCAACGGTGTATAATTCTCATAAGTCTGGAACCGGGGTCTTTTATTAGGATCACTTCCCCTATTTCTATTTCTTCTGTTACCATTCGCGTTACGGTTGTTGTTGTTGCCCCCGTTTCCATTATTGTCGTTTCCACTCTTGTTTCCCACATTCACCTCAACTTTTCCGGAACTTTCTCCAGACTACTTCACGGCGACATTACTCTGAACAATTTCTTTTGAATCCACTCCAGATTTTCTCTTTCGATTTTCCCTAGCCTCCTCTCATCTTAACTGAATATCGGCCTTTTCATAGAATAACTCTCTCGTGGGAGGTAGCTTCCCAGAAAGGTAATCTCCAAACTCGGAGTCAGGATCGACTCCTTCCATCAAAGCCATCAAGATGGTGGGCTCGTGCGGGTCACTAACTTCAGTCACAGCTAAGTTGAAACGGTCGAGATATGACATCCAAGACTCTCCTGGTGCCTGCTTAATTCTTGATAATTCAATAACACTCTTAGACTTTCGGGTATGGAGTCGGAACTGATTCATAAAACGTTCGCTCAATTCCCTATAATTCGATATCGACCGAGGGGGAAGTCGAGTAAACCATAGCAGTGCCACATCTTCTAAATATATCGGGAATGCTTTACACTCCACTGCGTCAGGGGCAGCAGCAGCATTCATGAGCCATGAGTATCGCATCAAATGCTGCCCCGGATCGGTTCTCCCATTGTACTTATCCATCTACGGCAGGTTAAAACGTCGGGGAAACTGGAAGTTGAGGATGTCGTCAGTGAAAGGAGTATGGCTTCGCTCAATGCCATAATCTTCATTGGTGTAGTTCCGGCTTTCGGACATAATCTGGCATACCATTGCCCATACGTCAGCATTAGTCAGGTGCCGCTCAGGCTCCCTGGCTCTGATATCCGGGTTCCTTCTGGGCTCTAGTTCAGGAGATGCCCTTCTTCTGATGTTTGGGTTTCCTCTGGGCTCTTCCTCAGGGGACACCCTTCTTCTTTGAGCTGCTTCTGCTCTGCTTCGTTCCCTACGCTCCCGGTCGATCTCAGGAGGAAGGGGCTGGAGCATCTGCCCCTGAGTGGGATTGGTAAGGTTAGGGTCTCTAGGTAACACATGGGATCCCTGCATCGGTAACAATATAGGCTCTCTCAAGCTTGGATCATTGGGTCCTAGTACTCGTGTCGCATCCTCGTGAGACCCCAAAGATCCGAACGTCAGCTGCTCCAAATTCTGAGGTTGTTCGAGCGGCCTTCTTTCACGGGGCCGTTCTTCCTCGGAAGAAGAAGACTGATCCATTGGTGTGTGGCGAACCGGGGATGGGGTTCTCTGTTTACGGAGTTCGCTAATTTCCCTGCTCATGAGTCTCATGTTTTCTTGCATCATGAGATTGGTGCGCTTATGGATTTTCATAGCCTCCCTAGTACTCTCAAGCATGTCAAGTAGGCGCGAGAAATCTCCTTGAGTAATAGGCGCAGATGGATTGACCTGATCATTGACCCTGGTGGCTGGAGTCAGAGCATTTGGAGGGGCTCGAGTAGAGGTTCCAACATCACAAGGCAACGGGTCGGATCGGTGCTGGGCAATCAGGTCGGATCGGAGCTGGGAGACTTGCTCAGGTCGGAGCTGAGAAGCCAGGTCAGATCGGTGTAGTGCGAGTTGTTCGGGTCGGTTCAGGTTGGGGGAGTGCACTGCTTCAGATTCTCCTACCCGGATCGGATCAGAGCTCTCCCCTTGAGTGCGGTTCGGATTTCCTGTATCAGTCCGTTCCACTGCCGAGCTCTGCCCACGAGACCTTGTCACAACCGCATTTTGCTGATCTTCACCAACTCCGTTCCCTCGACTGGTTTGAACTTCCTTGCCTTTTCCTTTGGCCATAGTTCTTCAACAATCAATCAACAAATATTCAAGAGCATCAAAACTTGAGGATTAACTTCTTTGAACTCAACGATCCAAAAAGTGGAACGATAATCCCAAAAAACAGAGAATTCAGATGATTCTCAGTGAAAGCACCAAAATGTTAGACCAAAAAGTGGTTCTAACACCCAAATTGATTAAAATCAGAATAAAATAAGATCAAAAGTAAAATGGAGACACAGAATTTATAGTGGTTCGGCATTGAATAGCCTACGTCCACTTGTCAATCACTACTCTCGATGATATAGTTGCAATTACAATAAGATATTCACTCAATTTCACTCACAATTCACATACATTCACTCAATTGTTTCAAAACAAGTGTTGAAAGACGATTTGGATTATCCTGGAGTGCTGGAATTCGGTTTACGGAAGTGGTTTAACTCTCAAAGTGCCAGAGAGAAGATCCTTTTGATTGTCTCTAAGCGAGGTATTTATAGGTGAAAATTTGCTCAGAATCCGATCCAGGTCGGAGACACGTGTCGTCCATCCCATCATCCTCGGGTTCAGATGGATTCTAGTGCTGACAGCGTATCAGAGTTGTGGTCATCGTGGGTAGGAACTGGTCATAACTGCTCCGAATAATCAGGCGATCATGGGGGGAAGTGATGTGGAATACGGGTTCGAATCGGAGGAGCGTGCAGAAGGGGTTCGGACCGGGGCATCCGATCCGACCCGAACCAATCTGAAACTAAGTCCTTGTCCATTTTGCCCTACTCCATTCCGACCTGGTAGTAGATAGCTCTCCGATCATAATAGCAGCGTCTCTTCGATCCAGATAGTAGCAGCTGTAATAACCCGGAAATCTGAGCCAGTTTAAAATTTTTATTTTGGCAATTTTAGCGAATTTTGATTATTTAAAATGAATTATTTTAAATAATATCGACAAGAAATTTATTTTGAATATAATTCGAACGTATATATTATACGCGTCGTCGTTACAATATAAATAATTATATATAATTATAAAAGGAATTGAAAATGGCGCGGTAGTTCGATAATTCGATTTCAAACTTCAATTGAATGTACCGGGTGCAAAACAATCCGGATTTTAGTGAAACCAAAAATGATAGGATCAAATTGAGAATATCTTTCCAACGAATCCGAAAAATCGAAATTTCATAGCGGGAATCAAAAGATATGTCCAGTTGAAAATTCTGAATAGTTGCTATGGAATTCAGGCCCTTAAAAATAGACATTTTGCAAACGACCTCGGATTTCGACGAAACCACTTTTGTTGGGTCCGTGATGTCAAATTATTGCTAGATTCCAAATTTCATAATTTTTCGATTCAATATGTGAGCGTGGCAAAGGAAAACGCGTTTGACCAGTTTTAGTTGATTTTAATCGACTGGAAAATGGCCATTTTTCTAACGGTCTCAGAATTCGACGAAACTAGTTTTGTTAGGACTGTATCGTCAATTCGAAGGTAGAAAATATTTTTCTGCAATTTATAGGGTTCGTATGTGACCCCGGTAAATTGAAATGCGCGTTCAAATTCAATATATAGAGTTATATGTTGATTTTGACGAAACTTGATCGAAACGATTGAATCAGCTTGCGATACATATCCCATTGTGTTCGGAATGGGGGTGAAACGCTATGGACGATAGGCGGTGGGCCTCGTTTAGAGGTCGGAAATAAAAGTTGCTTTTTAGTGAAAATAAAATAATTAAATAATAAAAAAAAATAAAAACCCCCTTCTCCTTCTATAACCTCTGCCCCCCCCCACACTTTTCAGTTCGTTTCAAAAAAAAAAAGGAGAAATCGGAGAGGAGCACCGCCCCTCCCCTTAAACCGCCGCCGCCTCGAAAAGACCCCCCCCCAGGCGCCAGAAGCGACGCGAAGACCCCCCCCCCCCGGCGCCAGAAGCGACGCGAAGACCCCCCCCCCAGCGGCGCGACAACCGCGAAGACCCCCCTGCTGCCTCTCCGCGCCACGATACCCCCCCCCCCCCCCCCACCTCGGCGACGCTGCAAAATCCCCCCCCATCTTTCTGCAAATCACTGTAAGCCTTTAATTATATTTTTATTTATAAAATCGGTTTTTTTATATATTAATTAGCATTTATAAAAGCTGAAAATAAAGTATATATAAAGATTTGATTTTTAAAATTGAAAAGATTATATTTTTATTTATAAAAATATGATTTTTATATAAGGAAGAGGTAGAAAAGATTTTTATTCTAGTAAAAATGGGATTTTTATTTATTGAATAGCATAGTAAAAATTCGATTTTTATATATTGAATAGCATAGTAAAAATTCGATTTTTATATATTGAATAGCATAGTAAAAATTCGATTTTTATATATTGAATAGCATAGTAAAAATTCGATTTTTATATATTGAATAGCATAGTAAAAATTCGATTTTTATATATTGAATAGCGAAGTAAAAATTCGATTTTTATATATTGAATAGCATAGTAAAAATTCGATTTTTATATATTGAATAGCGAAGTAAAAATTCGATTTTTACATATGCAGAGAATACGGACAACGAGGGTGATAAAAAGGCGAGAACGAAGAAGATTTCTATAAAAGAAGTGTCGTGAAGTTGGATAGCTATTTGTGAGAACTTCTCACTCTAAATTTCTTTTTCTAGTTATATATATATATATATACTAGGATGCAGACGGTGTTTAGTAGCACCCGACACCCGTCATCCACAGACCACGGATGACTTGTTTGTTTAATTGTTTGGTTGTGTAGTTGGTTAGATTATTTGGTTTGAATTGAACTGTTTAGTGAAATGAAATTGATTTGATTGATGTGTGAATGGCGTGGGCCTTCACTAGACCGGGGATAAGGCTAGGCCTTGTCCCGTTTCTAGTATCGTGCCGTTATGCCGCCGAAATTTTCTAGAATAAGTTAGAAAAATAAAAATATCATTTTTATTTTGTAAATAAACTGAATAAAAATTCATGTGTTAAAATAAAATGTTTTATCGTTAAAATATAATTTTTAACGTGAATGTGAATAAATAAATATTGATTTACAAACCGGACGGTTTGTTTATGTACACCTATTTGAAGGACATTGATTGGGATGATAAATTTTACACATCGCCCAACTGCACAAATAAAATATGTGTTTGTTGATTTGAAACCCCACACGGGTGTTGGGATGAAATTTGAAGTTCACTCATCCTGATTGATTAAATATGTCGATCGATTGATTAACAGGCTGTTATAAGCGTTAGATATCTATATTTGATGCTTATACAGTGTAGTGCACTTTGGATGATGGTTGATTATTTATCGTTGCTATTATATACATGTGTTGTATGGAATCCATATAATTAACTTTATATGGTAATTGATTGGGCCTCATTCCAATTTAGAAGATAAAGAATATTATAAAATAAAGGTTCATGTGTTGACTGTACTCATCTGTTGAGATTAGTCATGTGTTGAACGAAATATTTTAACAATAAAATTTATATCTTTATCACTATAAAGTAAAGGTTCATGTGTTGACTGTACTCATCCGTTGAGATCAGTCATGAGTTGAACGAAATATTTTGACAATAAAATTTACATCTTTATCATATATAGAATTAGAAATCAACTGGAAAATAGATGAGATGAGTGGTCTCCTGGATATTAATCTGATGTTGGTTTCGGGCTTCGGGGTTAATATTCAGGGAATCGTTGTCTTACTAATTTACGGTTGGAGTCTGATTTAATATCAAACGATAGATACCTTAATTTTCATAATATATAGTAAATAACAAAAATAGTCACACGTGGACAGTACTCATTCGTTGAGATTAGTCATGTGTTGACAAAAAAAATATACATCCATTTGTTGAATATAAAGCCGTGTTGATTAGTGATGCGCTATTTTGATGTGAACGATATTTATATCGATTATATTCGTTTTTGAATTTAAAACAGAAATGAATTGAATATAAAACAATTTCGAAATGAATTGAATATAAAACGATTTCGAAATGAATTGAATATAAAACGATTTCGAAATGAATTGAATATAAAACGATTTCGAAATGAATTGAATATAAAACAATTTCGAAATGAATTGAATATAAAACGATTTCGAAATGAATTGAATATAAATAGATTTCGAAATGAATTGAATCCGAATTGAATATATAATGAATTTGATTCAAATAGAAAACGAGATGAATTTGATTCAAATAGAAAACAAAACGAATTTGATTTGAATAGAAAATGAATTGAATTGAATTGAAAACGAATTGAATATATAACGGATTTGATTTCAATTGAATATATAACGGATTTGTTTTCAATTGAATTGAAAACGAATTCGAATTGAATTGAAAACGAATTCGGATTGAATTGAAAACGAATTGAAATGAATTCAAATTGAATTGAAATTTGAATTGAATAGAAATGAATTTTAAAATGAATTTATAAGAAAAAAATTCAATTTTGATTTGAATTTGACATAAAGGTTGAAATTGTTTTTGAAAATAATTCAAAACTATTTATAAAGTTCGTTTTAAATAGAAATCGACGAAAAATATATTATATATATAACATAATGGCCTGAATAGAACGCGCCGCGCCGAGGCAGTTCGTGAATTTCGACTATTTATTTCAAACGGACATTACGGGAGAACCGACCGTTAGATTCTCCTAAAACTGGAACCGTTGGGTTCGTATCGAAAAGAGCTTACTAAAAAATATTAGAAATTTGAAATCTAATGGTTGGATTTGGAGATACGTTCAAATCAAATTTGGAAAAGGTCGCTGTAAGTGCAGTTCGATGGCCATTGTTGGAAATCGACTGTACGGGCCTTGATAAAATTATTAAAAATAGTAATAATTAGTGTAAAATCATAAGAAATGATTTGGGAAAAATTAGCAGGAAAAAACTCCATATTTGAAAAGATAAAAATAGATTTTTATCGAAATGAACTAGTTTTGAACTAAAATTAAAACTCATTTATTTTTAAATAAATAAATCGGATTTGAAATGGGTTTTAAATAGAATTGAATTGTGGGTTTATTGTGAACTGTGTTTTAAATAACACCAGTTCTTTAACCCGCCAATAAATAAGATGTGATTTGGGTTTATCGTGAACTGTGTTTTAAATAACACTAGTTCTTTAACCCAGTAAAAGGAATGTTAACGAATCTGCAATTAGATTGAAATGTGAATCTATAATCTAAATTATCAAATTTAGAAAGTGAGCGAGAATGGAGTATTCCCAGTTTTGCTCCAAAGCGATAGTTAAATCTTTAATTAGATTTGAACGTGAAATGGGAATTAATTTTACAGATAACACCGTGGTGTTAGATATGGAGCATTACCAGTTTTGCTTCATGGGATGAATAGGTTGGGATTGGGTAATAAAATAAATAATTACTTCGGTGTGGTTCGCTAATCTCGACTAGTTTTGAAAACCATAATTTGGTTTGAAATGACATCCAAAGGAAGATTAAAGAATAAATTTTAAAGAATTTATCTTTGATAAAATTAATGGGAACTTTTCCCAAAAGATGTGAATATTTAAATAACAGAATATTCCGAATTGGAATGAGGCGTATGTTGTGTTTATGTAACATTTGTTTTTAATATACGCGGGTTGTTCGGAAAGGCCGGGTTTATACCCATTCTGAATAACTGATTCGACGATATGTCGAAGATGAAGACGGTGGTTGAAGACCGGAAGTCTTCACATCGTTTGGGTGATTACTGATGATCTTGATTGGGCTGTACACCCAAGATGAGGGAATCCGTTGGTGGTCGTCCAGACGTACCTGGAGATCGATGGATATGCGAGGAAAGTGCCTCCGGTTTCGTTCAGACCCAGAACGAACTTGTAAATGGATTGTGTGTCTGACATTGGATTTTATTCTGTGTTGATTGATTTCTGTTAAATATATATCTGTTTGGCGGCGGAGAATTTATTCTCTTGCTTAACGCCCTTCTCTGAGATGTACGAGCTTAGAGGTTATATTTCGATAGATATCAATCGCATGGCATGAATTGCCTGTGTGGCACGCTGAGTTGCATAGATCAAGGCTTCTCTTGAAAAGCAAAGTCTTGTGGTTGATGATCAAAGCACGGCCTATGTGGCAACTTTGTGTATAACGTGAATTCGCGAGCCTCACACCTCGGTATGAGTCAAAAACGGGATACGGACTGCAGGGAGAGCACGGCGTTTCTTTCTAGATTTGGTGGTGTCAGTGACTTACCAGCCCTGACATTTATATACTTTTCGCCTATGTGGTTGTTGGATGAGGCACCTCGATTATAACACCCCGCCTCCGCTAGGGTCACTCGCAAGGGAATGCACTAGCTTTAGAGGGGCATTATTGGTAAACATCCACAGAAATATCAGAAGACAGAACATATAAAAATAGCGGAAGTAAAAACAAACTTTCATAACATTAATAAATGAGGTCAAAAGCCTTTATACATCAGAGTACATCAAAACCTGTCTTGCTGAAATAAAGAAGCATGAAACCTTTTTCATAAATTATTCCCCAATTAAAACAGTAAAGTAGCCATAGCCAAGGAAAGTCCAAGCCATCCAAGATGACCTTCAAGCCGAAGAAGTCTGAACTAAACAACAGTATTTCCTCCCTGTAACCTGGGGGGAAACGGAAGACAAGAAGCGAAAGAAACGGGGTCAGTCATAAAGACTGGTAAGTCCTATCTACTTCCAGCATAAAAACAGATAAAGATGACATGACATGCATAAACTGAAAGTAAACACAAGGATGATGTCAAGATAGATAAACTGAACCAAAATAACGGGATGAACTACTGTACCCGGATAAACTAATGTGTCATGATAAATTACGATGTCAGATAAAACAAGGTATCAGGCCGTCAGGTTCCTATCAAGCATCACGTCCCATGGTATCTATTTAGTCTAACGTTCTATGGAAATTTTCATATATATATATATATATATATATATATATATATATATATATATATCTTTACTGGTTTTTACATGTATATTTGCTCTGCACCCTCCGTACTAGTATCCCAGCCTTGTTATGTGTTAACCATGAATGTCCCTTACTCAAAGTCGTGTAATGGTCCATGTCAACCTAATATATCGCATATATAGGTTACTCAAATCATATGTTTCTTTCCATGTATATAAGTTCAGTCCTTTGCCATACCTCGTACGGACTTCCTCATGTCGTATTATCCTTGAAATCGTTTGGACTGTCACCCTTGTTCTAGCTAGGCTCTTCCATATGAATCATCGTTTGAACTACTAGGACTTACGCCACCTAGCACCACTAGGGATTACGCTTACCTATTGCACGCTTTCGTATTTCGGTTTGGGTTAAACCACCTAGGCCACTAGGGATTACGCTAACCGTCAACCGCGCCCTTTTTCCCACGCATTCATCGTGAATCGTTTTTCTATAACTGTATGCACATGTATCACATCGTGCCATCCGAGTCCTGTCACAGGGCAAAACAAGAAATACAGGACTCGGTCGGGAGCTTTAGATTTATCTGCCGATGCAGATACTAAGGTCTGCTTTTCTACACGTGGCTATGGTCCCACGAGACCCCTCCCTCAACTAGTGAAAGGCAACACAAGAGACAATCTTGCATGAGAACTACACTCCGGCCAGCCCACATCCTACGGCCTACCTCACCCATAATTAGATAGCAATTATGGTCTGTTGGGTGTTCCCTGCCTTTCCGTACGTACACGCTTGACTTAAGATGGTAGATGATCGACGAACTTGCTATCTCGGGCACCTTATGTATTCGTCGACTCACTGCTATCCACCCCAGTCTTTAGGTTGCTCGCATAGCAACCAAGGCATATTCTTGGTTCTTCTACCGCAGACCTCAACCTCTCGTGAGCCTAGTATAATGACCTGGCAGCTCACAGAGGGATCCCAAGAATATCCTCACGTTCCCCGAAGCCGCTGCTTCGTTACCCAGTTCGCTGGAGCCTTTATCTAAATCAGATAGCCTGCTCCTACACGTATACTTAAACGATGACCTACCGTATCGGGTTACTCATCTATCTAAGAGGTGGTCCAAATTTCCTTGGCTAAGAGTTATTACTTAGTTTCTTTTAACTAAGGTTTACCAATTAGCCTTATTTCCATAATCCTTGTTAACTATGGTTATTTACCTAATCCTCCGAATTAGGGTTCATCTAATGGGTTAAGTGTCACTTAAGTTCATAACTTAGCCCGTCTACAAACCATGTCAAAATTGGCTAAGTATCCAAGTCCAAGACTTAACCCTAGAAACCATGTGTCAAGTTGGCTAAGTATATTAAGCAATCCATAACTTAACCTCATCTAATTATCATTTTAGATTGGTTAATTATATAAATTAACTTGACCTTGTCAAATTACCGAGTCAAATCGGTCAAGCGTATTCAAGTGATTCGTGACTTAGCCTTATCTTGTTTTCACGTTAGATTGGTTAAGTATAGGTCACTTAACCACATCAAACTAACGAGTTAGATTGGTTAAGTATAGGTCACTTAACCTCATCAAATCATCGTGTTAAATTAGTTAAGTGTTTAACTTAACCCTATTAAATTACCAAGTTGGATTAATTAAGTCTAGGCTAACTTAACCCCATCGAATTACCGTGTTTAGATTAGTTAAGTGTGGATTACTTAACCCCATCTAATTACCGTGGTTAGGTTAGTTAAGTCTTAATTACTTAACCTCATCTAATTACCCAGTCGGATTAGTTAAGTGTAAATTACTTAACCCTATCCCCTAATCATCTTGCATGGTTAAGTGTCATTAAGGAAATCAAGCCCGGTCCCACTTAACCTACCCATTCGTGTCATATCGGTTAAGTGTCATTAGTCAAATTTACTTAACCTTATCATGTGGCATTAATTTAATTAATGCACCCCAACCTCTCACATTAGACCTTGTTGTGGTTACTAGTTAAGCCGGGCGGGTCCGGGTAGATTTACACCACAACCTAGTCTAACCTCGGGTCTTAAGCGCGACATGACCAACTTCTCACATTGGGTCCTATTGTTTGCAACTACTAGTTAGGCCGGTCGGTTCCGGGTAGTTTTACGTTGCAAACTCAACCCAACCTCGAGTTGGCCACACTTATATTATCTAAGTTCATCATGTTTCCAAAACATGTTACAAGTTTTTCAAGCATTTGGGTAGACCTAACTTAATAGGTAAATTCCCAAAGGGTAGACCTAACTTAATAGGTAAATTCCCTAGCTCATGTTTTTATGCATACTTACATGTCAACTTCCATGTTATCTTTCAAGTCATATTTTCAAGTATAAACACATGTCATATTCAAGTTAAGATTTCGCGACATGTTCATGTTTATCTAACTACCCAAAATCGTGTTTTCCCAACGCAAGCAAAGCGAGTCAACATAGTAGGTATACTATGGCTGCATGTAGACCCCAAGACATGCACGATGCCACAAAAGGGATTGGCTCCAAACATGCATGGCGTCATAAGGGGGTTTGGCCTTAAAACATGCATGATAGAGTCATATAGGGATTGACCATAAGCATGCATACTATCATATAGGATTTGGCCACAAACTTGCATAATATCCTAAAGAGGTTTTGCCACAAACATGCATGAAACATAAGGGGTTTGTGTTCATATGCATGCATAAGCCCCAAGGTCAAGTATTTGCCTATGTTTCACAAGTCAAATGGTTCCCAAAGGTTCATGCTAGCATTTCATGCATAAAGATCCAAACTTGCAAGTTAAACTAGGTTATGCATAGCATGAGAGGCATGATTAAGTCACTCACATGGCCTAAAATCATAAACATGAACACAAGAGGCAAGGTAAGGTTCATATAGGTTCGCATAATCATGTTTAGCCTCATTTTATCCCATGTCATTATCAAAACTATCGTTTCCATCCAAAAGTAGCTAGAACTTACATAGTTAGGCCTAGGGAAAGAAGCAAGAATCATCTTGGCTAAGAAAGGTGCCTCCTTTGTTGAAGAATCGTCATGGAACTCGCATAGCAACGTTAATCTTCCTCCGATTTGGTGTAGCAAACTTGCACCTCTTGATTTGAACCCGATTTAAGTGCTTAGGCTTTAGGAAAAGGGGATGGAGGCCATGATCACTTGGCATTTGGGCAGCACTTCGTGGAGAGGGTGAGTTATGAGGGTTTAGGGTGGCCTTAGGGGTGTTTTATAGAGATTAGGGTGTGTTTTAGGCCATAGGATTAGATCTAGGATAGATTAGGACCATCAGATCTCGGAAGCTTCCAGAACCAGCCCAAGAACTAGACCAGGTGAGACAAACAGGTGCGCCAGGCAACTTGCCCCGGCCACCCCCTGTCGACTGGCAAGTCGACAGGGCTGTCGACTTGGTCTGGGCCCAAGTCGACAGGCCTGTCGACAGCCCTGTCGACGTGGCCTAGGCGGGAAACTTCCCGCCTAGCCCCAGATCTGATTTTCAAAGCTATTTCCGAAGTTCAAATTTCCAGAAATCTTCTTTGGGCCTTTAACGGGTCATACGGACTCCGATTCTCGAAAACTCGGACTCTATTTCGCGTATTTTTCCGAGACGAACGCAATGGCACAGACCGTTTCACTTGATTCAGAATTTATAATTTAATTCTGTCTTGATTCTTGATTTAACGTGTTGTAAAAATTCGGGTTGTTACATTCTCCCCTTCTTAAAGGATTTCGTCCCCGAAATCTCAAAGTTAGGAAGAACATATCCTACCATCCATCATCCATCTACTCAAACCATCATCCACAAGCAACCATTGTCCTTAGGCGACTCCTAATGCTTTATGAATGTATGCAAAATGTGTGTGTACATGTTCCTTAGCTAATGCTAATGATCAGGCCTGAAAAATCTTTTGAATGCAAAAATATGTTTAGTGCTATGAATCCATCATGTATGCAAATAATCCTAGTCATATACACTATATGCGTGCACAAACATTCAACCATATGCAACATCCGCATGATAACACATTCAATTTCATCCATAAACAAGTATAAATACTCGTGCATATGCAATATGAAATGTGACCGAGTCGAGCTAATATCTAATGTAAATTCGCGCATCCACGAGCAACCACTTGCAACCATTTGCAACCATATCAACCATAACATGTTTCAAATACATGTTTACATCCATAGGGTTCTACCTAAGATTCTCTGAAACAGGGTCGAGAAGATAAACAAAACAAACTCCTTACGGGGTTTGTAACAGAAATAGGACCGAGGGGATATCCATAAAAGATAGCCTACAAGCAAGCTCAACAGAAAACAGGGATCGAGGATATACTCTTAAAAAGAGATATCATGCGCGCATCTAGTCTTCAGTCTTCTGAGTCGCATCTCCTTGAGCTTAGTTCCATCGTGCCTTGACCGTCCCATGACTTCATGATTTCCCGTTTCCATAACATGGGTTGGAACTCATTCCCTCGTCGCCTCCCATTCCACTTGCACTTCTTCTTCTTCTAGAACACTTGGCGCAAACAGGACTGCATACTCATGATTCCACGCAAGCTTTCCAAAATTTCATTAGTGAATCCTGGACCTCGTACCACAAGGTATTCCACGTAGAAAAACTTTCTCTTGAAAGTAGACAGGTTGCCATGCGCACTTACTAGTGTAATTCCCATAACCCATACATAATCGAAGTAAACCATCCGTCTTATTAGCGAACACCATTCGATCGGGTTTCTAATTTCCAACAAAGGCATCTAGGGATTCTAAGTAACTAATCATGACAGAACCCAAAAGGTTACGCGATACTTCAAGGGTATTACCAAAGCAAGCCAAGAGTCTAACTACCCTCCTTCTAAAACCGAGAGTGGCACCCCTTACAGGATAACCACTTCATCCCTAGAATCCATCCACAACTTATAAACATAAGCATTATTTCCAAGCTCAACACTTGATATAGACATTCCCAAATCCAAACAAGCCATGAGTAAATGGACCGATCTTCCAATAGGACTTGAGACAAAAACGGGATCCTCTACTACGCTAGTACTAAGGTGCAGAGACTCAACTATCGAAGAGGACTTAAAAGATGCGGTGATCAAAACAAAGTCCCGACAGGATGATAGAGAAGAAAAGCTAAACCTTTAACAAGATCATTACCCTCCTTCTGAGGTACCCTAGAAATGAGAGCATACTATTGCCCTCCGAATAATCTTGTCCCCGTTCCATGATACTTAACTATCCGTCCCGTTTCACCATGCCAAAGGTACTCTCTCGTCATGGGTTTCATTGTTCATCTTTCTCCCTCCTTTTAGGACTCAGCCATACCAACATGTTGCTTACCCCTGAGCTCGTATCCTTTATCCTTGTTCTTACTATCCTTTCATGCATAACTCTGCAACGGTCTCTCGAGAACCACCTCCATCGTACGGGAAACACTTACGCAGCTAGAAAGACTAGTCGCAGTCAAAACCACTGTGACTACAGATGGAGGAAAGAAAGGAAAAGAGATTCAATCAAGGAAACAAGGATAATGCTAATGGCCTTTGGGGAATAGCCTTTTTCTTTTTAAAAGAAAATTTTCTTGAAAAATGCTTCTTTGTAAACGGTTTTTCAAATAATTTTCAGAAGGTCTTTAAAAACTTTTGCCCAGTCTAGTAACCTTCTGCTCTGATACCAAATGTAACACCCCGCCTCCGCTAGGGTCACTCGCAAGGGAATGCACTAGCTTTAGAGGGGCATTATTGGTAAACATCCACAGAAATATCACAAGACAGAACATATAAAAATAGCGGAAGTAAAAACAAACTTTCATAACATTAATAAATGAGGTCAAAAGCCTTTATACATCAGAGTACATCAAAACCTGCCTTGCTGAAATAAAGAAGCATGAAACCTTTTTCATAAATTATTCCCCAATTAAAACAGTAAAGTAGCCATAGCCAAGGAAAGTCCAAGCCATCCAAGATGACCTTCAAGCCGAAGAAGTCTGAACTAAACAACAGTATTTCCTCCCTGTAACCTGGGGGGGAAACGGAAGACAAGAAGCGAAAGAAACGGGGTCAGTCATAAAGACTGGTAAGTCCTATCTACTTCCAGCATAAAAACAGATAAAGGTGACATGACATGCATAAACTGAAAGTAAACACAAGGATGATGTCAAGATAGATAAACTGAACCAAAATAACGGGATGAACTACTGTACCCAGATAAACTAAGGTGTCATGATAAATTACGATGTCAGATAAAACAAGGTATCAGGCCGTCAGGTTCCTATCAAGCATCACGTCCCATGGTATCTATTTAGTCTAACGTTCTATGGAATTTTTCATATATATATATATATATATATATATATATATATATCTTTACTGGTTTTTACATGTATATTTGCTCTGCACCCTCCGTACTAGTATCCCAGCCTTGTTATGTGTTAACCATGAATGTCCCTTACTCAAAGTCGTGTAATGGTCCATGTCAACCTAATATATCGCATATATAGGTTACTCAAATCATATGTTTCTTTCCATGTATATAAGTTCAGTCCTTTGCCGTACCTCGTACGGGCTTCCTCATGTCGTAATATCCTTGAAATCGTTTGGACTGTCACCCTTGTTCTAGCTAGGCTCTTCCATATGAATCATCATTTGAACTACTAGGACTTACGCCACCTAGCACCACTAGGGATTACGCTTACCTATTGCACGCTTTCGTATTTCGGTTTGGGTTAAACCACCTAGGCCACTAGGGATTACGCTAACCGTCAACCGCGCCCTTTTTCCCACGCATTCATCGTGAATCGTTTTTCTATAACTGTATGCACATGTATCACATCGTGCCATCCGAGTCCTGTCACATGGCAAAACAAGAAATACAGGACTCGGTCGGGAGCTTTAGATTTATCTGCCGATGCAGATACTAAGGTCTACTTTTCTACACGTGGCTATGGTCCCACGAGACCCCTCCCTCAACAAGTGAAAGGCAACACAAGAGACAATCTTGCATGAGAACTACACTCCGGCCAGCCCACATCCTACGGCCTACCTCACCCATAATTAGATAGCAATTATGGTCTGTTGGGTGTTCCCTGCCTTTCCACAAGTACACGCTTGACTTAAGATGGTAGATGATCGACGAACTTGCTATCTCGGGCACCTTATGTATTCGTCGACTCACTGTTATCCACCCCAGTCTTTAGGTCGCTCGCATAGCAACCAAGGCATATTCTTGGTTCTTCTACCGCAGACCTCAACCTCTCGTGAGCCTAGTATAATGACCTGGCAGCTCACGGAGGGATCCCAAGAATATCCTCACGTTCCCCGAAGCCGCTGCTTCGTTACCCAGTTCGCTGGAGCCTTTATCTAAATCAGATAGCCTGCTCCTACACGTATACTTAAACGATGACCTACCGTATCGGGTTACTCATCTATCTAAGAGGTGGTCCAAATTTCCCTGGCTAAGAATTATTACTTAGTTTCTTTTAACTAAGGTTTACCACTTAGCCTTATTTCCATAATCCTTGTTAACTATGGTTATTTACCTAATCCTCCGAATTAGGGTTCATCTAATGGGTTAAGTGTCACTTAAGTTCATAACTTAGCCCGTCTACAAACCATGTCAAAATTGGCTAAGTATCCAAGTCCAAGACTTAACCCTACAAACCATGTGTCAAGTTGGCTAAGTATATTAAGCAATCCATAATTTAACCTCGTCTAATTATCATTTTAGATTGGTTAATTATATAAATTAATTTGACCTTGTCAAATTACCGAGTCAAATCGGTCAAGCGTATTCAAGTGATTCGTGACTTAGCCTTATCATGTTTTCACGTTAGATTGTTTAAGTATAGGTCACTTAACCACATCAAACTAACGAGTTAGATTGGTTAAGTATAGGTCACTTAACCTCATCAAATCATCGTGTTAAATTAGTTAAGTGTTTAACTTAACCCTATTAAATTACCAAGTTGGATTAATTAAGTCTAGGCTAACTTAACCCCATCGAATTACCGTGTTTAGATTAGTTAAGTGTGGATTACTTAACCCCATCTAATTACCGTGGTTAGGTTAGTTAAGTCTTAATTACTTAACCTCATCTAATTACCCAGTCGGATTAGTTAAGTGTAAATTACTTAACCCTATCCCTTAATCATCTTGCATGGTTAAATGTCATTAAGGAAATCAAGCCCGGTCGCACTTAACCTACCCATTCGTGTCATATCGGTTAAGTGTCATTAGTCAAATTTACTTAACCTTATCATGTGGCATTAATTTAATTAATGCACTCTTAACCTCTCACATTAGACCTTGTTGTGGTTACTAGTTAAGCCGGGCGGGTCCGGGTAGATTTACACCACAACCTAGTCTAACCTCGGGTCTTAAGCGTGACATGACCAACTTCTCACATTGGGTCCTATTGTTTGCAACTACTAGTTAGGCCGGTCGGTTCCGGGTAGTTTTACGTTGCAAACTCAACCCAACCTCGAGTTGGCCACACTTATATTATCTAAGTTCATCATGTTTCCAAAACATGTTACAAGTTTTTCAAGCATTTGGGTAGACCTAACTTAATAGGTAAATTCCCAAAGGGTAGACCTAACTTAATAGGTAAATTCCCAAGCTCATGTTTTTATGCATACTTACATGTCAACTTCCATGTTATCTTTCAAGTCATATTTTCAAGTATAAACACATGTCATATTCAAGTTAAGATTTCGCGACATGTTCATGTTTATCTAACTACCCAAAATCGTGTTTTCCCAACGCAAGCAAAGCGAGTCAACATAGTAGGTATACTATGGCTGCATGTAGACCCCAAGACATGCACGATGCCACAAAAGGGATTGGCTCCAAACATGCATGGCGTCATAAGGGGGTTTGGCCTTAAAACATGCATGATAGAGTCATATAGGGATTGACCATAAGCATGCATACTATCATATAGGATTTGGCCACAAACTTGCATAATATCCTAAAGAGGTTTTGCCACAAACATGCATGAAACATAAGGGGTTTGTGTTCATATGCATGCATAAGCCCCAAGGTCAAGTATTTGCCTATGTTTCACAAGTCAAATGGTTCCCAAAGGTTCATGCTAGCATTTCATGCATAAAGATCCAAACTTGCAAGTTAAACTAGGTTATGCATAGCATGAGAGGCATGATTAAGTCACTCACATGGCCTAAAATCATAAACATGAACACAAGAGGCAAGGTAAGGTTCATATAGGTTCGCATAATCATGTTTAGCCTCATTTTATCCCATGTCATTATCAAAACTACCGTTTCCATCCAAAAGTAGCTAGAACTTACATAGTTAGGCCTAGGGAAAGAAGCATGAATCATCTTGGCTAAGAAAGGTGCCTCCTTTGTTGAAGAATCGTCATGGAACTCGCATAGCAACGTTAATCTTCCTCCGATTTGGTGTAGCAAACTTGCACCTCTTGATTTGAACCCGATTTAAGTGCTTAGGCTTTAGGAAAAGGGGATGGAGGCCATGATCACTTGGCATTTGGGCAGCACTTCGTGGAGAGGGTGAGTTATGAGGTTTTAGGGTGGCCTTTGGTTGTGTTTTATAGAGATTAGGGTGTGTTTTAGGCCATAGGATTAGATCTAGGATAGATTAGGACCATCAGATCTCGGAAGCTTCCAGAACCAGCCCAAGAACAAGACCAGGTGAGACAAACAGGTGCGCCAGGCAACTTGCCCCGGCCACCCCCTATCGACAGGCAAGTCGACAGGGCTGTCGACTTGGTCTGGGCCCAAGTCGACAGGCCTGTCGACAGCCTTGTCGACGTGGCCTAGGCGGGAAACTTCCCGCCTAGACCCAGATCTGATTTTCAAAGCTATTTCCGAAGTTCAAATTTCCAGAAATCTTCTTTGGGCCTTTAACGGGTCATACGGACTCCGATTCTCGAAAACTCGGACTCTATTTCGCGTATTTTCCGAGACGAACGCAATGGCATAGACCGTTTCACTTGATTCAGAATTTATAATTTAATTCTGTCTTGATTCTTGATTTAACGTGTTGTAAAAATTCGGGTTGTTACATCGATTTTAGGTCTGTAAGGACCGGGAAACGTGTGTTCAGGAATACTAATCCTCTAACGTAAGTGAGGACCGGCCCTGAAGATCCAGGATTGCCCAGAGTGTGTAGTCCTGAGACATTTGCTAGAGTGTCTCGAAGCGGAGAGGAGCTTGCCCCATGCCTCGACTCATGACGGAAATCCAATTTCCAATACGTGTGTTGCGGTTTTAATTGTAGAACTAGTATGGCGACATAGTAGATGGTAGCTATGCCGCCTATGATCGATATTTATGATTGAAATTGTTTTGACACTATACACCTATAACAGTATCAAATAATGTGTTTTAAACGTATCAAGCTTGCTTTGGCTGTTATAAGGGAAAACCCTATCCTCCGGCTTGCGTTGCATTGTGTGATGGGACATGGGTCTTATAACAGCTTCATTTTTCTTTATTTAGCATTGCGCTGTTTGTTCTATGCACTGGTATTCTTGGGAGGAAACCCGTTCCGTGTTATACGGCGCGGTCCCTTGATTTACCTAACTTTAAAACCAATATTAATAACTGTTTTAGTTCTCACACCAGTCACATGACTGACCTGGAGTTTATTGTTTTAACCTAAACTCTGGGTGCCCCTATTTTCCGCACGGGCAGCTAGTTGTTTTGGTTTTGCAGATTTATATTCACAGGATCCTGATTTACAGCTGGAACGATGCTCGAAAAGCTCTGTATCCGTGTATCACTTTCAGTTGTGTTTTGTATATTTTTCCGCTGCTATGTATTTATTGTAATCTCTGATATTTATCGAATGTATAGTATTCATTTATACTCTGTATATTCTTGTATCTGATGGAATTGTTGTAATAACAATGAAATGTTCTTCCGTCTGCGTTCTGTTTTGTCTTGTCCTCACAGTAATTCGTTCTTTCTCATCTCTTCGGAGACCGGGGAAGTTCGGGTCGCTTCATTTGGTATCAGAGCTTTGGTTTATAGAGCTCGAAAACAAGACACATTAGAACCATACGAAAGAATTCATCAGATATTGGATTAGTAATATCCAATTAGAATGACTCGTTAGAGATAGGAACAGTAGTATCCTAGGACGAGTGTGAAGAGTATATTTTTCAAAAGAAAACAATTTTGTTTTGAAAATTTAAATCGTTTTATACGTATTTGATTATTTATTTATTTTGAATTTGGACAATCTATTATATAAAGGTTTTGCATATACGTGTCATGAACGTATATTCGAAGTTTTAATATATTAGATAAATATAGAGTCACACTCTAGTCGCCCGGACATGGTCCTGATGATGAAGTATACCATCACCAGTATTTATTTTCGAGTGACGAAGGTGTGAGAACCAAAACTAATATAGCTAGAACACTTTGTTGTGAATTGGCATCAAGAACATGATTTTCTTTATATGTAGTAAAATTATGAATTTGAAACTCTAATTTACTAATTGACTGATGTTTGTGTTGTTTGTCTATTTGTTTGCTAATTTTGAACCATTTAGTCTAATTGCACCAAATATTGAACTGTATTGAAAATTGGTCGCATTTGCTTGCATATACATATACTAACATTGAACAGGTCATAGCAAGGAGGCCAGAGCCGAAGAATAAAATTTGTTTGCCCGATAAATAGGTACATGTTTACTATAATTTACTGTTTGTTTGGGTGATGATGATTTTATGAGCCTATTGGCTAGCCGCTTGGCTTTTTCTTTTTCTTTTTGAGATCAGAAGGCCTATATGGCAATTTCGGGATTTTCTCGTGGCTCCCGGTGCAGGGCAGGTTGTGGCGAAAATTTTCGAAAATTTAGGGTGTTAGCCAAATTTTTGAAAATTTGAAAATTCTCAGAAACTGAAAAGTTGGAGAATGAAAGCCAGATCGAACGTAGAGTTTATTAATCAAACCACTTTCGACTTTGTTCCTTTTTGGGGATGAAAAGTTTTAAGTGGGGGAGATTGTAATAACCCGGAAATCTGAGCCAGTTTAAAATTTTTATTTTGGCAATTTTAGCGAATTTTGAATATTTAAAATGAATTATTTTAAATAATATCGACGAGAAATTTATTTTGAAAAGAATTCGAACGTATATATTATACGCGTCGTCGTTAGAATATAAATAATTATATATAATTATAAAAGGAATTGAAAATGGCGCGGTAGTTCAATAATTCGATTTCAAACTTCAATTGAATGAACCGGGTGCAAAACAATTTGGATTTTAGTGAAACCAAAAATGATAGGATCTAATTGAGAATATCTTTCCAACGAATCCGAAAAATCGAAATTTCATAGCGGGAATCAAAAAATATGTCCAGTTGAAAATTCTTAATAGTCGCTATGGAATTCAGGCCCTTAAAAATAGACATTTTGCAAACGACCTCGGATTTCGACGAAACCATTTTTGTTGGGTCCGTGATGTCAAATTATTTCTAGATTCCAAATTTCATAATTTTTCGATTCAATATGTGAGCGTGGCAAAGGAAAACGCGTTTGACCAGTTTTAGTTGATTTTAATCGACTGGAAAATGGCCATTTTTCTAACGGTCTCAGAATTCGACGAAACTAGTTTTGTTAGGACCGTATCGTCAATTCGAAGGTAGAAAATATTTTTCTGCAATTTATAGGGTTCGTATGTGACCCCGGTAAATTGAAATACGCGTTCAAATTCAATATATAGAGTTATATGTTGATTTTGACGAAACCTGATCGAAACGATCGAATCAGCTTGCGATACATATCCCATTGTGTTCGGAATGGGGGTGAAACGCTATGGACGATAGGCGGTGGGCCTCGTTTAGAGGTCGGAAATAAAAGTTGCTTTTTAGTGAAAATAAAATAATTAAATAATAAAAAAAATAAAAACCCCCTTCTCCTTCTATAACCTCTGTCCCCCCCCCACACTTTTCAGTTCGTTTCAAAAAAAAAAAAAAGGAGAAAGCGTAGAGGAGCACCGCCCCTCCACTTAAACCGCCGCCGCCTCGAGAAGACCCCCCCCCTCAGGCGCCAGAAGAAACGCGAAGAACCCCCCCCCCCCCCCCCCCGGGCGCCAGAAGCGACGCGAAGACCCCCCCCCCCCACCAGCGGCGCGACAACCGCGAAGACCCCCCTGCTGCCTCTCCGCGCAACGATACCCCCCCCCCCCCCACCTCGGCGACGCTGCAAAATCCCCCCCATCTTTCTACAAATCACTGTAAGTCTTTAATTATATTTTTATTTATAAAATCAGTTTTTTTTATATATGAATTAGCATTTATAAAAGCAGAAAATAAAGTATATATAAAGATTTGATTTTTAAAATTGAAAAGATTACATTTTTATTTATAAAAATATGATTTTTATATAAGGAAGAGGTAGAAAAGATTTTTATTCTAGTAAAAACGAGATTTTTATTTATTGAATAGCATAGTAAAAATTCGATTTTTATATATTGAATAACATAGTAAAAATTCGATTTTTATATATTGAATAGCATAGTAAAAATTCGATTTTTATATATTGAATAGCGAAGTAAAATTTCGATTTTTATATATTGAATAGCATAGTAAAAATTCGATTTTTATATATTGAATAGCGAAGTAAAAATTCGATTTTTACATATGTAGAGAATACGGACAACGAAGGTGATAAAAAGGCGAGAACGAAGAAGATTTCTATAAAAGAAGTGTCTTGAAGTTGGATAGCTATTTTTGAGAACTTCTCACTCTAAATTTCTTTTTCTAGTTATATATATATATATACTAGGATGCAGACGGTGTTTAGTAGCACCCGACACCCGTCATCCACAGACCATGGATGGCTTGTTTGTTTATTTGTTTGGTTGTGTAGTTGGTTAGATTATTTTGTTTGAATTGAACTGTTTGGTGAAATGAAATTGATTTGATTGATGTGTGAATGGTGTGGGCCTTCACTAGACCGGGGATAAGGCTAGGCCTTGTCCCGTTTCTAGTATCGTGCCGTTATGCCGCCGAAATTTTCTAGAATAAGTTAGAAAAATAAAAATATCATTTTTATTTTGTAAATGAACTGAATAAAAATTCATGTGTTAAAATAAAATGTTTTATCGTTAAAAATATAATTTTTAACGTGAATGTGAATAAATAAATATTCATTTACAAACCGGACGGTTTGTTTATGTACACCTATTTGAAGGACATTGATTGGGACGATAAATTTTACACATCGCCCAACTGCACAAATAAAATCTGTGTTTGTTGATTTGAAACCCCACACGGGTGTTGGGATGAAATTTGAAGTTAACTCATCCTGATTGATTAAATATGTCGATCGATTGATTAACAGGCTGTTATAAGCGTTAGATATCTATACTTGATGCTTATACAGTGTAGTGCACTTTGGATGATGGTTGATTATTTATCGTTGCTATTATATACATGTGTTGTATGGAATCCATATAATTAACTTTATATGGTAATTGATTGGGCCTTATTCCAATTTAGAAGATAAAGAATATTATAAAATAAAGGTTCATGTGTTGACTGTACTCATCCGTTGAGATTAGTCACGTGTTGAACGAAATATTTTAACAATAAAATTTATATCTTTATCACTATAAAGTAAAGGTTCATGTGTTGATTATACTCGTCCGTTGAGATTAGTCATGAGTTGAACAAAATATTTTAACAATAAAATTTACATCTTTATCATATATAGAATTAGAAATCAACTGGAAAATAGATGAGATGAGTGGTCTCCTGGATATTAATCTGATGTTGGTTTCGGCCTTCGGGGTTAATATTCAGGGAATCGTTCTCTTACTAATTTACGGTTGGAGTCTGATTTAATATCAAAGGATAGATACCTTAATTTTCATAATATATAGTAAATAACAAAAATAGTCACACGTGGACAGTACTCATTCGTTGAGATTAGTCATGTGTTGACAAAAAAAATATAGATCCATTTGTTGAATATAAAGCCGTGTTGATTAGTGATGCGCTATTTTGACGTGAACGATATTTATATCGATTATATTCGTTTTTGAATTTAAAACAGAAATGAATTGAATATAAAACGATTTCGAAATGAATTGAATATAAAACGATTTCGAAATGAATTGAATACAAAACGATTTCGAAATGAATTGAATATAAAACGATTTCGAAATGAATTGAATATAAAACGATTTCGAAATGAATTGAATATAAAACGATTTCGTAACGAATTGAATCCGAATTGAATATATAATTAATTTGATTCAAATAGAAAATGAGATGAATTTGATTCAAATAGAAAACAAAACTTATTTGATTTGAATAGAAAATGAATTGAATTGAAATGAAAACGAATTGAATTTGAATTGAATATATAACGGATTTGATTTCAATTGAATATATAACGGATTTGTTTTCAATTGAATTGAAAACGAATTGAATTGAAAACGAATTTGGATTGAATTGAAAACGAATTGAAATGAATTCAAATTGAATTGAAATTTGAATTGAATAGAAATGAATTTTAAAACGAATTTATAAGAAAAAAAATTCAATTTTGATTTGAATTTGAAATAAAGGTTGAAATTGTTTTTGAAAATAATTCAAAACTATTTATAAAATTCGTTTTAAATAGAAATCGATGAAAAATATATTATATATATTATATATATATAATATAATGGCCTGAATAGAACGCGCCGCGCCGAGGCAGTTCGTGAATTTCGACTATTTATTTCAAACGGACATTACGGGAGATCCGACCGTCGGATTCTCCTAAAACCGGAACCGTTGGGTTCGTATCGAAAAGTGCTTTCTAACGAATATTAGAAATTTGAAATCTAACGGTTGGATTTGGAGATACGTCCAAATCAAATTTGGAAAAGGTCGTTGTAAGTGCAGTTCGATGGCCATTGTTGGAAATCGACTGTACGGGCCTTGATAAAATTATTAAAAATAGTAATAATTAGTGTAAAATCATAAGAAATGATTTGGGAAAAATTAGGAGGAAAAAACTCCATATTTGAAAAGATAAAAATAGATTTTTATCGAAATGAACTTGTTTTGAACTAAAATTAAAACCCATTATTTTTAAATAAATAAATCGGATTTGAAATGGGTTTTAAATAGAATTGAATTGTGGGTTTATCATGAACTGTGTTTTAAATAACACCAGTTCTTTAACCCGCCAATAAATAAGATGTGATTTGGGTTTATCGTGAACTGTGTTTTAAATAACACTAGTTCTTTAACCCAGTAAAAGGAATGTTAACGAATCTGCAATTAGATTGAAATGTGAATCTATAATCTAAATTATCAAATTTAGAAAGTGAGCGAGAATGGAGTATTCCCAGTTTTGCTCCAAAGCGATAGTTAAATCTTTAATTAGATTTGAACGTGAAATGGGAATTAATTTTACCGATAGCACCGTGGTGTTAGATATGGAGCATTACCAGTTTTGCTTCATGGGATGAATAGGTTGGGATTGGGTAATAAAATAAATAATTACTTCGTTGTGGTTCGCTAATCTCGACTAGTTTGGAAAACCATAATTTGGTTTGAAATGACATCCAAAGGGAGATTAAAGAATAAATTTTAAAGAATTTATCTTTGATAAAATTAATGGGAACTTTTCCCCAAAGATGTGAATATTTAAATAACAGAATATTCCGAATTGGAATGAGGCGTATGTTGTGTTTATGTAACATTTGTTTTTAATATACGCGAGTTTTTCGGAAAGGCCGGGTTTATACCCATTCTGAATAACCGATTCGACGATATGTCGAAGATGAAGACGGTGGTTGAAGACCGGAAGTCTTCACATCGTTTGGGTGATTACTGATGATCTTGATTGGGATGTACAACCAAGCTGAGGGAATCCGTTGGTGGTCGTCCAGACGTACCTGGAGATCGATGGATATGAGAGGAAAGTGCCTCCAGTTTCGTTCAGACCCAAAACGAACTTGTAAATGGATTGTGTGCCTGACATTGGATTTTATTCTGTGTTGATTGATTTCTGTTAAATATATATCTGTTTGGCGGCGGAGAATTTATTCTCTTGCTTAACGCCCTTATCTGAGACGTACGAGCTTAGAGGTTATATATCGATAGATATCAATCGCATGGCACGAATTGCCTGTGTGGCACGCTGAGTTGCATAGATCAAGGCTTCTGTTGAAAAGCAAAGTCTTGTGGTTGATGATCAAAGCACGGCCTACGTGGCAGCTTTGTGTATAACGTGAATTCGCGAGCCTCACACCTCGGTATGAGTCAAAAACGGGATACGGACTGCAGGGAGAGCACGACGTTTCTTTCTAGCTTTGGTGGTGTCAGTGACTTACCAGACCTGACATTTATATACTTTTCACCTATGTGGTTGTTGGATGAGGCGCCTCGATTTTAGGTCTGTAAGGACCGGGAAACATGTGTTCAGGAATACTAATCCTCTAACGTAAGTGAGGACCGGCCCTGAAGATCCAAGATTGCCCAGAGTGTGTAGTCCTGAGACACTTGCTAGAGTGTCTCGAAGCGGAGAGGAGCTTGCCCCTTGCCTCGACTCATGACGGAAATCCAATTTCCAATACGTGTGTTGCGGTTTTAATTGTAGAACTAGTATGGCGACATAGTAGATGGTAGCTATGCCGCCTATGATTGATATTTATGATTGAAATTGTTTTGACACTATACACCAATAATAGTATCAAATAATGTGTTTTAAACGTATCAAGCATGCTTTGGCTGTTATAAGGGAAAATCCTATCCTCCGGCTTGCGTTGCATTGTGTGATGGGACCTGGGTCTTATAACAGCTTCATTTTTCTTTATTTAGCATTGCGTTGTTTGTTCTATGCACTGGTATTCTTGGGAGGAAACCCGTTCCGTGTTATACGGCGTGGTCCCTTGATTTACCTAACTTTAAAACCAATATTAATAACTGTTTTAGTTCTTACACCAGTCACATGACTGACCTGGAGTTTATTGTTTTAACCTAAACTCTGGGTGCCCCTATTTTCCGCACGGGCAGCTAGTAGTTTCGGTTTTGCAGATTTATATTCACAGGATCCTGATTTACAGCTGGAACGATGCTCGGAAAGCTCTGTATCCGTGTATCACTTTCAGTTGTGTTTTGTATATTTTTCCGCTGCTATGTATTTATTGTAATCTCTGATATTTATCGAATGTATAGTATTCATTTATACTCTGTATATTCTTGTATCTGATGGAATTGTTGTAATAACAATGAAATGTTCTTCCGTCTGCGTTCTGTTTTGTCTTGTCCTCACAGTAATTCGTTCTTTCTCATCTCTTCGGAGATCGGGGAAGTTCGGGTCGCTTCAGCAGCTCTCCGATCCGAATCGTAACAGCTCCCCGATCCGAACAACAACATCTCTGCGATCCGATCCGCTATGATGCTTTCTATGTTCTTCAACGCTTTATATCTCGACTTTGTGTTGCCCAGTTCACAAAGTGGGCTAACACACAACTAGAAGAGATATACGGATACAAAGCTTTTCGGATATCATTCCAGCTGTAAACCAGGATCCTGTGAATATAAATATGCAAAACCCTAACTATTAGCTGCCCATGTCAAAATAAGGGCACCAAGAGTTTAGATTACAACAATAAACTCCAGGTCAGTCATGTGACTGGTGTGAGAACTAAAACAGTTATTAATCTTTATTTTTAGAGTTAGGTAAATCAAGGGACCACGCCGTATAACACGGAACGGGTTTCCTCCCAAGATCACCAGTGCATAAAACAAACAGCGCAATGCTAAATAAGGAAAAATGAAGCTATTATAAGACCCAGTTCCCATCACACAATGCAACGCAAGCCGGAGGATAGGGTTTTTACCTTATAATAGCCAAGAATGCTTGATACGTTTAAAACAAATCATTTGATACTATCATAAGTGCATAGTGTATAAAACAACTTCAAATCGTAAGTATTAATCATAGACGGCATAAGCGCCCCATCCCACTATGTCGCCATACTAGGCTCTACAAATAAAACCGCAAATGTCACGTATTTTGAAATTGGATTTCCGTCTGTGAACCGAGGCAAAAGATAGTCATCTACCGATTCGAGACGCTCTAGTCCGTGTCTCAGGTCAGAGCTCGACTGACCTTTGGATCGTCAGGGCCGGTCCACCGATGTGGATTAAAATGCCTGAACACTGCGTTTCCCCACCCTTTGGGGTGTCAATGAGCCAACTAAATGACTCCATCGGTTCGAGAACGACCGATATATCCGAGGCGCCTCACAACAGCAACAACCACATAAGTCAAACTCGTCAGGGCGTGTAAAACCACTGACGCCACTTCTAACTAGAAGGAAACACATGCCCTCCCTGAGGTCCTCTCTCGTTTCTGGTTCACACCGAGTGTGAAACTCGCGAAGTAAACGTTACACAAAGCTACGCCACAAAGGCCGTGCTTCGATCATCAACCACAAGACTTTGCTTTTCAACAGAATCCTAGATCATTCGCCACTTAGGCATGCCACACAGGCAATTCACTCTGTGCGTTTGATATCCATTAGTATATAACCCCTGAGCTCGTACGTCTCAGAGAAGGGCGTTAAGCAAGAGAATAAATTCTCCGCCGCCAAACAGATATATATTTAATAGAAATCGATCACACAGACTAAAATCCAATGTCAGACACACAGTCCATTTACAAGTCTGTTCTGGGTCTGAACGAAACCGGAGGCACCTAGTACCCCGCATATCCATCGATGTCCAAGTACGTCTGGACGATCACCAACTGTTTCCATCTTCTTGGGTGTACATCCCAATCAAGATCATCAGTAATCACCCAAACGACGTGAAGACCTCCGGTCTTCGACCACCGTCTTCATCTTCAACTTATCGTCGTATCAGTTATTCAGAATGGGATAAACCCAGCCTTTCCGAATAACTCACGTATATTATAAACAAGTGTTACACAAACACAACATACACCTCATTCCAGTTCATCAGTCACTAACCGTAAATTAACAAGAGAATAATTCCCTAAATATTAACCCCGAAGGCCGAAACCAACATCAGACCAATATCCAGAAAATCATTCTGCTTAGCTAACCAACAGTTAGTTTCTAAATTTTACATTCTTAGGGAAAGGTTCCCATTAATTTTATCAAAGATAAATTCTTTTAAATTTATTCTTTAATCTGCTTTTGAATATCAATTCAAAATAGTCGGGATTAGCGAACCTTACCGAAGTAATCATTGGTTTTAATTTTCCAATCCCCACCTATTTATCCCATGAAGTAAAACTATTAATACTTTATATCTAACACCACGGTGTTATCGGTAAATTCAATTACCATTTCACGTTAAAATCTAATTAAAGATTTAACTATCGCCTGGAGCAAAACTGGTGATACTCCATTCTCGATATTTTCAATCTAATTAAAGATTCATTAAAACTCCACTTAGTTTTAATCTTTAACTGGGTTGAAGAATCAGTGTCATTTAAAACACGGTTCACGATAAACCCAAAATCACATTCCATTAATTATCGGGTTAAAGAACAAGTGTTATTTAAAACACTGTTCACGATAAACCCAAAAATCAATACCAATTCAATTCCAATTAAATATTATTTAATTGGTACACATCATTAAATCTAAATAAAAAGATTTAATCTTTTCTCAACTGGGCTTAAGAACAGTGTTAATGAAGACACCATTCACGACAAACCCAAATCACATTTTATATTAAATACAAGGCTCTGAATAAAAAATATATCTGCTTATATTCAATATCAGATTCTACGACCAACAAATATCATATTGGAAATAACGATACAAATATATCTTTCAAATTTCCATAACAATATCTGTGAAATCACGAAATCCAACATCGAAATAATCCAAAAACCATTTCGATTCAAATCCATTCCAATTCAATTATTGGAAATTCTGGTTATTTTTAAAACCCTTTTCAAATTCAATTTATTTATTTAAAAATAAATATAATTTTAATTCTAGTTCAAAACTAGTTTATTTCGATAAAAATCTATTTTTATCTTTTCAAGTATGGAGTTTTTCATCCCAATTCTTCTCAAATCATTTCTTATGATTTTACACAAATTATTGATATTTTTAATAATTTTATCAAGCCCGTACAGTCGATTTCCATCAATGGCCATCAAACTGCACTTACAACGACCTTTCCCAAATTTGATTTCGACATAATTCCAAATCCAACCGTTAGATTTCAAATTTCTAATATTCATTAGAAAGCTCTTTTCGATACGATCCGAACGGTTCCGGTTTTAGGAGAATCCGACGGTCGGATCTCCCGCAATGTCAATTCGAAGTCAATGGTCGAAATTCGCGAACTGCCGCGGCGCGGCGCTTTCTATTCAGGCCATTATATTATATATAATATATACTTCATCGATTTCCATTTTAAAACTTATTTTATAAATTGTTTTAAATTCGTTTTCAAAATGATTTCAACTTATTTTCCAAATTCAAATCAAAATTTAATTTTCCCTTACAAATTCGTTTTAAATTCATTTCAAATTGATTTCAATTCAAATCGATTTTGAATTCAATTTCAGTTCATTTTCAATTCAATTCAATTTCAATTCGAATTCATTTCTATTCAATTTCAATTCTATTCAATTTCAATTCTATTCAATTTCAATTCGAATTCATTTTAATTCAAAATATCAGCTTTTGAAATCACTTTCGATGTTCATTATAAAATGAATAAAATCGATATAAATATCGTTCACGTCAAAATGGCGTAAATCTAATCAACACGGCTTCATATATTCCTATTTTCAAATATTCTATTTTAAATATTTCCTTTTCAAATATTTCTATTCAAATATTTCTTTTTCAAAACTGGAATGAGGCCCAACCAATTACCATATAATGTTAATTATATGGATTTTCTACAACACATGTATACAATAACAACGATGAATAATCAACCATCATCCAAAGTGCATTCTACACTGTATAAGCATCAAATATAAATATTCAACGCTTATAATAGCCTGTCAATCAATCGATCGACATACAACTAAACAATCAGGATTAGTGCACGTCAAATATCATCCCAATACCCATGTGGGGTTCAAACAATCAAACAAAGATTTTATTTGTGCAGTTGGGCGATGTGTAAAATTTATCATCCCAATCAATATCTGTCAAATGTGTGTATATAAACAAATCATTCGATTAGTTTATATTAATTTATTTCATTCCATATACACGTTAAAAATTCTATTTTCAACTATAAAATATATTTTTTAACTGTATAAATATTTTATTTTATTTCACAACACACAATCAACTACACATCAAAATCAAACAAACAAGCATACAAGCCGTCCATGGTCTGTGGACGACGGGTGTCGGGTGCCACTAAACACCATCTGCATCCTAGTATATATTTCAACTAGAAAATTGAATTAAAGGTGAGAAGTTCTCACCGATATGCTAAACCAGACGCCTCGACGCTTCTTATGTAGAAAGTCTCCGCCGTTTCTTTTTTCATTACATTCGTCATCCGTATTCACTGCATATACAAAAATCGAATTTTTTACTTCGCTATTCAATATATAAAAATTGAATTTTTACTTCGCTATTCAATATATAAAAATCGAATTTTTACTTCGCTATTCAATATATAAAAATCAAATTTTTACTTCACTATTCAATATATAAAAATCGAATTTTTATAATCTCTACTTTATAAAAATCATATTTTTATAACGCCTAAAGATTATATTTTAACCTAGCTATAAATAGAGAAAAGATTATATTTTTCTTATCATAAAATTTTGACCTTTAACACTTTAAAAATCTAATCTTTATTTCACTAAAGATCTAAACTTTTTGTTTCTAAAAATCTATACTTTATATGTTCAAAAATCCATACTTTTTGTGTTCAAAAATCCATAATTTTTGTGTTCAAAAATCCATACTTTTTGTGTTCAAAAATCAATACTTTTTGTGTTCAAAATATAATTATTAATTAATTAAATTAAGCACATAAGAAAACACTCACTGTTAATTTTCTTTCTAGACAATTCTTCATCTTCACTGTATCGCACTACAGGTTGCTCGCTTCCTAGGGTTCAGTATTGCGCCACCCTGAAATGACTGGAGGTCCATCGAGCGGTGGCGAACGGAGCACCGGACCCTCCTCCACGAACGCCTAGATGGGCATGCCATTCGGTGGTCACATCAGTGGTGGAGCCGCCTGAACTGAACGGAGCGAAGGTGGATTTACGATTTGAGGCACGGTGGAGGTTCACGGTGGCAGGGCGATAAGGAGGAGGGCTTGGTCGAACGTCGATAGGCGGAGCAGGTGGTCGGTCCTTCACGCGATGAATTTTTCGTCGTGCCCCTTTTTTTTGTTTTTTTTCCTCTTATTCGAAATCGATTTCTGACATGGGAATGGGGTTGGGGGCGTTGACCTGAGGAGATGGGAGCTAGGGGTTTTTTATTTATTAATTTAATTTAATTTTATTCTCCCAAAAGTAACTTTTAATTTCGAACTTGAAATCGAACCCACCGACTGTCGTCCACAGCGTATTACCCCCATTCCGAACACAATGGGATATGTTTCGTAGGCCAATTCGGCTGTTACGATCAGTTTTCGTCAAAATCAAAATATAACTCTATATATTGAATTTGAACGCGCATTTCAAATTACTGGGGCCACATACTAACTCGAAAAATTCCAGAAAAATATTTTCTAGCTTCGTATTGACGATACGGTCCTAACAAAACTAATTTCATCGAATTTTGAGACCGTTAGAAAAATGGCCATTTGCCAGTCGATTAAAATCAACTGAAACTGGCCAAACGCGTTTTCATATGCCACTCTCACATATTGATTCGAAAAATTATGAAAATTGGAACCTAGAGATAATATGACATCATGGATCCAACAAAAGTGGTTTCATCGAAATTCGAGGTCGTTTGCAAAATTCCCATTTTTAAGGGCCTGAATTCCATAGCGACTATTCTGAATTTTCAACTGGGCATATCTTTTTATCCCCGCAATGAAATTTCAGTTTTTGGATTTGTTGGAAAGATATTCTCAAATAGATTCTAATATTTTTGGTTTCACTAAAATCCGGTTTGTTTTGCACCCGGTACATTCATTTGAAGTTTGAAATCGAATTATCGAACTACCGCGCCATTTTCAATTCCTTTTATAATTATATATTATTATTTATATTCTAACGACGATGTATATAATATGTACGTTCGAATTCTATTCAAAATAAATTTCTCGTCGATATTTTTCAAAATAATCTATTTTAAATGTTCAAAATTCAGTAAAATTGCCAAAATAAAAATTTTAAACTGGCTCACATTTCCGGGTTGTTACAGAAAAGGTCGCTGTAAAAGCAGTTCGATGGTCGTTGATGGAAATCGACTGTGCGGGCCTTGATAAAATTATTAAAGATAATAATAATTTATGTAAAATCATAATAAATGATTTGGGAAGAATTTGGATGAAAAACTCCATATTTGAAAAGATAAAAATAGATTTTTATAGAAATGAACTAGTTTTGAACTAAAATTATAATTCATTTATTTTTGAAATAAATAAATTGGATTTGAAATGGTTTTGAAAATAAACAGAATTTCCAATAATTATATTGGAATGGATTTTAATCGAAATTGTCTTCGGAATATTTCGATGTTGGATTTCATGATGATACAGATATTGTTATGGGAATTTGAAAGATATATATATATCGTTATTTCCAATATGATATTTGTTGGTCATAGAATTTGATATTGAATATAAGTCGGTATATTTTCTATTCAGAGCCTTGTATTTAATATCAAATGTGATTTGGGTTTGTCGTGAATGGTGTCTTCATTAACACTGTTCTTAAGCCCAGTTGAGAAAAGATTAAATCTTTTTATTTAGATTTAATGAAGTGTACCAATTAAATAATATTTAATTGGAATTGAATTGATGTTGATTTTTGGGTTTATCGTAAACAGTGTTTTAAATAACACTTGTTCTTTAACCCGATAATTAATGGAACGTGATTTTGGATTGTCGTGAACGATATCTTCAATAATATTGTTCTTAGACCCAAAGGAGTTAAGAAAATCAGAAACTAACTGGAGATTAGTTAAGTTGAATGGTTTCTGAGGTATTGATCTGATGTTGGTTTCGGCCTTCGAGGTTAATACTTAGGAAATTGCTCACTTGCTATTTTACGGTTAGGGACTGATTGAAATGTGATGTGATTTTGGGGTTTGTCGTGAACCGTGTTTCAAATGACACTGATTCTTTAACCCAGTTACATATTAAAACTAAGTGGAGTTTTAATGAATCTTTAATTAGATTGAAATGATCGAGAATGGAGTATCACCAGTTTTGCTGCAGGCGATAGTTAAATCTTTAATTAGATTTAAACGTGAAATGGTAATTAAATTTACCGATAACACCGTGGTGTTAGATATGAAGTAAGACCCGTTTTACTTCATAGGATGAATAGGTTGGGATTGGGAAATTAAAACAAACGATTACTTCGGTATGGTTCGCTAATCCCGACTAGTTTGAAGTGATATTCAAAGGATGATTAAAGAACAAATTTTAAGGAATTTATCTTTGATAAAATTAATGGGAACATTTCCCTAAGAATGCGAAATTTAGAAACTAACTGTCAGTTAGCTAAGCAGAATGGTTTACTGGATATTGATCTGATGTTGGTTTCGGCCTTCGGGGTAAATATTTGGGGGATTATTCTCTTGATTAATTCACGGTTAGTGACTGATGAATTGGAATGAGGCGTATGTTGTGTTTGTGTAACATATATTTATTATATACGCGAGTTATTCGGAAAGACCGGGTTTATCCCATTCTGAATAACTGATATGACGATAAGTCAAAGGTGAAGACGATGGTTGAAAACTGGAGGTCTTCACGTCGTTTGGGTAATTACTGATGATCTTGATTAGGCTGTACACCGAAGAAGATGGAAATAGTTGGTGATCGTCCAGACGTACTTGGAGATCGATGGATATGCGGGGTACTAGGTGCCTCCGGTTTCGTTTAGACCCAGAATGAACTTGTAAATGGACAGTGTGTCTAACATTGGATTTTAGTCTGTGTGATTGATTTCTGTTAAATATATATCTGTTTGGCGGCGGAGAATTTATTCTCTTGCTTAACGCCCTTCACTAAGACGTACGAGCTCAGGGGTTATATGCTGATGGATATCTAACGCATAGAGTGAATTGCCTGTGTAGCATGCCTAAGTGGCGAATGATCAAGGCTTCTGTTGAAAAGAAAAGTCTTCTGGTTGATGATCGAAGCACGGCCTTTGTGGCGTAGCTTTGTGTAACATTTACTTCGCGAGTTTCACACCCGGTGTGAACCAGAAATGGGAGAGGACCTCAGGGAGGGCATGCGTTTCCTTCTAGTTAGAAGTGGCGTCAGTGGTTTTACACGCCCTAACGAGTTTGACTTATGTGGTTGTTGCTGTTGCGAGGCACCTCGGATATATCGGTCGTTCTCGAATCGATGGAGTCATTTAGTTGGCTCATTTACGCCCCATAGGGTAGGGAAACACATGTTCAGGATTTTTAATCCACTCCGTGTGGACCGGACCTGACGATCCAAGGGTCACTCCAGCTCTGATCCTGAGGCTCGGGCTAGAGAGTCTCGAATCGGTGAGGACTATCTTTTGCCTCGGTTCATACCATAAATGATAACCCAACTTCCAATACGACATTTGCGGTTTTGATTGTAGAGCCTAGTATGGCGACATGATATATGGTGCCCATGCCGTCTATGATTGATATTTATGATTGAAATTGTTTTTAAACACTATACATTTATAATAGTATCAAATGACTTGTTTTAAACGTATCAAGCATGCTTTGGCTATTATAAGGGAAAACCCTATCCCCCGGCTTGCGTTGCATTGTGTGATAGGACCTGGGTCTTATAATAGCTTCATTTTTCTTTATTTAGCATTGCGCTGTTTGTTTTATGCACTGGTATTCTTGGGAGGAAACCCGTTCCGTGTTATATGGCGTGGTCCCTTGATTTACCTAACTTTAAAATAAAGATTAATAACTGTTTTAGTTCTCACACCAGTCCTATTACTGACCTGGAGTTTATTGTTTTAACCTAAACTCTGGGTGCCCTTATTTTGACACGGGCAGCTAGTAGTTTTGGTTTTGCAGATTTATATTCACAGGATCCTGGTTTACAGCTGGAATGATATCCGGAAAGCTTTGTATCCGTATATCTCTTCTAGTTGTGTATTGTATTATTTTCTGTTGCTATGTAATGTATTGTAATCCCTGATATTTTTCTGATGTGTATTATTTGTTTATACTCTGTATATTCTTGTATTCTGATGAATTGTTGTAATATATAGTGTAATGTTCTTCCGCCTGCGTTCTGATTTGTCTTGTCCTCACAGTAATTCGTTCTTTCTCTTCTCTTCGGAGACCAGGGTAGTTCGGGTCGCTTCATAAATGGATTATAATTCTAGTTTAAAACTAGTGCATTTCGATAAAAATCTATTTTTATGTTTTCAAATATGGAGTTTTCATCCTAATTCTTTCCAAAAATTTCTTATGATTTTACATAAATTATTACTATTTTTAATAATTTTATCAAGGCCCGTACAGTCGATTTCCAGAAACGGCCATCGAACTACACTTACAGCAACCTTTATAAAATTTGTTTCGGAAATAATTCCAAATCCTACCATTAGATTTCAAATCTCTAATGTTCATTAGAAAGCTCTTATTGATACGAACCCAGCGGTTCCGGTTTTAAAAGAATCCGACGGTCGGATCTCCCGTAATATCCATTCGAAGTCAATGGCCGAAATTCGCGAACTTCCGCAACGTGGCGCGTTCTATTCAGGCCATTATATATATAATATATATATTATATATATTTCGTCGATTTCCTTTCAAAACGTATTTTAAAAATCGTTTTATATTTGTTTTCAAAACGATTTCAACTACATATTCAATTTCAACTCAAAATTGAATATTCCATATCATCGATATATAAATGATAATATTTTCAAAACATTACATTTTCAAATCATTTCCTTTTTGCTATTCATTATAAAAACAAATAAAATCGATATAAATATCGTTTACGTCAAAATGGCGCATATCTGATCAACACGGCTTTATTTATTTCAATAACCTCGTTATTCTATTCAACAAATGAATATTTTCTTCAACACATGAATTTTCTTTTATTCGACACAGGAATATATATTTTATTCAACACATGAATTTTCTTTTACTCAACACATGAATATATATTTTATTCAACACATGAATTTTCTTTTATTCAACACATGAATATATATTTTATTCAACACATGAATATCTATGTTATTCAACACATCAATTTTCTTTTATTCAACACATGAATATATATTTTATTCAACACATGAATTTTTTTTTATTCAACACATTAATATATATTTATTCAACACTTGAATTTTCTTTTATTCAACACATGAATATATATTTTATTCAACACATGAATTTTCTTTTATTCAACACATGAATATATTTTATTCAACACATGAATTTTCTTTATTTCTTTATTTTCCAAATTGGAATGAGGCCCAGTCAATTACCATATAATGTTAATTATATGGATTCCATACAACACATGTATATAATAGCAATGATAAATCATCAACCATCATCCAGAGTGCACCACACAACTGCATAAGCATTAAATATAAATAATTGACGCTTACACAGTCTGTCAACCAATCAATCGACATACAGCTAAATAATTGGGATTAGTGTACGCCAAATATCATCCCAACACCCATGTTGGGTTTCAAATCAACAAACACAAATTCTTATTTGTGTAGTTGGGCGATGTGTAAAATTTATCGTCCCAATCCCAATCGGTTAAATGTGTGTACATAAACAAATCGTCCGATTTGTTTATACATATTTATTTTATATACACGTTAAAAATTATATTTTTAAATATAAAATATTTCCAACTATAAAATATTTTATTCCATTCCACTTAACACAATCAACTTTCACAACACAACAATTAAACAAACAAGTCGTCCATGGTCTGTGGACAACGGGTGCCGGTGCTACTAAGCACCGTCTACATCCTAGTATACATTTCAACTAGAAAATAAAATAAAAGTGAGAAGTTCTCACTGAGGGTTCCACTTATCCATTTTATTTCTAAAATGTAGAACAGTCTGGAACTGCCCGTACTTCCAACGCAGTCGTCCCCACGCTATTCATAATAAAAATTATATTTTTATTGCTTCATTCCAATAAATAAAAATCATATTTTTATTCATTCTATAATATAAAAATCATATTTTTTGGTTTTAAAAAGCATACACTTTCATTTAAAAAGAAAAATATAATCTTTTCATGTTAAAAATATAATCTTTTTCCTTTAGAAAAATCATATGTTTCCTACAAGAAAATTCCTATTTTTACATGATTAAAAATCTTATTTTTATTAAATAAAAAATTCTATTTTTATTAAATTAAAAATCGAAATAAAGAAAAAAACGCTCACTGATTGAATCCAGCGTGGGAGGGGGAAAGAATCGCGTCGGTGGTGGAGTTGGCTGGGGACTAACGGACCGATGGCGAGCTGGTGGCGCAGGAGGGCTTCGGCGGTCGGCGACTGTGGGCTACAAGCGGTGGCTCATCGGTTAAAATTGGGTTAGGTTTCTTGGAAAGGGCGCTGGGAAGAGGAGGGATGGCGGAGGAGGATCGGCTGTTGGAGGCGGGCCTGGCGACGGCGGCGTCAGCCTCGGCGGCGGGAATTAGGGCATCGTCGTTTTCTTTTTTTTTCTTTTTTTTTGAGCTGAATGACTTCGGAGAGAGAGAAAAGACCTGGGGGTTTATATAAAATATAATTTTAATTCTTTTAAATTCCCAAAAAGAAACTTTTTACTTTGACCTCCAAACGAGACCCACCGACTGTCGTCCATAACTAATTACCCCCATTTCGAACACAATGGGATATGTCCCGTAAGCCAATTCAACTGTTTCGTTCAGTTTCCGCTAAATTTAAAATATAAATTAATATAATAATCAAACTTGATTTTAACTTATATTTTAACTTACTGGAGTCACAAGAGAAGTCTAAAAAATTTATTTCTAGCTTCGTATTGACGATACGGTCCTAACAAAACTAATTTCGTCAAATTCTGAGACCGTTGGAAAAATGGCCATTTTCTGGTCAATTGAAATTGACTGTAGTGTCAAAGCACGTTTTCCTTTGCTACGCTCACATATTGATTCTAAAAATTATGAATTTAGAATCTAGCAATAATTTGACATCCCGGATCCAACAAAAGTGGTTTCATCGAAAACAAAGATCGTTTGCAAAATTTCCATTTTTATGGGCTAAAATTCCATAACGACTATTCTTAATTTTCAACCGGGCATAACTTTTTATCCCCGCTATGAAATTTCAATTTTTCGGATTCGTTGGAAAGATATTCTCAAATAGATTCTAATATTTTTTGTTTCGCTTAAATCTGATTTATTTTGAATCCTGTACATTCATTTGAACTTTGAAATCGATATTTCAAACTACTGCGCCATTTTCAATTCCTTTTATAATTAATAATAATTATTTGTATTCTAACGAAGATCTATATAAATATATACATTCTAATTCTATTCAAAATAAATTTATCATCGTTATTATTTAAAATAATTCATTTTAAATATTCTAAATTTATCAAAATTGCCAAAATAAAATTTTTAAATTGCCTCAGATTTTCCGGGTTATTTCAATCTCCCCCACTTAAAAATTTTTGTCCCCCAAAAGGAACGAAGCTGAAAGTTGTTTACTAATCAACTCAACTTTCATTATGGCTTAGGTTCTTCAACTTTTCAGTTTCTAAGAACTTTGCAAATTTTTCAAAAATTTGGCTAACACCCTAAATATTCGATTTTTTTTGCCATAACCTCCCCTGCACGGGAGCACCGGGACAATCCTGAAATGCCATACAGGCCTCTCCAATCCAAAAAGAAAAAGAAACAGCCAAGCGGCTAGCCAATCGGCTCATAAAATCATCCAAAAACCAGGAAATTAGTAAACATGTACCTATTTGTCGGGCAAACAATTTTATTTTTCTGCTCTAGCCTCCTTGCTATGACCTGTTCAATGTACATACATGTACATGCATGCAATTCCAAATAATTTTCAATACAGTTCAATATTTGGTTCAATTAGGCTAAATGGTTCAAATTCTAATTAATCAACCAATAATCAAACAACACAATCAGCAATCAATTAGTTGATTAGCTTTTCGAATTCATAACTTTGATACATAGTCAAAAATTCAGATTTTTGATGCCAATTCACAACAACAGACCCTATCTAGCTTTTGTTCTCACACCAGTCAATTGGAAATATATAGAAATCTCACTTTCGTCACTCGAAAATAAATACTGGTAATGGTATACTTCATCATTAGGACCATGTCCGGGCGACTAGAGTGTGATTCTATATCTACCTAGAATATTTGAGGCTTCGAATACACGCTAGCTAGGTGTACACGCCAAATCTCTATATACGCGATTGTCCAAATCAATGTAAAATAAACTATTCAAATACGAATAATTATATTAGATTTTCAAAACAAAATTTGTTTTCATTTTTATTTTAAAAATAACACACTTCACACTCGTTCTAGAATACTACTGATCCCATATGTAGCGAGTTATTCTTATTGGATATTACTAATCCAATCTCCGACGAATTCTTTCATTTGGTCCTAATGTGTGTTGTTCTCCGAGCTCGGTAAACCAAAGCACTGATACCACTGTAATAATTGAGAATTTTGCTCGATCCGAATCAATCGCTAAACCGACCAAGACCGTTCGAAACCCCTGATTGTTCTGAGAACACGACAGATCGGAACACAAAAAAAAACATTTCATTGTCAATTACAACAATTCCATCAGAATACAAGAATATTACAGAGTATGAATGAATAAAATACATTTGATAAATATCAGAGATTACAATACATTACATAGCAGAGGAAAATAATACAATACATAACTGGAAGTAATACACGGATACCGAGCTTTCCGAATATCGCTTCAGCTGTAAATCAGGATCCTGTGAATATAAATCTGCAAAACCAAAACTACTAGCTGGCCGTGTAGAAAATAGGGGCACCCAGAGTTTAGGTCAAAACAATAAACTCCAGCTCAGTCATGTGACTGGTGTGAGAACTAAAACAGTTGTTAATCTTTATTTTAAAGTTAGGTAAATCAAGGGACCACGTCGTATAACACAGAGTGGGTTTCCTCCCAAGAATAGCAGTGCATAAAACAACAACGCAATGCTAAATAAAGAACAATGAAGCTATTATAAGACCCAGGTCCCATCACACAATGCAACACAAGGCGGAGGATAGGGTTTTACCTTATAATAGCCAAAGAATGCTTTATACTCTAAATTTCATCTTTTATTATTACTATGAGTGTATAGTGTCAAAACAATTTCAATCATAAGTATCAATCATAGATGGCATAAGTGCCCCATACCACTATGTCGCCGTATATAAGTTATACAATCAAAACCGCAAAATCACGTATTAGAAGTTGGATTCCCATCTGTGAACCAAGGCAAAAGATAGTCCTCCACCGATTCGAGACGCTCTTGCCCGTGTCTCAGGACTCAGACTCAGGTGGGTCCTTGGATCGTCAGGGCCGGTCCACCGATGTGGATTAAAATGCCTGAACACTGCGTTTACCAGCCCTTGGGGCGTCAACGAGCCAAATGACTCCATCGGCTCCACATAGTCGCCGATATATCTGAGGCGCCTCGTAATCCAACAAACCACACAGGTGAAAATAATATAAATGTCATGGCTGGTAGGTCACTGACCCCACCCTAGCTAGAAGGAAATGCATGTCCTCCCTGAGGTCCTCTCTCATTTTTGGTTCACACCGAGGTGTGAGGCTCGCGAATTAACGCTACACAAAGTTGTGCAACACAGGCGGTGCTTTGATCATCAACCACAAGACTCTACTTTTCAACAGAAGCCTTGATCATTTGCATCTTAGCATGCCACACAGGTAAACCACTCCGTGCAACCGATATCCATCAGTCACACAGAATGATATCCAATGTCAGACACACATTCCATTTACAAGTCCGTTCTGGGTCTGAACGAAACCGAAGGCACCTTGTACCTCGCATATCCATCGATCTCCAAGTACGTCTGGACGATCACCAACTGATTCCCTCCTCTTGGGTGTACAGCCCAATCAAAATCATCAGTAATTATAAAACGATATGAAGATCTCTGGTCTTCGACCACCGTCTTCATCCTTGACACATCGTCGAATTAGTTATTCAGAATGGGATAAACCCGGTCTTCCTGAATAACTCGTGTGTATATAATAAACAAGTGTTACACAAACAGAACATATGCCTCATTCCAATTCAGAATATCTTTTTATTCAAATATTCTTATACTTTGGGAAAGGTTCCCATTAATTTTATCAAAGATAAATTCCTTAAATTTATTCTTTAATCTTCCTTTGAATATCAATTCAAAGCAAATTATGGTTTACCCAAACTAGTCAGGATCAAAGAACCTTACGAAAGTAATCATTTGTTTTAATTTCTCAATCCCAACCTATTCATCCCATGAAGTAAAACTGGTAATACTTCATATCTAACACTACGGTGTTATCAGTAAATTCAATTACCATTTCACGTTCAAATCTAATTAAAGATTTAACTATTGCCTGGAGCAAAACTGGTGATACTCCATTCTCGATCATTTCAATCTAATTAAAGATTCATTAAAACTCCACTTGGTTTTAAACTTCCCAAAAATCACTATTAATGATTGTTTAACTTGGGAAATCATATCATGTCTTTAACTGGGTTAAAGAACCAATGTCATTTAAAACACAGTTCACGTTACACCCAAAATTCCATTCCATTTACAATGGAATCTTCATGGAAAACAAATCGATATATAATCGATATAAACTTCCATATCCGACTAATAATATAAATGGAATAATGGCAACGCCTTTTAAATTCCCGATATAGTTGTCTTCATCCATAGAAATTCACTTCGATTATTACCAAATCGAATTACATTCCATTCCAATTTATTTTATTAAATTGGAAAACTTTACTTTGGAAAATCTCCTTTAAATCTTTACAAAAGATTTATAAATTCCAAATCACATTTCATTGTAAATCTGGTTAAAGAACGAATGTCGTTAAAACACAGTTCACGATAAACCCAATTCACATTCCATTAAATATCGGGTTAAAGAACAAGTGTTATTTAAAACACAGTTCACGATAAACCCAAAAATCAATACAAATTCAATTCCAATTAAATACCATTTAATAGGTATACTTCATTAAATCTAGATAAAAAAAATTGAACTTTTTCTCAACTGGTTTAAGAATAGTGTTAATGAAGACACCATTCACGACAAACCCAAATCCCATTTGATATTAAATACAAGGCTCTGAATAGAAAATATATCGGCTTATATTCAATATCAAATTCTACGACCAACAAATATCGTATTGGAAATAATGATATAAATATATCTTTCAAATTTCCATAACAATATCTGTATAATCACGAAATCCAACATCGAAATATTCTAAAGACAATTTCGATTCAAATTCATTTCCACTTTATATATTGGAAATTCTGGTATTTTTAAAACCCTTTCAAATCCAATTTATTTATTTCAAAAATAAATGGATTATAATTCTAGTTCAAAATTAGTTAATTTCGATAAAATTTAATATTATCTTTTCGAATATGGAGTTTTTCATCCTAATTCTTTCCGAATTATTTCTAATGATTTTACACAAATTATTACTATTTTTAATAATTTTATCAAGGCCCGTACATTCGATTTCCATAAACGGCCATCGAACTGCACTTACAACGACCTTTTCCAAATTTGATTTGGACATAATTCCCAATCCAACCATTAGATTTCAAATCTCAAAAATTTGTTAGAAAGAACTTTTCGATACGAACCCAACGGTTCTGGTTTTAGGAGAATCGGACGGTCGGATCTCCCGTAATATCCATTCGAAGTCAATGGTCGAAATTCGCGAACTACCGCAGTGCGGCGCGTTCAATTCAGGCCGTTATATATATATACACACACACATATATATATATATAATATATATTATATATTTCGTCGATTTCCTTTCAAAACGTATTTTAAAAATCATTTTAAATTCGTTTTCAAAACGATTTCAACTTCATATTCAATTTCAAATCAAAATTGTATATTCCATATCATCGATATATAAATGATAATATTTTCAAAACATTATATTTTGAAATCATTTCCTTTTCGATATTCAATATAAAAATGAATAAAATCGATATAAATATCATTCAAAATGGCGCATATCTGATCAACACGGCTTTATATATTTCAATAACCTCGTTATTCTATTCAACAAATGAATATTTTCTTCAACAAATGAATTTTCTTTTATTCAACACATGAATATATATTTTATTCAACACATGAATTTTCTTTTATTCAACACATGAATTTTCTTTTACTCAACACATGAATATATATTTTATTCAACACATGAATTTTCTTTTATTCAACACATGAATATATATTTTATTCAACACATGAATATTTATTTTATTCAACACATGAATTTTCTTTTATTCAACACATGAATATATATTTTATTCAACACATGAATTTTCTTTTATTCAACACATGAATATATATTTCATTCAACACATGAATTTTCTTTACTTCTTTAATTTCCAAATTGGAATGAGGCCCAATCAATTATCATATAATGCTAATTATATGGATTCCCTACAACACATGTATATAAAAGTAATTATAAATCATCAACCATCATCAAGAGTGCACCACACAGCTGCATAAGCAATAAACATAAATAATTAACGCTTACACAGTCTGTCAACCAATAGATCGACATACAGCAAAATAATTGGGATCAGTGTACGCCAAGTATCATCCCAACACTCGTGTGAGGTTCCAAATCAACAAACACATATTCTTATTTGTGCAGCTGGGCAATGTCTAAAATTTATCGTCCCAATCCCTATCAGTCAAATGTGTGTACATAAACAAATCGTCCGATTGTTTATAAATATTTATTTTGTATACACGTTAAAAATTAAATTTTTAACTATAAAATATTTCCAACTATAAAATATTTTATTCCATTCCACTTCACACAATCAACTTACATAACACATCAATTAAACAAACAAGTCATCCATGGTCTGTGGACAAAGGGTGTCGGGTGCTACTAAGCACCGTCTGCATCCTAGTATACATTTAAACCAGAAAATAAAATAAAAGTGAGAAGTTCTCACCGAGGGTTCCACTCCTCCATTTTATTTTTAAATTGTAGAACAGTTTGGATCTGCCCGTACTTCCAACGCAGTCGTCTCCACGCTGTTCATAATAAAAATTATATTTTTATTGCTTCATTCCAGTAAATAAAAAACATATTTTTATTCTTTCTATAATATAAAAATCATATTTTATTGTTTTAAAAATCATATACTTTCATTTAAAAAGAAAAATATAATCTTTTCATGCTAAAACTATAATCTTTTTCCTTCAGAAAAATCGTATCTTTCCTACAACAAAAATCCTATTTTTACGTGATTAAAAACCTTATTTTTATTAAATTAAAAACTCTATTTTTATTAAATTAAAAATCGAAAGAAAAAACGCTTACTGATTGAATCCAGCGTGGGAGGGGGAAAGAATCGCGTCGGTGGTGGTGGCAGGGGACTGATGGACCAATGGCGAGCTGGTGCCGCAGGCGGGGTTCGGCGGTCGACGACTGTGGGCTTCAGGCGGTGGCTCATCAGTTAAAAGGGGGTTAGGGTTCTTGGAAAGGGCGTTGGGAAGAGGAGGGATGGCGGAGGAGGACCGGCGGTTGGAAGTGTGCCTGGCAACGGCGGCATCAGCCTGGATGGCAGGAATTAGGGCATCGTCATTTTTTTCTTTTTTTTTTCCGAGCTGAATGACCTCGGGGAGAGAGAAAAGGCATAGGGGGGTTTTTATATAAAATATAATTTTAATTCTTTTCAATTCCCAAAAAGCAACTTTTTACTTTGACCTCCAAACGAGACCCATCGATTGTCGTCCATAACTAATTACCCCCATTTCGAACGCAGTGGGATATGTCCCGTTAGCCAATTCGACCGTTTCGTTCAGTTTCCGCTAAATTTAAAATATAAATTAATATACTAATCAAACTTGATTTTAACGAACTCTAAAAATTATGGAAAAAATATTTCTAACTTCGTATCGACGATACGGTCCTAATAAAACTATTTTCATCAAATTCTGAGACCGTTGGAAAAATGGCCATTTTCTGGTCGATAGAAATTGATTGTAAGTGTCAAAGCACGTTTTCCTTTGCCACGCTCACATATTGATTCAAAAAATTACGAATTTTGGAATCTAGAAATAATTTGACATCCCGGATCCATCAAAAGTGGTTTCGTTGGAAACAGAGGTCGTTTGCAAAATTTCCATTTTTAAGGGCCAAAATTCCATAACGACAATTCTGAATTTCCAATGGGCATAACTTTTTATCCCCGCTATTAAATTTCAATTTTTCGGATTCATTGGAAAGATATTATCAAATAGATTCTAATATTTTTAGTTTCACTAATATCCGATTTATTTTGAATCCTGTACATTCATTTGAACTTTGAAATCTAAATTTCAAACTACCGCGCCATTTTCAATTCCTTTTGTAATTAAAATAATTATTTATATTCTAACGATGATCTATATAAATATATACATTCTAATTCTATTCAAAATAAATTTCTCGTCATTATTATTTAAAATAATTCATTTTATATATTCGAAATTCATCAAATTTGTCAAAATAAAATTTTTAAACTGGCTTAGATTTTCTGGATTATTACAAACCCAGTCCCACTCGATGCACCCCAGGTCTCGAAATCCAAACCCAAACGCGGCAGGTTTATGCCCTAAATGTGACCAGAATATGAAGCTAAACTTGATCATCAACTAATGATATTCTAAAGAACGAAAATCTCTATCTCCTTTGTTTTGAAATTTGTTAAATTGATTTATGGATCGAGATGTTTAGGGTTTCAAAATTGGGTTATTCTGGCCATTAAAAGATACTGGCGGTGGCCATGTATTAAGATGAAAGAATTAGGGTTTTGGATAATCATATATTTATAACATTATAATATTTAATGTTCTATTTTAGAAATAAACCAACTAATTATTTTTAGATCCAATTTCAACCCAACGAAAGTTGTCCCCAGGCAAATACCCATGTTCCGGACGAAATGGGCTAGGTCCCATCAACCCAATCGATCATCTTCAACCTATTTTCTTTAATTTAAAATTTAAATCATTTATTTATTTAATTCGATCGTTCATTTAAATTTAACGGGACCACATACGGATCTAAAAATTCCAGAATTTTTTTTCTATTTATGTTTTGACGATACGGTCCTTACAAAACTAATTATGTCGAATTTGGAGACTGTTTGAAAAATGGCCATTTTCTGGTCGATCCAAATTGACTAAAATTGACAAAACATATTTTCTTTTGCCACATTCACATATTGATTCCAAAAATTATGAAAATTGAAATCTTACAATAATTTGACATTCCTGATCCAACAAAAGTGGTTTCATCGAAAACGGAGGTCGTTTGCAAAATGGTTATTTTTAATATTCAAATATATATAAATTCCATAGCGACTATTTTGAATATTCAACGGGGCATAACTTTTGATTCCCATTATAAAATTTGAAATTTTCGGATTCGTTGGAAAGATAATCTTAAACAGATTCAAATATTTTTGGTTTCACTAAAATCTGAATTATTTTGAATCCTGTATGGTCAATCAAAGTTCAAATTCAAATTTTTAAACTACCGCGCTATTTTTAACTCCTTTTATGATTAAATTAAAAAAATTCGTTCTAACTTTGATTTAAATAAAATTTCAGTCACTATTATTTTAAATAAATTATTCTAAATATTAAAATCCAACAAAATTTCCAAAATAAAAATTTTAAGTTGGTTCCAAAATTCAGGGTCATTACAATCTCCCCCACTTAAAATCTTTTCGTCATCGAAAATGACTAGAGCATAAAGTTGTTTAATTAACCAACTCAACTTTTATATTTTTTTATTGTTTTTTATAATTTTATTAGTTGAACTAATAATCACACAACACAATCATCGATCGATTAGTTGATTAGCTTTTCAAATATATATAACTTTTATATATTCAAAAATCATATTTTCTAAAATCGGATAATATATATAATCACAAGTACGTTAATTATAAAATTGTCACTCTCAACTCTTTCTAAGGCATTACTAAACCAATCTCTAACGAGTTTTCTCATTCTAGGATACTACTGATCCTATCTCTAATGAGTATTCTTATTGTATATTACTAATCCAATCTCTGATGAGTCTTTTGTTTAGTTCAAATGAGTTGTACCCCAAAGATTTGAGCTAACCAAAGCTCTGATACCAACTGTAACGAATCGGATTCCGCCCAGACCTAATCGACTATAAAATCGACTAAGACCATTCAAAACCTGAATATACTAACTCTGTGAATACAACACATCAGAATAAATAAAAGCAGACTTTTATAAACATCATAATAATGTTACATCAGAGTACAGAATATCAGAGTACATCGATAAATTATAATGCAGCGGAAGTTAATTTACAATGAATTTAATATAGTGCAGCGGAAATAAATGAAATGATACAGAGGAAGACTATCAATGCTCTGGACATAGCTTTAAGCTTCGATCCAGAATCCTGCTCAATATATCTGCAAAATAAGCTACTTGACTGCCCGCGTGGAAAAGGGGGCACCCGAGTTTGCAAAGTGAAACAAACTATGGGTCAGTCATGGGACTGGTATGAGAAATCTTTACTTAACCTAATTAGTAATAAGGCTAATCATAGGACCATGCCGCTAACACTGAACGGGTTTACTCCATTGAATTGCCAGTGCGTAATTTAAATAAAGTAAATCATTAAACAACGCAATGTTTTTTGGAAAAATGAAACCATTATCAGACTCAAGTCCCATCACACAATGCAACGCAAACCGGAGGATAGAGTTTTACCTTATAATGGTCAAAAATGCTTGATACGATAAAAACGGATTTGACACTATTATTAGTGTATATATGTTTCAAAAATATTTCAATCATAATATATCAATCATAAACGGCATGGTACCCCATCCTACTATGTTGCCATACTAGTTCTACAATCAAAACCGCATGGTGTCATATTGGAAGTTGGATTTCCATCATGAGTCAAGGCTAGGAACGATCTCCTTACGGATTCGAGGCACTCTAGCAATGTCTTAGGATTCAGACACTGGCGAACCCTTGGATCCTGCAGGGCCAGTCCACAAATACTTTAGTGAATTAGTCATGCCTGAACACACGCTTCCTAGTCCTAATGAACCTATAAAATGGTCACTATTGACCAAATAACCGAGGCATCATAATCCATTATCCACATAAGAAAAAAATGTCTGGGCTTGCAAACGCTGACACCACTTCTAGCTAGAAAGAAATGTGTGTAATCCTTTTGTTCCCTTGCTCCGTTTTTGACTCATACCGGCGTGTGAGGCTCGCAAAGTAACACTACATACAAAGTTACGCCCAAAAAGGCCGTGCTTTGATCATCAACCACAAGACTCTGCTTTTTAACAAAAGCCTTGATCATTTGCATCTTGGCATGCCATATTGATAATTCACGTCATGCGATCGATAAATACCAATATATAACCTCTGAGCTCGTGCGTCTTAGAGAAGGGTTTAAGCAAGAGAATAAATTCTCCACCACTATAGATATATTTTAAATAGAAATCGATTTACATGGAATGAAATCCAATGTCAGACACACATCCATTTACAAGTCCGTTCTGGGTCTGAACGAACCGGAGACACCTTATTCCTCGTCCCGTATGTCCAATACGGAAGAGAGGTGCTCGCAAATTCGGACAATCAACAAGTATGTCCGGACAAACTACCACTTTTAACCTTTTACTTGGAGCTAACCAATGCTGGGCATTAGTAGTCGTCCATTTGATGTGAAGATCGCCGGTCTTCAATCACCATCTTCAATGTCTTCGACTTTAAATCGTCGTATAATTATTTGAAATAAGATTGAACTCGGTCTTTTAAAATAATTCTCACGTAATTATAATTTAAAATCATTTCATATCGTTAATATTGTTTTATAACGATTTATCGCTATTTTTATTTATATAAAAATAGCACAATTTAATTTAACGACGCTTCGGGACAATAGGGGACCCTACCACTGTTTTTACCTAAATTTGATTTAAACATTTCTCGAAATCTAACCATTGGATTTTGACGAAATTTATATCGTTGGAAAGATCTTCCCAAAGCGGACTTAACAGTTCCAGTTTAGGGAAAATCTGACGGTCGGATCATTCGTTATAATCGTTTAAAGTTATGATTTCGAAACGCGAACTACCATGCGCGATTCGTTTTAATTTTAATATATATATATATATATATTTATATATATAATTATATATAAATACAAATTATTCGACGACTCATCTAACGTATTTAACACGCCAAATAAAAGAATGTTTTATTGGCATAACGCATCTAAATGTTCATAATGTTGAATACATATGTATTTCATTTACATGACATCTTTGCTAATGACAAATAAAAGATAATTTTTATTTTCATTATTTGTATGCAATTTCTATTTGTAAGTTAACAATTAAAATAAATATTTTTATTTGTTTGTAGTTTCAATGTGTGACACGACACACATAAAAATGTTTATTTTAATTGGCATACAAATTCTAATATATATTCTGACAAAAAAAATGTCTCTTTAATCAATACAAAGATTCTAATGTGTATATTTGCAACAGAAATGCCTCTTTAATATGTACACAAATTCTAATGTGTATATTGTCAATAGAAATATCACTTTAATATATACACAAATTCTAATGTGTATATTGATAGTAAAAATGATACTATAATCTGCATACAAATTCTATTTCAGCAAAATGCATAAAAAGTGATACATTCATTTTTGTTGACAATTCTATTTCCACAAAATGATTAAAAATTGATTCTTTCATTTTGTTACAATTCTATTTCAACAAAATGATTAAAAAGAGATTTTTCATTTTTGTTGACAATTCTATTTCAACAAAATGAATAAAAAGGTGACAATTTCATATTGCTAACAATTTTAATTTAACAAAATGAATATTAATGATATTTCATATTGTTAACAACTCTAATTTAACAAAATGAATATCTTTGTTGTAACACAAATCTATTTAGCTATTTGTGTTTTGATACAAACCTATTTAACAAAAACACAATTTTTGTTTTGACACAAACCTATTTAACAAAAATGCTATTTGTGTTTTAATTCTTTTATTTAACAAAAATGCGATTTTTATTTTATTTCAAATCTAATTAACAAAAATGTGATTTTTGTTTTCATTCATCATATTTAACAAAATATAATTTTTGTTTCAACTATTATATTTTAACAAAAAATGAATATTTTGTTTCAATTAATCTATTTGGCCAAAAATGTCCATTTTGAAAAAAAAATGTCTATTTTGACTCAAATAATCCATTTTGACAAAAGTGTATATTTTGACAAAAATATATGTTTTGATTCAACTAATCTATTTTGACAAAAGTGTATATTTTGACAAAAATATATGTTTTGATTCAACTAATCTATTTTGACAAAAGTGTATATTTTGACAAAAATTTATGTTTTGATTCAACTAATCTATTTGAACAAAACAATAAAAATAATGACTTTGTTTTGTCAACAAATCCATTTAAATAAAACAATAAAAACGATAACTTTGTTTTATTGACAATTCTAATTCAACAAAACAATAAAAGTGATGTGTTTGTTTTGTCGACAATTCTAATTCAACAGAACCAATAAAAATGATGGGTTTGTTTTGTCGACAATTCTAACTCAACAAAACAAATAAAAGCGATATGTTTGTTTACATTTTTCTATTCAACATAACAAATAAAAATGATAATTTTATTTGTTTACAATTTCTATTTAATAAAAGTGATATTATTGTTTTAACACAAATCTATTCAACAAAAATGTTATTTTTGTTTTAACCATTATATTTTGACAAAAATGCCAATTTTGTTTCAACTGTTATATGTTGACAAAAGTGGAAAATTTGGTTTTTAACTTTGATAATTTGACAAAAGCGACAAATTGGTTTCAACTTTGATAATTTGACAAAAGCGACAAATTTGTTTTAACTAATATAATTTGACAAAAGTGACAAATTGATTTTAACTATGATAATTTGACAAAAGTGACAAATTGGTTTTAACTATGATAATTTGACAAAAGCGACAAATTGGTTTCAACTTTGATTATTTGACAAAAACGAAAAATTTGTTTCATCTTTGATAATTTGACAAAAGTGGATATTTTGTTTTAATAGATGTATTTTGACAAAAATGTCTATTTTGTTTTAACTAATGTGTTTTGACAAAAATGTCTATTTTGTTTTAACTAATGTGTTTTGAGAAAAAATGTCCATTTTTATTTCAACTAACATGTTTAACAAAAGCGAGTATTTTGTTTCTACAAACTAATTTGACGAAAATGAATGTTTTTATTTCAACTATACTAATTGACAAAAATGAATGTTTTTATTCAACTAAACTATATTGGCAAAAATGAATATTTTTGTTAAACTAATCTATATTGACAAAAATGAATATTTCTATTAAACTAAACTATATTGACAAAAATGAATATTTCTGTTAAACTAAACTTTATTGACAAAATTGTATATTTTTGTTAAACTAAACTATATTGACAAAAACGAATATTTTTGTTAAACTAAACTATATTGACAAAAATGAATATTTGCATACAATTTCTAATCTCAGCATGACAATTAAAAATGTAAATTTATTTACATACAAATATCTTCCCTTCACATAACAAATAAAAATGACTATTTTAATTTGTTTACAAATTCAATGTAAAATTTGACAAATAAAATGAATGTTTTTATTTGTGAATAATTCAATGTTTAATTTGACAAATAAATATCAATGTTTTTATTTGTGAACAATCAAATGTTAATTTTGACAATCTAACGAGCAAAATGATAATTTGATTTTATGCCATTCTCTAATGCATAACATTCATAACAGAAATGTTAATTTTCTCTAATGCATAAAATTTATAACAATGATGTTATTTTAAATTTTAATCCGTAATATTGATAACAAAAATGTTATTTTAATTCTAATCTTTTTATTGTGTTGAACAAAGTGACAACAAAAAAAATGATATCTTTTTATAATAACCTTTTTATTATAACCTTCTTATTATAATCTTTTTATTTTAATGGAAACAGATTTTTGACAAAAACCATGATTCATGTAAACAATAGAAACAAGATTTTATTGTTAATTCTAATTCTAAACAAACCAAGTTTAATGTAAACAATAGAAATGAATATTATGTTTTTTATATATACAATAAAAATATGGTTTTTATTGTATACACAAAATTCTGAAAAACATGAATACACACAATTCAATTAAGTGGTTCATCGCAATCCGAAAACAATCAACACTGCAATAGGTATATAGAACAACAACATGAATTTTATATAGAATGTACATATAAATTTCACAATGAAATAAATAATTAATTTTATTTAAAATAGAAATCTCACTTTGCTTTTTGTCTGAATTTTCAAAGTGCTCCGTTTCAGATCTGGTCTGTTTCATAGCGTAGATATCGCTTTCACGATTCAAGTGCTTTCAGTTTCGTGTAATTCCGCTTCTGGTTGACAAAGTTACGTTGATTTAAACATTGGAGTACAAAAAATCACTTAAATAAATAATTAATTATTTTAATTATCACTTAAGCATGATTAGGCTGCCAAATTAGATACTCATCGTCTTCCTCTTTCTGTGTATACTGGAACCCAACTTCGCGGTGAATAATCACCGTCGCAAGCACATCAGAGGGGCCGAACCCCAATCCTCCTACGCCACGTCGGAGCCGCCGACATTGCCTACAACCACCAGGGACCCGGTCCCACTCGACACACCCTAGATCTCGAAATCCTAACCCAAACACGGCGGGTTTTATGCCCTAAATTTGACAAGAATATGAAGCTAAACTTGATCATCACCTTATGATATTCTACAGCACAAAAATCTCTATCTCCTTTGTTTTGAAGTTTGTTAGATTGATTTTGCGGATCGAGTTGTTTTTGGGTTTCAAAATCGGGTTATTTTGGACATTAAAAGATACTGGCGGCGACCATGTATTAAGATGATAGAATTAGGGTTTTGGATAATCATATATTTATAATATTATAATGTTTAATGTTCTATTTTACAAATAATCCCATTAATTCTTTTCAGATCTAATTTCAGCCCCACGAAAGTTATTCTTAGGCAAATACCCTCGTTCCGAATGAAATGGGCTAGGTCTCGTCATCCCAATCGATCGTCTTCATCCTGTTTTCTTTAATTTAAAATTTAAATCATTTATTTATTTAGTTTGATCGTACATTTAAATTTACCGGGACCACATACGAACTCTAAAAATTCCAAAAAAATTATTTCTGGTTATGTTTTGACGATATGGTCCTAACAAATCTAATTTCATCGAATTTGGAGATCATTCGAAAAATGGCCATTTTCTGGTCGATCCAAATTAACTGAAATTGACAAAACATATTTTCTTTTGCCACGCTCACATATTGATTCCAAAAATTATGAAAATTGGAATCTTACAATAATTTGACATTCCGGATCCAACGAAAGTGGTTTCGTCGAAAATGGAGGTCGTTTACAAAATGGCTATTTTTAATATTAATATATATATATATATATGTAAATTCCATAGCCACTATTTTGAATATTCAACTGGGCATAACTTTTGATTCCCGCTATCAGATTTCAATTTTTCGGATTCGTTAGAAAGATAATCTTAAACAGATTTAAATATTTTTTGTTTCACTAAAATCAGATTTATTTTGAATCCTGTATAGTAAGTCAAAGTTCAAATACAAATTTTCAAACTACCGCGCTATTTTGAACTCCTTTTATCATTAAATTAAAAAGTTTCATTCTAACTTTGATTTAAATAAAATTTTAGTCGTTATTATTTTAATTAACAAAATCGACTAAAATTTCAAAAATAAAATTTTAAATTGGTTCCAAAATTCCCTGTCGTTACATGGTTCGTCTACATACCCTTCTCTTAATGGTGAACCAAACTTATGGATATCGATAACCCCTTTGCACACGTCCCGCAACAAGCCCAATTCCATAAGTTAACGAAACTCGTTGGTTACCATCTGGATCCAGAGCGATAACTTCTCATTTGGACTTCCTTTGCATCTCGGGTTTTGGTCGAATTGGGGTTGGTCTACAGAAGAGTCATTGCGTAGAAGTAGTAGCACACATCCGGTTTGGTTCGTCACCTCAGTTCTGTTCGGATCATCATTGAACCCACACTTCGGTACGGTTCTGGGTCCTCGGATCGCTCGGGTTCTTCTATTCGGGTCAGCCATTCCCACTCGGTTTGAACAACAATGCCAACCCAGTTTGGATCGTCATCTCCAGCTTGGTTCGGCCTTTTCCATTCTGTCTGCCTTGCTAGGTTCAGTTCCATTTCCATTCGATCTGACCCCAACTCAACTCAAGCAAGCCTTCCTTATTGCCTTACTTCCTTCTGTCGCCGTTCCAGTTCGGTTCGGACCCTCCAGCTCGATCCAATTCGAAATTCTGGCACGTTTCCAGCAAGATTATATCGTCCATTCTTGCTATACGATGGCGTTTCCAACCATTCTAACTTTCTATGCAATCATAAAAATACCACACAGCAGTGACAACATATAGGTTCAATCAAATAGATTAAAACATCAATTACATATGTTGTTTTAGATCAAACATGGCCAAATCCATGGTTTTCCCCTAAATTCCCTAAATTCCGGGATTAGAAATCTTAATCCAAATTAACGCAAATTTATATCAGTGACATAAAATATGATTTTAGAATCATTACATAATTTTCCATATTTTTCTGAGTCATAATTTGCTAATTATCACTAATCATCTCTAATTAGCCATAACTAGTGAATAAACATGTTAAACGCTCAACTTAGCCACAAACGAATGATAGATCACAAATTTTAACTGATTTGGCTCGGATTTCTATGCAGTGTAGCAGCCGCTCTACCTCAAATTTTGTGCTAATCCGCCTTGATTTGATGTTGATTTGATTAATTTGGGGTTAGAAAGTGATTAGAGAGAGATTTATAAGATGAAGGCCATTACTAGGGTTCAACGAAAGTTTTTGGCAGCTAGAAAAATGAAAGGAGATGATTCTCTAACTCCTTTCTGGCCTCCCATAACCTTAATCCCGAAATGGGTTATGGGCCTAGCAGCTAATTAGCCATTAAGACCAATTAGGCTATTTTTCCATCTTCAAACCTTATTTTAGCCATATCTCCCAAACGGTAAGTCCGTTTGATTAATGTGAACACTCTACGGAATGGAAAACAATCATCTTAACCCAATGGAAGTGGTTTCAGGTCAAAACCCTCACCAATCGAATGTTATAGGCGAAACAAAATTCGCTAGGGGCAAAACGATCATTTAAAATTCAACAAAAATTGAGAATGTGGGAAATGACCCCAATAGTCGTTTCCCAAAGTTACACAACCATCTGACTTCATATAAACATAAAATAAATATTCTACGACCCTTTGGTACGTATAATGCGGGTCGTTACATAAAGTCATTCCACTATTTGGCTTAGCAATTGGCGTAACTTTTAATCGAAAAGGATAGACTTCCTTTGATCTCATTTCGTGCTTGTTTTGTCATGAGGCTTAAAAATATTCTAGTTTATTCTGTTAATAGTAATAAACCAAGTTTTCGGGGTCATATCCCAACTAGTTTGACCTCATCCTTGTTGGTGATATTTTTGAGTATTTGAAAATTATGGTTTTCAAATAAAAAATAATTAGCTCTACTTCTACCATTTACCATGTTCGCATGATTTAGAAGTTGATCTTAAAATATTAGAGGATGTGCTGACCTTCCAAATTTGAAGTATTGGTGAGTAATTGTAAATGTGAAGTTCTAGTTTATTCATTATGGAATATTAGAGAACGTGCTAGTGTTTCTTAATTGGGGTGTGTAACTCGGATTTGTTATTTGTGATCTTGTTTGCCCAACGGAATCTCTTACCCTTGTGAATAGGATATATATATATGGAAATTATATACATCCTTTTCTTTTTTAGAATTATTTGTAAGGTAGAATATTTCCCAAAATCATTTAAAGGATAAATTTTCTATCTAAAACACGAAGGGATATTCGACGATTTCGGATAGTTGATATTTCAAAGGTTCGAATTCGAAATGTTTAATTAGATTATGTTGAAAATGTTAGAAAATAAGTTTATATTTTATAAAGTTATTGAACGTTAAACAAATTAATTAAATTTAATTAAAACAAGTTTGCTGCGTAGCGGTAGTTTGAGATTTTAGAATTTTTGAATGTATACAATCCAGTATAAGTCAGAATTCTTGAAAAGAAAAATCACTTAGACCTATTTGATTATAGTTTCCTAACGGAAGAGAAATATTTAAATTCCATCTTTTATATTTGAGATATGTCTAAATCGAAATTTCAAAAAAAATCGGGATATACTAGTTCGCTATTTAAAATTTAAAACTAATTAATGAAATGGTGGTTTAGAATATTTAGAATTTAGTTCAAAATGCCGTTTTTGTGATTTTGCATACAGATGAAATAGGTCTAAAGACCACTTTCATTGAGTGTAAACATCGTTTTCTTGAATAAAACAACAAACATCGATACGTCTGGAGTTAGTGAAAAATGGGATCTTTGAGTTGGGCTTTGTTTGGTCAAACTAGCCACTAACCCAATGAAGGTTGCCTACACAGCCTCTCTACCTCCTTTAACTCATTCGTTAATTCACATTTTAATTCTTAAACAAATTCCTAAGCCCTCTGGAAGAGGAAAATCATAATTCCTAGGTTCATTCTCTTAGGGAAACTTGTGTTTGCTCTGATAATTTGAAGAGAGCTAAGGTATGATCATCTCCATCTTCTCCAACTTATGCCCTCTTCTATTTTGGAGAATTCCTAAACTTAATTTTTAGGAAATATTGTGTCTTTTGTGTAGGTTGGAGACACTCGACTAAAATTGGAAGAAATATAGTTCTAGTTTAATTGTGTACCTCCTTGTTTCTTCCAACAATCAAAGGTGAGTTCTTCTGAGTGCACATCTATGATTCAAGCCTATAGGCTTGGCTAATTTTCCCTTGGCATGTATATGTTGTGTGAGCATTGTGTGATTTGGATTGTTTGTGTGTGAACTTTCCAATTTGTGGGTGTTCGAAATTATTTATGCGAATTCGAATTATAAATCATTGTTGTGGTCCATTTTTGTGTTCTTGATTTGTTTCAGCATGTTTCAGAAGCTTCATCTCCACTTGAATAATGATACAAGCCTTCACCGTTCATTTGAAATAGTTGTGAGTTCATTGGCAGGCAAGCCAGAGCCCAAGTGATGATTCAGTCAACTGCAAGGGCTTAATCGAGTCGGCAGAATATACCCTTGCTCTCGGGTTCATCTTTGGACCTGCTTCAATAGACTGAAATACTATATTCAGTCGACTAAATGATCAACCAATCGACCGAATAAGGTTATTTAGTCGACTGAAATTCTATGCATGCGCTATTTTAATTAAATCTATAGGACAATCGACTAACCCTTGTGGTTTAGTCGATTGAATCCTGTTGTTGACTGGTGGAGCCAACAGTAAATAGTTTTGATCCATCCATGCTCTTTCCCAGTGGAGTTTTGGCCCATATGGCCTTTTTCTATGATTTTCAATTTCTCTGATTCTCTAATTTCAGCAGCTCGATTTTATAAACTTTCAATTCATTCATGACAAATGAATTTATAATTGATATTCCAGGTATTTTATTTACGTTATTAAAACGTGAATTTTGAGATCGGTTGTCATTATAATTGATATTTTATGTTATTTGCAATTTCAAACTACAAAGGGGTTTTATATTATTAGTACATACAAAATATTTTATTAATATGATTTCCAATCCTAATTCATTATGCGAAATTAAGTTATAATTTGTCTTCCAATCTGCTAATATACATTTGTATAAACCTTTTTCTCACTCGTATCAGAAATCCAATTAAATGCCTTAGTAAAAACAAGGACTATGAACCCTTACGTTTGCGTCGATGGTTAATTCTTGGGCTCGCTCGACTAAAAACTATGGCAATGATCGTTTCATATTTCTCGTGGAGTATGCAGCATGGTCTTAAATATTCGAGCAGAGCAAGTGGTTATGGGACATGTAGCTTGACTCTTATATTTACTAGCTTGTCCTAGTTTGCATATACTTGATCAATTGTGATCTTTCCAACCTTCAGGTTACTGTTATGATTTTCTGATCATCCCGAGGAAATTTGGTTCAATTGATTATATTAATGATCTTTGGATCATCATGAGGGGCTTCAGTTCATTTGATTATATCGATGATCTTCGGATCGTCCCGAGGAACTTTGGTTCATTTTATTATATCAATCATCTTTGGATCATGCTGGGGAACATCGGTTCATTTGATTACATCGATGATCTTTGGAACATCCTGAGGAACTTTGGCTCAATTGATTACATCAATGGTCTTCGGATTATCCCAAGGAACTTCGGTTCATTTGATTACATTGATGATCTTCGGTTCATCCCGAGGAACTTCGATTCAATGTCAAACCGCCACCAATTACTAGTGTGATTTCTCTTTGCTTTTCTAACTTTAGTTCTCATTTTAGTTTTGCTTACTTCATATTTTCTCCTAAGCATCGTCTACCTTCGTTGTTTGTATTGGTTTAATTGAAAAAATTTAGGTGCTTTTTTTAAGATAGAATTCTTTGTTATTTTCATATCTAATATTCTATTTGTGGATCTCTACATGCGTAAGATAGGATTCTAGTCTCCTCTTAACAAAATACTATTCTCTACTTAAATTTAGTAGAAAAGTCTAAGGTAAGCTTACAGCCATGGCTCCAAGGAATAAAATCTCCTTGTCATGTGCTGCAACTAATGATGTTCAAGAGAATTCCTTTGTTCAACAATTGAACTTAATACTCAGAACGATGTTGCTGCTTCAATTTCTGGTGCTCCAAACCCTATGGATCTAGCAGATAGAGTGGATATGGAAAGCTTAATGAAACCTTTGAAAGATACTCAACAATAGCTGAGTTAGTAAAGCCATAACAATATTGGCCTCATGTACCAGTTGAAATAAGTAAACCAAGATAATGAAAACTTAATTATAAGAAAAATGATAGAATCAACTTTTCTTGGATATGACTCAAAAGATTCATCTTTGTCTAGCCATGGCCACATAAATCAATTCAGGAGGGCAAAGGTGTTCGAACCTAGAAATTCTACTCTAGTGGATCGAGTCAACCACGCTCACCAATTAGACCAATGTCAATCACTATACAGGGATCAATATCGGTCCCTCACAAAAGGCAAGCTAGTGTATGACTTGTAAAGAACCTTCATGTTAATCGTCCTATAACTGGACGAGACCTTAAGAATAAGGGGAACACTATAAGGCTACCCCAATCAACTAAGCATGATGATAATGCTGACCATTTCTTTAAGGAGAAGAGAATCGATAACACGTGAGACCATCGTTCGTGCGATGGGCCAACCCAATGAGTTGGAATACAGTTGTTACCAAATAAAGGAAATTTCGAATCCATAGCATACGATGATGAGGTAAATCATTAAAGAAAGTCAAGGATATACATATGGTAACTAGAGAACTATCTAAATCGTAATTTTTCACTGCCGATTCATAAATTCTAAATGGCTATAGACATTCAACATGCCTACTTTGGCCACTTACACCAGCAAGACTAATCGTGAACAACTCTTGGTGTGATTGCCATATTGACATGTTTCCCATCTTCTTGGAATGCGCTTCTACATTATGGTTCTCTAGATGGCACCCAAGAACCATTACAAACTTTTAGTAACTATGGAATAGTTCCGCATGCACACGAATCATCCAAAAATGTTATGTCTGTTTCAAACATCAACTAGAGAGTTAGAGAATTGTCGAAAGTTTTTTCATAAGGATTTTACAACTGATTGAATGAGATTAACAATACATTGATAGACATTATCTTGATAGCTGTAACGTGAGGCATTCACTATTATACCAAATTTAGTGAATGATACTTGGTGAAAACCCTAAACCATGACAGAGCATTTTTAAGATAAAGAATCCTAGTGCCCAAAGAATAGGTGAGAAGGATGGCCAAGGAAAGAATTCCTCATTAATATTAGTTTGAAATGTTTCAAAGCATTATGGAAATTACAAAGAGAGGGGAGAGTTCTGTTAAGGAGAACGTAAATTAGAGCTAATCGAACGAAATGTCAATTATGATGGTGGTCGCAATAGTGGATAGGACTCAAGAAAGAGAATGAATGTACTTTAATTTAACAACTACTTCATGCTTAATAACTCATTAGAGAATGTCTATGTCGAGACTTCCAAGACCGTTGAATATCTAAAACCTACACTTCGAGAATCGATGGACATGCATAAAATTTGATAGATATTGCAAGTTTCATGAAATGAATGACCACAACATCAATAAGTCTCGTCACCTACCTTGGGCCCTGGAGCTCTTGGGCTCTCGTGATAAATAGGCTTTGGCAGCTAGTTGCGGGTTGTACCAGACACACATTATTATTCTTCTAACAGACGCGCGCATACAACGGTCACCGTTGTTGGTTAAAGGGTTGCAACATTTACAGTAGTTGTGAACATTCTTAATAGGCACCTCCTTCAGCACATATATAGGCAACTCAAAAACGAGTTCATTCAATTTCTACTCTTTCTTTTTTCTTCTTCTTCCCTGAATACTATACTCTATGTTTTCAAATCTCTTCAATTCGTCGTCGCTCCGATGGCGTGCACTATGCTACGCGACTATCCATTTCCTCATGTGAAACAAATTGCTGACATGCTAATCAGTGCATACGGCCGAAATATTGTTTCAACAATTTTTTTTACAAATCACTCGGACAACACTACTCAGTAAAGCCTTTTTTCTTTTACATTTGGTAATCTGTGTAACGATAATTGTCATGCTCGTTTGATGATTCTGCGATAGTTTGTTGTTACTGTAAGTAACATTATAATTGCAACTGTGATTGTAACACTTTAAGACATTTCTGATTAATATGACAGAATTGCAAAAGTTTTGTAACATATTTACTAACATTTCTGTTACTAACTAATTAGCCCTTATGACAATAATTATTGTTGTAGACGACGATGTCGCTGAACAGCAACAATGACTCGGCACCAACACAGATGGTGACCAACGTTGTAACGGCCCACCCCGAATCAGTCGATATTTCCATGAAATGCACTGTGCTAATGCCGGACTTGCACGGGACGGTCGTCAAAGGAAAAGGTTTTGAAACTATGAATCACCAAGAACGTGTAAAATATCTCACAGCGCATGGAATAAAATATAATAGTAACATAACTTAACATAAAATAGGTGAGACACTTAATAAGATGAAAACTAAACCATGACCATCAGAGTAGCGGAATCAAAAAAATACAGCTTATAATCCAAACCATTATTACAACTTCAAAATACTGTCTCTAACAAGGAAATAAAGAAGGTGCACTACTGATGCCCGAAGCAGTGACCATCAACAACACATGCAGAATATATGTAAATAGTACATGGAAGCCTCTTGCTTGTCTCCGGACAACTACTCGTGCATGGCCACCTGACCTGTCTCTAGTCTACTCGTTTAGGAGCACCCAAAGTAATAAGAAGTGACATAAAAATCTAGGTCTGGCAAAAGTCTGGTATAAGCGATAGCAGCAAAATAAAACAATAACACATATAAATAATCATACCTGGTCCTGCAACCAAAGAGTTAGCACAACAAGATGTACAGTACCCTAAGGTAACACCAACATAAAATGTAAAATGGGAGTGTGCATACCATGGTGATAGCAAATATCAAACATAGCAGTCGTCCTCATATCACTCACTAAGTGCATAAAGCATACAATATCCGTCGCTTTGATCACCAAATCCATTGGGGCCTTGACAATAATTCCGTCGACTATTGCTATGACCATATTTCCCTGGTCTAAAGTCAATAAAACTACCCAGTCGAAACATCCCTGACTCTAGGTTAAAGGCCAACCAATCCACACTTCCCTGGCTTTGGTTCATCTATATGCCCCCTCTCTTCAATGGTGAACCAAAGTTATAGATATCGATAACCCCTTTGCACACGTCTTACATCAAAGCCCAACTCTAGAAGTTAACTCGTTGTTTCCCATCTGGATCCTGAGTAATAACTTCCCATTTGGACTTCCTTTGCATCTCGGGTTTGGGTCTCCTCCGATTAGGTTCGGGTCTCCCCCTCCTATTTGGTTCGGTTTGGGTCTCCCCCTCCTATTCGGTTCGGTTCGGGTCTTCCTCAAATCCGGTTTGGTCCGGTTCTATTCCTCCTATCCGGTTCGGTTCGGGTCTCCTCTTCCTATGCGGTTCGGTTCGGGTCTCCTTCTCCTATCCAGTTCGGTTCGGGTCTCCTTCTTCTATTCTGTTTGGTTCGGGTGTCTTTCTCCTATCCGGATCAGTTCGGGTCTCTTTCTCCTATCCAGATCGGTTCGGGTGTCTTTCTCCTATCTGGATCGGTTCGGGTATCTTTCTGCTATCCGGATCGGTTCGGGTGTCTTTCTCTTATCCGGATCAGTTCGCATCCCTTTCTCCTATCTATATTGGTTCGGGTGTCTTTCTTCTATCCAGATTGGTTCAGGTCCCTTTCTCCTATCTAGATCGGTTCGGGTCTCCCTCCCAACCGGTTCGGATCGGGTCTTCCTCCAAACCGGACCTAAAAATCTGCAACTTTTTCCAGCAAGCTATTTTTGCTAAACGAGGGCGTTTTCAACAATTCTAACCTTTCTATGACATTACAAAACATTCCAAACGGCTGTAACAACATATAGAATCCATCAAAAAACATTAAAATATCATTCACATGAAATATGTTAGATAAAACATAACCAAAAAGCATGATTTTCCCCTTAATCCCTTTAACCGTGCTTTAACAATAGGGTTAGCAAAATTAATCCAAATTAACCCAAATTTTCACCAGTGACATAAAATAATTATTAAGAATTTCTACATATTTTTCCAGATTTTAATGATGCATAATTTCTCTAATTATCACTAATCACCCCTAATTAGCCGTAATTAGTGAATAAAAGTGCAAATCACTCACCTTAGCCACAAATGAATATTAGATCTGAAGCTATGACTGATATGGCATGAATTCCAATGTATAGCTGCAGCTCTATCTCTGATTGGATGCTAATTTCTCTTGATTTGGTGTAGTTTTGGTTAATTAGTGATTAGGAAGTGATTAGAGATGAATTTAGAAGGTGGAGGCCATTGCTAGGGCTAGAGGGAGGTAAATTGCGGCTAGAAAAATGAACAAAATAGATTTCCCAAACCCTATCAGCCCTTCCATACCCTAATTCCAAAATGAGTTATGGGCTTAGTTGCTAATCACCAGGTTAATCCCAATTATGTTGTTTTTCACCTTCCAAACCTTATTTCAGCCATATCTCCCAAACGATATGTCCATTTGATTAATGTAACCACTCTACGGAAAGGTAAACCGTCATCTGAATCCAATGGAAGCAGTCTCAGGCTAAAACTCCTTAACAATCAAAAGTAATAGGAGAAACAAGATACGCCACAGGAAAAACGGTCATTTAAAATTCAGCAAAAATCGTGAACATGAGAAATGACCCCAATAGTCGTTTCCCAAAGTTTCACGACCATACGACTTCGTATGAAAATGAAATAAATATTCTACGATCCGTTGATGTGTAGAATACGGTTCGTTACATTCTACCTCCTTAAGAAATTTCGCCTCTGAAATTCCTTAACTAAGAAAACAACAAAGGGTCCCGCATGCCTATCAACTATTTGTAAAAATCAAACATACATAATAAACACAATAGGCCTATCCTAGCATGCAGAATAACTGTATTGCTAATAAAACCATACCAGGCAAAGAGTTCTGGATATGACTTTCTTATGTTTTCCTCATTTTCCCATGTACGGTCGTTCTCATTATCACCCACTGGACCTTAACCAATTTCACCGTCTTCCTTCGAAGTTGCTTCGTACCATGTCCCACAATACGAATCATTCTGTGGCTCCCAACTGCCTTAGATTCCACTTCGATATTATCCAATTGATCTGGTGAAATAATCAGATCCGAATCGTGCACGAAATTCCTTAACTGGGAAACATGAAACACGTTGTGCACTCCCGCCATCTTGCCTGGTAATCCAACTTTATACGCTAAATTCCCAACTTGTTCGAGAACTGGAAATGGACCAACAAGCCTTGATGCCAACTTGCCTCTCCTACCAAAACGAATCACACTCTTCAACGGAGAGATCTTGACGAATACCAAGTTGCCAATGGAGAATTTCAATTCTCTTCGTCTTTTATCAGCATAGCTCTTCTGCCTATCTGGAGCAGTGTAATGTCCCGTATTTTACGATATAATAATTTATTTATTTAAATATTTAAATATTGATTCAGTGAATTAAATCATTGTTTAATTAAATAATATTGAATATTTAATTAATATAATTAATAGAAAAATATATCTAATTACCAAATAGTCGGAAATAGTGAATTTACATTATTGTGTTAATCAGATCATATTTAAAGCAGTTTAGAATTGAATTATAATAGCGAATATATTATTTAAATGAAGTTTGTACGTATAATTATAATATAATTATACTGAGCTCGAAATGGCGTCGTATTTCATAATTTGGCGATTCGAACTTTAAACGAATATACAGAATCCGTTTTAAGCCGGATTTCTGTGAAACAAGAAACATTCGGAGTTGGTGAAGTATATTTTTCTAATCGAAGAGAAAAATAAGGATTTCGTCGTGTAGTTTGTGAGTTATGTCCAAATCAAATTTTCGAAAATTCGCTATGGAATTCCTTTATAATTTATAACGATTTTATTTGTATTATAAATGTATTTTTAATATAAATTGAATACTGATTTAATTTGGAATTGAAATGTCGAGCTATAAATTCAGATATGAATATTTTGCAGTTGTATTATATTCTGTGTGAATATATACGATAATATTAATTTATTAATATCAAATTTAATTATATTAATTATATTTAATATTTAAATGGATTTATTTAGAGCTTTAAAAATAGCCAGTTTTGCAAACAACCTATGTTTTCGACAAAACTATTTTTGTTGGATCTGAAATATTAAATTATTGCTAAATTTCAATTTTTGTGATTTTTGAAGTCAGTATGTGGCCGTATGGGATTTTAATGTGAAAAACAGTTAATAATTTGACTTTAAAAATGTGTTGTGTGAGCTAACGGACTCGGAATTCAATGAAACAATTTTAGTTAGATCCGAAATATCGAACTGTAGCTACATGTCCATTTTCGTGATTTTTGAATATCATGTGTGATTATAGGAATTTTTAGAAGACAAGTACAAGGAACGATCGATTAAAATGGAATATAAAATCGAATATAAAAATATTATATTTACCCTATAAATATCCTCGCCTATTTCTAAACCCAATTCCATTCTCAAAACATTGAGCCGCCAGTGTTCTTTATCTTAACGTGAAGAAAATCTTCTTTGTAAAATCGTATTAAATCATAGAAAAATCCGATAAATCCTCATAAATACATATATGAGTTCTACTCATGATTTCTCAACACCTCAGTATACTTTTACCTGGATCGAACCCTTTTAATGTCATTGGAAATTTGGGGATAGCTGTTAGGGTTTAGCGTTTTGGGTTATTCAAGCAACAATTCGAAGTTTTGGGATTTTATATGAGCTCGCGATAGAATTTAGCTCGAGTTGTGATGATTTTGAGGGGATCGGTGAATATTTTTGTCGCGAGATGTATGGGATTCAAAGTGATGGAGCAGTTCGACGCGGGTGGTATTTTGACGTCGAGTTGTCTATTGGGGATGTAAGAGTGTGGAGACGGTGTCGAGAAGATGAGGGTTGGTGTCAGAATTGGTATGTTGGTGACTTTAATTTTTTAAACGATGTTAAACTGATCGGGGAAGAAGGGGTGCAGCGTGAGTTATCTATTTGGAAGGGGAGATTGTGTATTGAGTTCGAAATAACAGTAATGGGAAAGAGTTAAATGTTGGTTTTCAAAATCATGGAAGGAGTTAGGGGAAATAAAGGTTTGGATATGGTGTTTTGTAAAGGAGAAAGCATCATATATGGTGAAACAGGGAAGGAAGACCATCGTGTAGCACATGTGGGCTTCAAAAGTGAGGATGGGCTGACTAAAGTAAATGTGAGTCCCAAATTATAAATAGTTTTAGTTTAAAAGTTTTAAATCAAATAACCGAAATATTTTTAAATTCTTTATCTCGATCATGTTGCATTTGAATTTTGAACGGTCAAATCCGTTGGGATCATATGGACGACGACTTCACAACGGAATTGACTGGGAGTGAATTGGAGCTCGTTACAATTTATAGCAAAATAAATTGTTTAAATCAAGCGACAGTTATCGTTATTCAACGACGACCGTCCAACGTGACTGAATCTCACTAACACTGTATAGTTTATATTTTTATAAATGTAATCTAATATTGATAAATGATGATTGATTAATGTGTGTTGATTATTTGGTTGAATTGCTGATGTATTGGTTGAAATTATCGATAACAATATATATATATATATATATATCGTTAATCAAATATTGATTCTGTTTATCAAAATATTTCATATTGAAATGAAATCGATGTTATTTATATTGTCTAATATTTATGATGCAGGGAAACTGGTTGGTAGGATCCAACTGGATTCCACAATAATTATAATACTGTTTGTTTTCATATATTGTGGTATATGATGTGATATATTATCTGTGACTGATTATGATGACACTGGTCTTGTTATTTGGTATTTTAAATACCATATGAATTACTAGAACGTATAAAAGGATTTATATAGAATAAATAGAACTATATAAAAGGATTTATATAGAATAAACAGAATTATATAAAAAGTATTTATATAGAATAAATAGAATTATATAAAAAGGGAATTATAATTGGGATTATAACTGTTAGAAGAATAAAATGGGATTTTTTTATAAATAATTCTATAATTCGAAGTATAAATAGATGTTGGATTTGGGATATTGTTTTAAATACGAAATCAATCTGTTTTGATTGCAAAGAAGAAATATTATTTACATTTAATGTGAATAAAGGATTTAAGTAAATATTTTGCTAATAAAATATTTATAAAGGAATTTGGGGTTGAATTAGGAATTTAAATGGAATTACTTAAATTAGAAACTGACTGGAAATTAGTTGAATTGAATGGCTTCTTCGGTATCGATCTGATGTTGGTTTCGGCCTTCGGGGTTAATACGTAGGGGGTTGTTCTCTTACTAGTTTACAGTTAGAGACTGATATATGTGAGAAAATAGTGATGCATGAATCAGAAATGGAAACGTTTTCCAAAGTTAATAATGTATATTCTCTAAAATTAGAAAAATAGGGATTTGATGAATATATGGAAATGAGAAATGGCGAAATAAATAAATGTTGATTAATAATTGATCGATAGCATTTCCATTAGGAAATAATATCGTTGTTTGCACACATGTTTTTCTTTGATAGTTATCTTACTGACTATCGAAGTTTTTGACCATTTTGCCATTGTTACTACGGAGAGACCCGGATCAGATTCATTATCTGAAAACCACTTTGTATGGGCAATAGCGTTGCGATCAAATATGATGAAGGTAATTTTAGATGGAGTTATGCAAGGGCTATCCTGTTTACAGAATAGTACCTTCGGTCTGTCTAATCCCAGGACGACCTGTATGGAAGAATGTCTGGCGGAGTATATTTAATAGATCACGTAAGTTGATCTCTTCAAAAGTATTTATGTTTTGTGGTAGAGGAATCCGTTTCTCTTAGCTGTATACCTATGATATGTTTGGAGAAATCGATTTGTTATTTAGTGGGTATGACGATGTGACATTCAAAGTGAATGAAGATGTGGTTTGTAAAGGATACGTTATGGCCCCTAGCTGCACAACCGGAAATGGTATAAAATCGGGCAGGCCGAATTGCTAAGTGGTTAGCTGCCAATTAGGGTGTATTGTCACCTGATCTAGGGAAATTCCATTTACTTCTATAATCAATCGATGTTGTCCCTTTCGGGGAACAGTTGCTGATCCCAACGGTTTGTGATAATACATTCGGAACACTCAAGCGAAATGAGTGACCGGCCATGTCTACCCTGGGTTGCAAGATGTTCTTGTTGAACCCTGTGTATTCCTCTATAGATATACACTGTCGGAAGGGGGTCCCATACCTGTCCAGTTGGAATTCATTACCCAATAAGCGCCTGCGGTTTTTTATTGTATATTATGTATGTGGAACGTGAGATGAAAGCATTCTACAATGATTATTTAGTTGTGGTTGATAGACATTATTATAATATCAAAGAGTTTTGATATAAAGTTTATCGTTCCTTTCAAAAGGATTTTTGAAAGTCAAATCAAGTGTTTTGGATTCTCATAAGGGAAAATCCCATCCCATTATATGGCGTGGTCTTATGAGATATTGTTTAATTGCTCAAACTATTTTAAATTGTTTACTTATACTAGTCCCATGACTGACCCGGAGTTTGTTTTGTTTTGTTTTCCCTAAACTCTTGGGTGCCCAATTTTGTACGGGCAGTCAAGTAGTCGGGATTTTACAGATATACTGAGAGCTTGGAGAAGAAGGATTCAGGAATAGATAGCTATTGTTTATTTCCGCTGCGTTGTAAGTGTTATAATCTAATAATGTTACAGTATACATATACTGATTTTATTTCAAAGTTATTTATCTATTATACATTGTTCGTTCCGTTGTGAGATTTGTGTTTACTCTGATGTTATGTGTTCTTCTTCTTCTATTCTTAGTTTCTATCTTCTCTATTCTCACCCTCTAATTTCTTTCATGGACTATCCGGTGTTTTTGATGCTTGAGTAGTCGACATTGAGTTTATGTCGGTTACTTAGGATCGCGAAATCCCCGGGCCATTACAGTGGTATCAGAGCTGAAGGTTAAGTAATTACCTTGGCTCTGTGGCGTGACTCAGTAGAGATGGGGTTAGCAATATCCTAGAATGAGTTGAGTGTATATATATGAGCGCGTATTTGTTATTTAATATAAGATTGTTTAATATTGTGAAGATTTACTGATTGAGTTGTTTATAAGTTATGGTCGATCAGCTTGATCCACTGTATCGGTAGGGGTTTATAAACACTTGAATACAATGAACCGACACAATATGTTTTGAAAAGAGGGCAAATGAAATAATTATACCCAAAGTATATTTTGATATAGAAGTGAATATATATTGAAATTATAGTATATTGGATGTGTTGGTTGTGATTATAATCGAATAAGAATATAAAATGTGAAATTGTTATGTAAATATCCAATCAGAATTCATATAAGTGCAATATATGAAATCAGATGAGTTAAATATGAATTTAATCAGAATTGGAATTAAAATTCCGAAAACATGAAAAGTGTTTGTATATAGACTTGGATTAAATATATGAGAACTTTAAAATCCTAGGAGATTTTAAATTTGTTACAAGCACTGAAAAGGATATTTTGAAATGGATTTCAAAATGAAAGTGTTTAGAAATGATTTTGAAAGTGATATAGTATTGAACTCACTTCGATAGCTGGAAAATAGATTCGGATGATGATCATGATATCATCGGTGTTCGTTTTCGAGTTGGAAGTGACAGATTACTACCAAAGTTTTGGTTTTTGAATTGGTTTGAGAAATTGTTTTGATATTCCAAATGAATATTTTGATTTTTGGAAAAAGGCTAAGCTATTTAAAAACTCCCAGAAACTGATTATTTGAATTAAAACAAATTAAATTAGAATTTGTAAAAGCAAATAGAAATAGAAATTGAATTAAAACCAGTTAAGTGGAAAATGAATTGAGATAGAAAATATCGAATTAGATTGGATTAGAGACAATCCGAAATGGAATTAGACTAGTAAGTTAAGAGTTGAAATTAAAAATGGAATCTTAGTTAAGAACAGAATTCGGCTTGGGTATAACCGAATAATTGGGATGACATTGGTATACGCAGAATTGGTAACACATGGAAAGGATATACTGATACGCCCGACAAAAAGGTACCAGTTTATATTATATATGGGTTTGAGATTTTGATGAGCCGAATTGGCAAGCCGCTTGATTGTTTGATTTTCTTTTGGGTTAGAGAAGGCCCAGAGAGGCGAGTTGTAGTTGTACCGATTGACCCGTACAAAGGAGGTGCTGGCGAAATTTTTCAGAAATTTAAGGTGTTAGAAAATGTTCAAGATTGTTGAAAATTTTTGTTGTTAGAAATGAATTAAATATGTAACAACCCGTATTTTGAATAACAAGTTATAACATAAAATCAAGGCAGAATTAAATGATAAAATCTGAATCATGGGAAACGGGCTGCGCCATTGCGTTCGTCTCGGAAAAATACGCGAAATAGAGTCCGAGTTTTCGAACATCGGAGTCCGTATGACCAAGTTATGGCCCGTCAAAGTTTTCAAAAAATTCAAGTTTAAAAACAGATTCAAATTCAAATTCAGCCAGGCAGAAAAGGCGGGAAAAATTCCCGCCACCCCCAAGTCGACTTGGGAGTCGACACACCGAGGGTGGTGTCGACTACCCAGTCGACACCCCTGTCGACTTGGGTGGTCTGCCAGTCTGGCCTGGGTGCACCTGACTTGTTTCTCAAGACTTGTTTGGAGGCTAGTGACGTGAATTGATGGCCCAGATCTGAATTTGGGTTAATCCTATGGCCTAAACTAACCTAATCTTCTATAAAAAGACCCTAATACCTAGCCTAAACCAACATAAATCATTCCTACAACTAAACTATGCCAAAAAATTTAATCATGGCCTCCACCCTCTTGTCATAGCCTCCATCTTCATTCATATGAGAGTTCCTAAGCTTGTTGAGAGTTTCTAAGTTTGATTCAAGGCCAAAGTTCAATCTTTCTTCATCAAAGCAAGGGTCTTTCTTCATACAAATCATTGGAGCTTATTATTTAGGGGTTTTTAGAGTTGCTAGTGGCTTCGTCTCAATCTTATTTTATTTTATAAGTCTTCATAGCATAGTAAGCCCTATTCTACTCTTAGATTCTAACTATGAAGTTATATATGACATGTTGCAAGTTTGAGTTTGGGCCTAAGCATGATTGGTGCTTTGATTTTATCATGTTATGCATAGATTTGTTCTATGCATGTTTGTAAAGTTATCACCTTGACTTTGTGCATAGAAAGCTATGAGCTTTGATTCTATCATGTTATGCATAGGTTTATTCTATGCATGTTTGTAAAGCTCTCACCTTGACTTTGTGCATAGAAAGCTATGAGCTTTGATTTGAAATGTTGCATAAAGCAACATAGAAACTCTCATAACCCTTATGTTATCTTGCATATGATGTTATATGCGAATCACTAGCTATCATCTTATGTCATTCATGGCCATGTTTCACCTATTTTGCTAAAGTTGATATCATGCATGTTTTGAGGCTTATAATGTAATATGCAAGTTTATGAACACATTTGCCTCATATGCCACCATGTTTAACTTGTGGCCAAACCTTATTAATTATGTCATGCTTCTAAAGTTCCCCCTTTTAGATCTATTTGCGTTTATGCGAACTTACATGCGATGGGGTTACGCTATGGGTAAACTAAAATGACATAAAATCATGACTTGAAAAATGACATGAAATATGACATGTGATTATGCTTGGAACATGAACATGGACTTGGACATGACTTCTAGAAAACATGAGAATGGCCAACTCGAGGTTGGGTTGAGTTTGTAGCATAAATCTACCCGGAACCGACCGGCTTAACTAGTGGCTACAAGCAATAGGACCCAATGTGAGTAGTTGGTCATGTCGCACTTGAAACCCGAGGTTAGACTAAGTTGTGGTGTAAAGCTACCCGGACCCGCCCGGCTTAACTAGTAACCACAACAAGGTCTAATGTGAGAGGTTGGGTGCATTAAATTAATTAATGCCACATGATAGGGTTAAGTCATGGACCACTTGAATACTTAACCAATTAAACACGATGGGTTGATGGGGTTAAGTCATGAACCTTGGGTACACTTAACCAACTTGATACTTGATTGGATAGGGTTAACCACGTTTAACCCGTTAGAAACCCTAGTTACGGGGTCCTTTTCACCAGTAACCCTCTTGATTGTATCATGATACCCTAGGGACTAGGCTAGGGTGGGGCACAATTACCGGGCTGACATGTAAGCGACCAAAACGACGGCAGAGTAGGTGCGCCGGTGTAGGTTCAGGCGGACTATGGTCGTGCACATAGTCCGGAGTTGAAAAAGCAGACACGGGCACCAGTAGGTTTAGACTGTGCGTGCTTGGTGTGTGTCCGTGGTTGGCACCCTAGGACTTGATACACCCTAGGGTCGACCTAGCACAGTTTGACTACACTTCGTGATTGGGCCGTATGACACCGACACTTGACGAGTTAGGCTATAGGGAGCCGATCGACTAGACCGAGTAGTTTGAACTTGATTTAGGTCACCTCATGATATTGGGCCAGCTTTGGGCCAAGGGATCATTTCTTGTTTATACTCGACATGGATTGGAATACTAGTACACACTTGGTGCAACTTGACCTTGCGATGCCACACTTGATCTATCTTGTTAACTTTTCACCATGCCGGTTATCATCCTATGTTTCATCTCTGCTTTACATGTCCAGTTAACTTTATTAGTTTTTATACTAATAGTAGATAGGACTCACCAGTCTTTTGACTGACCCATTTTCTTTCGCCTCTTTTCTTCCGTCCCCCCCCCAGGTTTACAGGGTGGGAACACTGGTACCTAGCTTGGATCTTTAGCTGCTTTTCTGGATAGCTCATGTATGGTTTGGACTTGAGCATGCTATGGCTTTATTCTACTTTGGGGATAGTTACTTTATGTTGTTTCCAGTTTCCAGTTTATGTTTTCTAGACTTTGTTTTTTTGGGAAAATAATGACTCGGTACTTTGATGTAACTTGACTATGGTTTTGAAATGTTAGTTTTTACCCGCTGCTTTATTTACTCTGATTTTACTAATATGTTATGTCTTGTGATATCTGCATGCATGTTTACCTCGTTTAACGCCCCTCCAAAGCTAGTGCGCTTGCAAGAGTGACATTGGCGGAGGTGTGGTGTTACAAAATATTCAATTGAAATTAATTAATTCAGTTAAAACTGAAGTTAAACAAATAATTTTTAACCTAGTTAATATAGTTTGTTTTCTACCTTAGCAATTTCGAGGACAAAATTATTTTAAGGGGGAAGAATGTAATGTCCCTTGTTTTACAATATAATAATTTATTTATTTAATTATTTAAATAGTGATTTAGGGAATTAAATCGTTGTTTAATTAAATAATATTGAATATTTAATTAACATAATTAACATAAAAATATATCTAATTCCGAAATAGCCGGAAATAGTGAATTTACAGTATTTTGTGAATTGGATCATATATAATATATAATGCAATTTAGAATTGAATTATAATAGAAAATATATTATTTAAACAAAGTTTGAACGTATAATTATAATATAATTATAATCGAGCTCGAAATGGCGCGGCAGTTCGTAATTTGGCGATTCAAATTTTAAAAGAATATATAGAATCCGTTTTAAGCCAGATTTCTGCAAAACAAGAAACGTTCGGAGCTGGTGAAGTATATTTTTCTATTAGAAGAGAAAAATCGGGATTTCGTCATATAGATTGTGAGTTATGTCCAAATCAAATTTTCGAAAAGTCGCTACGAAATTCCTTTATAATTTATAACAATTTTATTGATAATATAAATGGATTTTTAATATAAATTGAATACCGATTTAATCTGGATTTGAAATGTAGAGCTATAAATTCAGATATGAATATTTGGAGTTGTATTATATTCTGTTTGAATATATACGATAATATTTATTTATTAAATATCAAATTTAATTATATTTCAACATATTTAATATTTAAATGGATTTATTTAGAGCTTTGAAAATAGCCAGTTTTGCAAACGACCTCCGTTTTCGACGAAACTAATTTTGTTGGATCCGCAATATTAAATTATTGCTAGATTTCTATTTTCGTGATTTTTGAAGTCAGTATGTGGAAGTACGGGATTTTAATATGCAAAACAGTCAGTAATTTGACTTTAAAAATATGCTATGCGAGCAACCGGACTTGGAATACAATGAAACAAGTTTGGTTAGGTCCGTAATATCGAACTGTAGCTGCATGTCCATTTTCGTGATTTTTGTATATCATGTGTGATTATAGGAATTTTTAAAAGACAAGTACAAGCAAAGATCAATTGAAATGGAATATAAAATGGAATATAAAATTATTATATTTAACTTATAAATATCCTTACCTATTTCTAAACCTAATTCCATTCCCAAAACATCGAGCCGCTAGTGTTCTTTATCTCAACGTGAAGAAAATCTTCTTTGTAAAATCATAGTAAATCATAGAAAATCCTATAAATCCTCATACATACATATATGAGTTCTACTCATAATTTCTCAATACCTCAGTATACTTTTATCTGGATCGAACCATTTTAATGTCATTGGAAATTTGGGGGTAGCCGCTACGGTTCAGCGTTTTGAGTAATTCAAGCAACAATTCGAAGTTTTGGGATTATATGAGCTCGCGATAGAGTTTAGCTCGAGTAGTGATGATTTTGAGGGGATCGGTGAATTTTTTTGTCATGATATGTATGTGATTCGTAGTGATGAAGTAGTTCGACGCCAGTGGTATTTTGATGTTGAGTGGTCTGTTGAGGATGTAGGAGTGTGGAGATGTTGTCGAGAAGATGAGGGTTGGTGTCGGAATTGGTATACGGGGGTGAGGGGGGGGGGGGGAGAGGGGGGATTTGCCATGTTGGGCGATGAGTAGGTATGTTGGTGACTTTAATTTTCTGAACGATGTTAAACTGATCATGGAAGAAGGGGTGCAGCGTGAGTTATCTATTTGGAAGGGGAGATTGTGTATTGAGTTCGAAATAACAGTAATGGGAAAGGGCTAAATGTTGGTTTTCAAAATAATGGAAGGAGTTAGGGGAAAGAACGGTCGGATATGGTGTTTTGTAAAGGAGAAAGCAGTGTATATGGTGAAATAGGGAAGGAAGACCATGCTGTAGCACACGCGGGCTTTAAAAGTAAGGATGGGCCGACTAAAGTAAATGTGAGGCCCAAATTATAAATAGTTCTAGTTTAAAAGTTTTAAATTGAATAACCGTAATATTTGTAAATTTAATATCTCGATCACATTGTATCAGAATTTCGAAAGATCAGATATGTTGAGATCATATGGACGACGACTTCACAATGGAACCGACTGGGAGTGAATTGGAGCTCGTTATAATTTATAGCAAAATAAATTGTTCTAAATCAAGCGACAGTTATCGTTATTTAACGATGATCGTCCAATGTGAGTAAATCTCACTAACTCTGTACAATTTATATTTTTATAAATATAATCTAATATTGATAAATGGTGACTGATTGTTGCGTGTTGATTGTTTGGTTGAATTGCTGATGTATTGGTTGAAATTATAGATAACGATATACATATAAATCGTTAATCAAATATTGATTCTGTTTATCAGAATATTTCATATTGAAATGAAATCGATGTTATTTATATTGTTTGACATCTGTGATGCAAGGAAACAGGTTGGAGGGATCCAACTGGAATCCTCAATAATTATAATACTATTTGTTTTCATATATTGTGGTATATGATGTGATATATAATCTGTGATTGATTATGATGACACTGGTTATGTTATTTGGTATTTTAAATACCATATGTATTACTAGATTTTGTAAAAGGATTTATATAGAACAAATAGAATTATATAAATGGATTTATATAAAATAAATAGAATTATATAAAAATGATTTTATATAGAATAAATAGAATTATATAAAAAGGGAATTATAAATGGGATAACTGTTGGAAGAATAAAATGGGATTTAAAATAAATAATTCTATAATTAGAATTATAAATAGAAATTGGATTTGGGATATTGTTTTAAATACGAAATCAATCTGTTTTGATTGCAAAGAAGAAATATTATTTACATTTAATGTGAATAAAGGATTTAAGTAAATATTTTGCTAATAAAATATTTATAAAGGAATTTGGGGTTGAATTAGGAATTTAAATGGAATTACTGAAATTAGAAATTGAGTGGAAATTAGTTGATTTGAATGGCTTTCTGGGTATTGATCTGATGTTGGTTTCGGCCTTCGGGGTTAATACGTAGGGTGTTGTTCTTTTACTAGTTTATAGTTAGAGACTGATATATGTGAGAAGATAGTGATGCATGAATCAGAAATGGAAACATTTTCCAATGTTAATAACGTATATTTTCTAAAATTAGAAAAATAGGGATTTGATGAATACATGGAAATGAGAAATGGCGAAATGAATAAATGTTGATTGATAATTGATCGATAGAATTTCCATTTGGAAATAATATCGTTGTTTGCACACATGTTTTTCAATGATAGTTAGCTCACCGACTATCGAAGTTTTGAACCATTTTTTCGTTGTCAATTTGGAGAGACCAGGATCAGATTCTTTATCTGAAAACCACACTGTATGGGCGATAGCTTTGCAATCAAATATGATGAATATAATTTAAGACGGAGTTATGCAAGGGCTATCCTGTTTACAGAATAGTACCTTCAGTCTGTCCAATCCCAGGACAACCTGTATGGAAGAATGTCTGGCGGAGTATATTTAATAGATTGCATAAGTTGATCTCTTCAGACGTATTAATGATTGGTGGTGGAGGAATTCGTTTCTCTTAGCTGTATACCCGTGATATGTTTGGAGAAATCAATTTGTGATTTAGTGGGTATGACGATGTGACATTCAAAGTGAATGAAGATGTGGTTTGTAAAGGATACGTTATGGCCTCTAGCCTCACAACCGAAAATGGTATAAAATCAGGTAGGTCGCATGGCTAAGTGGTTAGCTGCCAATTAGGGTTTATTGTCGCCTGATCTAGAGAAATTCCATTTAGTTCTATAATCTGTCGATGCTGTCTCTTTCGGGAAACGGTTGCTAATCCCAACCGTTGGTGATAATACATTCGGTACACTCAAGCGAAATGAGTGACTGGTCATGTTTATGGGTTGCAAGATGTTCTTGTTGAACCCGGTGTATTCCTCTCTAGAGATACACTGTCGGAAGGTGGTCCCATACCTGGCCAATTGGAATTCATTACCCAATAAGTGCCTATGGTTTTTGATTGTATATTATGTATGTGGAATGTGAGATGAAAGCGTTCTGCTAATGATTATTTAGTTGTGGTTGATAGACATTATTATAATATGATAGAGTTTTGATATAAAGTTTATCGTTCCTTTCAAAAGGATTTTTGAAAGTCAAATCAAGTTTTTTGGATTCTCTTCAGGGAAAAACCCATTCTGTTACACGGCTTGGTCTTATGAGATATCGTTTGTTTACTCAAACTGTTTTAAAAGGTTTACTCATGCCAGTCCCATGATTGGCCCGGAGTTTGTTTTGTTTTGTTTTCCCTAAACTCTTGGGTGCCCAATTTTGTATGGGCAATCAAGTAGTCGGGATTTTACAGATATACTGAGAGCTTGGAGCAGGAGGCTTCAGGAATAGAAAACTATTGTTTATTTCTGTTGTGTTGTAAGTGTTATACTCTGATAATGTTACTATATACATATACTGAATTTATTTCAAAGTTATGTATCTATTATATATTGTTCATTCCGCTGTGATATTCGTGTTTACTCTGATGTTGTGTGTTCTTCTTCTTCTATTCTAAGTTTCTATTTTATATATTCTCACCCTCTAATTTCTTTCACGAACTATCCGGTGTTTCTGATGCTTGAATTGTCGACAATGAGTTTATGTCGGTTATTCAGGATCGCGAAATCCCCGGGTCGTTATAGGCAGCCTTCATTCGTTGTAGGATAACCTTAATTTTATCTACAGTTTCTCTTATTACATCTGGCCCAAGCACAAATTTCTCACAGGTTTCCAACCAACATGATGGTGAGTTGCACGGTCTTCCATACAAAGCCTCAAATGGATCGACACCAATACTGGACTGATAACTATTATTATTGGTTAGCTCAACTAGATCCAAATGGTCATCCATGACCCTCCAAAATCCAATATGCAAGCTCTCAAAAGATCCTCTAATACAAGATTCACCCTCTCTGTTTGACCGTCGGTTTGAGGATGATATGCGGTACTGAGATGTAATTCTAACCCTAAAACCTCTTGTAAGCTCTACCAAAACCCACTAGTAAATAATGGATTTCGGCCGCTCACAATACCTTTAGGTATTCCATGAAATCTCACTACCCACTTCATATACAGTTCTGCTAACTTAGCTGCCGTTCTATTCGACTTGACTAGTATAAACCTTGCAATTTTGGTCAATCGATCGATAATCACCCAAATACTATCATGACCCGATCTAGTGCTTAGCAAATCATCAATGAAATCCGTTGAGACTTGTTCCCATTTCCATTCAGGAATTTCCAATGGTTGTAATAAACCAATAGGCTTCTTTTTCTCGGCTTTAACTAACTGGCAGTTCATGCACTTGGATATAAACTTCCCAACGTCTCTCTTCGTCCCTTCCCAATAGTAGGTCTGCTTCATGTCTCGATACATTTTGTTACCACTGGGATGTATAGTCAGTTTCGAGTGATGACACTCTCTAAGCACTTCATCTCTCAACCTATTAATGTTGGGTACAACTAGCCTCCCATTCTATCGAAGCCATCCTTCTCGATCAAGACAGTATTTGTTCATTTTCTTGTCGTCGATACCCATCTCTACCTTGGAGATGATTTCCGATAGATTAGGATCGTCCCTATGACTGGAACCAATCCATTCTATCAAGGTTGGAATGATCGTCAAACTTGCTAACATCTCTGGATCTAGTTCACACTTAGGTATGAGATCTTATCCGGTGATATATTTTAGATGCTTCCTTTCTAGAAACATTGCCCCCAAACTGACATGTCTCCTACTCAATGCATCATCTACCGCATTACCTTTCCCGGTTGTGTAAGCGATATTGAAATCATATGAAGCCAAGAATTCTTACCATCCCTGTTGACGAAGATTTAAATCCCTCTGAGAGAAAAGATACTTTAATGACTTATGATCGGTAAACAACTCGAACCTTTCTCCCAAGAGGTAGCGTCTCCACATCGTTTACATAAACACGATCATTGCCAGTTCCAAATTATGGGTAGAATATCTTTTCTCATGCGGTTTCAGTTGCCGACTAGCATTAGCTACAATCCTACCTCCTTGCATCAATATAGTGCCTAGTCTGGTACCATAGGCATCCGTGTATACCGTCATCTCTTCCTTCCCTTTAGGAATAACTAACACTCATGAGTTTTCCTTTATGGTCTTAAATGCATTCTCGAACCTTTCGTCCCAAATGAAAGCTTGATTTTTCATGGTCAACTGAGTTAATGGTGCTACTATCTTCGAGAAGTCTTAGATAAAATTATGATAGTATCTAGCTAACCCCAAGAAACTTCTCACGTCCATTGCATTCTTGGGCGTAGACCAATCTTGTACCGTAGCCACCTTCGCAGGATCCACAGTAATACCATTCTATGAAGCAACATGGCCCAAGAATCTCACTTCCCTCCTTCGGAAGTGACACTTAGAAATTTTTTCTTTCAAATGATGTTTTCTCAGCACCTCCATCACTATCCTCAAATATTCCTTGTGTTCTTCCTCTCTTCCCGAGTAAACCAAGATATCGCCCATGAAATAAGAACAAACTTATTTAATTGATCTTTTAAAACTCTATTCATAAGATCCACAAAATATGCGGGTGCATGGGTCAACCCAAATGGCATGACCAACCATTCATAGAATCCAGACGGCGTCCTAAATGCCATTTTAGGTATACTCTCAACTGCTACTCGGAGCTAATGAAAACCTATCGCGAGATCCAACTAGGAAAACAATATTACTCCATTCAATTGATCAAACAAATCATCTATCCATGAAAGAGGATACTTATTCTTCCTAGTCACCATGTTCAGCTCACAATAGTTTACATATAAACGAAGGGAACTATCGGCCTTGGTAGCAAAAACAATTAGTGCTCCCCACTCGGAATCACTCCTTCGAATAAATCCCTTCTTCAAAAGGTCACTCACTTGCACCTCGAGCTCTAGTTGCTCCCTTGGAGCCGTTCGACGAAGAGGCATCACAATAGGTCTAGCATCTTTTACTAAATCAATCTGAACCTCAATCTCTTGGTGTGGTGGATGTCCGGTCACTTCCTCTAAAATGTCCAGATACTCACCAGCAATAGGCACATTTGATAACTCATCCTATGGGATGTCAAGGGAATGTAGAAAACAAGCCATCACCTCATAACTAGGCAGGCAACCCAATACCACCTTCTGCCCATCATTTGCTCTAATGGTCACCGATGACCCCTCATAATCTACCACCACCTTATACCTTTAGAGCCAATCGACTCCCAAAATAATGCCAAAACCAGTAAAGCCCAAAACAAAGCAATCACAAGAAAACATACATCCAGGAGTCGATAAGTTCAAATTTCAACAAACCATACTAAGTTTAGTCGAACCACCGATTGGGTTTGTCACAACTAAAGGTCTATCGACCATCTAGGGTTCCAATTCCAACCTATCTACCAGATCACTATATACGAAGGAATGAGAAGCCCTGATATCAAACAACACTCGAACAAAAACATCATAAATAAAAATATACCTCAAATAACAACACCCTTTCCCTTTTGCGCCGTAGTTGGGGCATTCGACAAAGAAGGAACAATACTGACAACATATGCTTTCACCATATGCTTCTTCTTAGGGTCTTGTGGACATTCATTCTTAAAATGTTCCACTTGTCCACAGCTAAAGCACTCAATATCTTTCTTATTCTTCTTTTTCTGACCATCCTTCATCTGGTTCTGCTTCCTCTTATTCTGGGAATTATTCTTGCCTCCACCGCTTACCTGTGGCTTTGGCTTCCTCTGCAGATGTAACAGCAACCTTGGTTATTGACTTAGGGTAAAGTCTCTGAGAACTAAATGTCGTTCCCATAATATATTCGAATGTTTCATCGGTATGGTTTATGAGTCTTTCCCCTAATTACCCATCTAGGCCAGTTATGAGCTTCTCGTTTTTCTTCTCGGCAGTATCGATAAGGGACAATCCATATTTCGATAAGGTATCGAATTCAGCAACATACTCTGAGATTGTCCTACCATTCTGCTTAAGCTTCAAAAACCTCATGAACATTTCTGATTTTTGAGCAGCTGGGATAAAATTGTCACTGAAACGGTCTTAAACGAATTCCATGTGACTTGATCCTCGGGAGTGGCCGCTTTAATAACATTCCACCAATCCATAGCTCATCCTTGAAGATGACGCGATGCTAACTTTCTCTTCATTGCATCCTCGATCCCAAATCCTCGAAGATGCGCTCACATCTATCAAGCCAATCTTGAACCTCCGTAGCCGACTTCGTTCCATGGAACGGCTTTCCACCAAGATTACTATAATCCATGCTGAGCTTGGCAAAATCGGCGCTAGGCGCCTGCACCGCTACACCACCACCATTAACAGCATTAGGAACTACTCCCTAAGTATCCCGAAGCATCTCTCGTATGAAGGTAGTAAACATCGTCCTCATATTAGGGACATTTCCATTGTTGGCCCCTGGACCTGTACTCCTCGTATATCGGCTAATCGTTCAATCTGTAAAGATAAAAATGATTAACCATCTCCTTAGTGGTGTCCGTGCAGTGCGGCTTCATCCTTAGATATACTAATAGTGTATATATATAGTTTTTGAAAACCAAAATATCACAAATATGCGTTCTCATATACGTATACTATCTCTACCTGATGACTTCCTCTAGGTTAACTACAAAACCTTGGCTCTGATACCAAGTGTAACGGCCTACCCCGAACCAGTTGATTTTTCCCTGAAATGCGTTGTGCTAATGCCTGACTAGTATGGGACGGTGGTCAAAGGAAAAGGGTTTTGAAACTATGAATCACCAAGAACCTATAGTACATCTCACAGCGCATGGAATAAAATATAATAGTAACATAACTTGACATTAAACAGGTGAGACAACACATAAGCTGAAAACTAAACCATGACCATCAGAGTAGCAGAATACAAAAAATACAGCTTATGATCCAAACCATTATTACAACTTCAAGATACTGTCTCTGATAGGGAAATAAAGAAGGTGCACTACTAATGCCCAAAGAAAGGACCATCAACAACAAAGGGAGAATATATGTAAATTGTACGTGGAAGCCTCCTCCTCATCTCCGGACAGCTACTCGTGCATGGCCACCGGACCTGTCTCTAGTCTGCTGGTTTAGGGGCACCCAGAGTAATAAGAAGAGACATAAAACTCTGGGTCAAACAAGAGTATGGTATGAGCGATAACAGCAAAATAAAACAATAACAGGAATAAGTAATCATAATTGAACCCGGACCTGCAACCAAAGAGTTAGCACAACAAGATGTAAATTACTCTAATGTAACACTAACATAAAGTGTAAAATGGGAGTGTGCATGTCATGGTGATAGCAAACATCAAACATAACAGTCATCCTCACATCACTCACTCAGTGCGTAAAGCATATGATATCCATCGCTTTGATCACCAAATCCATTGGGGCCATGACGGCAACTCCGTCGACTATTGCTATGACCATACTTCCCAGGTCTGAAGTAACCCAGTCCACACATCCTTGGCTCTAGGTTAAGGGCCAACCAGTCCACACTTCCAGGGCTCTGGTTCATCTACATGCCCCCTCTCTTCAACGGTGAAGCAAAGTATATATATCGATAACCCCTTTGCACACGTCCTGCAGCAAACCCCAACTCCAGAAGTTAATCATTGGTTCCCATCTGGATCCTGAGTACTAACTTCACATTTAGACTTCCTTTGCATCTCGGGTTTTGGTCTCCTCCGGTTCGGTTCAGGTATCCTCTTCCTATCCAGTTCGGGTCTCCTCCTCCTACCCGGTTTGGTTCAGGTCTTCCTCCTATCCAGTTCGGTTCGTTTCTCTTCCTCCTATCCAGTTCGGTTCGGGTCTCCTCTTCCTATCCGGTACGGTTCGGGTCTCCTATTATCCTTCTCCTATTCGTTTCGGCTCGGGTCTCCTTCTCTTGTTCAGTTCAGTTAGGGTATCTTTCTCCTATCCGGATCGGTTCGGGTCTCTTTCTCCTATCCGGATCAGTTTGGGTGTCTTTCACCTATTCTGATCGGTTCGGGTCTCTTTCTCCTATCCGGATCGGTTCGGGTGTCTTTCTCCTAACCGGATCGGTTCGGGTCTCTTTCTTCTATCCGGATCGGTTCGAGTCTCCCTCCTAACCGGTTCGGACCGGGTCTTCCTCCTAACTGGACTTGAAAATTTGCAATTTTTTCCAGTAAGCTATTTTCGCCAAACGACAGCGTTTTCAACCACTCTAAGCTTTCTGTGACATCACCAAACATTGCAAACAGCGGCAACAATATATTGAATCAATCGAAAACTTTAAAATATCATTCACATGAAATATTTTAGATCAAAGAAACCCAAAAAGCATGATTTTCGTCTTAATCCCCTTAACCATGTTTTAACTATAAGATTAGCAAACTTAATCCAAATTAACCCAAATTTTCACCGATGACATAAAATAATATTTAATAATTTCTGCATATTTTTCCAGATTTTAATGATGCATAATTTCGTTAATTATCACTAATCACCCCCTAATTAGCGAATAAAAGTGCATATCACTCACCCTAGCCACAAATGAATAGTAGATCTGAAACTATGACCGATATGGCACGAATTCCAATGTATAACAACAGCTCTATCTCTGATTTGATGCTAATTTCTCTTGATTTGGCCTAGTTTTGTTTAGTTAGTGATTTGGAAGTGATTAGAGATGAATTTAGAAGGTGGAGGTCATTGCTAGTGCTAGAGAGAGATAAATGGTGGATAGAAAAATGAACAAAACTAATTTCCCAAACCTTACCAGCCCTCCCATAAACCTAATCCCGAAATGGTTATAGGCTTAGCTGCTAATCGCCCGATTAGGCCAAATTATGCTGCTTTTCACCTTCCAAACCTTATTTCAGCCATATCTCCCAAACGGTATGTCCGTTTGATTAGTGTAACCACTCTACAAAAAGGTAAACCATCATTCGAATCCAACGGAAGTAGTTTCAGGTTAAATCTCCTTACCAGTCAAAAGTTATAGGCGAAACAAGATTCACCAATGGCAAAACGGTCATTTATAATTCGGCAAAAATCGTTAACATGGGAAATGACCGTAATAGTCATTTCCCAAAGTTACACGGCCATACGACTTCGTATAAAAATGAAATAAATATTCTATAATCCTTCGATGCGTAGAATGCAGATCGTTAAAAATGTTCTGCCTGTCCTTGTGCTTCCAACAATGGCTCTGTCACATCGGGAAAGGCCAGAGAATTTCAATGGTGTCAAATTCAAGCGTTGGTAATAGAAAAGTTTGTTTTATTTAACAACACTAGGACTCACCAAATTTCAGATTGAAGATGCTCCAGTAGTTTGGCGAACTCGGACCTGGTTCTACCAAAGTAAAGGCTCTTAATATCAGGGAAAACTCAGATTTTATGTGTAAAAACTATATTCTGAGCAGTCTAGATGATAGCCCCTAAATGTTTACTATACTGTTACTACGTCCAAACAACTCTAGTTAGCTCTGAAAAAGTAGTACAAAATTGAAGATGAAAGCATGAAAAAAAATTCGTCGCTGGAAAATTTCTGACTTCAAAATGGTAGATTCAAAGACGGTGATCAACTAAACTTAATACATACAGATTAACAAGAACCTCGTTTCATCATATTGAACGAGAGACTAGACCTCTAGACTTAATACAAACATTTGTATGTGATTTAAAATTGTATCAAACTAGAGGTGGAAAAAGTTATTTCATTACCTTCATTGATGATTGTAGTAGGTACTGTCATGTGTATCTCCTTTGAATAAAGTATAAAGCATTTGACGTATTCTAACAGCATAAATTAGAAGTTGAGAATCAACTCAATAAGTAAACTAACGCTTTAAAATGTTACATTGGAGGCGAATATGAATTTCCCATTGAGAAATTTTGCGTTGAGCATGGAATTATACACCAAACCACAACACCTTATTCACCTCATCCAACGGTATAGATAAATGGAAAAATCGAACTCTTAAAAAAATAATGAATGCTTTATTAATCATTACTAGTTTACTAGATAAGTTTAGGGGAGAAGTTATTCTTTCGGCAAACCATGTTTTAAATAAAATACCACAAAAGAAAACATCTATGTCTCCTCATGAACTTTGGAAGATTGGTCCTCCATTCTATAAATACTTAAACGGGTTAGGGTGAATTACAAAAGTAGAGATTCCAAAACAAATGAAGATCAAAATTGCACCAAAAACCATTGATTGTGTATTTATTGGATTTGAACAAAGTAGTGCCGCTTATCAATTTTTAGTACATAGGTCTAAAATTGATGATGTTCATGAAAATACTATTATTGACTCGAGAAATGCCAGAATTTTTGAACATATATTCCCTTTTAAACATGGCACTAAAAACTATACTCATAAGAGACTAAGGGAAGATGGTATCCCCAATTCTCTGGAGGATAAAAATAACCTTCAGCGAACCAGTGTTAATCAACAAGTAAAGGAACCAAGGAGGAGCAAAAGGTCAAGGACTTCAAGAACCTTTGGCCCAGACATCTACATTTTTATGTTAGAAGATGATTCATAGACATACAAACAAGGTATTTAATCTAGCGATGCCCCTTATTGGAAAAAGGCAATTAACAATGAGATTGAATCCATTATGTCTAATCATAGATGCGTGTTAGTTGATTTACCTCAAGGATTTAAGACCTTAGGTAATAAATGAAGATCTAAAAAGAAATTGAAACTTGATATTTCAATAGATATGTACAATGCTCGTCTTGTAGTCCCACGATTTAGACAAAAGGAAGACCTAGACTATTTTGATACATATTCACTAGTAACGTGGATAACATCAATTAGGATGCTTACTACAATTGCATCCATACTTGACTTAGAAATACATCAAATGGATGTTTAAACTGCATTTTTGAATGGTGTATGAGAGGAAGAAATCTATATGAAGCACCCTGAATGATTTCTAAGCTCAAGAAATGGGAATAATGTGTGCAAATTAGTTAATTCACTTTATTTTATGACCTTAAACAAGCTCCAAAAAAGGCATGAGAAGTTTGAAAAAACAATGTTATCAAATAGATTCACAATAAATGAATCAGATAATATGTCTACATAAAGCACACACATATTGGATATGTCATTGTTCGCCTTTACGTTGATGACTTATTGATCCTAGACAATAACAAGGCCATAATAACATCTACAAAGGATATATTATCCTCTAGATTAAATATGAAAGACCAAGTTTTAGCTGACATGATATTGGGAGTAAAAATTTCGAGAATACCATAGGGATATACTTTATTCCAATCACATTATATCGTCAAGAGACTTGAAAAATTCAATCAATATATTATAACTATTGAAAAATCTCATGTAGATACGAACCAAAATTAGGTAAAGAATACTGGTGATGGTACATATTAACTTGAATACTCTTGTATACTTGGACTTATCATGTATGTTATTGTTAAGTTTTATGCGATTTAATCGAAACCTTATTTTTAATTCTATAACAATAATAAGATTAGGATCTGTCCAAAGAATAGTAAATCAAAAAATTCAGACCAGTTATGTTCGTAAAATCACCAATCTTGGAGTGTCTGGATCAAATCCCACCAGTTATGAGCGCTTAAACTCGAAGGAGCGTGAAGGGATTAAATCAAAAGTATAACAAGTGGTTCCGCCACAACAGGAGTCATTATGAACGAATTTCTCTTCGATTGTCATATAGATTGAAGAGAAAAGGAGAGTTTTAGTATCAACCATCATTCAAATTAGGTTTTATTGAAAAAGAGTATATATGATAGGTATTTGTATATCACGTATACAAGATAGAAGTACCCATTTTTCAAAATGAATGTGATCCATAAAATAGGAATCCATCGGAATACATACTCCAACATCAAATAAAATATCAACCGTGTTATATTTTATTTGTCCAAAATAGTTTCCCCTTTATAGCATTCTATGTGTGTGACCTTATAGGCTACTACAATGTTGTTTATAATTTTAAATCATATTTAAAATTATAAACAAACAACGACCTAGTAATACATCGCTGTTACCCAAGTTATAATAAAATCGACGATTTGATACAACCTTTTGGTGACAGGTATTTCAATGTGATTTAATCCTTTTAACCAATATATCCGAGATTAAACTCAAGGCATGGAATGTATCATCCTCTTTATAATTTAATCCTTTTATCTTGATCAATGAGTATACTACATAAAAAAAATTCAATATTTGAGAATGGCCATGCATTTCAGAGTCTTACCCAATCAAGAGGTCTATGGATATCCCTACTTATATTGTAGGGTTAAATTCCTTCTAGATCATTCATAATTTCCAATCGACTCGAGATGTATCCGATAATCACCTTTATCGTGTATTTGGTTAAAAGTAACTTTTGATGATATCAAAACAGAAATATACTCAAATAAAATTATAATGATTTCAGGTCTAAGGACCATAACATCACTATAACTACGAGATAACTTATGCACTATTAATTATATTCCACGAAGTTTTCCCATGCTAGGTTAGCCCAATACACTATTCTCCAATACTTATCTGTGTATTATCATTAATATCACATATTTTAATGTTCAATGAGATATGACCATCACTCAATTAACATACTAGTCACAATATTTTATTGTTGTCCTGTATATAATAAACTTGATTGGGGACATTTAAGAATTATAAAATGTATTATTATATTATATAATCTCATGTTCAATTCACATACCAAAACTATATATTTCTATATTATTATTTTAAGGACTTCTATTATGTTAATATTTATATTACGTGGTAAATATAACATAACAAAGTAAAATAATAACATCAACCATGTTATTGATCACATTAAACGGATTGCTTCTAGGGCACAAACTCTAATAATCTCCCACCTGCACTGGGGTCAATCATTCATGTAGGGTATACACATGAAACTAGTGTGACTTTCATACTTCTATTGTGATAGAGTTTAAGTTAGTGGGTTTGCAACATTACAATCTTTGGTGTTGTGCAGATATATATATATATATATATATATATATATATATATATATATATATATATATATATCCCCTAAAAACTATTTCATAGAAAAATTTATATTTCTTAAATATGTGTTTTGATCGTTGATGAGATCAAAGTTTCTAGACCATGTTTTGTAGCCCATTGTTATCACAATGTGAAATCATTAGACCAACAACGAATTAAGTTCAATAATGGAGTTCTTAATACAAACATTCATTTTAGTAGAAGCAATATATATTTCTTGTTTAAATTCGCATCATTCGCAATAAGTAACATGTTATTAATATATAACATTTGGATTTTTGTGTTACTCCCGCTAAATTCCTTGTCAACACAAGGTATAATGGTATTTTGTGGTTCCAAAGATGTTTCGAGATCTACTTTATTCCCATTAGTATTTCAGAGACTAGTTCACTTTTAAAAGGGTACCAATTCGAACAATAAACATTTTATTCTCAGAGGATTTGAATAAATACTATCATTTTTCTTCTTTCTGATGTTCCACAAAATAATACATATCAGATTTGGGTCCAAGCTTGTCAGAAGCAAGATGTTTAATAAACACATCATACCCCAAATCTTCATAAAAGACACACGACGTTACCTAGTTTATATCTCATATTGTGCCTTTAGAATCGTTTTAGTAGGATTACAATTAAATATGAGTGTAATTATTTCAAGGGGATAGCCTTAAAATTTATTCGAAAATTTGTGTGACTCATCATTGATCGTACCATATCTTATAAGGTGCAATTTCTCCTTTTAGACGTACCATTCCAATGTGGTGTTCAAGGTGGAGCGAGTTGCGAGACAATTTCACACTCTTTTAGATAATCATTAATTGTTAGCTTAATTGTCCTCCCTGATATATTCGAAGAGTATGTATATTCTTCCAAAATCGGTTTTAAACTTCATTTTTGAATTCTTTGAACTCATTAAAGGATTCTGATTTGTGTTTCGTAATATACACACAATCATATCTACTGACATCATAAGTAAATGTAACGAAGTAATAAACCTACCTTTAGCTGATGTACTCATTATTTCACGTACATCATTATGTATGGGGCCTAATAGATAATAGCCCATTCACTATGTTAAGTGATAGGTGCTTTAGTCATTTTTCCTAATAAACAAGATTTGCATTCCTCATATGACCCAAAATCAATAACCTTAAAATTCCGTCATTATGAAGTTTTGATATGCGTTTCTTGTTTATACGGCCCAAATGACAATCCCAAAGGTATGTTGGTTTTAAATCATTAGATTTAATCTACTTAGTATTTATGTTAAAATCAAGCACATCATAGTTAAGGGCTTATAAATATCATTAATTAATTCTGAATTCCATAAGGTATTTCACTTGAATAAAATGAACAACAATTGCATTTTATTACAAATGAAAATTTGAACTTGTCTAAACAAGATAAATACTAACATTTATTTTATATGGAAATTAAATAGCAATATTTTAATTATTCAATCAAGCCAGTGGTTAGGATAAGAGGTAGTTTCCTTTGGATAATGCAACAACATTTGCTTCGTTCCCATTCGTAAGTCCACTGCTTCTTTTGCGATATTTCTACTCGCTTTGAAATTCTTCCAAATTCATATATGTGTGATCCATATCTAGCATCTAATACTGGAGATGTATAAGTAGATAAGTTATAACATTTATACCTTAATTGTTCCAAGTCATACTTCTCCCTTTTCTGTCAGGTCTTCTAATCATACAAAACAATTACATTTCCTTTTGTTTTGAGGACAATTCTCAAATATCGATGCTAGTCAATATAATTCATTTTACCTTCTCAAGGACCAGTATTAATGTTAAATTATCAGAGTTGTTTGCCATTTAATATCTATAGTATATAATAACGCAACTATACATAATTTTGTAATATATATACATATATATATAAGAGGTTTTTAGTTTAAAGGACAAACTTAAAGAAAATTTTGTTGAAAAATATACAAAGTTTGATTTTTAGGGAGGACATATTTTAGTGCAAAAGAGGAATTCAAGGGGCCCACTGTCATTTCCTCTTTTAAACTAAAATGTGTCATTTTGGCTAAATTTCAAACTTTGTATACTTTTCACCAATTTTTTGGCTAAGTTTGTCCTTCAGCCTATTTTCCACTATATATAATATAAACAAAAATTTTGACAATCAATCTTTTTATTAATATAAATGCATAAATATACTCCCACTCAAATCAACATCCCTCTCTTCTATACATACACACACACACACACACATATATATATATATATATATATATATATATATATATATATTAGTATTCATCTGTCTTAGTTATCCAAGATCCATGTCTAATCGGGCCTAGAGTACCTTTGGCTAATCCCCAAAACACAGTTTTTTAGCTAGACATCTTATGTCAAATATATCACATATATAATTCTTGTATAACATGATGAACAATTTTGTTCATTTTAAATATTGAATGTTTCATGCTTTTTGAATCTAAGCCCATAATCTTATTATGACAGCCTAGTTAAGTCAGACCCAATTATACAATAGAGTATCACATCTACTGTATCACATGTAACCAAAATAAACAGTGTATAATGGTTTGGCATTACCTTCTTGAATTGATTCTAGCATTGATGAGTGTATTTTATTGGAAGATTTCACCATGACATAATTTAAATTTTTAGTTCGAAGGGAATTTATAATTCGAGGTAGCAAGTCATATTAGTGATATTTATTCATTTCAAAATACACGTATCTTATATTGGTAAAGTTAATTTCATATAAATGCAGTAATAAAATTAACAAATGTGTATAGTTACATTTGGAAATGAAACTAGTATAATTTGTTTCTGAAAATTCCAGGTTATTTTTTTTTATTTTTTTTTGTATAACTCAGATCGACCACGTTTAGTATTATATAAATTTTGGATATATCATATAGACCACAAATGATAATACATGCATTTGTAAACTTCCAGATAGGTCACAATTAATAATACAAACCTTTTGTTAACTTTCGGATAGCCAATGACTATATAATACAAAAATTTTGTAAACAATACGTGAGCCTACTGGAGTGATGGAATAGAAAATCAAATGAAAAATTAAAGTAAAGGAATGCAGCCTAGTTAAGTTATTAGTATATGAATCTAGGTTGATGTAAAAGAATGTTTCAGGACCCAATAAAATACCCAGATTAAACATAAAGGAGCCACATTATCACCGTCATATTCACAAATAGGTGGATGGCAGATATACAAACAAACACAACTACACAGAATTACGTTGGAAATCAAAACTTCCTGTATTTCTTATGCATTACAACAAACACATATTGCAATCTTGTTAAAGCATGCAATACACATATACAATGTAACATGTTTGCTGAATTCAGTATAAAATATATAGATGGTTCAGATTTTAAAACATTAAATCATAAACACTTTGCTAGTCTGGTTTACATCTATCAAACACACAGGAAAAAAACAAAACATTTATTGATTTTATATAATTCAATGTACATATTTAGTCTTTTACAAGCATTTAGACAGAATAAGCTTTTATAAAACTGATTCAATCTTTATATATATATATATATATGTATATATGTAGATAGAAGTAATATTCGTCCCCAAAGAAAATAGATTTGTAGCATGATTCAATCATACACCAGCAACTTATTATATGTAATCAAAGGCTCATTTTGACTATACTGTTGTCTGTCAGGTATAGCAAGGCAGTATCTTATATTGGCCTGGAATTATATTATTCAATTTTTCCAAAATACATGCATTACAAACCATTAGATAAATAATTATCCAATTAGTTTCATACATGGCATAAGATTGCACAAATAGTATAGAAGGAAAAAGGAGTTTATACCATTTTGCATATATCTTATATATATAGATGCATGAGATATGTGAATGTGAATGTTATCAGCAATATACATACATACATATATACATACATACATATATATATATATATATTACTATTGGGAAACATACATGTAACAACCCGCGTTCGGACGAACCGAACTTTTTAAAAAAAAAACTCAATCCATCGAAACCCGTGTTGTTTTGCTCTGGTATCCTGCAGAAAAGACAGAGATATAAAACATGTCAGAGCTCGGAAAACATCTCACAGCAGAAGGAACAAAATATAATATAATTAAAACATAGCTTTACCTTAATAACAATACTGCTAAACTAGTATCCAAAGCTATACAGTCATTGTCTTGAACCTAACCTGCGAATGTTATGAGGAGGGGGTTAGAACATAAGTTCGGTGTGAATGAATTTAAACTACACCGCCTGAATAATCATACCGTTCAATTACATTTTTCTCATTTATTGGGTCATATGTGTTATTAGCACTCAAGGCTTTCACATACACGTTGCACCCATCTACCACCTGGTAAATTAACCTAATATAATGTATATGTAGCTACCCCCAAATTGAGGTATGCCCTGTGGTACCCTACTCGCACGGTCTCCTCCGTATCACCACAGTAATATGCGTAGTCCCTCATCCTATGCCATAGTAACATACAATGCTACGTCCGCATAGAACCACTATCGTTGTGCTACGTAAGCGTATTAACTGCTATCCTCGAAATATTCAATCGAATTTAGTTACATCATCGAATAATGCCCTCTAGTCTACGATACACCACCCAGAGCAGGCATGGTTGCACCTAAATTTTCCCGTGCACGTATCATAATTCATACTCGATGTTTCTACTGTAAATAACCTCTACGTGTGCAACCGAGTTCCATGGCAGGGATGCACCAGAAACACGGAACTTGGTCGAGACCTTTTCTATATCTGTACGGGCCCGCCTCAAGTGTGTCCAATGTACAGATATCCCTCGGGTCTGGTTTTGGTGGAAACGACCCTCCCTCATCCCCTCCCTCAACTTGTAAAGACTACACGAGCTAAGCGAACTACCCTAACAAGCAAACAATCTAAACATCCATGTGGGGTCTCTGCAACCATCCCTTGATATAAAAGGTTAATGATCTCTAGGGGTGAGCTCTTGCCTTTTAGAATTCCTTCAGATGTTAGTGACAGGCGTCCGACGATCTTACTATCGTTTGGTCTTGACCCTTCACCTCCGCCTGTGGCAACCATTGTAACACCCTGTATTTCTATGTTTATTAATGTAACGAATTATAGAACACTAATTTGTAAAAGTGAGAACTAAGGGAAATGGGTTACTCCATTGCGTTTGTCTCAGAATTCTGCTTGAGATAGATTCCGAGTTTGCGTGAATCGGACTCCGTATGAAGAAGTTATGAGTTCAGAAGATTTCATGTTTAAACAGAAAATTATATAATTAAATAATTAAATAATTAAATAAACAAAAGTGTTCGAATTTAAAAAATCACGTAGACTAGATGGGCGGGAAAAATCCCGCCTATATGGTTGACTCCGCCCGGGGGCGTCGATATAGGTGTCGACCCCCCAAGAGGGGTGCCAACTGGGGTGTCAACCCCCCTATAGGGTCGACTCCCTCGCCCAGATCCAAACAGTGACGATTTCTGAGTCACTAAGGAAGAGATGACAATTTCTGGATAGCTCTATCTTGTTTGGATGGTTATGACTGCTCCTAGGTTAATCTAACGGTTCACATAAGTCAAAACCTCTATAAAAGCAGCCCTAATCCTCAACCCTAAATCACACAATTTCATTCCAAGGAGCCACCATGCTATACATGGTCGACCTAGTCTAGCCACCATTTCTTCATCAACTAGGAAGCAAACTAGAAAGCAAGTTAGAGGCTAAGAATCAAATCTAATTTAGAGAATCGATAGTCTACGTCAAGGGATTTCTTTTCAGTTTCAAAAAACAGATCCCAGAAAACAAGGCTTTCTTTTGTTTGTAAGTCTTGTTATTATTCAGATGTGAACAATTACAAGTTATGATTTGTAATAAAGTGAAAACTAGAGTTATGCCAAGATGTAAGATAATGGTGATGCTGATTCATGTCTATTCTTGTAATGATTCTATCATATATGCCTATGAGACTATTGTGGTTTATTTGACTCATTATGTTGTATGTTAAACCAATCGTGTATTATATAAATTGGTGACTCTTTCATGTTATGTTACATGCAAGTTTTTAGGCTAAGTCCTATATATGTCTAGATCTACATTCTCATATGTCTAGATCTATGTTTATTGGATCCAAAATAAAAGTTTACATTTACATGCCTAGTTGGATTTGTGTAATTCTATATGCTTAAGACTCATGTTTATTGGATCCAAAATAAAAGTTTACATTTACATGCTTAGTTGGATTTTTGTAATTCTATTTGCTTAAGATTCATTTTTATTGGATCCAAAATAAAAGTTTACATTTACATGCCTAGTTGGATTTGTGTAATTTTATATGCTTAAGATTCATGTAATTGGATCCAAAAATGCAAGTTCATTGTTTTATACCAAATTTATATGACACATGTTTAGTTAGATACCTATTATTTTATGTTGTGAGAATGGTACATGATCCCTTCTTTCCCCTTTTGTATATAAGTTAGGCTAAGTTGCGAGCCTTACATTATGTGAATTTTACGAACGTACAACGGTGGTAACGTTGGGAAAAACCTTAAATTTCATATTATTGGCATAATTTGGCCCATAAATATATGAATGATTGGTGGCATAAAAATGGTATAATTCATATACCTCAAAATTTTGAATATGATTTAGAGGGTAAATGGGGCATAACTTAAATTGCAATAATTGTGGATAATAAATATGAAAGGTAAATATGTAAATTAAGTAAAAGAAGAATATGCCTAACCCGAGGTTAGATTGAGTTATGGTGTAATACTGCCCGGAACCGCCCGGCACATCCATCAACCATAACAATATAGATCTAATGTGAGAGGTTAGCGCGTAAAGCCCAAAAGAACCCGAGGTTACATTGAGTTGCAGTGTAAGACTGCCCGGAATCGACCGGCACATCTAGCGATCGCAACAATACATATCTAATGTGAGTGGTTGTTTCTTTAATAAATGAATTAAAGCTAAAACAGGAATGGTAGGGTTTTGTTAATTAACGAAACACTTAACCAGTACAACATGTTAACTAAACTGATGGGTACGGTTAGGTTAATTTAAGAACACTTAACCATTTTAACATGTTGATTAGGGAACCCTAGTAATAGGGACCCATTTCAACAGTAATCCACTTAGATGTATCATTGTACCCTGAACTAGGCAGGGTGGGGCACGATTACTGGGCTGATTATAATGGTGAAAACAACGACGGTCGGTGCATCAGTGTAGGTTCCGACGGAGTATTGGCATGCACGTACTCCGGAGTGGAAAAAGCAGGCACTGGGCATGAGTAGTTATACACTGTGCATCTTGAATTTTGTCGGGTTACCACCATAGGATTTGATACACCCCATGGTGGGACCAGCACACGTATCTACAATCAAGCGGGGTCGAATGACACAAGTGGCAAACGTATACCAGTAGGAGCCGATCGATAAAGGGGATCATTTGTCTTGAAAACACGGTGCTAGTTGAAACACTTGTTAGTAGGTGTAGAGAAATAGTAGTGAGTGCGATAACATATTCAGTCTTATTATTTTATTTCTAGGGTGTTGTCCTAGGTTCAGTTTATTCATGTCATGTTCCTTTTTCCTGTTTACATTGCTCAATTGTCAATGGAATTACCCGACTCATGTCTGGGGATCTTAACCTTCCATATGGTGTACCGGTACTTGGCTGATTCAGAAGGTACCTAGAGGCTAGGGCTAATGATGCAGGCCCAACAGACGTTCCTCCTCCTCCTGTTGCAGCTGTTTCTCCTCCTCCTCCTCCTCCTCGTGCAAGTGCTTTCTCCAAGTTTTGTAGAGATTTTCGAGTCATGGGTGGAAAGAACTTTAATGGGACTAAGTCATTTGTAGAAGCAAGAAACTGGCTCAAAGAAAACGAGGATTTTTTAGTTATCTTTGAAGTGGACGACAGGCAGAAGATACAGTTGGTCGTATGGTTGCTTAAAGATGAAGCCTCTTTTTGTGGGAAGTTACTAATGCTGAGAGACCAGTTGAAACTTGGGAGGATTTCAGAATGAGGTTTGAAATGAAATTCCTCTCACAAGTTGAACGAAGCCTACAAATGGAGAAGTTCTTAGCTCTCAAACAGGAAAGTATGTCAGTCAAGGGATACGTCAACCCATTCAACCAACTGGCTAGATTCGGATGGAGTTATTGAACACTCCCCATAAGAAGGCTCTCCGTTTTGTTAAAGCATTGAATGAGCCACTACATAGCCTAGCTATGTCCCATATACCTATGGGTGCGACTTATGAGAGACTGGTGGACATAACACTGTTACAGTAGGAAGATAAGGATGGCAAGAAGGAGGCAAAGTTGGACGTACCTCATGATAAGAAGGTAGAGGGATCGTGGAATAAAAAGACAGATTCAAAGAAGGGCAGGAAGAACAACAAACCCCGTAACAAGAGGAAGTGTAATTTTTGTGGCATTCTTGGACATTTGATTAAGGACCGCATAAAGAAAAAGAGGAAGATGGGTGGTTGTTTTCACTACGGCGAGACAAGACAAATGGCTTAGGACTGCCCAAGAAAGCAAGGGTAAGGGCAGAGGACTGGATCTACTTCTAGAGGGTAGGTTCACGCTCTTACATCACCTCTGCAAGAAAGAGGTAGAAATATTTCTGTTGAGAGTTTAGTTTATCTTTTTGATCATCCTGTTCGTACACTCCTTGATTCTGGCGCATCGCACTCTTTTGTATCTACTGCTTTAGTTGAATCTCTACACCTAGACACCAGTATAGTAGAGGATCCCTTGTTTGTCTCAAATCCAAATGGGGGCTCGACTTATTTGTCAATGATTTGTTTGGATTTGGAAATTTCTACACTAAGCGATGGGTTTAGATGTAATGCCTATATTTTGGGCTTCACGGGCTACGGGTTGATTCTAGGCATGGATTGGTTATCCAGTAATGGTGCCATCCTCGATTGTGAAAAGAGAGTGGTTAGAATTATGACTCGCCTCGGTAACACTCTCGAAATCTCTTGTAATCCCATGTATTCTGTTATGCTTAGCTACCTAGAATCTCTTGATGCGTCTATTGAAAACTTGTAGTCTATTAGAATAGTCCATGAATACTTAGATGTATTTGAAGAACTGGAGGGCTTACCTTCGAAGCGGGTGATAGACTTCCACATATACCTTGTTGATAATGCAAAAACCGTAGCTCTACCCAATAGACACATGGCTCCAAGGGAGAGGAAAGAGCTCAGCAAGAAAGTTAAAGAGCTGCTCGAAAAAGGGTTCATAAGGCGGAGTATTTCTAAATGGATTGCTCCAGTAGTGTTCGCAACCAAAGAGGATGGTTCCCTTCGCTTATGCGTTGACTATTGAGAGCTAAACTAACTGACCAAGAAGAATAGGCACCCACTTCTAAGAATAGATGACTTGTTTGATCAACTAGTAGGCGCATCGGTTTTCTCCCAACTTGATCAGGCTACCAGGTTTCACCAGCTAAGAGTGGCTGAAGATAACATTGATAAGACCCCGTTCAGGACCCTGGATGGTTTCTTCGAATGGCTTGTCATGCCTTTCATCTTGACAAATGCACCCACTTATTTCGTTGACTTGATGAGCAGGGTGTTCAGGGAGTTCCTTAATAAGTTTGTGGTGGTGACATTTTGATTTTCTCGAAGAATAAACAAGAGCATGTTTTTCATTTAAGGGAAATCATGGATACTCTTCGTGCACATCAGCTGAAAGCCAAATTCTCCAAATGTCATTTCTGGAGAGAAGAAGTAAGGTTTCTTGGACATGTGGTGTCGATAGAGGGGATAGGGGTGGACCCCGCAAAATTAGTCGTGGTGCAATATTGGAAGGTTCCACAGAGTGCGACCAAAGTCCAAAGCTTTCTAGAGCTAGCGGGCTTTTACCGAAAGTTCATTAAAGACTTTGCGAAAATCCCAGACCCACTCATTAGATTGACAAAGAAGAACTTAACTTTCGTTTGGGATTTGGATTGCGATGTTGCTTTCCAACGTTTGAAAAGGGCTCTAACAACAGCCCCAGTTCTGACATTGCCTGATGGGAGAAAAATGTTTACCGTATACACAGACGCATGCAGTACAGGATTAGGCGCTGTCTTGATGCAAGAAGGAAAGGTAGTTTATTATGGGGGAAGGCAATTGAAGGCACATGAGAAGAACTACCCAACTCATGATTTGGAGCTAGCTTCCATTGTTTTCGCTCTTAAGTCATGGCGTCATTACCTGCTAGAAGAAAAGTTTGAATTGTTTACTGACCTTAAATCGTTAAAGTACCTTTTCTCACAGAAAGATCTTAACTTAAGACAACCAAGGTGGATGGAATTTCTGGCCTCATATGATTTTGAGATTTCCTATACCCCTGGCAAGGGCAATGTAGTAGCAGACGCCTTGAGTATTAACTCCTCTCTTTGTAGAAAGGAAAAACATGGAGTACATAACAAACTTTGATATTAGACCCTCCTATGACTATTTATCTGGTCTGTTAGCATCGCTAGAGGTGCGGCCTACTCTTTTGGACTCAATAGGACCGCGCAACAAGAAGACCCTGAGCTAGTTGATATGATGGATAAGCTTATTAGGGGCGAGACTTCTAGTCACCTCAATAGATACTTTATCGATGATAAGGGTTGGTTGAGACGGGATGAAAGGCTATGCGTCCCACAATCAAGGGATTTGGGGAAGACGGTTCTCGAAGAAGCACACCATTATAAGCTGACCATACACCCAGGTGGAGACAAGAAGCATAAAACATAAAAATGGTTTTCTTTTGGAATGACATGAAGAGGGATGTAGCTAAGTTCGTTGCTAAGTGCTTGACATGTCAGTAAGTCAAAGTGGAGCGGAAGAAGCCTAGTGGTCCGCTTCATCCTCTAGAGTTCCCACAGTGGAAATGGGATAGCATTTCGATGGACTTTGTTGATGGGTTGCCTAGGTCAAGAAGGCGCAATATCAGTATTTGAGTAATAGTAGACAAGTTCACTAAAAGCGCTCACTTTATACCTATTAAGAGTAGATGAACTGCCTCGTCTTTCGCATCCATTTATCTTAAAGAGATAGTTCGACTCCATGGGATACCCTCTAGCATAGTGAGTGATCGATATCCTATCTTTACGAGCGAGTTTTGGAGGAGTTTGCAGGAGGCTGTAGGCACACAACTATCTTTAAGCAAGGCCTATTACCCCTAAACCAATGGTCATACGGAAAGGGTGAACAGAGTATTAGAAGACCTCTTGATATTGTGCATTTTTGACTTTGGACGAACATGGGAGGATTATCTTCCTTTGGTGGAATTCGGTTACAACAATAACTACCAAGCCACCATAGTCATGGCACCCTTCGAGGCTTTATATGGAAGACCATGTCGATCACCAACTTGTTGGTGGGAGTCTCAGACAAGCTCGTACTTGGGTCAGACATGATTAGAGAAACTTCAGAGAAGGTGGACTTGATAAGAAGACGAATGAAGACTGCACAAGATAGACAGAAGTCCTATGCAGACAAAAGAAGGATCGACCTTGAGTTTGAGGTTGGAGATAGGGTATTCCTTAAACTACCTCCTTTGAGGAATGCCATTCGCTTTGGGTCCGTAGGAAAGTTGGCACCAACATTTGTAGCACCATTTCCTTTCATTGAAAGGATTGGGACAATGGCTTACAGAGTAGAGCTACTCAAAAGACAAGATGGAGTTCATAATGTTTTTCATGTTTCTCAACTGTGAAAGTGCTTACATGAGTCTACGGAAGTTGTGGAGCGAAGTATACTAGAGGAAGTAGAAGTGGAATGAGAAGCAACTATGAGAAGAGTTCCAACTCGTATCTTGGGTACGAAAGTCAAAAAGCTACGCAATTGTGAAGTTAAGCTTGTTAAAGTTCAATGGATTGACATTAAGGAAGATGTGACTTGGGAAACTGAGAGAAAAATCGCACAGCCTAACCTTTTCGTTTTGAGGGTACCTCCTTGATCACTTTTTCCATAAGTTTATGCATGCTTATATCTACCTTTTTTAGTATATCTCGTCGGTCCTATTATTGATCCTTAGTTAGAAACCAATGGATGTGAACATGTATTTCAAACATGTTATGGTTGGTGGTTGCAAGTGATTGCAAGTGATTGCTAGTGATTGCTCGTGGATGCATACACACACACACATCAGGTACTAGATCGGCTCAGTCACTTTCAAATTGCATATGCATATATGTATTTGTATATGGATTGAAACTTGGAATGCTATCATATGGACGTTGCATTTGTATGGATGATTGTGCACTCATGTAGAAAGTATGATTAGAAATAATTGCATGCATAATCGACTCATGACACTGACATAATTTGCATTAAGGAGGTTAAATGAATCAATAGACCGCCTGATTTTGCATTAGACAAGGACATATGTACACACACTATGCATATAATCACAAAAGCATTAGAAATCTTTTAAGGACAATGGATGTCGGTGTTTGATGGTTGAGTAGATGGACGATTGGATGGTAGGATATACATTCTTAGTGACTTGAAGATTTCGGGGAAGAAATCATTTAAGGAGGGGGAGAACGTAACACCCTATATTTCTATGTTTATTAAAGTAACGAATTATAGAACACTAAATTGTAAAAGTTAAAATTAAGGGAAACGGGTTATGCCATTGTGTTCATCTCGGAATTCTCTTTGAGATAGTGTCTGAATTTGCATGAATCGGACTCCGTATGAAGAAGTTATGGAGCTCAGAAGATTTCATGTTTAAACAGAAAATTATATAATTAAATAATTAAATAAACAAAAGTGTTCGAATTTCAAAAATCTCGTAGATCAGCTGGGCGGGAAATATCCCGCCCATAGGGGTCGACTCCCCCTAGAGTGGTCAACATAAGTGTCGACCCTTCAAGACGGGTGTCGACGGGGGTGTTGACCCGCACATAGGGGTCGACCCCTCGCCTAGATACAAACAATGGAGATTTCTGAGTTGTTGCCAAGTCACTAGGGCAGAGTGGCAATTTCTGGATAGCTCTATCTTGTCTTCATGGTTTTGATTGCTCCTAGGTTGATCTAACGGTTCACATAAGTCTAAAACTCTATAAAAGCAACCCTAATCCTCAACCCTAAATCACACAATTTCATTCCAAGGAGCCACCATGTTGTCCATGGTCGACCTAGCCTAGCCACCATTTCTTCTTCAACTAGGAAGCAAACTAGAAAGCAAGTTAGAAGCTACGAATCAAATCTAATTTAGAGAATCGATAGTCTACATCAAGGGATTGCTTTTCAGTTTCAGAAAACAGATCCCAGAAAATAAGACTTTCTTTTGTTTGTAAGTCATGTTATTATTTAGATGTAAACAATTAAAAGTTATGATTCGTAATAAAGTGAAAACTAGAGTTATGCCTAGTTGTAAGATAATGGTGATGCTGATTCAAGTCTATTCTTGTAACGATTCTATCATAGGCATATATATGCCTATGAGACTATTGTGATTTATTGGACTCATTATGCTGTATGTTAAACCAATCGTGTATTATATAAATTGGTGACTCTTTCATTTTATGTTACGTGCAAGTTTTTTGGCTAAGTCCTATATATGTTTAGATCTACATTCTAATATGTCTAGATCTATGTTTATTGGATCCAAAATAAAAGTTTACATTTACATGCCTAGTTCGATTTATGTAATTCTATATGCTTAAGATTCATGTTTACTGGATCCAGAATAAAAGTTTACATTTACATGCCCAGTTGGATTTGTGTAATTCCATATGCTTAAGATCCATGTTAATTGGATCCAAAATAAAAGTTTACATTTACATGCCTTGTTGGATTTTTGTAATTCCATATGCTTAAGATCCATGTTAATTGGATCCAAATATGCAAGTTCATTGTTTTATACCAAATTTATATGACACATGTTTAGTTAGATACCTATTATTTTATGTTGTGGGAATGGTACATGCTCCCTTCTTTCCCCTTTTGTATATAAGTTTGGCTAAGTTGCGAGCCTAACATTCTATACGAATTTTGCGTACGTATAACGGGGGTAACTTTGGGGAAAACCTTAAATTTCATATTATTGACATAATTTGGCCCATAAATATATGAATGATTAGTGGCATAAAAATGGTACAATTTATATACCTAAAAATTTTGAATATGATTTAGAGGGTAAATGGGGCATGACTTGAATGGCAATAATTGTGGATAATTTACATATAAATATGAAAGGTAAATATGTAAATTAAGTAAAAGACGAATATGCCTAAAACGAGGTTAGATTAAGTTATGGTGTAAGACTGCCCAGAACCGCCCGACACATCCAGCAACCGTAATATTATAGATCTAATGTGAGAGGTTAGCGCATCAAGCCCAAAAGAACCCGAGGTTAGATTGAGTTGCAGTGTAAGACTGCACGGAACCGGCCGGCACATCCAGCAACTGCAAGAAAACATATCTAATGTGAGTGGTTGGTGCTTTAATAAATGAATTAAAGCTAAAACAGGAATGGTAGGGTTGAATTAATTAAGGAAACACTTAACCAATACAACATGTTAACTAAACTGATGGGTGGGGTTAGGTTAATTTAAGAACACTTAACCATTTTAACATGTTGATTAGGAAACCCTAGTAACAGGGGCCCATTTCAGCAGTAACCCACATAGATGTATCATGGTACCCTGAACTAGGCAGGGTGGGGCACGATTACTGGGCTGATTACAAGCGGTCAAAACAACGGCATGTACTGCGTCTGTGTAGGTTCCGATGGAATGTGGGCTTGCACGTACTCCAGAGTGGAAAAAGCAGGCACTGCGCATCAGTAGTTATACACTGCATCTTGAATTGTGTCGGTTACCACCATAGGATTTGATACACCCCATGGAGGGACCAGCACAGGTATCTACAATCAAGCGGGGCCGAATGACACAAGTGGTAAACGTATACGAGTAGGAGCCGATCGATAAAGGGGATCATTTTTCTTGAACACATGGTGCTAGTTGAAACACTTGTAAGTAGGTGCAGAGAAATAGTAATGAGTGCGATAACATTTTCAGTCTTATTGTCTTATTTCTAAGGTGCTGTCCTTGGTTCAGTTTATTCATGTCATGATCCTTTTCCTGTTTACATTGCTAAATAATCACTGGACTTAATAGACTCATGTCTGATCCATTTTCTTTCATCTTCTTTTCTTCCGTTTCCCTCCCCCCAAGTCTGCTGTGCAGGAATACTTCAGCTTAGTTTGGACCATTTCTAGCTTGAAGAGAGTAGATGTATTGCTTGGATTCTCTTTCCTTGGGCTATGGCTTTGGATGCTCTCTTAATTGGGGATTTATGCTACCTTATTGTTATTTTATGCTTCTTTATGTTTTAATCAAGGCAGAGATTTTGTTGTAATAATTCGGAAGTTGGTTTAAGATAGTTGTTGTAATGTTTTAACTGAACCACGTACTTGTGAAATAAATTTAGTTTTTCCGCTGTTCATATGTCTTCTTGTAAATTATCTATATCTTTTACCTATAATGCTCCACTGAAGTTAAGGCATTCCCTTGGTGAGTGACCTTAACGGAGGTGGGGTATTTCAACCGCCGAACCACCCTTAATGCCACCGCGTACACCATTTTAACTACCCCTACTTTTGTAGCCAAGGCCCACCCTCCTGATAGTTCCGCGCAGACCAAACCTCTGTAATCCTAACCCGAAGCTACGCCACCATAAAGGACTGCCAGGAGCACCTTTAATGTCTCAGGAAGCCGAATGCCTCCCCTTCCAGTCCGTTGGAGCCGTTAGAATAATGAACATGCGCTCCCCTCGTGCCTTATGATACCGTGATGATCTACCTCGTTGGGCTAATCATCCTATAATGTACAGACTACTTCAAGCGGCTTAGTTTTATCTGTAATTAGACCCTACGTTTAATCATTAATTACGCACTTTCACCACCTTGTAAGTTTTTCTCATTTAACTTAGTTATTCACATTTATTTCCTTTCCAAGTTTACCAAGTTATCCTTGCTTATTAATTCTGTTTATTACTTAATCCATTTAAGTTCATTAATAAGCCTATGACATGTTATTCTCAAACTATAATAATTATCCCTCTTATGGTTATAATAACATGTTTTACTTAATTTATAATTAAGTACATCTTAATTCACATATACATTGGTTAAGAGAATAACTCCCAAAGTATCAACCCCAAAGAACGGAACCAACATCAGATTGACACTAAGAGAATTACTCAACTCAACCAATCTTCTGTTACGTCACTCATATAACTTATGTTATTTTCATTTGTAGATTTATTCTTGGCTTTACAGATTACTTAATCTTCAATTAAGTACAACTTTCCTTGCTATGTAAGTTATTTCATCTTCCCTTATCGCTCCTTATAACTTACCTTATTCCATAAGTTATTCTGTTTTCTCCATCGTTCATTATAACTTACCGTATTCGTTAAGTTATAATCCCCATTTGTCTCTAGGACAAGCCTACCTGTTATCGTTTCCTTTTCTTAAGTTCATTCATAATAGGTTATTATTATCATTCCCTATTTTGGCATTAATTAAGATTAACTTAACCCTCCCCACTTCTTTAACGCGTTTACTTAACCCCTACTAAATTCAACTGCTTATTAACACCACTACAGATTTAATTGGGTTAAGTATTCTAATTTATCAAATTATCCATGCTACCCATGTAAGCCACTTAACCCCTTTATTATATCCATATAAACCTTACATGTGTCGTCTTGGTTAAGTGTTCATTATTATTTACGATGTCCGTAAATGCGCAAGATCTCTCACATTAGATTACCATTTGCATATCCTGGATATGCCGATCGGTTCCCGGAAGACTTCTACTGCATCTGAATCTAACCTCGTGTCTTGACACAATTACCAGTCCAATTTCAACCTAAGACCTCTCACATTAGATTATCATTTGTAGTAGCTGGATATGCCAGGCGGTTCCGGGCAGACTTCTACCGCAAACCAAATCTAACCTCGTGTCTTAGGCATTCAATATCTTTTTCTTAATTCATGCCTAATTTCAAGTCTTGGATTATTATGAGTTCCAGTTACCCATAAATTCCAATTCAAATTTATTCTTATAATTCTAATCCAATTTATACCTATAGTCCTACGTATACAAGTTATGCCCAATTATGCCCAAATCAATTTCCACAATTTATGCCAACTTTCATTTTATTACATATTTTCCCAGACTTTTCCAATTGTTCATATTTTATTACAATAATGCAGCAAATTCCAATCATCAGTTTTTGCCCCAAATTACATTCTTATATTCTCAATTTGATTTATATACATAAATCCCACCGTAGTTTTATTCATAATTCCATGTATAGTTATGCCCATAATCCCAATTCAACTTATAATCCCAATTTACATTCATAATTACAATTTGATCCGTATACCCATAGTTATATTTATGATTCCAATCAAAGTTATTCCCAAAACCCCATTATAAGTTATGCCCCCAAACTTCCCAATCACATATAATACCGAAATCAACCTTTTCCCTTTTATTCTCAAAATCGTTCAATCTCATAAATCCACAATAGGCATAGGCTCGAAGATAGCCAATCTATACAAAAAATAAAAAGGGAAGAATAAAAGGAGGAAATCCAACGTAGGCATAAAATGACTGATCATAATTAAGCATATGACAACAATGTTAGACATAGGTGAACTTTACAAGATTAGACCTTTCAATAGGTTTATTACGTGTATAAATCAGCAATGGCGAACGATAGATCAATTATTATGCAAAAAATGTATTTTAAATCCACTCACTTTTATGCTTTCCCAATTCTAGATCCGATCCATGGTTTTCTCCCTTTTTGCGCAGCTTTAATACAGGCATCTGAATTCTTTTCTCTTATTTTGGAGTAAAGGAATCCTTGATCTATCTTTTTATTTTGAGAACAGACTCTGTAAGGAAGAGAAGAGATTAGATCTAAGAATTACTTGGGGGAGAAGAAGAATCTAAATTATTTAATGTCGGAGCAGCGTCATGGCGCCGCCCTTAATTTAGGTCAAGAAACCAATAGGTTTAGGGTCCATTATATAGCTTCTAAGCCAATGAACCTAGTTAGAAAACGTGCCTACATACAAAACAAGGTATTTCGCTCGGATCTAGGAGGGGGTCTACCCCTATATAGAGGGGTGGACACCTGTGTCTTCCCCCCTATAGAGGGGTCGACACGTATGTCGACACCCCTATAGGGGGGTCGATACCTTTGTCGACACCCCTTCGGGGGGGGGGTGGAGGGAGTCGACACCCTTCGAGCGGGATATTTCCTGCTCACCCGCTTTTGACTGTTGTTGAATATTTTTGAATTCTGGAGATATTTTGTGCATACATATACGAGCCTTATATTTATACAAACTTCTAAAGCTCATATCTTCTTCATACGTTATCCGTTTTACGCAAACATGGACTTTATCCCAAGTAGAATTCCGAGACAAACGCAATGGTGATGTCCGTTTTTCTTAATTTCTGATATTTAAATTAAGTATCTTTATTTTATTACCTCTTCTATTACATATATCGTTAGCATATTAATTTTTCGTCTCTTCCACTTATTTAATTTGCGCATCACCATTATTTATATTTCCATGCATATAAACATTTCTAATTATATGAAAAATGCGGGGAGTTACATTCTCCCATACTTAAAGAATTTTGTCCCCGAAATTCGATAGGTGTAATAACCCAGAAATCCGAACCAATTTAAAAATTTTATTTTGGCAATTTTGATGTATTTTCAGTATTTAAAATGAATTATTTTAGATAATAATGATGAGAAATTTATTTTGAATAGAATTAGAATGTATATATTTATTTGAATCGTCACTAGAATATAAATATTTATTTTCAATTATAAAAGGAATTGAAAATGGCGCGGTTGTTTGGAAATTCGATTTCAAATTTCAAATGAACGTGCCGGATTCATAATAAACCGGATTTTAGTGAAGCCAAAATTATTAGAATTTATTTGAAAATATCTTTCCAACGAATCCGAAAAATTGAAATTTCATAGCGGGAATCAAAAGTTATGCCCAGTTGAAATTTCAGAATAGTGCTATGGAATTCTGGCCCTTAAAAATGGAAACTTTACAAACGACCTTGGTTTTCGACGAAACCACTTTTGTTGGATCCACGATGTCGAATTATTGCTAGATTCCAAAATTCTAAATTTTTCAAATCAATATGGGAGCGTGGCGAAGTTAAACGTGTCTTAACAGTTTCAGTCAATTTCGATTGACCGGAAATCGGCCATTTTTCAAACGGTCTCAGAATTCAGCGAAATTAGTTTTGTTAGGACCGTATCATCAATATGAAGCTAGTAATAATTTTTCTGGAATTTTCAGGGTCAGTATTAGGCCCAGGTAAATTAAAATGTATGTTGAAGTCAATTTTGAACATTATATTAATTTATATTTTAAATTTGATGAAAACTGATCGTAACAGCCGAATTGGCTTACGAAACATATCCCTTTGTGTTCGGAATGGGGGTAATTGGCTAGGGGCAACAGACATCGGGTTTGATTTGAGTTTGTAACAATAAACAAGCCTCTTTAGAAATGAAGAATTAAAATATTATTATATTTATATATAAATAAGTTGAAATTCCCTAAGATCTAAGTCAAACCCAACCCGGTCAAAATTAAAACACGAGGCCCCCTTTTTGTTCTTCTATACTTCGTCGTCCCTCTCTCCTGATGGCCATCGCCGCCGCCGCTCCACGCCGGAGGAACAACTTTGCCCCGCGCCAACCCCCTCTTACCATCGACGGCTCCTCCTTCATCTCCTCCTCCCTCAGCTTCAACCTCCATCGCCTTGCCTACGTACCTCCGTCGAAAACCTAGCCCGCCACCACCCTGCAGAAGCCCGCCGCATGCGCTCCTCCACTGTCCAGCGACGACATGGAACCCCCTCCTTCAACAGTATATGTACGTTTTATTTTCATGATTTCGTTTATTTTCTTTTCGTGATTTCGTATATTTTCTTCGATGAAATAAAATCTGATTTTCTTTAATAGAAAAGAAATGATTTTGCATAGGAAAAAGAATAAAAAATTGGTTTTTAACAACAAAAGGATTCGATTTTTAATTCATGAGAAATACGATTTTTAGTATATAAAAATATTATTTTTATATATGTAGAGAATATAAAAATATAATTTTTATATATGGAGAAGCGAAATCATAAAAATATGATTTTTATGTTGAAAGCGAAATTATAGAAATGAGATTTTTATCATGAAGTAGCAAGAATAAAGATTCGATTTTTATTGTTGAAATGGTGAAGTAAAAATATATTTTTTAGCTATGTAAAAATTATATTTTTATATATATGAGAATTGTTATGAAAATTTGATTTTTATATTTGTAGCAGTATAAAAATGCAATTTTTAAATATATAAACATCATAATAAAAAGGTGATTTTATTATGAACAGCGTGAAAAACAGTGCGATGGAACTGACCGAAAGCAGAACGTAGTCCGAACCGTTCAGAAATAAAGAATGGCGGAGTGGAACCCTCGGCGAGAACTTCTCATTTATAATTTGTTTTCTAGTTGAAATATATACTACGATGCAGACGGTGCTTAGCAGCACCCGACACCCGTTGTCCACGGACCATGGATGACTTGTTTGTATGACTGATGTGTTGTGAAATTTTATTGTGTGATGTGGAATGAATAAAATATTTTATAGTTAAAAATATAATTTTTAACATTTATGTAAAATAAATATTTATAAACAAATCGGACGATTCGTTTATGTACACACATTTGGCTGATACGGATTGGGGCGATAAATTTTACACATCGCCCAACTGCACAAATAAAACCTGTGTTTGATAGTTTGAAAACCCCACACGGGTGTTGGGATGATATTGGACATACACTAGTCCCAATAATTAGCTGTATGTTGATCGATTAATTAACAGGCTGTTATAAGTGTTAAATATTTATATTTGATGCTTATGCAGTGTAGAATGCACTCTTGATGATGGTTGATTATTTATCGTTGCTATGATATACATGTGTTGTAGGGAATCCATATAATTAACATTATATGGTAATTGATTGGGCCTCATTCCAAGTTGGAAAATAAAGAAAACCCATGTGTTGAATAAAATGAATATTCATGTGTTGAATAAAAAGAAAATTCATGTGTTGAATAAAAGAAAATTCATGTATTGAATAAAATATATAATCATGTGTTGAATAAAAGGAAATTCGTGCGTTGAAGAAAATATTCATTTGTTGAATAAAATAACGAAGTTATCAAAATATATAAAGTCGTTTTGGTTAGATATGCGCCATTTTGATGTGAACGATATTTATATCGATTTTATTCATTTTTATAATGAATATAGAAAAGGAAGTGATTTCAAAATATAACATTTTGAAAATATTATCATTTATAGATTAATGATATGGAATATTCAATTTGATTAGAAATTGAATATGAAGTTGAAATCATTTTGAAAACGAATTTTAAACGATTTATAAAATACGTTTTGAAATGAAATCGAAAATATATATATAATATATATATATATATATATATATATAATGGCCTGAATAGAACGCGCCGCACTGCGGCAGTTCGCTAATTTCGACCACTGACTTCGAATGGATATTACGGGAGATCCGATCGTCGGATTCTCCTAATGTCGGAGCCGTTGGTTTCATATCGAAAAGGGATTTCTAACGAATATAAGAAATTAGAAATCTAATAGTTGGATTTGGAATTGTGTCCAAATCAAATTTGGAAAAGGTCGCTGTTAGTGCAGTTCATTGGCCGTTGATGGAAATCGACTCTACGGGCCTTGATAAAATTATTAAAAATAGCAATAATTTGTGTAAAATCATAAGAAATGATTTGAAAAGAATTGGGATGAAAAATTCCATATTTGTAAAGATAAAAATAGATTTTTATCAAAAAGAACAAGTTTTGAACTAGAATTATAATCCATTTATTTTTGAGACAAATAAATTGGATTTGAAAGGGTTCTAAAAGTAACCAGAATTTCCAATAATTGAATTGGATGGATTTGAATCGAAATTGTCTTCGGAATATTTCGATGTTGGATTTCGTGATTATGCAGATGTTGTTATGGAAATTTGAAAGATATATTTATATCGTTTTTTCCGATACGATTTGGTCGTAGAATTTGATATTGAATATAAGCCGATATATTTTCTATTCAAAGCGTTGTATTTAATATCAAATGGGATTTGGGTTTGTCGTGAATGGTGTCTTCATTAATACTATTCTTAAACCCAGTTGAGGAAAAGACTAAATCTTTTTATTTAGATTTAATGAAGTATACTAATTAAATGTTATTTAATTGGAATTGAATTTGAATTGTTTTTTGGGTTTATCATGAACGGTGTTTTAAATAACACTTGTTCGTTAACCCGATAATTAACGGATTGTGAATTGGGTTTACCATGAACTGTGTTTTAACGACATTCGTTCTTTAACCCGATTTATAGTGAAAAGTGATTTGGAATTTATAAATCTTTTGTTAAGATTTAAAGGAGTTTTTCCAAAGTAAAGTTTTCCAATTTAATAAAATAAATTTGAATGGAATGGAATTCGATTTGGTGATAATCGAAGTGAATTTCTGTGGAGGAAGACAACTAATATACCTAGGATTTAAAAGGCTTTGCCGTTATTCCATTTATATTATTAGTCGGATATGGAAGTTTTTATCAATTATATACATCGATTTGTTTTCCATGAAGATTCCATTGTAAATGGAATGCGATTTTGGGTTGTCATGAACGATATCTTTAATAATATGACTCTTAGTCCCAACGGAGTTAAGAAAATCGAGAATGGAGTATCACCAGTTTTGCTCCAGACGATTGGTAAATCTTTAATTAGATTTAAACGTGAAATGGTAATTGAATTTACCGATAACACCGTGGTGTTAGATATGAAGTATTACCGATTTTACATCATGGGATGAATTGGTTGGGACTGGGAAATTAAAACAAATCATTACTTCGGTAAGGTTAGTTAATACCGACTAGTTTGGATAAACCATAATTTGGTTTGAATTGATATTCAAAGGAAGATTAAAGAATAAATTTAAGGAATTTATCTTTGATAAAATTATTGGGAACCTTTCCCAAAGTATAAGAATATTTGAATAAAATAATATACTGAATTGGAATGAGGCTTATGTTGTGTTTGTGTAATATTTGTTTATTATATTCGCGAGTTATTTAGAAAGGCCGGGTTTATCCCATTCTGAATAACTGATTCGACGATGTGTCGAGGATGAAGACTGTGGTCGAAGATCGGAGGTCTTCACATCGTTTGGATAATTACCGATGATCTTGATTGGGCCGTACACCCAAGGGGAGGGAATTAGTTGGTGATCGTCCAGACGTACTTGGAGATCAATGGATATGTGAGGAATAAGGTTCCTCCAGTTTTGTTCAGACTTAGAATGAACATGTAAATGGACTGTGTGTCTGACATTAGATATCATTCTCTGTGATTGATGGATATCGGTTGCATGGAGTGGTTTGCCTGTATGGCATGTTGAGATGCAAATGATCAAGGCTTCTGTTGAAAAGTAGTGTCTTGTGGTTGATGATCAACGGATCGCCTGTGTGGCACAGCTTTGTGTAGCATTAATTCGCGAGCCTCACACCCCGGTGTGAACCAGAAACGGGAGAGGACATCAGGGAGGGCATGCGTTTCCTTCTAGCTAGAAGTGGCGTCAGTGGTTTTACACGTCCTGACGAGTTCAACTTATGTGGATGTTGGAATGCGAGGCGACTCGAATATATTGGTCGATCCGAGACCGATGGAGTCCTTGGACCCATTGATACCCCATAGGGTGGGGAAACGCAATGTTCAGGGATTATAATCCACATCGGGTGGACCGGCCCTGACGATCCAAGGTGCAGTTGCGGCTATTCCTGAGATACGAGCTAGAGCGTCTCGAAGCGGTAAGGATGTTCCCTTGCCTTGGTTCACAGATGGAAATCCAACTTCCAATACGGGACTTTGCGGTTTTGATTGTAGAACCTATATTTGGCGGCATAGTGGAATGGGGCATTCTTGAATTGATACTTATGATTGAAATTGTTTTAACACTCTACACTTATAGTACTATCAAAATAATCTGTTTTAAAACGTATCAAACATTCTTTGGCTATTATAAGGTAAAACCCTATCCTCTGGCTTGTGTTGCATTGCGTGATGGGACCTGGGTCTTATAATAGCTTCATTGTTCTTTATTTAACATTACGCTGTTGTTTTATGCAGTGGTATTCCTAGGAGGAAACCCGTTCCGTGTTATACGGCGTGGTCCCTTATTTTACCTAACTTTAAAATAAAGATTAAAAACTGTTTTAGTTCTCACACCAGTCACATGACTGACCTGGAGTTTATTGTTTAAACTTAAACTCTGGGTACCCCTATTTTCCACGGGTAGCTAGTTGTTTTGGTTTTGCAAATTTATATTCGCAGGATATTGGTTTATAGTTGGAATGATATTCTGAAAGCTCTGTATCCGCATATTCCTTTCAGTTGTGTTTTGTATTATTTTCTGCTGCTATGTAATTTATTGTAATCTCTGATATTTAATGATGTTTAATATTTATTCACTCTGCATATTCTTGTGTTCTGATGGAATTGTTGTAATTAACAATGAAATGTTCTTCTGTTTGTGTTCCAATGTGGCTTGTCCTCAAAGTCAATTCGTGCTTTCCTTTATGGGGAAGTTCGGGTTGTCTCATTTTGGTATCAGAGCTTTGGTTTACAAAGCTCGGAGAACAGGACACATTAGAACCAAACGAAAGAATTCATCAGCGATTGGATTAGTAGTATCCAAGGAGAATGACTCGTGAAGGTGATGTTTTTTAAAATAAAATTGAAAACATTTTTTGTTTTGAAAATTTAAAACAATTATTCATATTTGAATATTTATTTGTATTGAATTTGGACAATGCAGTGTATAAAGATTTTGCCTATACGTCTGATCCGCGTGCATTCAAAGTTTTAATATACTGGATGGATATAGAATCATGCTCTAGTAGCCCGAAGATGATTCCGATGATTGAGTACTCGTCATCAGAATTTATGTTCGAGTGACGAAAGTGGGATTTCTGTATGATTCCAATTGACTAGTGTGAAAACCAAAATTAGATAGGGTCTAGTGTTGTGATTTGGCACCAAAAATGTGATTTTTTGACTATGTATCCAAGTTATGAATTTGAAAAGATAATCAAGTAATTGATTGCTGGTTGTGTTGTTCGGTTATTGTTTGATTAATTAAATGTTGAACCTTTAGCCAAATTGAACCAAATGGTGAATTGTATTGAAAATTGGTCGCATTTGCATACATATACCTGTACTGACATTTAACAGGTCATTGCAAAGAGGCTAGAGCAGAAGAATAAAATTGTTTGCCCGACAAATAGGTACATATTTACTAATTTCTTGGGTTTTCAATGATTTTATGAGCCGATTGGCTAGCCGCTTGGCTGTTTCTTTTTCTTTTTGGAGTGGAGAGGCCTGTATGGCAATTTCGGGATTTTCCCGGTGCTCCCATGCAGGGGAGGTTATGGCTAAATTTTTCGAAAATTTAGAGTGTTAGACAAATTTTTGAAAAATCTGAAAAGTTCTTAGAAAGTGAAAAGTCGAAGAACTTAGGCCATAATGAAAATAATGAAAGTTGACTTAATTAATTAAATAACTTTCGGCTTCGTTCCTTTTTGGGGACGAAAAGTTTTAAGTGGGGGAGATTGTAATAACCCGGAAATCCGAGCCAATTTAAAATTTTTATTTTGGCAATTTTGATGAATTTTGAATATTTAAAATGAATTATTTTAAATAATAACGACAAGAAATTTATTTTGAATAGAATTAGAACTTATATATTTATTTGAATCGTCATTAAAATATAAATATTTATTTTTAATTATAAAAGGAATTGAAAATGGCGCGGTAGTTTGGAAATTCGATTTCAATTTTCAAATGAACGTACAGGATTCAAAATAAACCGGATTTTAGCGAAACCAAAAATATTAGAATCTATTTGAAAATATCTTTCCAACTAATCCGAAAATTGAAATTTCATAGCGGGAATCAAAAGTTATGCCCATTTGAAATTTCAGAATAGTCGCTATGGAATTCAGGCCCTTAAAAATGGAAACTTTGCAAATGACCTCGGATTTCGACGAAACCACTTTTGTTGGATCCGCGATGTCGAATTATTGCCAGATTCCAAAATTGTTTTCAAATCAATATGGGAGCATGGCAAAGTTAAACGTGTTTTAACAGTTTTAGTTGTAACACCCCGTATTTTCTATAAATGTATAAGTAACAATAAGAGAATAATTAATTTTTAAAATAAGAATCAAGGGAAATGGGTTGCGCCGTTGCGTTCATCTCGAAATTCTTCTTGAAAACGAGTCCGAGTTTTCGAAAAACGGAGTCCGTATGACCAAGTTATGACCCTCCGAAGATTCAGTAATTCAAATAAAATAAAACAGCTAGAAAATAAAGCCAGAAATTCGAAATTCAAACCCAGAGAAGGCTGACGGGAAAATTCGCGCCCATATACCCAGGTCGACTGGGGAGTCGCCCCCCCCCCCCAACCAGGTCGACTTGGGGGTCGACTGGGGTGTCGACCTCCCCATGACCAGGTCGACTGGGGAGTCGACCTGGGGGTCGACCTGCTCTCGAAACCCAGTTTTTGAACCTGGTTCATTCTGATGTATCCAGTCTCGTTTTCTGTCTAGATTCGCCTGCCTAATCCATTATAAACAGCCCCCTATCCTCATTTTCTCTACACAATTTCATTATGTCTATATTCTGCCTCTGTTCTAATTAAAAATTAAAATAGTGTCGCTACTCTGCTGGAATCAAAACTTGGACTGATGCATCTTCTTCCAACTCGAATAGAATTAAAAGCTAATTCAAATCTCAAATCAAAGTTAGAGCTACAACAACAATTAAAGAGGAGTAATTCAACATTTCTGCATCATCAACAGTTTATTATCCTTTCTTAAAACCACGAAAGGCAAGTATAGTTATTTTCCGATATAAACTTTAATTATGGTTGTGGCATGATTATAAATCTGAATCTGAGATTATATATATTCTTATCTGTCAGATCTGTTTTTTTGTGACTATTCTGTACCTCTTTCATCTTTCTGTTCTATAGCCAGGCTACTACGAGCCTGCGCCAAATCTCATAAGAGATTAACGCATGAACGCTAATTTTTGGGACAAATAATGAATAATGCATAATTGAACATGAAACTGTTGCCTATGAGACTATTGCCTATGGCTATAATTCACGCCTATGAGACTATTGCCTATGACTATAACACTATTGCCTATGACATTGAATAAGAAACTATTGTAATTAGTCGCCCATGACTATTGTGGTTTGTTGCCTATAACTATTGTAGTTAGTTTCTTATGCCTATTCCCTTAATGATGTTAGATCTCATATTTAGTATGTAACTTTGCTAGTTTATTCCCCTTCACTATTATGTACATTGAGCCTAGAGGGGCCATTATCATTGTGTTTGGTTCATTATTGCATGCCTATTCTTTCTTGTGCTTATCCCCTATTCCTTTTGCTAGGGCTATTTCATGAGTATTTAGAGAACTTGTGGAAACATGTTATACGGGGATTGGGCGTAGCTTAGTTAAGTTAATTTAGCATAGCAAATATGTTGTCACAATCTGAATTGTCTATAATAGGGAATGATTTACATGTGTATTAGTCCTGGACATAAATGGTACACTAGAATATTAAATCTAGTTTTGACATGAACTGTAAATGGGAATATTAAGGCTAAAATTTGGGGCATATATTGTATTATGAATTATGACCTTGATTTGGGCATGTAAGTTTAGGATAAATATATAATTAGGCAAGATATGTCAATGAAACTTTAAGGAGTGATTAAATCTATTATATTGCCTATTCCGCTAGTTCTGTTACATTGCCTAAACTGCTAATTAGATTGAATTGCCTAATCTGCAAATTATGTTAAAATTGCCTTATCTGCTAGACCTGCTGAATCGCCTTATCTGCAATATCTGTTATCTGTTTAGTCTTTTGAATGGCGTAATCTGTTGGAGCTGAAATGCTGAAATTTGAAGTATGTAAATCTGTAGGATCGATTTAAAATTGAGCAAAACTTTTTAATAGAACCTAGATTAATCTGTTGTAACTCGTACAGAAGTTAATTTGTTAAATTAGCATGATTAGTCTGATATTAGCACAGTCTGTGAATGAATGCGTTGGCTAAACATGAAACATGGCTAACTCGAGGTTAGAATGAGTTTGCGGTGTAATCCTGCCCGGAACCGCCCGACACATCCAATGGCCGCAAACAATAGGTTCTAATGTGAGAAGGTAGTCATAACGTGCTTGAAACCCGAGGTTAGACTCAGTCTGCGGTGGAAACCTGCCCGAAACCAACCGGCCTAACCAGTGGCCGCAAACTGTCAGTCTAATGTGAGAGGTCTGCGCGTTAATTTTTAATTGATACAAATCTGAGTTGAATATGATGTCTAAAATGTGTTGGGTGGGTAGGGTTAAACCAATTGGACTAATGAATTTAACAAAACTGTTTCGTGAATCTGTAGGCCCAATTACAAAGTTAGACAAATCTGTAAATATGTTAAATCCATGTATCTGATCTGTTAGTCTGAAACTTGTCTGATCTGTGAACTAGTTGATCTGAACTCTATATGTCTGAACTTGTAAACAAGTTAATCTGAAATCTGTTAGTCTGGGGACACAAGTTAGGAGGGAAATTACTTGTGTCATCTGTTGTTTGGGACCCATATTAGTCAGTAACCATTTCTGGTATCAAACTTTAACCCAACAGTAGGTAGGGTCCGGGCACGCTTACTGAACTTATTATAAGCGGTTCATTCTGATAATGGCGAGGGGTGTTGATGGTGCGTTCCAACCGGGTCATGTGCGTGCATGGATCCCGGTCTGCTTCTGAGGATGTAAGACGCCGTGACATCTGTAAATAGATCTGTGCCAATTGGTTGTCACTTTAGGGAGTGATACACCCTACTGTGGGGCCGACACAGGGTATTTATGTATTATAGAGTCGATCGCTTGGGGTAGCGTTTTAGGGTACACTTAGTTCTGTCTGTTTCTGTTCGTACCGTCTATTTCTGTCGGGTGGTAACACCTGTCTGTTTCTGCGTGGTACCGTCTGTTCGGGTGGTAAAGGCCCATTTACTAGTGTACACCTAATTCTACATTCTGTTTCCATAGGGATTAATCTGTTTCTGTTTCTGTACCTTCTGTTGGGTGGTAAAGGCCCATTATTAGCATTCTGTTTCTGTCTGTTTCTGTTCGGGTGGTAAAGGCCCATTATTAGCATTCTGTTTCTGTCTATTTCTGTAGGGGTGGTTAAGGCCCGTTACTAGAATTCTCTTCTGTGGAAATTATTTTGTTCCTGTTTCTGTTTCAGTTTAGACATTGGGGTGACACCTAATCCTGTTATACTAGTATTAGTGTAGAGAAATGAAAAGTAATATTATTCTGTTTCTTCTGTTTAACCTAAGTACATCTACTGCTCCTGTGAATGTTATCTCTTATCCTGCTTATTTTCATGTCATAATTATTATTATCTGTTCATATGTTGAAAGTCACTGGACTTGTCAGACTTCATGTCTGACCTTGCTTGTTTTCGCTCCTTTTTCTTCCGTTTCCCCCCAGGTTTTCCAAGGAGGGAACACTTTAGCTTGATCCGGATTTCTTCTGCTTGAAGTACTTAGAGTGCTTAAAGTATGGCTTGACTCCTTATGGCGGCTTCTGTGGGGATTATGATTTTAATGTTTTGTACTCGGATGATATTCTGAACAAGACTGATATTTATGTACTTGAGGTTTTGGTAAAGATGTGACCAAACTGATTTCTGTTTTCCGCTGTAATAAAGCTATAATTTCTCTAGTACTGTTTATCTGTCTTGAAATTTTCTGTTCTGTTTACTAAAATGCTCCACCAAAGTTAAGGCATTCCCTTTGTGAGTGACCTTAACGGAGGTGGGGTGTTACACTTGGTATCAGAGCCGAAGGTTACCAGATTTGATAAAAAGTTTTGAAAACTATTTTCAAAAAGGTTTGGAAGTATTTTCAAAAGTAAAGCTTATTTTTGAAAAACATAATCCCCAAAAAGCCATATATCTATCTTTTCAGTTCTCCGTTTTAAATCTTTTTCTTTCATTCCAACATGTCTGGGAATCTTAACTTTCCAGAGGGCGTGGAAATACCTGGCTGGTTCAGGAGGTACTTAGAGGCTAGGGCCAACGATGCAGGCCCAGCAGATATTCCTTCTCCAGCTGCAGCGATTCCTCCTCTTCCGCCCCCTCCTAGTGCGATTTCTTTTTCAAAGATCTGTTAATATTTTAGGGCCATTTGTGGAAAGGATTTCAAGGGAACTAAATCATTCGTAGAAGCGAGGAACTGGCTCAAAGAAACTGAGGATCTGTTCATTATGTTCGAGGTAGACGATAGGCAGATGGTACAATTGGCGGTATGGTTGCTCAAGGACGAAGATTCCTATTGGTGGGAAGTCACTAACGCCGAGAGGCCGGTTGAAACATGGATGAATTTCAGAACAAGGTTTGGGACGAAATTCCTCTTGCAAGCTGAATGAAGTCTACAACTGGAAAAGTTCTTATCTTTTAAGCAAAGAAGTATGATGGTCAAGGAATACGTCAACCAGTTAAACCAACTGGCTAGGTTCGGACTAAATTTAGTCAACACCCAGCATAAAAAGGCTCTCCGCTTTGTTAAAGGATTGAACGAGCCACTGCACAGCCCAGCCATGAACCATGTACCCATGGGAGCGACTTACGAGAGATTGGTGGATATCGCACTACTGCATGAGGAAGACAATGGCAAGAAAGAGGCAAAGAAGGAAGAACCACAGAGCAAGAAAGCATGGCCCAAAAAGGAAACACAAAAGAAGGGTGAAAAGTCTGAAGATAAGAAGGAGAATAAGTGCTTTAGTTGTGGAAGCTCGACTCATCTGAACAAGGATTGCAGAAAAAGAAAGTGCACTTTCTTCAACTGTGGTGAGATGGGACACTTCACTAGGGACTGTACGAAGAAACGAGGGCAAGGGCAGAGGGCAGGACCAACTTCTGGAAGGCCGACGAACACTCTCGAGGCTAGTGGATAGGATAGAAATAGGAAAAATTTCTGTAGGAGATTTAATTTCTTTATCTGATTTTTGAGTTAAAACTCTTTTCTGATTCTGGCATTTCAATTCTGTAGTCGATACTCTGCACTTGAATACTAGTATAGCTTCTGATTCCGCTGTAGACTCAGACCCATAAGGGTTATGACTCATCTAAGCGTGGTAAGTTGGGTATCTGTGTTGAGCGTTAAGTTGACTATGCTGCATACATTCTGGGTTTTTATCATGCTTAGTTTCTTAAGAACAGTCTGTAAATATCTGAATATTTCTGATAAGGTTGAGATTTCCAGTTTTGACATTGTCTAAAGGGGGTAATCCTCTGGGTGTCAATCTGATGTTGATTTCGGTCTTCCGGGTTGATACGTAGGGGAATTTGTCTCTCAAACAAAGTCTAGTGGAAACCAAGTTTTTTTTTTTACCTACACTCGCTCCCATCACTCGACTGTATCCTATCGATCGAGTCTTCGACCTATAGAAAGGAATCCTATGGATGTAAACATGTGTTTGAGACATGTTATGTTCGATGGTTGCAAGTGGAAGCAAGTGGTTGCTAGTGGTTGCTCGTGGATGCATATACACACACTAGGCACTAGAACGGCTTGACAACACTTTCATACTGCATATGGATGTGCGAGCATTTTCAATTTCTGTGGAGCAAAATGATTGACTCATCACATGGATGTTGAATATGAATGAATGGTTGTCACTTATATAAGAATAATATGTATCAAATAGGAAAATTGCATACATGTTGGACTCATGACACTGATATAGTTCGCATTACGGAGGTCAACTGAATCAGTGGACCACCTGATCTTTGCATTAGCTAAGGAACATATACACACACTTTTGCATATGTTCATACAACATTAGAAGTTTTCTAAGGACAATGGATGCTTGTGGATGATGGTTGAGTAGATGGATGACTGGATGGTAGGACACATTCTTCTTAACTTGAAAATTTAGGGGACGAAATCCTTTAAGGAGGAGAGAATGTAACACCCATATTTCCTGTGAACGTATAAGTAACAAATCAGAGAATAATTAATTTATAAAATAAGAATCAAGAGAAACGGGTTGCTCCATTGCGTTCGTTTCGAAATTCTGCTTGAAAACGAGTCCGAGTTTTCGAAAAACGGAGTTCGTATGACCAAGTTATGACCCTCCGAAGTTTCAGAAATTTAAATAAAATAAAGCAACTCGAAAATAAAGCCAGAAATTCGAAATTCAAACCCAGAGAAGGCTGGCGGGAAAATTCCCGCCCATATACCCAGGTCGACTGGGGAGTCGACCCCCCCAACCAGGTCGACTGGGGAGTCGACTGGGGTGTCGACCTCCCAATGACCAGGTCGACTGGGGAGTCGACCTGGGGGTCGACCTGCTCCTGAAACCCAGTTTTTGAACCTCGTTCATTCTGATGTATATGGTCTCGTTTTCTGTCTAGATTTGCCCGCCTAATCCTATATAAACAGCCCTCTAGCCTCATTTTCTCTACACAATTTCATTTTGTCTATATTCTGCCTTTATTCTAATTAAAAATAAAAATGGCGTCGCTACTCTGCTGGAATCAAAACTTGGACTGATGCATCTTCTTCCAACCTGAATAGAATTAAAAGCTAAATCAAATCTCAAATCAAAGTTAGAGCTACAACAACAATTAAAGAGGAGTAATTCAACATTTCTGCATCAACAACCGTTTATTATCCTTTCTAAAACCACGAAAGGCAAGTACAGTTATTTTCCGATATAAACTTTAATTATGGTTGTGGCATGATTATAAATCTGAATCTAAGATTATGTATATTCTTATCTGTCAGATCAATTTTTCTGTGACTATTCTGTACCTCTTTCTTCTTTCTGTTCTATAGCCAGGCTACTACGAGCCTGCGCCGAATCTCATAAGAGATTAATGCACGAACGCTAAATTTTGGGACAAATAATGAATAATGCATAATTGAACATGAAACTGTTGCCCACGCCTATGAGACTACTGCCTATGACTATGATTCGTGACTATGAGACTATTTCCTATGACATTGAATAAGAGACTATTGTAATTAGTCGCCCATGACTATTTTGGTTAGTTGCATGTAACTATAGTAATTAGTTTCTTATGCCTATTCCCTTAATGATGTTAGATCTCATATTTAGTGTGTAACTTTGCTAGTTTATTCCCATTCACTATTATGTACATCGAGCCTAGAGGGGCCATTATCATTGTATTTGGTTCATTATTGCATGCCTATTCTTTCTTGTGCTTATCCCCTATTCGTTTTGCTAGGGCTATTTCATGAATATTTAGAGAACTTGTGGAAACACGTTATACGGGGATTGGGTGTAGCTTAATTAAGTTAATTTGGCATAGCAAATATGTTGGCATAATCTGAATTGTCTATAACAGAGAATGATTTACATGTGTATTAGTCCTGGACATAAATGGTAAACTAGAATATTAATTCTAGTTTTGACATGAACTGTAAATGGGAATATTAAGGCTAAAATTTGGGGGCATATATTGTATTATGAATTATGACCTTGATTTGGGCATGTAAGTTTAGGCTAAATTTATAATTAGGTAAGATATGTCAATGAAACTTTAAGGAATGATTAAATCTGTTATATTGCATATTCCACTAGTTCTGTTATATTGCCTAAACTGCTAATTAGATTGGATTGCCTAATCTGCTAATTAAGTTAAAATTGCCTTATCTGCTAGACCTGCTAAATCGCCTAATCTGCAAGATATGTTATCTGTTTAGTCTTTTGAATGGCATAATCTGTTGGAACTGAAATGCTGAAACTTGAAGTATGTAAATCTGTAGGCTCGATTTAAAATTGAGCGAAACTTGTTAATAGAGCCCCGAATAATCTGTTGTAACTCGTACAGAAGTTAATTTGTTAAATTAGCATGATTAGTCTGATATTAGCACAGTTTGTGAATGAATGCATTGGCTAAACATGAAACATGGCTAACTCGAGGTTAGAATGAGTTTGCGCCGTAATCCTGCCCGGAACTGCCTGGCACATCCAGTGGCCGCAAACAATAGGTTCTAACGTGAGAAGTTAGTCATAACGTGCTTGAAACCCGAGGTTGGACTCAGTTTGCGGCAGAAACCTACCCGGAACCAACCGGCCTAACCAGTGGCCGCAAACTGTCAGTCTAATGTGAGAGGTCTACGCGTTAATTCTTAATTAATACAAATCTGAGATAAATATGATGTCTAAAACGTGTTGGGTGGGTAGGGTTAAACCAATTGGACTAATGAATTTAATAAACCCTTTTCGTGAATCTGTAGGCCCAATTACAGAGTTAGAAAAATCTGTAAATCTGTTAAATTCGTATATCTGATCCGTTAGTCTGAAACTTGTCTGATCTGTGAACTATTTGATCTGAACTCTGTATGTCTGAACTTGTAAACAAGTTAATCTGAAATCTGTTAGTCTGGGGACACAAGGTTAGGAGGGAAATTACTTATGTCATCTGTTGTTTGGGACCCATATTAGTCAGTAACCCTTTCTGGAATCAAACTTTGACCCAACAGTAGGTAGGGTCCGGGCACGCTTACTGAACTAATTATAAGCGGTTCATTCTGATAATGGTAAGGGGTGCTGATGGTGCATTCCAACTGGGTCATGTGCGTGCATGGATCCCGGACTGCCTCTGAGGATGTAAGACGCCGTGACATCTGTAAATAGGCCTATGCCAATTGGTTGTCACTTTAGGGAGTGATACACCCTACTGTGGGGCCGACACAGGGTATTTATGTATTTGGGAGCCGATCGCTTGGGGTAGGATTTTAGGGTACACTTAGTTCTGTCTGTTTCTGTTGGTACCGTCTATTTCTGTTGGGTGGTAACACCTGTCTGTTTCTGCGTGGTACCGTGTGTCCGGGTGGTAAAGGCCCATTTACTAGTGTACTCCTAATTCTACATTCTGTTTCCGTAGGGATTAATCTGTTTCTATTTCTGTGCCTTCTGTACCTTCTGTTCGGGTGGTAAAGGCCCATTATTAGCATTCTGTTTCTGTCTGTTTTTGTTCGGGTGGTAAAGGCCCATTATTAACATTATGTTTCTGTCTGTTTCTGTTGGGGTGGTAAAGGCCCGTTACTAGCATTCTCTTCTGTGGAAATTATTCTGTTCCTGTTTCTGTTTCTGTTTAGACATTAGGGTGACACCTAATCATGTTATACTAGTATTAGTGTAGAGAAATGAAAAGTAATATTATTCTGTTTCTTCTGTTTAACCTAAGTACATCTGCTGCTCCTGTTACTGTTATCTCTTATCCAGCTTATTTTCATGTCATAATTATTATTATCTGTTCATATGCTGAAAGTCACTGGACTTGTCAGAATTTATGTCTGACCTTGCTTGTTTTCGCCCCGTTTTCTTCCGTTTCCACCCCCCCATGTTTTCCAAGGAGGGAACACTTTAGCTTGATCCGGATTTCTTCGGCTTGAAGTACTTAGAGTGCTTAAAGTATGGCTTGACTCCTTATGGCAGCTTTTGTGGGGATTATGATTTTAAAGTTTTGTACTCTGATGATTTTCTGAACAAGACTGATATTTATGTACTTGAGTTTTCGGTAAAGATGTGACCAAACTGATTTATGTTTTCCGCTATAATAAAGTTATAATTTCTCAAGTACTGTTTATCAGTCTTGAAATTTTCTGTTCTGTTTACTAAAATGCTCCACCAAAGTTAAGGCATTCCTTTGTGAGTGACCTTAACGGAGGTAGGGTGTTACATTAGTTAATTTAGATCGTCCGGAAATTAGCCATTTTTCAAACAGTCTCAGTACACAACGAAATTAGTATTGTTAGGATAGTATCGTCAATATGAAGCTAGAAATAATTTTTTTGGAATTTTCAGGGTTAGTATGTTGCCCCAGTAAATTAAAATGTACGTTGAAGCCAATTTTGAACGTTATATTAATTTATATTTTAAATTTGATGAAAACTGATCGTAACAACCGAATTGGCTTACGAAACATATCCCATTGTGTTCGGAATGGGGGTAATTGGCTAGGGGCGACAGTCGTCGGGTCTGATTTGGAGTTTGTAACAATAAACAAGCCACTTAAGAAATGAAGAATTAAAATATTATTATATTTATATATAAATAAGTTGAAATTCCCTAAGCCCTAAGTCAAACCCAACCCGGTCAAAATTGAAACACGAGCCCCTTATTTTATTCTTCGATACTTCGTCGCCCCTCCCTCCTGATGGCCATCGCCGCCGCCGCTCCACGCCGGAGGAGCAACCCCGCCCCTCGCCGACCCCCTCTGACCATCGATGGCCCCTCCTTCATCTCCTCCTCCCTCAGCTTCTACCTCCATCGCCTTGCCTATGCACCTCCATCGAAAACCTAACGCGTCGCCACCCTGCAGAATCCCGCCACATGGGCCTTCCCTGCTGTCCAGTGACGACATGGAACCCCCCTCCTTCAACAGTATATGTAAGTTTTATTTTCATGATTTCGTTTATTTTCTTTTCATGATTTCGTTTAGTTTCTTCGATGAAAGAAAATTTGATTTTCTTTAATAGAAAAGAAATGATTTTTCATAGGAAAAAGAATAGATTTTTATACAACAAAAAAATTGGTTTTTAACAACAAAAGGATTCGATTTTTAATTCATGAAAAATACGATTTTTAGTATATAAAAATATGATTTTTATATATGTAGAGAATATAAAAATACAATTTTTATATATGGAGAAGCGAAATCATAAAAATATGATTTTTATGTTGTAAGCGAAATTATAGAAATGAGAATTTTATCATGAAGTAGCAAGAATAAAGATTCGATTTTTATTGTTGAAATGGTAAAGTAAAAATATAATTTCTAGCAAAGTAAAAATATAATTTTTAGCGAAGTAAAAATATAATTTTTAGCTATGTAAAAATTAGATTTTTATATACATGAGAAGTGTTATGAAAATTTTGATTTTTATATTTGTAGCGATATAAAAATGCGATTTTTAAATATATAAACATTATAATAAAAAGGTGATTTTATTATGAACAGTGTGAAAAAGAGTGCGATGGAACTGACCGAAAGCAAAACGAAGTCCGAACCGTTCAGAAATAAAGAATGGCGGAGTGGAACCCTCCGTGAGAACTTCACATTTTTAATTTGTTTTCTAGTTGAAATATATAATAGGATGCAGACGGTGCTTAGCAGCACCCAACAGCCATTGTCAACGGACCATGGACGACTTGTTTGTTTGATTGATGTGTTGTGAAATTTTATTGTGTGATGCAGAATGAATAAAATATTTTATAGTTAAAAATATAACTTTTAACGTGTGTATAAAATAAATATTTATAAACAAATCGGACAATTTGTTTATATACACACATTTTACTGATATGGATTGGGACGATAAATTTTACATATCGCCCAACTGCACAAATAAAACCTGTGTTTGATTGTTTGAAAACCCCACACGGGAGTTGGGATGAAATTGGACATACACTAGTCCCAATAATTAGCTGTATGTCAATCGATTGATTGACAGGCTGTTATAAGCATTAAATATTTATATTTGATGCTTATGCAGTGTAGAATGAACTCTGGATGATGGTTGATTATTTATCATTGCTATGATATACATGTGTTGTAGGGAATCCATATAATTAACAATATATGTAATTAATTGGGCCTCATTCCAAGTTGTAAAATAAAGAAAATTCATGTGTTGAATAAAAAGAATATTCCCGTGTTGAATAAAAAGAATATTCATGTGTTGAATAAAAAAAAATCATGTGTTGAAGAAAATATTCATTTGTTGAATAGAATAACAAAGTTATTGAAATATATAAAGCCGTTTTGATTAGTTATGCGCCATTTTGACATGAACGATATTTATATCGATTTTATTCATTTTTATAATGAATATTGAAAAGAAAGTGATTTCAAAATATAACGTTTTGAAAATATTATCATTTATAGATTAATGATATGGAATATTCAATTTTGATTAGAAATTGAATATGAAGTTGAAATCGTTTTGAAGTCGAATTTTAAACGATTTATAAAATATGTTTTGAAAGGAAATCGATGAAATATATATATAATATATATATTATATATATATATATATAATGGCATGAATAGAACGCGCTGTGCTGCGGTAGTTCGCGAAATTCGACCACTGACTTCGAATGGATTTTACGGGAGATCCGACCGTCGGATTCTCCTAAAACCGGAACCATTGGGTTCGTATCGAAAAGAGCTTTCTAACGAATATAAGAAATTAGAAATCTAACGGTTGGATTTGGAATTATGTACAAATAAAATTTGGAAAAGATCGCTGTAAGTGTAGTTCGATGGCCGTTGATGGAAATTGACTGTACGGGCCTTGATAAAATTATTAAAAATAGCAATAATTTTGGTAAAATCATAAGAAATGATTTGGAAAGAATTGGGATGAAAAATTCCATATTTGAGAAGATAAAATAGTTTTTTTATCGATATGAACTAGTTTTGAACTAGAATTATAATCCATTTATTTTTTAGATAAATAAATTGGATTTCGAAGGGTTTTAAAAGTAACAAGAATTTCCAATAATTGAATTGGAATGGATTTACGAAATTGTCTTTGGAATATTTCGATATTGGATTTCGTGATTATACAGATATTGTTATGGAAATTTGAAAGATATATTAATATCGTTATTTCCAATACGATATTTGTTGGTCGTAGAATTTGATATTGAATATAAGCCGATATATTTTCTACTCAGAGCCTTGTATTTAATATCAAACGGGATTTCGGTTTGTCGTGAATAGTGTCTTCATTAACACTGTTCTTAAACCCAGTTGAGAAAAAGATTAAATCTTTTTATTTAGATTTAATGAAGTATACCAATTAAATGGAATTCAATTGGAATTGAATTTGAATTGATTTTTGGGTTTATCATGAACGGTGTTTTAAATAACACTTGTTCTTTAACCCGATAATTAATGGAATGTGAATTGGGTTTACCATGAACTGTGTTTTAATGACATTCGTTCTTTAACCCGGTTTACAGTGAAAAGTGATTTGGAATTTATAAATCTTTTGTTAAGATTTAAAGGAGTCTTTCCAAAGTAAAGTTTTCCAATTTAATAAAATAAATTGGAATGGAATGGAATTCGATTTGGTAATAATCGAAGTGAATTTCTGTGGAGAAAGACAACTAATATATCGGGGATTTAAAAGGCTTTGTCGTTATTCCATTTATATTATTAGTCGGATATGGAAGTTTATATCGATTATATATATCGATTTGTTTTCCATGAAGATTCCATTGTAAATGGAATGTGATTTTGGGTTGTCGTGAACGGTATCTTTAATAATACTGTTCTTAGACCCAATGGAGTTAAGAAAATCGAGAATGGAGTATCACCAGTTTTTCTCCGGGCGATAGTTAAATCTTTAATTAGATTTGAACGTGAAACGGTAATTGAATTTACCGATAACACCATGGTGTTAGATATGAAGTATATCCAGTTTTACTTCATGGGATGAATAGGTTGGGACTGGGAAATTAAAACAAATGATTACTTCGGTAAGGTTCGTTAATCCCAAGTAGTTTGGATAAACCATAATTTGGTATGAATTTATATTCAAAGGAAGATTAAAGAATAAATTTAAGGAATTTATCTTTGATAAAATTAATCGGAACATTTCCCAAAGTATAAGAATATTTGAATAAAAGGATATTCTGAACTCGAATGAGGCATATGTTGTGTTTGTGTAACACTTGTTTATTATATACGCGAGTTATTCAAAAAGACCGGGTTCATCCCATTCTGAATAACTGATTTGACGATGTATCGAGGACGAAGACGGTGGTCGAAGACCAGAGGTCTTCACATCATTTGGATAATTACTGATGATCTTAATTGGGTCGTACACCCAAGAGGAGGGAATCAGTTGGTGATCGTCCAGACGTACTGGGAGATCAATGGATATGCGAGGAATAAGGTTCCTCCGGTTTCATTCAGACCCAGAACGAACTTGTAAATAGACTGTGTGTCTGAAGTTGGATATCATTCTGTGTGATTGATGGATATCGGTTGCATGGAGTGGTTTTCCTGTGTGGCATGCTAAGATGCAAATGATCAAGGCTTCTGTTGAAAAGAAAAGTCTTGTGGTGGATGATCAATGCACGGCCTTTGTGGCATAGCTTCGTGTACCATTAATTCGCGAGCCTCACACCTCGGTGTGAACTAGAAACGGGAGAGGACATCAGGGAGGGCATGCGTTTCCTTCTAGCTAGAAGTGGCGTCAATGGTTTTACACGCCCTGACGAGATTGACTTATATGGTTGTTGGTATGCGAGGCGCCTCGGATATATCGGTCGATCCGGGACCGATGAAGTCATTGGACTCATTGACACCCCATAGGGTGGGGAAACGCAGTGTTCATGCATTATAATCAACATCGAGTGGATCAGCCCTGACGATCCAAGGTGCAGTTGCGGCTGTTCCTGACACACGGGCTAGAGCGTCTCGAAGCGGTAAGGACGATCCCTTGCCTTGGTTCACAGATGGAAATCCAACTTCCAATACATGACTTTGTGGTTTTGATTGTAGAAACTATATTTGGCGGCATAGTGGTATGGGGCATTCATGTCGTCTATGATTGGTACTTATGATTGAAATTGTTTGGACACTATACGCTTATAGTACTATCAAAATAATTTGTTTTAAAACGTATCAAGCATTCTTTGGCTATTATAAGGTAAAACCCTATCCTCCGGTTTGTGTTGCATTGTGTGATGGGACCTAGGTCTCATAATAGCTTCATTGTTCTTTATTTAGCATTGCGCTATTGTTTTATGCACTGATATTCTTGGAAGGAAACCCGTTCCATGTTGTATGGCTTGTTTCCTTGATTTACCTAACTTTAAAATAAAGATTAATAACTGTTTTAGTTCGCACACCAGTCACATGACTGACCTGGAGTTTATTGTTTTAACCTTAACTCTGGGTGCCCCTATTTTCCACGGGCAGCTAGTAGTTTTGGTTTTGCAAATTTATTTTCATAGGATCTTGGTTTACAGCTGGAATGATATTCGGAAAGCTCTGTATTCGCATATTCCTTTCATTTGTGTTTTGTATTATTTTCCGCTGCTTCGTAATCTATTGTAATCTCTGATATTTTATGATGTTTAATATTTATTCACCCTGTATATTCTTGTATTCTGATGGAATTGTTGTAATTAACAATGAAATGTTCTTCTATTTGCGTTCCGATGTGGCTTTTCCTCAAAGTCAATTCGTGCTTTCCTTTATGGGGAAGTTCGGGTCGTCTCAATAGGGGTAAAATATATTATCCCTCACATCAAACAATCACGTGCGCATCCTATTTGTGCAAACGTTGTGCGTAGGTGCAAAGCGAAATACATCATAGTAATGCATGTATGCCTAATTGGTACCACCTATATGTGTGCAAACTTTTAAAAACTCTTTCAAAACATGATGCTCACATCCGAAATATACTTGTAGTTCCATATGAATGCAATACTTTTGAAAAATCAACAGAATTTCACCCTAATTTTCCCATACTCTCACAGAATAAGAGCATAGTTCATCCAATTGTTACATACAAAATCCTACCAACCATCATTAAATTCAAAATTTAGAAAAATCTTATTTCTAAATTCAATCTCTAATGTTACAAAAAGGTATAAAATGGAAAAAATTCACTTCTTCCGTTTTTCTTTTATGTACCTTTTCTTATTGTACTTAGATTTTTATGTAACTGCGCCATAAAGATTTCCTATTTTCCTATCCAAGTACAACTACATAACAAAATTTTCTCTTCTTTTGCAACTTATCTTGGAATTTTTTTATTTTTATTCATCTTTTCTTAAGATTTTCATTTTCTTTTCCCAACACTTTTTTTTGCATTACAGAATTTATTGTTTTCTTCTTAGTTAGGCTATTCTCTTTCTTAGCTTGTTTTTTTTTCAAGCAACAATCCTAGGCTTCACAATGCTTGTGCATTCTATGGGAATTTATGTTTATTATTCCAAAATAGTCCTTACTATTTACTTCCTTACCTCTAACCTTTGCCGCCTTTTCTAGCTACTAATCCTTATCTGCTCCATTTTTTTTCAAAACATGGTTTGGCCTCTCTTTTTTATTAATTTTTTTTCCAAGAATTAAAACTAGTAAAACTTTGTTTTCTTTTCCAAAGCTTATTTTTTCCAAACCGTAAAAACATGTCATAACAAAAAAGCAAAACATTTTTTTTTCAAATCAAAAAACTGGAGTAGATAAGGACAACTACCGGGTTACATTGTTTCTACCCACAATGCTAATTTTGGCTGCTTTCTACAAGGTGTAAAATTCTACTCTATTCTTCCTCTCTACAACTTATTTTGTCCACCCAATAAAATTTTCCTTTTTAAAACAATAAACAAAATTTATTGTCCAAAGAATAGAGATTTCAAAACTTTCTTTACAAAATGCTATCTTTTCTTTTCAACCTTTTTCATATACTATAATATGAAAACTAGCGAGCTATACATGCTCTATAATATGCACCTTTTAAAGAAAGAACATTAAAACCCAATATACAATCTTTTCAAACATCAAAAATACTTTTAAGATTAAAAATTGAAAGCACCACAAATTCTTTCGCCAAACATTTACAATTTCAAGTTCTTAAAAGTTTAACAAATGGGTTAGACTCATAGTGGGCTTCCAACTTACCTAGGCTTTCCTGGACACTCCCATGAATTCAATTCTCTCGACTATATATATCGCTAATCCATTTTCCACTTTTTAACCTTTTTCTAACTTGTAAGGTTTCACTTCTAAACCCACTAATCTGAATTACTAACATTTCAGTTTCTATCATATGGGATACATCTTTCTCTAATACCAAACATATTGTACACTTTCCAACAAAACCACCTAAGGGTCTCAAAATTTCTGTGGTCATTCCTTTAGTGTACAAATAAACATCCCATTTCTTTCCACATTTTATCTTTCTATCTAGTGGGCTTCCTTATGGATCTAGGTTTATATATATATATATAATATTTATATTTTAGAAAATACAAATACGTTCACTAATTATCTATATAGGGATCCTTAATCGAAGCTCTGATACCAATATGTAACGACCTGCGTTCCAAAGGACCGATTTTTTTCAAAAGCCCAATCCATCGAAACCCGTGATGTTTTGCTTTGGTATCCTGCAGAAAAGACAAAGACATAAAACATGTTAGAGTTCGGAAAACATCTCACCGCGGAAGGAACAAAATATAATATAATTAAAACATAGCTTTACCTTAATAACGATACTGCTAAACCAGTATCCAAAGCTATACAGTCTCTATCATGAACCTAATCTGCGAATGTTATGAGAAGGGTGTCAGAACATAAGTTCTGTGTGAATGAATTTAAACTACACCTCTTGAATAATTACACATATACCGTTCAATTACATTTTCTCATTTATTAGGCCAATTTTGTTTTTCAGCACTCAAGGCTTTCACACACACGTCGCACCCATCTACCCCTAGTTGATTAACCTAAAATAGTGTATATGCAGTTACCCCCAAACTGAGGTACCTCCCGTGGTACCCCACTCGCTTGGTCTCCTCGTTTCGCCACAGTAATATGCGCAGTCCCTCATCCTATGCCGTAGTAACGTACAACGCTACATTCACATAGAACCACTATCGCTATGCTACGCAAGCGTACTAACTGCTATTCTCAAACTATTCGATCGAATTTGGTTCCATCAACGAATAATCACCTCTTGTCTACGACACACCACCCAGAGAAGACATGGTTTTGCCTAGACTTTCCCATGTTCGTATCATCAATCGTACTCGATATTTCTATTGCACATAACCTCTACGTGTGCACCCGAGTTTCGTGGCTGGGCTACACTAGAAACACGGAAATCGGTCGGGAGCTTTTCTATATCTGTAGAGGCCCGCGTCTAAGAGTGTCCAATGTACAGATATCCCTCGGGTCTGGTTTTTCTATGGTGGCTATAGCCCCACTTCATGGCCTCCCTCAACTAGTAAAGACCACACAAGCTATGCGACCACCCCTAACAAGCAAACAATCTAAACATCCATGTGGGGTCTCCCCGCACCTGTCCCTTGATAGCAAAGGTTAATGGTCTCTAGGGGTTTGCTCTTATCTTTTCGCATTCCTTAGGTTGCTAGTGATAGGCATCTGACGATCTTGTTATCTTTTGGTCTTGACCCTCCACCTCCTCTTGAGGCAACCGTCGAACCACCCTTAATGCCATCGCGTACAACATTCTGACTACCCGCTACTTGTGCAGTCAAGGCCCACCCACCTGGTAGCTCCTCGTAGACCCAACCTCTGTGACCCTAACCCAAAGCTAAACCACCACAGATTACTACCAAAAGTACCTTTAATGTCTCAGGAAGCCGCCTGCCTCCGCTACCAGTCCGTTGGAGCCGCCAGAATAATGTACGTGTGCTACCCTTATGCCTTATAACACCGTGATGATCTACCTCATTGGGCTATTCATCCTATAATGTGCGGACTGCTTATAGCACCTTAGTTTTATCTGTCATTAGACCCTACGTCTAATCATTAGTTACGCGCTTGCGCCACCTCGTCAGTTTTTCTCATTTAACTTGGTTATTCACATTTACTTCCTTTCCAAGTTTACCAAGTTATCCTTACTTGTTAATTCCATTTATAGCTTAATCCATTTAAGTTCATTAATAATCCTAAGACATGTTGTTCTCATAATCTAATAATTATCCCTCTTATGGTTATAATAACATTTTTGCTTAATTTATAATTCAGTACATCTTAATTCTCATATACATTTATTAAGAGAATATCTCCGTAAAGCATCAAACCCAAAGACCGAAATCAACATCAGATTGACACACAGAGAATTACCAAACTCAACCAATCTTCTGTTATGTCATTCATATAATTTAAGTTATATTCGTTTGTAAAATTATTCTTGCCTTTACAGGTTACTTAATCTTCAATTAAGTACAACTTTCCTTGTTACATAAGTTATTTCATCTTCCCTTATCGTTCCTTATAACTTACCTTGTTCCATAAGTTATTCTGTTTTTACATCGTTCTTTATAACTTATCTTATTCCATAAGTTATAATTCCCACTTGTCCTAGGAAAAGCCTCTTGATTATCATTTCTTTTTCTTAAGTTCATTCATAATAGGTTATTATTATCATTCCCATTTTGGCATTAATTAAGATTAACTTAACCCTCCCCACTTCTTTAATGCGTTTACTTAACCCCTACTCAGTTCAACTGGTTCGTAACACCACTACAGATTTAAATGGGCTAAGTATTCTAATTTATCAAATTATCCATGCTACCCATGTTACCCACTTAACCCCTTTATTATATCTATATGAACCTTACATGTGTCGTCTTGGTTAAGTGTTCATTATTATTTCTGATGTCCGTAAACATGGAAGACCTCTCACATTTGATTACCATTTGCGGTTGTTGGATATGCCGGGCGGTTCCAGGAAATCTTCTACCACATCCGAATCTAACCTCGTGTCTTGACACCATTACGGGTCCAATTTCCACCTAAGACCTCTCACATTAGATTACACTTTGCGATTGCTGTAAATGGCGGGCGGTTCCGGGCAGACTTCAACCGCAAACCAAATCTAACCTCGTGTCTTAGGCGTTCAATATCTTTTTCTTAATTCATGCCTAATTTCAAGTCTTGGGTTATTATGATTTCCAGTTACCCATAAATTCCAATTCAAATTTATGCTTAAAATTCTAATCCAATTTATACCTATAATCCTACGTATACAAGTTGCACCCAATTATGACCAAATTAATTTCCACAATTTATGCCAACTTTCATTTTATTACATATTTTCCCAAACTTTTCCAATTGTTCATATTTTATTGCAATAATACCCCAAATTCCAATCATCAGTTTTTGCCTTAAATTACAATCTTATATTCTCAATTTGATTTATATACATAAATTCCACCATAGTTTTATTCTTAATTCCAAGTATAGTTTTGCCCATAATCCCAATTCAACTTATAATCCCAATTTACATTCATAATGGCAATGAGACCCATATACCCATAGTTATATTTGTGATTCCAATCAAAGTTATTCCCAAAACCCCATTATAAGTTATGCCCCCAAACCTCCCAATCAAATATAATACCCAAATCAACCTTTCCCCTTTTATTCTCAATAACGTTCAATTGCATAAATCCACAATAGGCATAGGCTCGAAGATAGCCTTGCTATATAAAAATAAAAAGGGAAGAATAAAAGGAGGAAACCCTACGTAGGCATAAAATGATTGATCATAATTAAGCATATGACAACAATATTAGGCATAGGTGAACTTTGCCAGATTAGACCTTTCAATAGGTTTATTGTAACACCCCACCTCCGCTAGGGTCACTCACAAAGGGAATGCACTAGCTTTGGTGGAGCATTATCTAGGTAAACATACATAGAAATATTACAAGATAGAACATATAAAACAGCGTAAGAAGAAACAAATTTCATTGCTTTAAAATATAGAAAGGTCTAAAGCCTTTTACATCAAAACGCTATTAAATCCATTACATCGAAATCTGTCTTGCAATGGTAAAGAAGCATAAAACCATAGTTATAAATCATTCCCCGAGTAAAACAGCAAAGCAAGCCATAGCCAAGAGAGATCCAAGCAGTACATGAAAGAGCCTTGGAGCTTGGTAAGATCCGAACTAAGCTGTATTCCCACCCTGCGAACCTAGGGGGGGAATAAAAGAAAAAGAGGCGAAACAAACTGGGTCAGTAAAAAAGACTGAGTAAGTCCTAGTGGCTTTCAGCATAAAAACAGGTAAAGATAACATGGCATGAATAAACTGAAAGTAAACATAAGCATGATGACAAGGTAAGCTACAGGCACGATGAATCAAGTATAACATTGTAAGGTTTCTATTAAGTATAACATCGCAAGATTTCTAAGCTTCACCATTCCACTATTTTCTTTGATTTCCTATATTCTCTGCACCAACTGTACTAGTACCCCAACCCGTATCATCCTTTCCATGTATATGTACAGTCCCTTGCCATATATCGTATGGGTTTCATCACGTATTTCTATACTACTTCAACGTAGTACCACCATTCTTAAAATCGTTTGGACTGCCACCCTTGTTCTGGCTAGGTTTCCTTATCATGAACTGAGACGACCCCAAACCCCGTACTGATGGAGACAAGGGTAATCTTTGGAATATAACACAGAAACGGATAATAGCAGAACAGAATTAAATAAATACACCAGATAATGAATAATACAATATACTGGATAAAAGTAATCATCAGAGTTACACAGTATACAGGATCTTACTTAGTACAAATACAGTTCAACTGTTCATATATGTCTACAGCGGAAAATAAACATAATGTACAATAGGAGCTGAACAGCATAAAAAGAGATAAATGATAGAATCCATCTTCAGCTCCAGCTATCCAGAAAGAACCAGCTAAACCTGAATACAAGGCTGCCCGTGTAGAAAAAGGGGCACCCGAGTTTGAAAGTGAAACAAACTACGAGTCAATCATGGGACTGGTATGAGAAATCTACTCAACACATTTAATATATAGCTAATCACAGGACCACGCCACTTTCGTGGAACGGGTTTACTCCATAGGATTGCTAGTGCTTTAAAACAAATCTTAATTTTAAACAACGCAATGCTTTTTATAGAAATGAAGCCATTATAAGACTCAATTCCCATCACACAATGCAACGCAAACCGGAGGATAGAGTTTTACCTTATAATGGCCAAAAAATGCTTGATACGAATAAAACAAAAGCATTTGATATTACTACTAGTGTTTATATATTTCAAAAACAATTTCGAATCATAATTATCAATCATAGACGGCATGGGTACCATATATCATGTCGCCATATATATCTACAATCAAAACCGCACGATGTCGTATTTGGAAATTGGATTTCCGTCATGAACCAAGGCAAAAGATAGTCCTTACCGAATTCGAGACGCTCTAGCCCGTGTCTCAGGAACAGCCGCAACTGCCCCTTGGATCGTCAGGGCCGATCCGCCGATGTGGATTATTATGCCTGAACAATAAGTTTCCCCGCCCTATGGGGGCGTCACTGAGCCAACGAATGGCTCCATCGGTCCCGGATCGACCGATATATCTGAGGCGCCTAGCAATCCATCATCCACACAAGTAAAAAGTCAGGCCGTGTAAAAACACCGACACAACTCCTAGCTAGAAGGAAACGCATGCCCTCCCTGAGGTCCTTCCCCCGTTTCTGGTTCATACCTGGGTGTGAGGCTCACGAAATCACGATATACAAAAAGCTACGCCACACAGGCGGTGCTTTGATCATCACCACAAGACTTTGCTTTTCAACAGAAGCCCTGTTCATTTGCCACTTAGGCATGCCACACTAGCAATTCATGCCATGCTACTGATGCCCATCGATATACAATCTCTGAGCTCGTGCGTTTCAGAGAAGGGCGTTAAGCAAAAGAATAAATTCTCCGCCGCCAAACAGATGTATATTTAATAGAGATCAATCAACACAGAATAAAATCCAATGTCAGACACACGGTCCATTTACAAGTCCGTTCTGGGTCTGAACAAAACCGGAGGCACTATATACCTCGCAAACCCATCGATCACCACGTACGTCTGGACGATCACCACTCATTATCCATATTTCGGGATGCCTCCCAATCAGGACCTCGGTTACCATCCAAACGAGGTGAAGATCTCCAGTCTTCGACCACCGTCTTCATCTTCGATTTCTTATCGTCGATTCGGTTATTCAAAATGGGTTAAACCCTGTCTTTCTGAGAAACTCGCGTATATAATAAACAAGTGCAACTCAAACATATACACGCATCATTCCAATTCATTAGTCACTAACCGTCAATCAGTAAGAGAACGATTTCCCAAATATTAACCCCGAAGGCCGAAACCAACATCAGATCAACACCCAGGAAACCATTCGACTTAGCCAACCTTCAGTTAATTTCTAAATCACATCCATATCATTTATAATAATTTATAACAATCTATCGCCATTTTTATTTATTTTAAAATAGCCATTTTATTCAAAACGACGCTTCGGGCCATAACGCGACCGTGGCGCTGTTTTTCTTCATATTTGATTTACACATATATGAAAATATAACCGTTGGATCTTCACAAAATTTACACCATTAGAAAGATCTTTTCAAAACGAATCCAACGGTTCCAGTTTCGGGAAAATCCGACGGTCGGATCTCCCGATACAATCGTTTCAAGTTTCGATTTCGAAATACGAACTGCAGCGTCGTTATTCGATTATATATAATTATATTTATATATAAATATAAATATAATCGATTCTGGCGTTGTTTTTCTTCAGATTTGAATTAAACATTCCAGACAATCCAACCGTTTGATTTTTACAAAGTTGGTGTCGTTGGAAAGATATTTCCAAGGCGAACCCAACGGTTGCAATTTCAGGAAAATCCGATGGTCGGATCTCCCGGTATAATCGTTTGAAATCACGGTTTCAAAATACGAACTGCAGCGTCGTTATTCGATATATTTTAATTCCATATATATATATATATATATTATATATATATCTATGTATGTATATATCGATTCTTCGATTTCAAAGCTACATTCTTTTCATTCATTTGATAAAAATGATATTTTTATCTAACTGTCTTCTATTTCAACACTTCACTATTTTTAACAATTCGTTTATATAATAAAAATGTGATTTTTATTGGAAAACAATTCATTTCAAAATACTATTATTTCGTATAGTTAATATAGGGGATAAAAATAGGATTTTTATTGTAAAATAATTTATTTCAAAACAGGGTTATTTTATATAGTTCATATAGATGATAAAAATGTGATTTTTATTATAAAAGAATTTATTTCAAAATATGAATACCATTCAACACATGAATTTCAATTCAATGAATGAATTTCAATTCAACACATGAAGATTTTCTATAGTTTCTATATATAGATAAAAATGTGATTTTTATATTTAAGACACGAACACCATTCAACACATGAATTTCTATTCAACGAATGAATATCGATTCAACACATGAAGGTTTTCTATAGTTCCTATATATAGATAAAAATGTGATTTTTATATTTAAGACATGAACACCATTCAACACATGAAGGTTTACTATTCAACGAATGAATATAGTTTCAGCAAATGAAACTAATTCAAACACATGAATATTATTCAAAATTTCGGCAGCATAACGGCAGGGCAGTTAAAACCGGGACCGTCCCTAGTACGGCTCCTCGCTCTACCTTAAAACCTCGCGGTTTTTGACAATGGGGAATCATGCATCTAGTTCGCACGCAGGCGGCATGTATATATTTACTTCATTTCCACAAACTAATCATATGTGGTTTCAACCAAATATTTCTCAACCACAAATAGGTATTGTTCAACCACTATCAATCAATATCAACCACAAACAATCCCAATCAACCATTCGCTATCAATCAATTTTCACACCAATCACAACCAATAAATATCGTCCATGGTTTGTGGACGAGGGGCGCATATATATATATATATATATATATATATATATATATATATATGTATTTATTTATTTATTTATTTATAGCAATTCACTTCTATTTCAACACATATATAATTTTTACAACGCATATATAACTTATACATCGAACGTACAACTTATACAACGCTTATATAAGAGGCGTACAACGCTTATATAACTCATACATCGACTATATAATTTATACATCGACGTTTTCCATATTGTTTATAAATTAGAAATCTCACATTGGGTTCCACTCCACCAAAAATAGCAGAAGGCTCAGAAAAATATGCGGTCTCTTCTAGAATGTAGAAGACGTCCACATGGTCACGATGTTTCCTGTTTCATCGAATTTCGTTAACACACTAAAAAGATATGATTTTTCAAAGTTTTGCAACACTTAAAAGTGTTATTTTCAATTCAAAATAGAACAAGCCGTATACCTTAGTTTTTATTCGAAACTAGGTTTCGATTTTTATTCGAATCCGCGCAGTGATATGACGATCGGCCAACACTACGTGGAGCAGCTTGGAGAGGCGCGTGCAACCAGGGTGGTGCAGGCGAACTCGACGGCGCCGTTGACCCACGGCGGAGTGATGAAGGACGGATCTTTGAGGGCTCGGTTCTCGCGATTTACCAGAAGAGGGGGGGTGCCACGACCATGGATTTGAAGCTTGAGGGGAGCTCTTCAAAAACCCCAACTGGGTCGAAGGCTATCGGTGCGTGTAGGAGGAGAAAACGAGGGGGAAAGCTTTGAAAACTTCCGCCGTGCGTTCTGGATGATATCGGGGAGAGAGAAGAATGCGTGGACCAATAGGATTTTTTATTTTATTTATATATTTTAAAAATCCGAAAATACCCCTTGTCACACACGAACACCAATCCAAGCCCAACGACTATCGTCCCTAGCGTTTTACCCCCATTCCGAACACAATGGGATATGTTTTGAAGGCCCATTCGAATGTTTCAGTCAGTTTCCATTCAATTTAAAATATATAACATTTAATATTCGATTTGAACGTACATTTCAATTTGCCAGAGCCACAAACTGATTCGAAAAATTCCAGAAAAATAAATCTGGCTATGTTTTGACTATACGGTCCCTACAAAACTAGTTTCGTCAAATTCTGAGACCGTTTGAAAAAAGGCCCATTTCTGGTCGATCCAATTTAACTGTAATTGACCAAAACACGTTTTCCTTTGCCACGCTCACATACTAGCTTCAAAAATTATGAAATTTGAAACCTAGCAATAACTTCACATCCCGGATCCAACAAAAGTGGTTTCGTTGAATTCCGAGGTCGTATGCAAAATGGCCAATTTCACGGGCTATATAAATTCCATAGCGACCCTTCTGAAAATTCATTTGTCCATAACTTTTGCTTTCCGCTATGAAAATTCGATTTTTCAGATTCGTTAGAAAGGTATTCACTAACAGACTTAAATATTTTTGGTTTAACTAAAATCCGTTTTGTTTTGCACCCAGTACAGTCCGACAAAGTTTGAATTCAAATTTTAAAACTGCAGCGCCATTTCAGGGCTTGTTTATAATTATAATTAATTATATTCGTTTTCAATTGTCGATTCAAACTCACTTTCCATTGCCATTATTTAAAATATTTATTTTAAATATTTAAAATCCATTATTTTAGCCAATTTAAAATTTTTAAATAGGTTCAGATTTTCTGGGTCGTTACAATCTCCCCCACTTAAAACTTTTCGTCCCCGAAAAGCAACAAAGTCGACATTGGTTTGATTAATCAACTCTACGTTCGATCTGGCTTCCATTCTCCAACTTTTCAGTTTCTGAGAATTTTCAAATTCTTCAAAAATTTGGCTGACACCCGGAATTTTCGAAAAATTTCGCCATAACCTCCTTTGTACGGGGAGAGGTTTGGAAATTTATTGGGTCGTATTAGGTACCCAATAAATCCTAATAAGCATACACATATTTATAGTGATATATTCTGGTGTTTACAGGGGAGTGCGTATTGATAATAACTCCAGAGAATAAATTCTCGTCACCCTGTCAAAGCCTAAGGGAGTGTGTTTTTAAAATGCTCCAGAGGATAAATCCTCGTCACCTCGTCCCGTGTGGGAAATAAATAGTCCATATGCCATATCTAATGACTAGAGAGACATGATTATTGTCAACTCCAGACCCGTGTGGGGTCTTTATTAATCTGGCAATTTAATCGTTACAATTTAAATAGTCCATATCAGTCATCAGTTCAACCTGTAAAATATAGTCATCGCCATACAAGCCTCTCGCTCTAATGGTAAATCTTCCACCTCGTCACACAAGCTCCAAATGCTTATGTGGTATACGATGAAGTATGCCTATCTTCTGAAGTATGCCATGTAATGTAGTTCAAAATTAATTGTTACTATTCTATGGTAATGTTTATTATTTCACATAGAAAAACCAGCACTCTGCATCCAATGGCATTCACGGGAGTTGATATAATAATATTTCGCATCCAACTCATTAAGGTTTACCTATTTGTCGGGCATGCAAATAAAATCTTTACTCAATAGTTATCCATTTACCTGTTCAAACATATATAATACACAAGTATACATATTTCTGTCTATTTTGAAATCAGTTCAACGTGTGATATAATCGAATAAATTCTACCATTCATTCTTTTATTAATTAAATTAACTATCGTTTCAATAATTTAATTAATCAAATCTACAATCACACAACACAACCAACTATCAAATTGTCCTTAACTTTTCAAAATCATACAAATCAATTTCTATATCCTTTTAAAATCACTCAGACTATAGAATTAAAAGTGCACATCCATGGAAAGAAAATAACAACAGAGTAGAGAACTAATTGGTAATGCAAAGTATGTTAAGTGTACCTTGCACCGGAGTCAATCAGAGATATCCACTCGGCATCTAGGATAAGCTTTCTGAATGCTCTCCTCAGTTTCCCAAGTACAATCTCGCGGATCTCCACTCCATTGCACTTTGACTAAGCAAACCATCTTGTTCCTCAACTCTTTGGTTTCTTTGCCTATGATCTTTAGCGGCTCCCTCCTCACAGTAAGTTCTGGAGTAATTTCAATATCCTGTTGAGCTGCTTCTTCCACGATCAAGTTTGGATCTTGAACGTGCTTTCAAAGTTGAGATATATGAAATACATCATGAACTCCAGGCAACCAATCTGGCAATTTAACCCTATAAGCGAGAGTTTTGATCCGTTCCAGACTAGGAAACGGACCAATGAATTTGGGTGACAACTTTCCAGTCTTACCCAACCGGATTACTCATCTCATCGGCGATACTTTCAAATATACATAGTCGCCAACAACAAAGGATATATCTCTTCTTCTCCTATCGGCATAGCTCTTTTGTCGGCTTTGAGCGGCGAGTAATCGCTTCTTAATAAAATCAACTTTGTCGGCAGCTTCTCGGATCATATCTGGTCCCAACACGAGTCTATTACCGGTTTCGACCCAACAAGCGGGAGATCGGCAAGGTCTACCATACAGTGCTTCGAATGGAGACATTGTCATGCTCGCCTGGTAGCTGTTATCATATGAGAATTCAGCCAAATGTAGATGGTCTTCCCATGATCCACCAAAATCTAGAACACAAGCCCACAATAGATCTTCTAAAATACGATTCACCCTCTCAATCTGACCGTCTGTCTGAGGATGATAAACGGTGCTCAAGTTCAGTTTTGTTCCCAGTTCTACTTGAAATGCCTCCCAGAATTTACTAGTAAATAATGCATCTCTATCACTGACTATACTTAGCGGCACTCCATGTAGTCTAACTATTTCCTTGAAGTATATCTGCGCCAGACTTTGAGCGGTTCTGTTTGATTTGACAGGTATGAAATGGGCGGTCTTCGTGAAGCGATCTACGATCACCCAAATACTGTCATTTCCTTTTCTGGTTCGGGGCAACCCATCAATGAAATCCATAGAAATATGTTCCCACTTCCAGCCTGGAATGTCTAGCGGTTGTAACAATCCAGCCAGTTTCTGTTGGTCGCTCTTGACTAGCTGGCAAGTAGGGCATCGGCTAACATATAAAGAAATGTCTCTTTTCATCGACTTCCACCAGAAAGTGCGTTTGATGTCATTATACATTTTGCTTACTCCCGGATGGATACTAAGTTTTGACTTGTGGCATTCATCCAGTACTTCCTTTCGAAGCTCAGGAATGTTAAGGACACAGATTCATCCTTTGAGCCCTAGAATCCCATCATTATCAACTTGGAAACTCGAGGGTTCGCCTTGTTGAATTATCGCTCTGATCTTTTGAATGAAGTGATCATCCTTCTGAAGAGCAGATATTTTATCTAGCAATGAAGTCGTGATAATGAAACTGGCGATCATTTCATTCTTTCGGCTTAACGCATCGGCCACGACATTGGCTTTCCCTGGAGTGTATATAATTTCAAAGTCATATGCTACAAGAAACTCCAGCCAACGTTGCTGCCTCAGATTCAAATCCTTCTGAGTGAACAGATACTTTAACGACTGGTGATCTGTAAACAGTTCAAATCTCTCACCCAGAAGATAGTGTCTCCAGATTTTCAACGAGAATACGATAGCCAACAACTCAAGATCATGAGTTACATAGTTTTTCTCGTGCGTCTTCAGTTGACGGCTAGCATAAGCAATCACCTGGCCCCTTTGCATTAACACTGCGCCAAGGCCTTCTCTAGAAGCATCAGTCCAGACTTTCAAATCCTGATACCAACTGAGAAAACCCATAACTTCCCCGTAAAGGAAAGAGCGGATAGTTCGAGAACAAGCCACAACAGAATGCAGACGGAAGAACATTTCATTGTTAATTACAACAATTCCATCAGAATACAAGAATATACAGAGTATGAATAAATATTACACAGAAATATCAGAGATTTAAATTACATTTAAATACATCGCAGCGGAAAATAATACAATACACAACTAAAGGAGATATACGGATACAAATCTTTCCGGATATCATTCCAGCTGTAAACCAGGATCTTGTGAATATAAATCTGCAAAACCAAAACTACTAGCTGCCCGTGTCAAAATAAGGGCACCCAGAGTTTAGGTTAAAACAATAAACTCCAGGTCAGTCATGTGACTGGTGTGAGAACTAAAACACTTACTAATCTTTATTTTAAAGTTAGGTAAATCAAGGGACCACGCCGTATAACACGGAACGGATTTCCTCCCAAGAATACCAGTGCATAAAACAATAGCTCAATGCTAAATAAAGAACAATGAAGCTATTATAAGACCCAGGTCCCATCACACAATGCAACGCAAGCCGGAGGATAGGGTTTTTACCATATAATAGCCAAGAATGCTTGATACGTATAAAACAAATCATTTGATGCTATTATAAGTGCATAGTGTATAAAACAACTTCAAATCATAAGTATCAGTCATAGGCGACATGAGCGTCCCATGCCACTATGTCGCCATATATAGGATTACAAATAAAACCGCAAAGTCACGTATTTGAAAGTTGGATTTCCATCTATGAACCGAGGAAAAAGATAGTCCTCTACCGATTCGAGACGCTCTAGCACGCCCCTCAGGAACAGTCGCAACTGCCCCTTGGATAGTCAGGGTCGATCCACCGATGTGGATTATTATGCCTGAACACTGCGTTTCCCCACCCTTTGGGGTGTAAACGAGCCAACAAATGACTCCATCGGCTTCACATAGTCACCGGTATATCCGAGGTGCCTCGCAACAGCAACAACCACATAAGTCAAACTCTTTAGGGCGTGTAAAACCACTGACGCCACTTCTAGCTAGAAAGAAATGCAGGTCCTTCCTGATGTCCTCTCCCGTTTCTGGTTCATACCGGGTGTGCAACTCGTGAAGTAAACGTTACACAAAGCTATGCCACAAAGGCCGTGCTTCGATCATCCACCATAAGACTTTGCTTTTCAACAGAAGCCTTGATCATTTGCCACTTAGGCATGCCACACAGGCAATTCACTCTATGCGTTTGATATCCATCAGTATATAACCCCTGAGCTCGTACGTCTCAGAGAAGGGCGTTAAGCAAGAGAATAAATTCTCCGCCGCCAAACAGATATATATTTAATAGAAATCAATCACACAGATTAAAATCCAATGTCAGACACACAGTCCATTTACAAGTCCGTTCTGGGTCTGAATGAAACCGGAGGCACCTCGTACCCCGCATATCCATTGATCTCCAAGTACGTCTGGACGATCACCAACTGTTTCCATCTTCTTGGGTGTACATCCCAATCAAGATCATCAGTAATCACCCAAACGACGTGAAGACCTCCGGTCTTCGACCACCGTCTTCATCTTCGACACCACGTCGAATCAGTTATTCAGAATGGGATGAACCCGGTCTTTCTGATAACTCGCGTATATACTAAACAAGTGTTACAAAAACACAACATACGCCTCATTCCAATTCAGAATATTCTTTTGTTCAGATATTCTTGTACTTTGGGAAAAGTTCCCATTAATTTTATCAAAGATAAATTCTTTAAATTTATTCTTTAATCTTCTTTGAATATCAATTCAAACTAGTCGGGATTAGCGAACCACACCGGAGTAATCATTTATTTTATTTCCCAATCCCCTCCTATTCATCCCATGAAGTAAAACTGGTAATACTTCATATCTAACACCACGGTGTTATCGGTAAATTCAATTACCATTTCACGTTCAAATCTAATTAAAGATTTACCTATCGCCTGGAGTAAAACTGGTGATACTCCATTCTAACACCTTTTTAATCTAATTAAAAATTCATTAAAACTCCACTTAGTTTTAATCTTTAACTGGGTTAAAGAATCAGTGTCATTTAAAACACGGTTCACGATAAACCCAAAATCACATTCCATTAATTATCGGGTTAAAGAACAAGTGCTATTTAAAACACTGTTCACGATAAACCCAAAAGTCAATACCAATTCAATTCCTATTAAATATTATTTAATTGGTACACTTCATTAAATCTAAATAAAAGATTTAATCTTTTTCTCCACTGGGCTTAAGAACAGTGTTAATGAAGACACCATTCACGACAAACCCAAATCACATTTGATATTAAATACAAGGCTCTGAATAGAAAATATATCGGCTTATATTCAATATCAAATTCTACAACTAACAAATGTCATATTGGAAATAACGATATATATATATATATATCTTTCAAATTTACAAAACAACATCTGTATAATCACGAATTCCAACATCGAAATAATCCAAAGACAATTTCGATTCAAATCCCTTCCAATTCAATTATTGGAATTCTGGTTATATTTCAAAACCATTTCAAATTCACTTTATTTATTTAAAAATAAATAGAATTATAGTTCTAGTTCAAGACTAGTTCATTTCGATAAAAATCTATTTTTATCTTTTCAACTATGGAGTTTTTTCCATCCCAATTTTTCCCAAATCATTTCTTATGATATTACACAATTATTACTATTTTTAATAATTTTATCAAGGCCTGCACAGTCGATTTCCATTAACGGCTATCGAACCGCACTTACAGCAACCTTTTTCAAATTTGATTTGGACATAATTCCAAATCCAACCGTTAGATTTCTAATTTCTAATATTCGTTAGAAACATGTTTTCGATACGAACCCAACGGTTTCGGTTTTAGGAGAATCCGACGGTCGGATCTCCCGCAATATCCGTTCGAAGTCAATGGTCGAAATTCGCGAACTGCCGCGGCGCGGCGTGTTCTATTCAGGCCATTATATTATATATATAATATATATAATATATACTTCGTCGATTCCCTTTTTAAAACGTATTTAATAAATCGTTTTAAATTCGTTTTCAAAACGATTTCAACTTCTTTTTCAAATTCAAATCAAAATTGAATTTTCCCTTACAAATTCGTTTTAAATTCATTTCAAATTGATTTCAATTCAAATCAATTTTGAATTCAATTTCAGTTCGTTTTCAATTCAATTTCAATTCGAATTCATTTCTATTCAATTTCAATTCGAATTCTTTTCTATTCAATTTCAATTCGAATTCATTTATATTCAATTTCAATTCGAATTCATTTATATTAAATTTCTATTCGAATTCATTTATATTCAATTTCAATTCGAATTCATTTCTATTCAATTTCAATTCGAATTCATTTCTATTCAATTTCGATTCGAATTCATTTCTATTCAATTTCAATTCGAATTCATTTTTATATAATTTCAATTCAAATTCATTTATATTCAATTTCAATTCGAATTCATTTCTATTCAATTTCAATTCGAATTCATTTATATTCAATTTCAATTCGAATTCATTTATATTCAATTTCAATTCGAATTCATTTATATTTAATTTCAATTCGAATTCATTTATATTCAATTTCAATTCGAATTCTTTTCTATTCAATTTCAATTCGAATTCATTTCTATTCAATTTCAATTCGAATTCATTTATATTCAATTTCAATTCGAATTCATTTATATTCAATTTCAATTCGAATTCATTTATATTCAATTTCAATTCGAATTCATTTATATTCAATTTCAATTCGAATTCTTTTCTATTCAATTTCAATTCGAATTCATTTCTATTCAATTTCAATTCGAATTCATTTCTATTTAATTTCAATTCGAATTCATTTATATTCATTTTCAATTTGAATTTCAATTCTTTTCAAAATATCAAATTTTGAAATCACTTTCGATATTCATTATAAAATGAATAAAATCGATATAAATATCGTTCACGTCAAAATGGCGTCGATCTCATCAACACGGCTTCATATATTTCTATTTTCAAATATTCTATTTCAAATATTTCTATTTAAAATATTTCTTTTTCAAATATTTCTATTTCAATTTTTTTTTTCAAATATTTCTTTTTCAAAACTGGAATAAGGCCCAATCAATTACCATATAATGTTAATTATATGGATTTTCTACAACACATGTATACAATAACAACGATGAATAATCAACCATCATCCAAAGTGCATTCTGCACTGTATAAGCATCAAATATAAATATTCAACGCTTATAACAGTCTGTCAATCAATCGATCGACATACAACTAAACAATCGGGATTAGTGTATGTCAAATATCATCCCAGTACCCGTGTGGGGTTTCAAACAATCAAACACAGATCTTATTTGTGCAGTTGGGCGATGTGTGAAATTTATCATCCCAATCAATATCAGTCAAATGTGTGTATATAAACAAATCATCCGATTTGTTTATTTTTATTTCATTTCCTATAAACGTTAAAAATTCTATTCTTAACTATAAAATATTTTCAACTATATAAATATTTTATTTTCATTTCACAATATAAATATTTTATTTTCATTTCACATCACATCACACAGTCCACTACACATCAAAATCAAACAAACAAGCATACAAGCCGTCCATGATCTGTGGACGACGGGTGTCGGGTGCTACTAAACACCGTCTGCATCCTAGTATATATTTTTAACTAGAAAACAAAATTAAAAGGTGAGAAGTTCTCATAGAATTGCTAATCCAATCCCACGACTCTTCTTATGTAGAAATCTTCGCCGTTCTTGCCTCTTGTCAATTTTCACTGCCGTATTCTCTACATATACAAAAATAACATTTTTACTTTGCTATTCGATATATAAAAATCGAATTTTTACTATGCTATTCAATATATAAAAATTGAATTTTTACTTAGCTATTCAAAATATAAAAATCGAATTTTTACTTAGCTATTCAATATATAAAAATCGAATTCTTACTTAGCTATTCAATATATAAAAATCGAATTTTTACTTAGCTATTCAATATATTAAAAATCGAATTTTTACTATGCTATTCAATATACTAAAAATCGAATTTTTACTATGCTATTCAATATATAAAAATCTTACTTCTCTTTTACTTCCAAAATAATGTTATGATATATAAAAATCACAACAACTAAAAAGAGACGAGAAAATAAAAATAAATAAAAGTAAAAAGAGGACTTACAACATACGAAGAGGAGAGGGGGGTTTGTTTGGCGTCGGTGGTGGTCTCGGTGGCGCGGCAGTCTTCCTCGGAGGGAGGAGAGAGAAACGAGGTGGGGGGCGGTCGCTGGTGGTAGCAGGGCGACGGGCTGGTGGTCGGGGTTGACCAGAGGGTGGGGGCGGCGGCCGTTCTGGGGTTTTAGGGTGTCAGGGGTTCGATTGGGAGGGGGGAAGCGTTGGTGAGGGAGGAGGAGAGAGAAGGAGGGGGCTGTGATGGGTTGGCCAGAGGAGGAGGGGTTCGACGGAGGAGAGGTGGTGCGAGGCAAGGCGGCGGCGTCGAGATCGAAGCGCTCGATTGGGAACGACGGGTTTTAGTTTAGGTTTTTTTTATTTGTTTGAACGTTGACTGAGTGGAGAGAGGGAGAGGAATATATATATATTTATATATTAATTTTAAATGCAAAAAGCATCTTTAAAATTTCGGACTCGAAACGGGACCTACCGCATGTCGTCCCTAGCTAATTACCCCCATTCCGAACACAATGGGATATGTATCGCAAGCTGATTCGACTGTTTCGATCAGTTTTCGTCAAAATCAACATATAACTCTATATATTGAATTTCAACACGCATTTCAGTTTACCGGGGCCACATACTAACTCGAAAAATTCCAAAAAAATATTCTCTAGCTTCATATTGACGATACGGTGCTAACAAAACTAGTTTCGTAGAATTCTGAGACCGTTTGAAAAATGGCCATTTTCTAGTCGATTAAAATCGACTAAAACTGGTCAAACGCGTTTTCCTTTACCACGCTCACATATTGATTCGAAAAATTATGAAAATAGGAATCTAGCAATAACTTTACATCCCGGATCCAACAACAGTGGTTTCGTCGAAATCCGATGTCGTTTGCAAAATTTCCATTTTTAAGGGCCTGAATTCCATAGCGACTATTCAGAATTTTCAACTGGCATATCTTTTGATTCCCGCTATGAAATTTCAATTTTTCGGATTCGTTGGAAAGATATTCTCTATTAGATTCTATTATTTTTGGTTTCACTAAAATCCGGTTTATTTTGAATCCTGTACATTCTTTTGAATTTTGAAATCGAATTATCAAACTACCGCGCCATTTTCAACTCCTTTTATAAATATAAATAAATATTTATATTCTATCGTCGATTCAAATGAATATATACGTTCGAATTATATTCAAAATAACTTTCTCGTTGATATTATTTAAAATAATTCATTTTAAATAATCAAAATTCGCTAAAATTGCCAAAATAAAAATTTTAAACTGGCCCAGATTTCCGGGTTATTACAATCTCCCCCACTTAAAACTTTTCGTCCCCGAAAAGGAACGAAGCCGAAAGTTGTTTCACAAATCAACTCAACTTCCATTATTTTGATTACGAATTAAGTTCTTCAACTTTTCAGTTTCTAAGAACTTTTCAAAAATTTCAAAAATTTGGCTAACACCCTAAATTTTCAAAAAAATTCGCCATAACCTCCCCTGCACCTGGAGCCACGGGAAAATCCCGAAATTGCCATACAGGCCTTCTGATCTCAAAAGGAAAAAGAAAAAGCCAAGCGGCTAGCCAATAGGCTCATAAAATCATCATCACCGAAACAAAATCAGTAAATTGCAGTAAACATGTACCTATTTGTCGGGCAAACAAATTTTATTCTCTGCTCTAGCCTCCTTGCTATGACCTGTTCAATGTAAGTACATATATATGCAAGCAAATGTGACCAATTTTCAGTATAATTCAATATTCGGTTCAATTAGACTAAATGGTTAAAAATTAGCAAACAAATAAACAAACAACACAAACATCAATCAATTAGTTGATTAGCATTTCAAATTCATAATTTTGATATATATACAAAAAATCATGTTTTTGGTGCCAATTCACACAATAAGCCCTATCTAATTTTGGTTCTCACACCAGTCAATAGAAAATATATAGATAGCCCACTTTCGTCACTCGAACATAAATTCTAATGATGGAGCTCCATAATCAAAATCATCTCCGGGCGATTAGAGTGTCACTCTATATCTATCCAGTATATTAAAATTTCAAATACACGTGGATCAGACGTATACGCAAAATCTTTATGTACTGGACTGTCCAAATCAATATAAATAAATAATCAAATACGAATAATTAATTTAAATTTCAAACAAAATTTGTTTTCACTTTCAAAAATATACACTTCACACTCGTTCTAGGATACTAATGACCCCATCTCTAACAAGTCATTCCCATTGGATATTACTAATCCAATATCTGGTTCGCCTTGGAAATGTCTTTCCAACGGCACCAACTTTGTCAAAATCCAACGGTTGGATTGTCTGGAATGTTTAATTAAAATCTGAAGAAAAACAGCGCCAGAATCGATTATATTTATATTTATATATAAATATAATTATATATAACCGAATAACGACGCTGTAGTTCGTATTTCGAAATCGAAACTTCAAACGATTGTACCGGGAGATTCGACCGTCGGATTTTCCCGAAACTGGAACTGTTGGATTCGTTTTGAAAAGATCTTTCTAATGATGTAAATTTTGTGAAGATCCAATGGTTAGATTTCCAGATATGTGTAAATCAAATCTGAAGAAAAACAGCGCAACGGTCGCGTTATGGCCCGAAGCATCGTTTTGAATAAAATGGCTATTTTAAAATAAATAAAAATGGCAATAGATCGTTATAAAATATTATAAACGATATGGATGTGATTTAGAAATTAACTGAAGGTTGGCTAAGCAGAATGGTTTCCTGGGTGTTGATCTGATGTTGGTTTCGGCCTTCGGGGTTAATATTTGGGAAATCTTTCTCTTACTGATTGACGGTTAGTGACTAATGAATTGGAATGATGCGTGTATATGTTAGAGTTGCACTTGTTTATTATATACGCGAGTTGCTCAGAAAGACCGGGTTTGACCCATTCTGAATAACTGAATCGACGATAAGAAATCGAAGATGTGGTCGAAGACCGGAGATCTTCACCTCGTTTGGATGGTAACCGAGGTCCTGATTGGGAGGCATCTCGAAATATGGATAATGAGTGGTGATCGTCCAGACGTAAGTGGTGATCGATGGGTTTGCAAGGTATATAGTGCCTCCGGTTTCGTTCAGACCCAGAACGGACTTGTAAATGGACTGTGTGTTTGACATTGGATTTTATTCTGTGTTGATTGATCTCTATTAAATATACATCTGTTAGGCGGCGGAGAATTTATTCTTTTGCTTAACGCCCTTCTCTGAAACGCACAAGCTCAGAGGTTGTATATCGATGGACATCAGTCGCATGGCATGAATTGCAAGAGTGGCATGCCTAAGTGGCAAATGATCAGGACTTCTGTTGAAAAGCAAAGTCTTGTGATGATGATCAAAGCACTGCCTGTGTGGCGTAGCTTTGTGTATAACGTGAATTCGCGAGCCTCACACCCCGATATGAACCAGAAACGGGAGAAGGACCTCAGGGAGGGCATGTGTTTCCTTCTAGCTAGGAGTTGTGTCAGTGTTTTTACACGGCCTGACATTTTACTTATGTGGACGATGGATTGCGAGGCGCCTCGGATATATCGGTCGATCCAGGATCGATGGAGCCGTTCGTTGGCTCAGTGACGCCCCATAGGGCGGGGAAACGTATTGTTCAGGCATAATAATCCACATCGGTGGACCGACCGTGACGATCCAAGGGGCAGTTGCGGTTGTTCCTGAGACACGGGCTAGAGCGTCTCGAATTCGGTAAGGACTATCTTTTGCCTTGGTTCATGATGGAAATCCAATTTCCAAATACGACATCGTGCGGTTTTGATTGTATATATATATGGCGACATGATATATGGTACCCATGCCGTCTATGATTGATAGTTATGATTCGAAATTGTTTTTGAAATATATAAACACTAGTAGTAATATCAAATGCTTTTGTTTTATTCGTATCAAGCATTTTTTGGCCATTATAAGGTAAAACTCTATCCTCCGGTTTGCGTTGCATTGTGTGACGGGAATTGAGTCTTATAATGGCTTCATTTCTATAAAAAGCATTGCGTTGTTTAAAAGTAAGATTTGTTTTAAAGCACTAGCAATCCAATGGAGTAAACCTGCTCCACGAAAGTGGCGTGGTCCTGTGATTAGCTATATATTAAATGTGTTGAGTAGATTACTCATACCAGTCCCATGACTGACTCGTAGTTTGTTTCACTTTTAAACTCGGGTGCCCCTTTTTCTACACAGGCAGCCTTGTATTCAGGTTTAGCTGGTTCTTTCTGGATAGCTGGAGCTGAAGATGGATTCTATCATTTATCTCTTTTTATGCTGTTCAACTCCTATTGTACATTATGTTTGTTTTTCCGCTGTGGACATATATGTATAGTTAAACTGTATTTGTACTAAGTAAGATCCTGTATACTGTGTAACTCTGATGATTACTTTTATCTAGTATATTGTATTGTTCATTATATGGTGTATTTATTTAATTCTGTTCTGCTATTATCTGTTTCTGTGTTATATTCCAAAGATTACCCTTGTCTCCGTCAGTACGGGGTTTGGGGTCGTCTCAAAGTGGTAACGAATTTTAGCAATTTTAGCTGAATTTGAATATTTAAAATAGATTATTTTAAATAATAACGACGAAAAATTTATTTTTAATATAATTCGAACGAATATATTTATATAGATCGTCATTAGAAAATAAATATTCATTTTAAATTATAAAAGGAATTGAAAATGGCGTGGTAGTTCGATAATTCGATTTCAAACTTCAATTGAATGTACCGGGTTCAAAATAAACCGGATTTTTGTGAAATCAAAAATATTTGAATCTAATTGATAATATCTTTCCAACGAATCCGACAAATTGAAATTTCATAACGCGAATCAAAAGATATGTCCAGTTGAAATTTCAGGATAGTCGCTATGGAATTTCGGCACCTGAAAATAGCCATTTTGCAAATGACCTCGGATTTCGACGAAACCACTTTTGTTGGATCCGCGATGTCAAATTATTGTTAGGTTTCAAATTTCGTAATTTTTCGAACCAATATCTGAGCGTGGAAAAGAAAAACGCGTTTAACTAGTTTCAGTTGATTTTAATCGACTGGAAAATGACCATTTTTCAAACGGTCTCAGAATTTGACGAAATTAGTTTTGTTAGGACCGTATCGTCAATACGAAGCTAGAAAATATTTTTCGGTAATTTTTAGAGTTACTATGTGGCCCTGGTAAATTGAAATGTATATTTAAAATTCAATATAATGATTTAAATGTTAATTTAAATGAAAACTGATCGTAACAGCCGAGTTGGATTACTCCATTGTGTTTGAGATGGGGGTAATTAGCTAGGGATGACAGTCGGTGGGTTCGATTTCGAGTTCGTAATAAAAAGTTGCTTTTTAAAAGTTAAAAATAATAAATTAAACCCTATATACCTTGGCCCCCTCTCTTATTTCCCTACCCCCGTTGACCAGAAACGAAAAAAAAAGGGGGAAACCCCGTTCGTTGATCGCCTCGCTCCGTTCACCCTCCACCACACGTCGGACGACATCGCGCCCTCCTCCATCGACATCGCCCTCCTCCTCTCGCACTTCATCCTCTCCCTTCCCCTCTCGAACGCGCCGCAAGTCAGCCGTGACGCCACGAAGCCCCTTCCTCCGTTCTTCTTGAACCCCCCTCCTCCTCAGCGAAGGACGCAGCCTCCCCAAGACCAGATAGAAGAAGAGCGCCGCGCCCAAACCCTAACTGCGCCTCCCTCCGCCCGATCCAGCCACCTCCTCCCCTTCCCGCCGATCCCCTCTGACCTCAGCGCGACGAACTCAGCAGCCCCCTTCTCCCCTTGCCTTTCGAACGCAGCTACCCCCTCCTCCTTAACAAATCAATGTGAGTTTTTTTTATTTGTAAAAATTAGATTTTTATAGTTAGTAAAAACTAGATCTTTATACTTTATAAAGTTAGGATCTTTAACTATATGAAGTTAGATTTTTAACAACGTAAAGTTTAGATTTTGAAAAGCATTGTTGAAGGGTTTGAAGTGTATATGAAGTTGTAATTTTTAAATGAGGAAAATATAAATTTTAGTATATGAGAAGAATTGATTTTTATATATAAGGTTAGCGATAGAAAAATATGAAGCATTATGGAAACGATGAGATTTTTGGTTGTTTAAAGATTTGATTTTGAATTATATATAATAATACGTTTTTTTATATAGGTGTTAGCGGTAGGAAAATATAATTTTTATAATATAGAAAGGTTAAAAATATAATTTTTATAACATAGGAAGGTTCAAAATATAATTTTTATATAGTAGATAAGTTAAAAATATAATTTTTATACTAGTGGCATATTAAAAATATGATTTTTATATAGCAGAGGATATAAAAATATGATTTTTATATAGGTATGACAGTAAAAATATGGTTTTTATTCATGTAGGGAAATAAAAATATAATCTTTGTCATGAATAGAACGAAATAAAAATATAATCTTTGTTATGAAAAGAGCGATGTAAAAATATAATTTTTATACATGAAGTGATAATATAAAAATGTGATTTTTATACATGTAGTGAGCACGGTTAACGAAAGTGACAAAAGGTGAAGTTTTCCTACATATAAAGAATCGTGGAGTATGGATTAGCTTGTCGGTGAGAACTCCTCACTTTGATTTTAAATTTCTAGTTAACATATATATACTAGGATGCAAACGGTGCTTAGCAGCACCCGACACCCGTCGTCCACAGACCATGGACGGCTTGTTTGTTAGATAGATGTTGTTGTGAAAATTTGATTGTGTGATGTGGAACGAAATAAAATATTTTATAGTGGAAAATATTCTATAGTTAAAAATATAATTTTTAACGTGTATATAAAATGAAATAAATATTTATAAACAAATCGAACGATTTTTTTATATACACACATTTGACTGATATTGGTTGGAACAATAAATTTTACACATCGCCCAACTGCAAAAATAAAATCTGTGTTTGATTGTTGAAACCCCACACGGGTGTTGGGATGATATTTGGCGTACACTAATCCCAATTATTTAATTGTATGTCGATCGATTGGTCGACAGACTGTGTAAGCGTTGATTATATATATTTAATGCTTATGCAGTTGTGTGGTGCACTTTGGATGATAGTTAATTATTTATGGTTGCTATTATATACATGTGTTGTATGGAATCTATATAATTAACATTATATGGCAATTAATTGCGCCTCATTCCAATTGGAAAAATAAAGAATATTATAAAATATAGTCACATGTGGACAGTACTCATTTGTTGAGATTAGTCAGGTGGTGAAAGAAATATATAGATTCATGTGTTGAACAGAATAAATATTCATTTGTTGAAAAGAATAACGAAGTTATTGAAAAATATAAAGCCGTGTTGATTAGAGATGCGCTATTTTGACGCGAACGATATTGATATCGATTAAATTCGTTTTAAATAGAAATCGAAGAAATATATATTATATATATTATATATATAATATAGTGGAATGAATAGAACGGGCCGCACCACGGCAGTTCGCGAATTTCGACCATTGACTTCGAACGGACATTACGGGAGATTCGACCGTCGGATTCTACTAAAACCGGAACCGTTGGGTTCGTATCAAAAAGAGCTTTCCAACGAATATTAGAAATTGAAATCTAACGGTTGGATTTGGAATTATATCCAAATCAAATATGGAAAAGGTCGATGTAAGTGTAGTTCGATGGCCGTAGGTGGAAATCGATTGTATGGGCTTTGATAAAATAATTAAAAATATCTATAATTTGTGTAAAATCAAAAGAAATAATTTGGGGAAAACTGGGATGAAAAACTCCATATTTGAAAAGATAAAAATAGTTTTTTGTCGAAATGAACTAGTTTTGAACTAGAATAAAAATCAATTTATTTTTGAAACAAATAAATTGAATTTAAAATGGGTTTTAAATAACCAGAATTTCTAATATATTTAATTGGAATTGAAATAGAATGTGATTTGGGTTTACCGTGAACTGTTTTTTAAATGACATTAGTTCTTTAACCCAGTAAAGGGAGTTTTAATGAATCTTTAATTAGATTGAAATATGAATTGATAATTTAAATTATCAAAATTTGGAAATTATCGAAAGGGGAGTATCACCAGTTTTGCTCCTAGTGATAGTAAAATCTTTAATTAGATTTGAACGTGAAATGGTAATTAAATTTACCGATAACACCGTGGTGTTAGTTATGGGGTGATAACAGTTTTGCTCTATGGGATGAATAGGTTGGGATTGGGAAATAAAATAAATAATTACTTCGGTGTGGTTCGCTAATCCCGACTAGTTTGGAAAACCATGATTTGGTTTGAAATGATATCCAAAGGAAGATTAAAGAATAAACTTAAAAGAATTTATCTTTGATAAAATTAATGGGAACCTTTCCCTAAGAATGTGAAATTGACTGATGAATTGGAATGAGGCGTATGTTGTGTTTGTATAACAATTGTTTATTATATACGTGGGTTATTCAAAAAGGCCGGCTCTATACCCATTCTGAATAACCGATTCGACGATAAGTCGAAGAGATTGAAGACGGTGCAAGACCGACGATCTTCACATCGAATGGATGGGTGCTACTGACGCTCACGATGGGAGTAGCTACCTTGAAGGGGGCTAAAGTAGTAGTCGTCCGGACGTGCTTAGAGGTCGACGGATATGCGAGGAAAGTGCCTCCGGTTTCGTTCAGACCCAGAACAGACTTGTAAATGGATGGTGTGTCTGACATTGTATTCCTTTATATTGTATTCGTTGATCTCTGCTAAATATATATCTGTTTGGCGGCGGAGAATTTATTCTCTTGCTTAACGCCCTTCTCTGAGACATACGAGCTTAGAGGTTATAAATTGGCAGAAATCAGTGGTACGATATGGATTGATAGTGTGGCATGCTGAGATGAAGTGATCCAGACTTTTGTTGAAAAGAAAAGTTTGGTGGATGATGATCAAAGCGTAGATTTGATATAGCCCGGCTTTGTGTATAGCGGTGATTCGCGAGCCTCACACCCCGGTATGGTGGTAAACTGATGGTTTGATCAGTATGCTTTTTTAGTGGATGGGCACCTTCGTGGTGTCGTGGATTCGGTCGACCGAGTTTGAGCTCAATGCTCAGAGGGATAGGGTAAGCGGTGTTTTCTCTCGCCGAGACGTAAGCCGCAGTGATACTCGATTTCCCAAAAGTGCGGATGTGCATTACGGTGTTTTCTCTAGCTGAGACATAAGCCGTTGAGATGGCACTACGCGATCGATCTTTCGAATCAAGAGCCACCATGATGGAAATCCAATTTCCAAATATGACATTTTGCGGTTTTGATTGTAAAGCCTAGTATTGGCGACATGATATATGGTACCCATGCCGTCTATGATTGATACATTTATATTTGAAGTTGTTTTCTTCACTTATAGTGATAATATGAGATGAAATTTCACGTATCAAGCATATTTGGCTATTATAAGGGAAACCCTATCCTCTGGCTTGCGTTGCATTATGTGATGGGACCTGGGTCTTATAATAGCTTCATTGTTCTTTATTTAGCATAGCGCTGTTTGTTTTCTGCACTGGTATTCTTGGGAGGAAACCCGTTCCGTGTTATACGGCGTGGTACTTTGATTTACCTAACTTTTAAAAAAACAAAGATTAATAACTGTTTTAGTTCTCACACCAGTCCCATGACTGGCCTGGAGTTTATTGTTTTAACCTAAACTCTGGGTGCCCCTATTTTCCACGGGCAGCTAGTAGTTTTGGTTTTGCAGATTTATATTCACAGGATCCTGATTTACAGCTGGAACGATGCTCGGAAAGCTCTGTATCTGTGTATTACTTTCAGTTGTGCTTTGTATTGTTTTTCCGCTGCGATGTATTTAAATGTAATTTAAATCTCTGATATTTTTCTGTGTAATATTTATTCATCTGTATATTCTTGTATTCTGATGGAATTGTTGTAATATACAATGAAATGTTCTTCTGTCTGCGTTCTGTTGTGGCTAGTTCTCAAAGTATCCGCTCTTTCCTTACCGGTGAAGTTACATGTCCTCACATTTGGTATCAGAGCTCTGGTTTACAGAGCTAGAGAACAAGACACATTAGAACCGAACGAAAGAATTCATCAGATATTGGATTAGTAATATCCAATTAGAATGACTCGTTAGAGATAGGATCAGTAGTATCCTAGAACGAGTGTGAAGAGTATATTTTTCAAATGAAAACAATTTTGTTTTGAAATTTAAATCGTTTTAAACGTATTTGAATATTTATTTATTTTGAATTTGGACAATCTAGTATATAAAGAATTTGCATATACGCGTCATGAACGTATATTCGAAGTTTTAATATATTAGATAGATATAGAGTCACATTCTAGACACCCGGAGATGGTTCTGATGATTGATCGATCATCATCAGAACTTATGTTCGTGTTTCGAAGGTGTGATATCTATATATTTCCATTAGGCTGGTGTGAGAACCAAAACTAGATAGATTTATTGTTGTGAATTGGCATCAAAAACATGACTTCCTGTATATATATCCAGTTATGAATTTGAAACTCTAATCCACTAATTGATTGATGTTTGTGTTGTTTGTTTATTTGTTTGATATTTTGAACCATTTAGCCAAATTATGTCAAATAGTGAACTATATTGAAAATTAGTTGCAAATGCTTGCATATACATGTACTTACATTGAACAGGTCATAGCAAGGAGGCTAGAGCAGAAGAATAAAATTGTTTGCCCGACAAATAGGTACATGTTTATCATAATTTACTGTTTTGTTTGGGTGATGATGATTTTATGAGCCGATTGGCTAACTGCTTGGATTTTTCTTTTTCTTTTTGAGATCAGAGGGCCTCTATGGCAATTTCAGGATTTTCTCGTTGCTCCCGGTGCAGGGGAGGTTATGGCGAAATTTTTTGAAAATTTAGGGTGTTAGCCAAATTTTTGAGAAATTTGAAAAGTTCTTAGAAACTGAAAAGTTGAAGAAATTAAGCCGTAACGAAAATACAGGAAGTTGAGTTGATTAGTAAAACAACTTTCGGCTTCGTTCCTTTTCGGGGACGAAAAGTTTTAAGTGGGGGAGATTGTAACAACCCGTAAAATGCGAGGCAGTTTGAAATTTTTATTTTAGCAATTTTAGCTGAATTTGAATATTTAAAATAGATTATTTTAAATAATAACGAAGAAAAAATTATTTTTAATATAATTCGAACGAATATATTTATATAGATCGTCGTTATAAAATAAATATTTATTTTAAATTATAAAGGGAATTGAAAATGGCGTGGTAGTTCGATAATTCGATTTCAAACTTCAATTGAATGTACCGGGTTCAAAATAAACCGGATTTTAGTGAAACCAAAAATATTTGAATCTAATTGATAATATCTTTCCAACGAATCCGACAAATTGAAATTTCAAAACGCGAATCAAAAGATATGTCCAGTTGAAATTTCAGGATAGTCGCTATGGAATTTCGGCCCCTGAAAATAGCTATTTTGCAAATGACCTCGGATTTCGATGAAACCACTTTTGTTGGATCCACGATGTCAAATTATTGTTAGGTTTCAAATTTAATAATTTTTCGAATCAATATGTGAGCGTGGCAAAGAAAAACGGGTTTGTCCAGTTTCAGTTGATTTTAATCGACTGGAAAATGACCATTTTTCAAACGGTCTCAGAATTTGATGAAATTGGTTTTGTTAGGAACATATCGTCAATACGAAGCTAGAAATATTTTTCGGGAATTTTTAGAGTTAGTATGTGGCCCTGGTAAATTGAAATGTACATTTAAAATTCAATATAATGATTTAAATGTTAATTTAAACGAAAACTGATCGTAACAGCCGAGTTGGATTACGATACATATCCCATTGTGTTCGAGATGGGTGTAATTAGCTAGGGATGACAGTCGGTGGGTTCGATTTCGAGTTCGTAATAAAAAGTTGCTTTTTAAAAGTTAAAAATAATAAAATAATAAATTAAACCCTATATACCTTGGCCCCCTCTTTTCTTTCCCAACCCCCGTTGACCAGAAACGAAATTAAAAAAAAGGGGGGGGGAACCCCGTTCGTTGATCGCCTCGCTCCGTTCACCCTCCACCACACGTCGGACGACATCGCGCCCTCCCCCATCGACATCGCCCTCCTCTCGCACCTCATCCTCTCCCTTCCCCTCTCGAACGCGCCGCAGGTCAGCCATGATGCCACGAAGCCCCTTCCTCCATTCTTCTTGAACCCCCCTCCTCCTCAGCGAAGGACGCAGCCTCCCCAAGACCAGATAGAAGAAGAGCGCTGCGCCCAAACCCTAACTTCGCCTCCCTCCGCCCTATCAAGCCACCTCCTCCCCTTCCCGCCGATCCCCTCTGACCTCAGCGCGACGAACTCAGCAGCCCCCTTCTCCCCTTGCCGTTCGAACACAGCTACCCCCTCCTCCTTAACAAATCAATGTGAGGTTTTTTTTATTTGTAAAAATTAGATTTTTATAGTTAGTAAAAACTAGGTCTTTATACTTTATAAAGTTAGGATCTTTAACTATATGAAGTTAGATTTTTAACAACGTAAAGTTTAGATTTTGAAAAGCATTGTTGAAGGGTTTGAAGTGTATATGAAGTTATAATTTTTAAATGAGGAAAATATAAATTTTAGTATATGAGAAGAATTGATTTTTATATGTAAGGTTAGCGATAGAAAAATATGAAGCATTATGGAAAAGATGAGATTTTTGGTTGTTTAAAGATTTGATTTTGAATTATATATAAAAATACGTTTTTTTTATATTGGTGGTAGCGGTAGGAAAATATAATTTTTATAATATAGAAAGGTTAAAAATATAATTTTTATAATATAGGAAGGTTCAAAATATAATTTTTATATAGTAGAGAAGTTAAAAATATAATTTTTATACTAGTGGCATATTAAAAATATGATTTTTATATAGCAGAGGATATAAAAATATGATTTTTATATAGGTATGATAGTAAAAATATGGTTTTTATTCATGTAGCGAAATAAAAATATAATCTTTGTCATGAAAATAACGAAATAAAAATATAATCTTTGTTATGAAAAGAGCGATGTAAAAATATAATTTTTATACATGAAGTGATAATATAAAAATGTGATTTTTATATATGTAGTGAGTACGGTTGACGAAAGTGACAAAAGGTGAAGTTTTCCTACATATGAAGAATCGTGGAGTATGGATTAGCTTGTCGGTGAGAACTCCTCACTTTTATTTTAAATTTCTAGTTAATATATATATACTAGGATGCAGACAGTGCTTAGCAGCACCTGACACCCGTCGTCCACAGACCATGGACGGCTTGTTTGTTAGATTGATGTCGTTGTGAAAATTTGATTGTGTGATGTGGAACGAAATAAAATATTTTATAGTGGAAAATATTCTATAGTTAAAAATATAATTTTTAACGTGTATATAAAATGAAATAAATATTTATAAACAAATCGAACGATTTGTTTATATACATACTGTTGACCCGCTTTTTAGTCAAAGCAGTCACACATGGAATCTCTTATCAATAATACGCTCAAGTATCGGAAATACCGTCAGAAGACAGGCAGCGATTTGGTCAAAATCGCATCACAAATAAAGAATGGCCCGAAACTCCTACCAGATGACCTTTTTTGGGCCCGAAAACAGCGATTACGGAGCCGAGCTCTGTAACTCTTGTAGATCTCTGAATTAGCTTCAGTTTGAGCTTTGGTTTGGCTCAATCGGACTTACGGTTTGAAAGTTATGCCCGTTTCCGTGAATGCATGCAGAACCGAAAACTTGGAATTTGGAAATTGGCTTGACCTCCCGGATCGGATCGGACCCGCTCCGACTCCACACTTCGAAGATGCTCAAACTTGGATTCCATCTCACCTCGGTTCGGATCGGACTATCAGAACCCGACCCGGCTTGCACTCAGCTCAGAAGTATACATCATAACTCCGGTTCGGAGCCTCCTCCTCGGTTCGGTTCGGAGCCGAACCGATCCGACCTCCATCGCACTAACCTGGCACATGAAGTCTTCGGATTGAAGACACCAGCTCGGTTCGGATCGGACCCGAACCGATTCCCCTGTACCTGCTCAGACGCAGCAAGTTTGACCGCTTCTTAAGGGATAACTACCTCCTACTAATTCGGATCGGCCGCCACCTGTATGCACACGATCTGAAGGCCACTTCTCCACTCTCTCCGAGATGTCCTCTCCGCTCACCACGTCACACCCGATCCGACCCGATTCAGGACTCCCAGCAGCTCCTCTACGCCTATAAATACACCACGAGATGGTCATTTCAAGGGAATTTTTCCGGCACTAACACCTCCCAACCTCCATTACCAAGTATTCAAGGACTTTGGGTACTCCTCAACTCAATCAAACACGAGGCTATCGTGCATAAGTTCAATCTCTCTTCTCCTCTTCTTCATTATAAACACGAGGATTTCGTGTATAAGCTGTAAACAAACAACATTGTAATAGCTTCTTAGGATTTAAGAAACTATAAAGTGGACGTAGGCTTGGATTGAGCCGAACCACTATAAAAATCTCGTGTGTCTCCTCTTATTTTACTGTTTTTTCTGCATTTATTCTGTGATTGTGAGGTTTTCACATAAATTTGGGTGTTAGGCCCAAATTTCGGTCTAACATTTTGGCGCGCCAGGAAGGGGGGCACACGATACAACTTCTTCTACTAGCTTGAACGAAAGCGGATTATTTGGCTATTGGATCAATGGTCAAGCGAAAGAAAGACGGAACCTTCTCTCGTGCTGAGGATGTTGGCACTGAAGGCACAAGGAACGAGGCAAGCCAGGAGGCTTCCTCTCATGAAAATCCATCAGCATACTTAACCAGAGATGAAATGGATGGCGTTCTCGATGAATTGAGAACCCAGATGGCTAGGCAAGATGATCTCCTCCGCAAACAACAGGAGATGATCGACCAATTCTTCGCTCGGATGGAAGGTAGGCCGAGTGGCAACACACAACTCGCTGGAAATAGCACGGAAATAGCCCCAGCAGCAGCTACAAACCGGATCGGTTCGGATCCGATCCGAACCGAGGGCCTAAATCTGAATTCAACGCAGATGGAAATGGGAGGCATTCCCCACTGGATCGGTTCGGACCCGATCCGAACAGCAACCCTGCATGAGCCTGGGGGCAGCAGCCTCCCCTCTGGAAATCAATGCTTCGCTCCTGTTCGACCTACATCCGCACCGGTTCGGGTCGGAAATACCACACAAATTCAACATCAAGCTCCCCGGTTCGGAACAGGCGAACCTGTTCGGATCGGCACCTCCGATCCGAACCGTGCACCTCTCCATAACCTCCCTCGCTTCTCCGAACCGCAGCAAGGGGGCACCTCCGAACCGAACCAGATGACCTGCCAAGCTCCTTATACTCTTCCACACTCTTCTGAACTCAACGCTGGGGGCACCAGCTCTGGCTTTAGCAGCTTGCAACAGCTCTTTGAAGGCGATCGGCTCGCCAACCTCATTGAACGCCTCTCGAGAGGCCGCACTTATCAGAATGGCATGGATGATGTCAATCACAATCCATTCACACAGGAAATTAGGAATTCCCGCAATCCTCCGGATTTCAAACTTCCACAACTGGAACCCTACAACGGCAGGGCAGATCCTACTGTGCACCTAATGCGCTATAAACGACATATGGAAGTTCAATCGGCGTCGGAAAACGTCATGGCAAAGTGCTTCCCTCTCTTTTTGACTGATATTGCTGCTATGTGGTTTCGGCAGCTGGAATCTGAATCGATCAACAGCTGGAACATGTTGGTCGCTCGCTTTATTGAACAGTTTCGGGTCCATATCGCTCGACCCAAAAATGTCATGTCACTCACTACAATCAAGCAGAGACCCAAAGAAACTCTGCGATCATTTCTGGAAAGATTCAACATCGCAGCAGCATCAGTTGATCGGCCTGAGCCATCTATGGTATTGATGGCGGCAGTATCCGGCGTTCTAGACAACTCGGAGTTCAAGAAATCCTTGTACCGAGACCCACCAAGGAATCTCAGCGAATTCTATCTTGAATCGGATAGGTTTTTGCGTGAAGAAGACGCAACCTCCGAGAAGAAAGTTCTCGATGTTAACATGCTCAAAGATGGAGAACCGTCTGATTCTGACAAAGGCAAAGGAAAAGTTGCCATCAAGAATGACCGCAACGCTCAGCCCCGGAGAGGGCCCAGATATGAAAAGTACGCAGAACTCAATTCGTCACTAACCGACATCTACGTGAACACAAACGGTGACGTCTCCTATCCAAAGCCTCCCAGGAGGGAGCCATCACAAAGAGAACGCGATTCTGGGAAATATTGCATATTTCACGATATGGACGGTCATGACACAAATGACTGTAGACACTTGCGAGATCTGATTGAGGAACGGGTTAGACGTGGAGAGCTACCCGAGTATGTGAAACAACCAACAGCACCTGTACCTGTGCTGCCACCACCTGCTCCCCGGAGAGGGAATGACCCTGGAACGAGCTCCCATCGGCTCATCATCAACTGATCTGGATTGGATCACTCTGCGTTTTCAGCATTTCTTAGGATTTAAGATATGTCTCTTTGCTTTCTTTAGGTTTTCCGATTGGCTAAATCGGAGTACACACGTTCGGGGTTAGGATTTAGCTCCAAATCGTGCTCTGCACTCGATGACAAACCAATCAGGGTTTGTTTTGGTTTTGTACTTTGAATTGAATAAGGAAGGACTATCCGAGCATGGATTATGTTTGGCAATTTAAGTATCTTGTCAGGTTGTGGCAGGATTCTCAATCTCAACTAAAGTATGGCTTATACTTATCTCGGACCCCTAGGCATGGATTATGCTTAGGGACGGACTATCTTGTCAGGCTTTGGCAAGTATAGCTCCATCTCGGTATGAGTATGGATTGTACTCTACTACATTTCTAAGTATGGGTTATACTCTGGAATGGCTTATTGTCTTGCCAGGATTTGGCAAAGGAACTCAATAAAACTCGAGTATGGCTTATGCTCAGTTTAAACTTCTTGGTATGGCTTATACCCGGAAGGTTAGGTCCCTCGTCAGGTTTTGGCAGGATGATTCGATCGTCCCTTGAGTATGGTTTATGCTCAAACAAACGCCCAAGCATGGTTTATGCTCGAAAGTGTAATCGGTTTTGTTAGGTTTTGACATACCTGTTTGCTTTCTCTTTTTCGCAGGTATGGATTATACTTGCAGCTGGCAGGCCCGGCGTGGCCTTGGATTATCCAGAACACATCTTCCTTCAACCAGCAAGATATGTTCTGGGGGGCAAAATGTTGACCCGCTTTTTAGTCAAAGCAGTCACACATGGAATCTCTTATCAATAATACGCTCAAGTATCGGAAATACCGTCAGAAGACAGGCAACGATTTGGTCAAAATCGCATCACAAATAAAGAATGGCCCGAAACTCCTACCAGATGACCTTTTTTGGGCCCGAAAACAGCGATTACGGAGCCGAGCTCTGTAACTCTTGTAGATCTCTGAATTAGCTTCAGTTTGAGCTTTGGTTTGGCTCAATCGGACTTACGGTTTGAAAGTTATGCCCGTTTCCGTGAATGCATGCAGAACCGAAAACTTGGAATTTGGAAATTGGCTTGACCTCCCGGATCGAATCGGACCCGCTCCGACTCCACACTTCGAAGATGCTCAAACTTGGATTCCATCTTACCTCGGTTCGGATCGGACTATCAGAACCCGACCCGGCTTGCACTCAGCTCAGAAGTATACATCGTAACTCCGGTTCGGAGCCTCCTCCTCGGTTCGGTTCGGAGCCGAACCGATCCGACCTCCATCGCACTAACCTGGCACATGAAGTCTTCGGATTGAAGACACCAGCTCGGTTCGGGTCGGACCCGAACCGATTCCCCTGTACCTGCTCAGACGCAGCAAGTTTGACCGCTTCTTAAGGGATAACTACCTCCTACTAATTCGGATCGGCCGCCACCTGTATGCACACGATCTGAAGGCCACTTCTCCACTCTCTCCGAGATGTCCTCTCCGCTCACCACGTCACACCCGATCCGACCCGATTCAGGACTCCCAGCAGCTCCTCTACGCCTATAAATACACCACGAGATGGTCATTTCAAGGGAATTTTTCCGGCACTAACACCTCCCGACCTCCATTACCAAGTATTCAAGGACTTTGGGTACTCCTCAACTCAATCAAACACGAGGCTATCGTGCATAAATTCAATCTCTCTTCTCCTCTTCTTCATTGTAAACACGAGGATTTCGTGTATAAGCTGTAAACAAACAACATTGTAATAGCTTCTTAGGATTTAAGAAACTATAAAGTGGACGTAGGCTTGGATTGAGCCGAACCACTATAAAAATCTCGTGTGTCTCCTCTTATTTTACTGTTTTTTCTGCATTTATTCTGTGATTGTGAGGTTTTCACATAAATTTGGGTGTTAGGCCCAAATTTCGGTCTAACACATACATTTGACTGATATTGATTGGAACGATAAATTTTACACATCGCTCAACTGCACAAATAAAATATGTGTTTGATTGTTGAAACCTCACACGGGTGTTGGGATGATATTTGGAGTACACTAATCCCAATTATTTAATTGTATGTCGATCGATTGGTCGACAGACTGTGTAAGCGTTGATTATATATATTTAATGCTTATGCAGTTGTGTGGTGCACTTTGGATGATAGTTAATTATATATGGTTGCTATTATATACATGTGTTGTATGGAATTCATATAATCAACATTATATGTTAATTGATTGGGCCTCATTCCAATTGGGAATATAAAGAATATTATAAAATATAGTCACATGTGGACAGTACTCATTTGTTGAGATTAGTCAGGTGGTGAAAGAAATATAGATTCATGTGTTGAACAGAATAAATATTCATTTGTTGAAAAGAATAACGAAGTTATTGAAAAATATGAAGCCGTGTTGATTAGAGATGCGCTATTTTGACGCGAACGATATTGATATTGATTAAATTCGTTTTAAATAGAAATCGACAAAATATATATTATATATATAATATAATGGCCTGAATAGAACGCGCCGCGCCGCGTTAGTTCGCGAATTTCGACCATTGACTTCGAACGGACATTACGGGAAATCCCACCGTCGGATTCTCCTAAAACCGGAACCGTTGGGTTCGTATCGAAAAGAGCTTTCCAACGAATATTAGAAATTTGAAATCTAACGGTTGGATTTGGAATTATGTCCAAATCAAATATGGAAAAGGTCGCTGTAAGTGCAGTTCGATGGCCGTAGGTGGAAATTGACTGTACGGGCCTTGATAAAATAATTAAAAATATCTATAATTTGTGTAAAATCAAAAGAAATAATTTGGGGAAAACTGGGATGAAAAACTCCATATTTGAAAAGATAAAAATAGATTTTTGTCGAAATGAACTAGTTTTGAACTAGAATAAAAATCAATTTATTTTTGAAACAAATAAATTGAATTTGAAATGGGTTTTAAATAACCAGAATTTCTAATATATTTAATTGGAATTGAAATAGAATGTGATTTAGGTTTAACGTGAACTGTGCTTTAAATGACATTAGTTCTTTGGCCCAGTAAAGGGAGTTTTAATGAATCTTTAATTAGATTGAAATATGAATTGATAATTTAAATTATCAAAATTTGGAAATTATCGAAAGGGGAGTATCACCAGTTTTGCTCCTAGCGATAGTTAAATCTTTAATTAAATTTGAACGTGAAATGGTAATTAAATTTACCGATAACACCGTGGTGTTAGTTATGGGGTGATAACAGTTTTGCTCCATGGGATGAATAGGTTGGGATTGGGAAATAAAATAAATAATTACTTCGGTGTGGTTCGCTAGTCCCGACTAGTTTGGAAAACCATGATTTGGTTTGAAATGATATCCAAAGGAAGATTAAAGAATAAATTTAAAAGAATTTATCTTTGATAAAATTAATGGGAACCTTTCCCTAAGAATGTGAAATTGACTGATGAACTGGAATGAAGCGTATGTTGTGTTTGTATAACAATTGTTTATTATATACGTGGGTTATTCAGAAAGGCCGGGTCTATACCCATTTTGAATAACCGATTCGACGATAAGTCGAAGAGATTGAAGACGGTGCAAGACTGACGATCTTCACATCGAATGGATGGGTGCTACTGACGCTCACGATGGGAGTAGCTACCTTGAAGGGGGCTAAAGTAGTAGTCGTCCGGACGTGCTTAGAGGTCGACGGATATGCGAGGAAAGTGCCTCCGGTTTCGTTCAGACCCAGAACGGACTTGTAAATGGATGGTGTGGCTGACATTGTATTCCTTTATATTGTATTCGTTGATCTCTGCTAAATATATATCTGTTTGGCGGCGGAGAATTTTTTCTCTTGCTTAACGCCCTTCTCTGAGACATACGAGCTTAGAGGTTATATATTGGCAGAAATCAGTGGTACGATATGGATTGATAGTGTGGCATGCTGAGATGCAATGATCTAGACTTTTGTTGAAAAGCAAAGTTTGGTGGATGATGATCAAAGCGTAGCTTTGATATAGCACGGCTTTGTGTATAGCGTTGATTCGCGAGCCTCACAACCCGGTATGGTGGTAAACTGATTGTTTGATCAGTATGCTTTTTTAGTGGATAGGCACCTTCGTGGTGTCGTGGATTCGGTCGACCGAGATTGAGCTCTGTGCTAAGAGGGATAGGGTAAGCGATGTTTTCTCTCGCCGAGACGTAAGCCGCAGTGATACTCGATTTCCCAAAAGTGCGGATGTGCATTACGGTGTTTTCTCTAGCTGAGACGTAAGCCGTTGAGATGGCACTACGCGATCGATCTTTCGAATCAGGAGCCACCATGATGGAAATCCAATTTCCATATATGACATTTTGCGGTTTTGATTGTAGAGCCTAGTATTGGCGACATGATATATGGTACCCATGCCGTCTATGATTGATACATTTATATTTGAAGTTGTTTTCTTCACTTATAGTGATAATATGAGATGAAATTTCACGTATCAAGCATATTTGGCTATTATAAGGGAAAACGCTATCCTCCGGCTTGCGTTGCATTGTGTGATGGGACCTGGGTCTTATAATAGCTTCATTGTTCTTTATTTAGCATAGCGCTATTTGTTTTCTGCAATGGTATTCTTGGGAGGAAACCCGTTCCGTGTTATACGGCGTAGTCCCTTGATTTACCTAACTTTAAAAAAAACAAAGATTAATAACTATTTTAGTTCTCACACCAGTCCCATGACTGACCTGGAGTTTATTGTTTTAACCTAAACTCTGGGTGCCCGTATTTTCCACGGGTAGCTAGTAGTTTTGGTTTTGCAGATTTATATTCACAGGATCCTAATTTACAGCTGGAACGATGCTCAGAAAGCTCTGTATCCGTGTATTACTTTCAGTTGTGCTTTGTATTGTTTTTCCGCTGCGATATATTTAAATGTAATTTAAATCTCTGATGTTTTTCTGTGTAATATTTATTCATACTCTGTATATTCTTGTATTCTGATGGAATTGTTGTAATATACAATGAAATGTTCTTCTGTCTGCGTTCTGTTGTGGCTAGTTCTCAAAGTATCCGCTATTTTCCTTACCAAGGAATGGGGGGCCTCATTCCAATTGGGAAAATAATGAATATTATAAAAGGAAATTCATGTGTTGAATATAAAAATAGTCATGTGTTGACGATGTTCATGTGTTGAAAATATTAGTGTGTTGAGTAAAATATTTTAACAATAAAATTTACGTCTTTATCATATTTAAAATTAGAACTACTTCACGGTGGAGTCTAATTGAAAATCAAACGATAGATACCATAATTTTATAAAATATTTTACATAACAAAAATAGTCGTGTGTTGAAAGAAATATAGATTTATGTGTTGAATAGAATATATATTCATTTGTTGTATAGAATAACGAATTTATTGAAATATATAAAGCCGTTTTGATTAGAGTTGCGCTATTTTGAAGTGAACGATATTGGTATCGATTTTATTCATTTTATAACGAATATTGAAAAGTGATTTCAAAATTTAATATTTTGAAATGAAATTCAAATTAAATTAGATTAAAATTCAAATTGAAATTTTATTGAATCAATTTGAAATGAATTCGAATCGAATAGAAAATGAATTCGATTCGAATTGAATAGAAAGTGAATTTGAATTCGTATTGAACATAAATGAATTCAAATTGAATTAAGTAGAAATTGAATTAAAAACGAATTGAAATCGTTTTGAATGAAATTTAAAACAAACTGAAATTGAATTGAAATCAATTTGAAATGAATTCGAATTGAATTGAAATCAAATAGATTTGAAAATGAATATAGTGTTGAAATGGTTTCGAAAACGAATTTAAAATGATTTATAAAATACGTTTTAAAAAAGGAAATCGACGAAATATATATATATATATATATATTATATATATATAATCGCCTGAATAGAGCGCGCCGCGCCGCGGTAGTTCGTGAATTTCGACCATTGACTTCGAATTGACGTTGCGGGAGATCCGACCATCGGATTCTCCTAAAACCGGAACCGTTGGGTTCGTATCGAAAAGAGCTTTCCAATGAATATTAGAAATTTGAAATCTAACGGTTGGATTTGGAATTATGTCCAAATCAAATTTGGAAAAGGTCGCCGTAAGTGCAGTTCGATGGCCGTTGATGGAAATCGACTGTACGTGCCTTGATAAAATTATTAAAAATATCTATAATTGTGTAAAATCATAAGAAATGATTTGGGAAAAATTGGGCTAAAAAATTCCACATTTGAAAGGATAAAAATATATTTTTATCGAAATGAACTAGTTTTGAACCAGAATTAAAATCAATTTATTTTTGGAATAAATAAATTGAATTTGAAAGTGATTTTAAAAATAAACAATATTCCCAATACGTGAATTGGAATGGAGATGAATCAAAATTATCTTCGGAAAATTCCGATGTTGGATTTCGTTACTATACAAATATTTTTATGGGAATTTGAAAGATATATTTTATATCGTTATTTCCAATACGATATTTGTTGGTTTCAGAATTTGATATTGAATATAAGCCGATATATTTTCTATTCAGAGCCTTGTATTTAATATCGAATGTGATATGGGTTTATCGTGAATCGTGTTTTATATGACATTGGTTCTTTAACCCAGTTAAAGGAAGGATATTGATTTTTGAAAAGATTGAAACTAAGTGGAGTTTTAATGAATCTTTAATTAGATTAAAAAGTGAATTGATAATTTAAATTATCAAATCTGAAAAGTGATCGAGAGTGGAGTACCGCCAGTTTTGCTCCAATGCAATAGTTAAATCTTTAATTAGATTTGAACGTGAAATGGTAATTAATTTTTACCGATAACACCGTGGTGTTAGATATGGTGTATCACCAGTTTTGCTCCATGGGATGAATAGGTTGGGATTGGGAAATAAAATAATAATTACTTCGGTGTGGTTCACTAATCCCGACTAGTTCGAAATGATATCCAAAGGAAGATTAAAGAATAAATTTAGAAGAATTTATCTTTGATAAAATTAATGGGAACCTATTCCCTAAGAATGTGATTTTGTGAATAAAAGAATATTTTGAATTGGAATGAGGCGTTTGTTATGTTTGTGTAACATTTGTTTATCATATACGTGGGTTATCCAGAAAGGCCGGGTTATACCCATTCTGAATAACCGATTCGACGAGATGTCGAAGATGAAGACGGTGGTTGAAGACCAGAAGTCTTCACATCGTCTGGGTGATTACTGATGATCTCGATTGGGCTGTACACCCAAGATGAGGGAAACAGTTGGTGATCGTCCAGACGTACTTGGAGATGGATGGATATGCGAGGAAAGTGCCTCCGGTTTCGTTCAGACCCAGAATGAACTTGTAAATGAACTGTGTGTCTGACATTGTATTTTATTCTGTGTTGATTGATCTCTATTAAATATACATCTGTTTGGCGGCAGAGAATTTATTCTCTTGCTTAACGCCCTTCTCTGAGACGTACGAGCTCAGAGGTTGTATATCGTTGGCCATCAGTCGCATGGAGTGAATTGCCAGTGTGGCACGCGTAAGTGGCAATTGATTAAGGCTTCTGTTGAAAAGCAAAGTCTTGTGGTTGATGATCAAAGCACGGCCTGTGTCGCATAGCTTTGTGTATAACGTGAATTTGCGAGCCTCACACCTCGGTATGAGTCAAAAATGGGAGAGTGATTGCAGGGAGAGCACGACGTTTCTTTGTAGCTAGGGTGGTGTCAGTGACCTACCAGCCCTGACATTTATATACTTTTCACCTGTGTGGTTGTTGGATACGAGGCGCCTCGGATATAGGTCTGTGAGGACCGGGAAACGTGTGTTCAGGAATAACTAATCCTCAAAAGTTAGAGAGGACCGGCCCTGAAGATCCAAGGATCAGAGTGGGGTCCTGGGACATTTGCTTGAGTGTCTCAAACGCGGAGAGGAGCTTTCCTCTTGCCTCGACTCATGATGGAATCCAATTTCCAATACGTGTGTTTCGGTTTTATTTGTAGAGCCTAGTATGGCGACATAGTAGATGGTAGTTATGCCGCCTATGATTGATACTTATGATTGAAAATTGTTTTGACACTATACACCTATAATAGTATCAAATGATTTGTTTTAAACGTATCAAGCATGCTTTGGTTGTTATAAGGTAAAAACCCAATCCTCCGGCTTGCGTTGCATTGTGTGATGGGACCTGGGTCTTATAACAGCTTCATTTTTCTTTATTTAGCATTACACTGCTTGTTTTGTGCACTGGTATTCTTGGGAGGAAACCCGTTCCGTGTTATACGGCGTAGTCCCTTGATTTACCTAACTTTAAAAATAAAGATTAATAACTGTTTTAGTTCTCACACCAGTCACATGACTGACCTGGAGTTTATTGTTTTAACCTAAACTCTGGGTGCCCCTATTTTCGACGTGGGCAGCTAGTAGTTTTGGTTTTGCAGATTTATATTCACAGGATCCTGATTAACAGCTGGAATGATGCTCGGAAAGCTCTGTATCTGTGTATCACTTCTAGTTGTGTTTTGTATATTTTTCCGCTGCTATGTAATTTATGTAATCTCTGATATTATTCGAATGTATTTTATTCATTTATGCTCAGTATATTCTTGTATCTGATGGAATTGTTGTAATAACAATGAAATGTTCTTCTGTGTGCGTTCTGATTTGTCCTGTTCTCAAAACGATCAGGGGTTCCGAACGGTCTTTGTCGGTTTAACGATCGATTCGGATCGAGCGAAATTCCTTGCCATCACAGTTGATATCGGAGCTTTGGTTTACAGAGCTCGAGAACAAGACACATTAGAACCAAACGAAAGAATTCATCAGATATTGGATTAGTAATATCCAATTAGAATGACTCGTTAGAGATAGGATCAGTAGTATCCTAGAACGAGTGTGAAGAGTATATATTTTTTTCAAATGAAAACAATATTGTTTTGAAAATTTAAATTGCTTTATACGTATTTGAATATTTATTTATTTTGAATATGGACAATCGAGTATATAAAGATTTCGCGTATACGCGTCATGAACGTATATTCGAAATTTTAATATACTGGATAGATATAGAATCACGCTCTAGTCGCCCGGAGGTGATGTTGATAATGACCATGGCATCATCAATATTTATGTTCGTGTTTCGAAGGTGTGATATCTATATATTTCCATTAGACTGGTGTGAGAACCAAAACTAATATAGATAGATTTATTGTTGTGAATTGGCATCAAAAACATGATTTTAGTGTATGTATCAAAATTAGGAATTTGGAACTCTAATTCACTAATTGATTGATGTTTGTGTTGTTTGTTTATTTCTTTAATAATTTTGAACCATTTAGCCTAATTTAATCGAATATTGAACTGTATTGAAAATTTGTCGCTTTTGCTTGCGTATACATGTACTTACATTGAACAGGTCATAGCAAGGAGGCTAGAGTAGAGAATAAAATTTGTTCGCCCGACAAATAGTTACATGTTTACTATAATTTACTGTTTTGTTTGGCTGATGATGATTTTATGAGCCGCTTGGCTTTTTCGTTTTCTTTTTGAGATCAGAAGGCCTATATGGCAATTTCGGGATTTTCCCGTGGCTCCCGGTGCAGGGGACGTTATGGCGAAATTTTTCGAAAATTTAGGGTGTTAGCCAAATTTTTGAAATTTTTGAAAATTCTCAGAAACTGAAAAGTTGGAGAATGGAAGCCAGATCGAACGTAGAGTTGATTAATCAAACCACTTTCGATTTTGTTCCTTTTCGGGGACGAAAAGTTTTAAGTGGGGGAGATTGTAACAACCCGAAAATCTGGGGCAGTTTAAAATTTTTATTTTGGCAATTTTAGCGAATTTTGAACATTTAAAATGGGTTATTTTAAATAATATCGACGAGAAAATTTATTTTGAAATGAATATAACGTATATATTATATACGTCGTCGTTAGAATATAAATAATTATATATAATTATAAATAGAATTTAAAATGGCGCGGTAGTTCGATAATTCGATTTCAAACTTCAATTGAATGTACCGGGTGCAAAACAATCCGGATTTTAGCGAAACCAAAAATAGTGAAATCTAATTGGGCATATCTTTCCGACGAATCCGAAAAATCGAAATTTCATAGCGGGAATCAAAAGATATGTCCAGTTGAAAATTCTGAATAGTCGCTATGGAATTCAGGCCCTTAAAAATGGAAATTTTGCAAACGACCTCGGATTTCGACGAAACCACTTTTGTTAGGTCCGTGATGTAAAATTATGTGAGCATTGCAAAGGAAAACACGTTTGACCAGTTTCAGTTGATTTTAATCGACTGGAAAATGGCCATTTTTCAAACGGTCTTAGAATTCGACGAAACTAGTTTTGTTAGGACCGTATCGTCGATACGAAGCTAGAAAATATTTTTCTAGAATTTTTAGAGTTTGTATGTGACCCCGGTAAATTGAAACGCGTGTTCAAATTCACTATATAGAGTTATATGTTGATTTTGACGAAAACTGATCGAAACAGTCGAATCAGCCTACGATACATATCCTATTGTGTTCGAAATGGGGGTAATTAGCTATGGACGACAGGCGGTGGGCCTCGTTTAGAGGTCGTATGTAAAAGTCAACTCCTTGAAATTAAAATAATAAAAAATTAAAAATTAAAACCTCTCTCCCCTTAAATCCCTCTGCCCCCCCCCGTTCTTATTCGATTCAACAGAAATTGAAAAAGAAAAAGAAAAACAAGTCGCTCCACCACCCTCGCCGATCGACGTGCCACCGCTCCCCAGACGTGCCGCCGCCGCTTCTTCCTTCCCCCCTCCCCTTCTCCTCCTCCATCTCTCTCTCCTCCTTCCTGCGAAAACCCCAACCCGCATCGCCCCTATCCCCTCAGTCCGACAGTGCACCCCCGCGTGGGCCCCTCCGACCTACCACCTTCCCTGACACGCAGCCCCACTGCCGACCCCTTATTTCCTCCTCTCCGATTAGGCCACGCCCCCGTAGCCCCAATCCAACGATCGCCACCGCACTGGAGGCCACACCACCTCCGACCAAATCCCGACTAGATCGGCAATGAAAGGTGATTTTTTTTAAGTTTTAAAAACAGTTTTTTTAGTAGCCTAGTTTAAAATCAGAAATTTTATATAAATTCGCTTTGGTTTAAAAATTAAAAATGTTATCTTTAGATAAGAAGTATGATTTTTAATTATACAAAGAATATGATTTTGTTTAGAGAAAGATGTGATCTTCATCAGAGGAAGGTTAAAAATATGATTTTTATATTTTGGAAAGTATAAAAATTCGATTTTTAATTTATAAAAGATATAAAAATATAATTTTTATATGAAAGGTTTTGAAATAGAAATAGTTAGAAAGACAAGATTTTTAAATAAACAAAGGTTGGATTTTTGATGAAGTAGCATAATAAAAATCTGATTTTTATTATATATACATTGAAATAAAGAGGTGATTTTTATAGTGATGAAATAAAGGTGAAATCTTTATATTTGAAAAGGTGAAATCTTTATATTTGAAAAGGTGAAATCTTTATATTTGAAAAGGAAAAATCTTTATGTATGGAATATCGTGATAAAAATAGAATTTTTATCTATATAGTAGCGATGTAAAAATAGAATTTTTATCTATATAGTAGCGATGTAAAAATAGAATTTTTATCTATATAGTAGCGATGCAAAAATAGAATTTTTATCTATATAGTAGCGGTGTGAAAATAGAATTTTTATCCATATAGCGTGATTATAAAAACAAGATTTTTATATACTGAATAGCGAAGTAAAAATTCGATTCTTATGTATTGAATAGTAAAGTAAAAATTCGATTTTCACATATGTAGAGAATACGGGCAACGAAGATGAAAAAAGGCGAGAACAGCGAAGACTTCTACAAAAGAAGAGTCGAGAGGATTGGATTAGCTATCGGTGAGAACTTCTCACTCTAAATTTCTTTTTCTGGTTATATATATATATATATATATATATATATATATATACTAGGATGCAGACGGTGCTTAGTAGCACCCGACACCCGTCATCCACAGACCATGGATGGCTTGTTTGTTTGATTGATGTGTTTTGAAAATTGTTTGTGATGTTGATGTGAAATCGATAATAAAATGTGGATGTGTTGAAATAAATTAATTATCGTTAAAAATATAATTTTTAACGTGAATGTGAATAAATCAATATTTATAAACAAATCTGCCGATTTGTTTATATACACTGATATTGATTGGGACGATAAATTTTACACATCGCCCCACTGCACGAATAAAAATGTGTGTTTGTTGATTTGAAACCCCACACGGGTGTTGGGATGATATTTGGGTACACTAATCCTAATTATTTAATTGTATGTCGATCGATTGGTCGATAGGCTGTGTAAGCGTTGATTATTTATATTTGATGCTTATGCAGTTGTGTGGTGCACCTTGGATGATGATTGATTGTTGATCGTTGCTATTATATACATGTGTTGTATGGAATCCATATAATTAACGTTATATGGTGATTGATTGGGCCGCATTCCAATTGGGAAAATAATGAATATTTTAAAAGGAAATTCATGTGTTGAATATAAAAATAGTCATGTGTTGACGATGTTCATGTGTTGAAAATATTAGTGTGTGGAGTAAAATATTTTAACAATAAAATTTACGTCTTTATCATATTTAAAATTAGAACTACTTCACGGTGGAGTCTAATTGAAAATCAAACGATAGATACCATAACTTTATAAAGTATTTTACATAACAAAAATAGTCGTGTGTTGAAAGAAATATAGATTCATGTGTTGAATAGAATATATATTCATTTGTTGAATAGAATAACGAATTTATTGAAATATATAAAGCCGTTTTGATTAGAGTTGCGCTATTTTAAAGTGAACGATATTGGTATCGATTTTGTTTGTTTTATAACGAATATTGAAATGTGATTTCAAAATTTAATATTTTGAAATGAAATTCAAATTAAATTAGATTAAAATTCAAATTGAAATTTTATTGAACCAATTTGAAATGAATTTGAATCGAATAGAAAATGAATTCGATTCGAATTGAATAGAAAGTGAATTTGAATTCGAATTGAACAGAAATGAATTCAAATTGAATTAAATAGAAATTGAATTAAAAAAGAATTGAAATCGTTTTGAATGAAATTTAAAACGAACTGAAATTGAATTGAAATCAATTTGAAATGTATTCGAATTGAATTGAAATCAAATCGATTTGAAAATGAATATAGTGTTGAAATGGTTTTGAAAACGAATTTAAAACGATTTATAAAATACGTTTGAAAAAAGGAAATCGACGAAATATATATATATATACACACACACACACACATATATATATATATATATATAATGGCCTGAATAGAACGCGCCGCGCCGTGGCAGTTCGTGAATTTCGACCATTGACTTCGAATTGACGTTGCGGGAGATCCGACCGTCGGATTCTCCTAAAACTGGAACCGTTGGGTTCGTATCGAAAAGAGCTTTCCAATGAATATTAGAAATTTAAAATCTAATGGTTGGATTTGGAATTATGTCCAAATCAAATTTGGAAAAGGTCGCCGAAAGTGCAGTTCGATGGCCGTTGATGGAAATCGATTGTACGGGCCTTGATAAAATTATTAAAAATATCTATAATTTGTGTAAAATCATAAGAAATGAGTTGGGAAAAATTGGGCTGAAAAATTCCACATTTGAAAGGATAAAAATATATTTTTATCGAAATGAACTAGTTTTGAACCAGAATTAAAATCAATTTATTTTTGAAATAAATAAATTGAATTTGAAAGTGATTTTAAAAATAATCAATATTCCCAATATGTGAATTGGAATGGAGATGAATTGAAATTATCTTCGGAATATTTCGATGTTGGATTTCGTGACTATACAAATATTGTTATGGGAATTTGAAAGATATATTTTATATCGTTATTTCCAATACGATATTTGTTGGTTTTAGAATTTGATATTGAATATAAGCCGATATATTTTCTATTCAGAGCCTTGTATTTAATATCGAATGTGATTTGGGTTTATCGTGAATCGTGTATTATATGACATTGGTTCTTTAACCCAGTTAAAGGCAGGATATTGATTTTTGAAAAGATTGAAACTAAGTGGAGTTTTAATGAAACTTTAATTAGATTAAAAAGTGAATTGATAATTTAAGTTATCAAATCTGAAGAGTGATCGAGAGTGGAGTACTACAAGTTTTGCTCCAATGCGATAGTTAAATCTTTAATTAGATTTGAACGTGAAATGGTAATTAATTTTTACCGATAACACTGTGGTGTTAAATATGGAGTATCACCAGTTTTGCTCCATGAGATGAATAGGTTGGGATTGGGAAATAAAATAATAATTACTTCGGTGTGGTTCGCTAATCCCGACTAGTTCGAAATGATATCCAAAGGAAGATTAAAGAATAAATTTAGAAGAATTTATCTTTGATAAAATTAATGGGAACCTATTCCCTAAGAATGTGATTTTGTGAATAAAAGAATATTCTGAATTGGAATGAGGCGTTTGTTGTGTTTGTGTAACATTTGTTTATCATATACGTGGGTTACCCAGAAAGGCCGGGTTATACCCATTCTGAATAACCGATTCGACGAGATGTCGAAGATGAAGATGGTGGTTGAAGACCGGAGGTCTTCACATCGTCTGGGTGATTACTGATGATCTCGATTGGGTTGTACACCCAAGATGAGGGAAACAGTTGGTGATCGTCCAGATGTACTTGGAGATGGATGGATATGCGAGGAAAGTGCCTCCAGTTTCGTTCAGACCCAGAACGAACTTTTAAATGAACTGTGTGTCTGACATTGGATTTTATTCTGTGTTGATTGATCTCTATTAAATATACATCTGTTTGGCGACAGAGAATTTATTCTCTTTCTTAACGCCCTTCTCTGAGACGTACGAGCTCAGAGGTTGTATATCGATGGCCATCAGTCGCATGGAGTGAATTGCCAGTGTGGCACGCATAAGTGGCAATTGATCAAGGCTTCTGTTGAAAAGCAAAGTCTTGTGGTTGATGATCGAAGCACGGCCTGTGTGGCGTAGCTTTGTGTATAACGTGAATTCGCGACCCTCACACCTCGGTATGAGTCAAAAACGGGAGAGTGACTACAGGGAGAGCACGACGTTTCTTTCTAGCTAGGGTGGGGTCAGTGACCTACCAACCCTGACATTTATATACTTTTCACCTGTGTGGTTGTTGGATACGAGGCGCCTCGGATATAGGTCTGTAAGGACCGGGAAACGTGTGTTCAGGAATAACTAATCCTCAAAAGTAAGAGAGGACCGGCCCTGAAGATCCAAGGATCAGAGTGGGGTCCTGGGACATTTGCTTGAGTGTCTCAAACGCGGAGAGGAGCTTCACCTTGCCTCGACTCATGATGGAATCCAATTTCCAATACGTGGGTTTCGATTTTATTTGTGGAGCCTAGTATGGCGACATAGTAGATGGTAGCTATGCCGCCTATGATTGATACTTATGATTGAAAATTGTTTTGACACTATACACATATAATAGTATCAATTGATTTGTTTTAAACGTATCAAGCATGCTTTGGCTGTTATAAGGTAAAAACCCTATCCTCTGGCTTGCGTTGCATTGTGTGATTGGACCTAGGTCTTATAACAGCTTCATTTTTCTTTATTTAGCATTGCGCTGCTTGTTTTATGCACAGGTATTCTTTGGAGGAACCCCGTTCCGTGTTATACGGCGTGGTCCCTTGATTTACCTAACTTTAAAAATAAAGATTAATAACTGTTTTAGTTCTCACACCAGTCACATGACTGACCTAGAGTTTATTGTTTTAACCTAAACTCTGGGTGCCCCTATTTTCGACACGGGCAGCTAGTAGTTTTGGTTTTGCAGATTTATATTCACAGGATCCTGATTAATAGCTGGAACGATGCTCGGAAAGCTCTGTATCCGTGTATCACTTCTAGTTGTGTTTTGTATATTTTTCCGCTGCTATGTAATTTATTGTAATCTCTGATATTATTCGAATGTATTTTATTCATTTATGCTCTGTATATTCTTGTATCTGATGGAATTGTTGTAATAACAATGAAATGTTCTTCTGTGTGCGTTGTGATTTGTCCTGTTCTCAAAACGATCAGGGGTTTCGAACGGTCTTTGTCGGTTTAACGATCGATTCAGATCGAGGGAAATTCCTTGCCGTCACAGTTTGATACCACGTTGTGACGACCCCATTTCCCCGTACTGACCACGGCAAGGTTAATCTTTGGGATATAACACTGAAACTGAAAATAGCAGAACAAAATTAAATAAATACAGCAGATAATGAACAATAGAATATACTGGATAAAAGTAATCATCAGAGTTACACAGTATACAGGATCATACTTAGTACAAATACAGTTCAACTATACATATATGTCCACAGCGGAAAAACAAACATAATGTTACAATAGGAGTTGAACAGCATAAAAAGAGATAAATGATAGAATCCATATTCAGCTCCAGCTATCCAGAAAGAACCAGCTAAACCTGAATACAAGGCTGCCCGTGTAAAAAAAGGGGCACCCGAGTTCGATAGTGAAACAAACTACGAGTCAGTCATGGGACTGGTATGAGAAATCTACTCAACACATTAATAATACGGCTAATCACAGGACCACGCCACTTTCGTGGAACGGGTTTACTCCATTGGATTGTCAATGCTTTAAAACAAATCATTCTTTTGAACATCGCTATGCTTTTTATAAAAATGAAGCCATTATAAGACTCAGTTCCCATCACGCAATGCAACGCAAATCGGAGGATAGAGTTTTAGCATATAATGGCCAAGATAAGATTGATACGAATAAAAAAAAGCATTTGATATTACTACTAGTGTTTATGTGTTTCAAAAACAATTTCAAATCATAACTATCAATCATAGATGGCATGGGTACCATATATCATGTCGCCATATATATATACAATCAAAATCGCACGATGTCGTATTTGGAAATTGGATTTTCGTCATGAACCAAGGCAAAAGATAGTCCTTACCGAATTCGAGACGCTCTAGCCCGTGTCTTAGGAACAGCCACAACTGCCCCTTGGATCGTCAGTGCCGGTCCACCGATGTGGATTATTATGCCTGAACAATATGTTTCCCAGCCCTATGGGGCGTCACTGAGCCAACGAATGGCTCCATCGGTCCCGGCTCGACGATATATCCGAGGCTCCTCGCAATCCATCATCTACATAAATAAAATGTCAGTCCGTGTAAAAACACTGACACAACTCCTAGCTAGAAGGAAACTCATGCCCTCCCTGAGGTCCTTCTCCCGTTTCTGGTTCATACCGGGGTGTGAGGCTCGCGAATTCACGTTATACACAAAGCTACGCCACACAGGCGGTGCTTTGATCATCATCACAAGACTTTTCTTTTCAACAGAAGCCCTGATCATTTACCACTTAGGCATGCCACACTAGCAATTCATGCCATGCGACTGATGTCCATCGATATACAACCTCTGAGCTCGTGTGTTTCAGAGAAGGGCGTTAAGTAAAAGAATAAATTCTCCGCCGCCAAACAGATGTATATTTAATAGAGATCAATCAACACAGAATAAAATCCAATGTCAGACACACAGTCCATTTACAAGTCCGTTCTGGGTCTGAACGAAACCGGAGGCACTTTCCTCGCATATCCATCCATCTCCAAGTACGTCTAGATGATCACCAACTGTTTCCCTCATCTTGGGTGTACAGCCCAATCGAGATCATCAGTAATCACCCAGACGATGTGAAGACTTCCGGTCTTCAACCACCATCTTCATCTTCGACATCTCGTCGAATCGGTTATTCAGAATGGGTATAACCCGGCCTTTCTGGATAACCCACGTATATGATAAACAAATGTTACACAAACACAACAAACGCCTCATTCCAATTCAGAATATTCTTTTATTCACAAAATCACATTCTTAGGGAATAGGTTCCCATTAATTTTATCAAAGATAAATTCTTCTAAATTTATTCTTTAATCTTCCTTTGGATATCATTTCGAACTAGTCGGGATTAGCGTACCACACCGAAGTAATTATTATTTTATTTCCCAATCCCAACCTATTCATCCCATGGAGCAAAACTGGTGATACTCCATATCTAACGCCACGGTGTTATCGGTAAAAATTAATTACCATTTCACGTTCAAATCTAATTAAAGATTTAACTATCGCATTGGAGCAAAACTGGTGGTACTCCACTCTCGATCACTTTTCAGATTTGATAATTTAAATTATCAATTCACTTTTAAATCTAATTAAAGATTTATTAAAACTCAACTTAGTTTCAATCTTTTCAAAAATCAATATCCTGCCTTTAACTGGGTTAAAGAACCAATGTCATATAAAACACGATTCACGATAAACCCAAATCACATTCGATATTAAATACAAGGCTCTGAATAGAAAATATATCGGCTTATATTCAATATCAAATTCTGAAACCAACAAATATCGTATTGGAAATAACGATATAAAATATATCTTTCAAATTCCCATAACAATATTTGTATAGTCACGAAATCCAACATCGAAATATTCCGAAGATAATTTCGATTCATCTCCATTCCAATTCACGTATTGGGAATATTGATTATTTTTAAACTCACTTTCAAATTCAATTTATTTATTTCAAAAATAAATAGATTTTAATTCTGGTTCAAAACTAGTTCAATTCGATAAAAATATATTTTTATCCTTTCAAATGTGGAATTTTTCAGCCTAATTTTTCCTAAATCATTTCTTATGATTCTACACAAATTATAGATATTTTTAATAATTTTAACAAGGCCCGTACAGTCGATTTCCATCAACGGCCATCGAACTGCACTTACGGCGACCTTTTCCAAATTTGATTTGGACATAATTCCAAATCCAACCATTAGATTTCAAATTTCAAATATTCATTGGAAAGCTCTTTCCGATACGAACCCAACGGTTCCGGTTTTAGGAGAATCCGACGGCCGGATCTCCCGCAACGTCAATTCGAAGTCAATGGTCGAAATTCACGAACTGCCGCGGCGCGGCGCGTTCTATTCAGGCCATTATATATATAATATATATATATATATATTTCGTCGATTTCCTTTTTTAAAACGTATTTTATAAATCGTTTTAAATTCGTTTTCAAAACCATTTCAACACTATATTCATTTTCAAATCGATTTGATTTCAATTCAATTCGAATTGATTTCAATTTGATTTCAGTTCGTTTAAAATTTCATTCAAAACGATTTCAATTCATTTTTAATTCAATTTCTATTTAATTCAATTTGAATTCATTTCTGTTCAATTCGAATTCAAATTCAATTTCTATTCAATTCAAAACTAATTCATTTTCTATTCGATTCGAATTCATTTCAAATTGATTCAATAAAATTTCAATTTGAATTTTAATCTAATTTAATTTGAATTTCATTTCAAAATATTAAATTTTGAAATCACTTTTCAATATTCGTTATAAAACGAATAAAATCGATACCAATATCGTTCACTTCAAAATAGCGCAACTCTAATCAAAACGGCTTTATATATTTCAATAAATTCGTTATTCTATTCAAGAAATGAATATATATTCTATTCAACACATGAATCTATATTTCTTTCAACACACGACTATTTTTGTTATGTAAAGTATTTTATAAAATTATGGTATCTACCGTTTGATTTTCAATTAGACTCCACCATGAAGTAGTTCTAATTTTAAATATGATAAAGACGTAAATTATATTGTTAAAATATTTTACTCAACACACTAATATTTTCAACACATGAACATCTTCAACACATGACTATTTTTACATTCAACACATGAATTTCCTTTTATAATATTCATTATTTTCCCAATTGGAATGAGGCCCAATCAATCACCATATAACATTAATTATATGGATTCCATACAACGCATGTATATAATAGCAACGATCAACAATCAATCATCATTCAAGGTGCACCACACAACTGCATAAGCATCAAATATAAATAATCAACACTTACACAGCCTGTCGATCAATCGATCGACATACAATTAAATAATTGGGATTAGTGTACCCAAATATCATCCCAACACCCGTATGGGGTTTCAAATCAACAAACACAAATTTTTTTTCGTGCAGTTGGGCGATGTGTAAAATTTATCGTCCCAATCAATATCAGTCAAATCAGTGTATATAAACAAATCGGCAGATTTGTTTATAAATATTTATTTATTCATATTCACGTTAACAATTATATTCTTAACGATAATTAATTTATTTCAACACATCCACATTTTATTATCGATTTCACATCAACATCACAAACAATTTTCACAACACATCAATCAAACAAACAAGCCATCCATGGTCTGTGGATGATGGGTGTCGGGTGCTACTAAGCACCATCTGCATCCTAGTATATATATATATATATATATATAACCAGAAAAAGAAATTTAGAGTGAGAAGTTCTCACTGATAGCTAATCCAATCCTCTCGAATCTTCTTTTGTAGAAGTCTTCGCTGTTCTCGCCTTTTGTCATCTTTGTTGCCCGTATTCTCTACATATGTGAAAATTGAATTTTTACTTTACTATTCAATACATAAAAATCGAATTTTTACTTCGCTATTCAATATATAAAAATCCTGTTTTTATAATCACGCTATATGGATAAAAATTCTATTTTCACACCGCTACTATATAGATAAAAATTCTATTTTTACATCGCTACTATATAGATAAAAATTCTATTTTTACATCGCTACTATATAGATAAAAATTCTATTTTTATCACGATATTCCATACATAAAGATTTTGCCTTTTCAAATATAAAGACTTCACCTTTTCAAATATAAAGATTTCACCTTTATTTCATTACTAAAAATCACCTCTTTATTTCAATGTATATATAATAAAAATCAGATTTTTATTATGCTACTTCATCAAAAATCCAACCTTTGTTTATTTAAAAATCTTGTCTTTCTAACTATTTCTATTTCAAAACCTTTCATATAAAAATTATATTTTTATATCCTCTATAAATTAAAAATCGGATTTTTATTCTTTCCAAAATATAAAAATCATATTTTTAACCTTCCTATGATGAAGATCACATCTTTCTCTAAACAAAATCATATTCTTTGTATAATTAAAAATCATACTTCTTATCTAAAGATAACATTTTTAATTTTTAAACCAAAGCGAATTTATATAAAATTTCTGATTTTAAACTAGGCTACTAAAAAAAACTGTTTTTAGAACTGAAAAAAAATCACCTTTCATTGCCGATCTAGCCGTGATTTGGTCGGAGGTGGTGTGGCCTCCAGTGCGGTGGCGATCGTTGGATTGGGGCTGTGGGGGCGTGGCCTAATAGGAGAGGAGAAAATAGGGGGTCGGCGGTGGGGCTGCGGGTCAGGGGAGGTGGCAGGTCGGAGGGGCCCACGCGGTGGTGCAGTGTCGGACGGAGGGGATAGGGGCGATGCGGGTTGGGGTTTTCGCAGGAAGGAGGAGAGAGAGATGGAGGAGGAGAAGGGGAGGGGGGAAGGAAGAAGCGGCGGCGGCACGTCTGGGGAGCGTCGGCGCGTCGATCGACGAGGGTGGTCGAGCGATTTGTTTTTTTTTCTTTTTTAATTTCTGTTGAATCGAATATGAACGGGTGGGGGGGGGGGGGCAGAGGGATTTAAGGGGAGAGAGGTTTTAATTTTTATTTTTTTAATTTTATTTTCCACCAAAAAGCAACTTTTATTTTTGACCTCAAAACGAAGCCCACCGCCTGTCGTCCATAGCTAATTACCCCCATTCCGAACCCAATGGAATATGTATCGCAAGCTGATTCGATCGTTTCGATCAGTTTCCGTTAAAATCAACATATAACTCTATATATTGAATTTGAACGCGCATTTCAATTTACCAGGATCACATACGAACTTTAAAAATTCCAGAAAAATATTTTCTAGCTTCGTATTGACGATACGGTCCAAACAAAACTAGTTTCGTCGAATTCCGAGACCGTTAGAAAAATTGGCCATTTTCCAGTCGATTAAAATCAACTAAAACTGGTCAAATGCGTTTTCCTTTGCCACGCTCACATATCGATTCGAAAAATTATGAAATTTGGAATCTAGCAATAACTTGACATGACAGATCCAACAAAAGTAGTTTCGTCGAAATCCGAGGTCGTTTGCAAAATGGCTATTTTTAAGGGCCTGAATTCCATAGCTACTATTCAGAATTTTCAACTGGACATATCTTTTGATTCCCGCTATGAAATTTCAATTTTTCGGATTCGTTGGAATGATATTCACAATTAGATCCTTTTATTTTTGGTTTCACTCAAATCTGGATTGTTTTGCACCCGGTACATTCAATTGAAGTTTGAAATCGAATTATCGAACTACCGCGCCATTTTCAATTCTATTTATAATTATACATAATTATTTATATTCTAGCGATGACGTATATAAATATATACGTTCGATTCTATTCAAAATAAATTTCTAGTCATTATTATTTAAAATAATCTATTTTAAATGTTCAAAATTCGCTAAAATTACCAAAATAAAAATTTTAAACTGGCCCGCATTTCCGGGTTATTACAATCTCCCCCACTTAAAACTTTTTGTTCCAGAAAAGGAACAAAGTCGAAAGTGGTTTGATTAATCAATTCTACGTTCGATCTGGCTTCCATTCTCCAACTTTTCAGTTTCTGAGAATTTTCAAATTCTTCAAAAATTTGGCTAACACCCGGAATTTTCGAAAAATTTCGCCATAACCTCCCATGCACCGGGAGCCACGGGAAAATCCCGAAATTGCCATATAGGCCTTCTGATCTCAAAAAGAAAAAGAAAACGCCAATCGGCTCATAAAATCATCATCACCCAAACAAAACAGTAAATTATAGTAAACATGTACCTATTTGTCGGGCAAACAAAGTTTATTCTTCGGCTCTAGCCTCCTTGCTTTGACCTGTTCAATGTAAGTACATGTATATGCAAGCAAATGCGACAAATTTTCAATACAGTTCAATATTCGGTTCAATTAGGCTAAATGGTTCAAAATTATTAAACAAATAAACAAACAACACAAACATCAATCAATTAGTGAATTAGAGTTCCAAATTCATAATTTTGATACATACACTAAAATCATGTTTTTGATGCCAATTCACAACAATAAATCTATCTATATTAGTTTTGGTTCTCACACTAGTCTAATGGAAATATATAGATATCACACCTTCGAAACACGAACATAAATATTGACGATGCCATGGTCATTATCAACATCACCTCCGGGCGACTAGAGCGTGATTCTATATCTATCCAGTATATTAAAATTTCGAATATACGTTCATGACGCGTATACGCGAAATCTTTATATACTCGATTGTCCAAATTCAAAGTAAATAAATAATCAAATACGTATAAAACGATTTAAATTTCAAAACAAAATTGTTTACATTTGAAAAATATACTCTTCACACTCATTCTAGGATACTACTGATCCTATCTCTAACGAGTCATTCTAATTGGATATTACTAATTTAGTATCTGATGAATTCTTTCGTATGGTTCTAATGTGTCTTGTTCTCAAGCTCTGTAAACCAAAGCTCTGATACCAACTGTGACAGCAAGGAATTTCGCTCGATCCGAATCGATCGTTAAACCGACAAAGACCATTCGAAACCCCTGATCGTTTTGAGAACAGGATAAATCAGAATGCACACAGAAGAACATTTCATTGTTATTACAACAATTCCATCAGATACAAGAATATACAGAGCATAAATGAATAAAATACATTCGAATAATATCAGAGATTACAATAAATTACATAGCAGCGGAAAAATATACAAAAAACAACTAGAAGTGATACACGGATACAGAGCTTTCCGAGCATCGTTCCAGCTGTTAATCAGGATCCTTTGAATATAAATCTGCAAAACCAAAACTACTAGCTGCCCGTGTCGAAAATAGGGGTACCCAGAGTTTAGGTTAAAACAATAAACTCCAGGTCAGTCATGCGACTGGTGTGAGAACTAAAACAGTTATTAATCTTTATTTTTAAAGTTAGGTAAATTAAGGGACCACGCCGTATAACACGGAACGGGTTTCCTCCCAAGAATACCAGTGCATAAAAAAAGCAGCGCAATGCTAAATAAAGAAAAATGAAGCTGTTATAAGACCCAGGTCCCATCACACAATGCAACGCAAGCCGGAGGATAGGGTTTTTACCTTATAACAGCCAAAGCATGCTTGATATGTTTAAAACAAATCATTTGATACTATTATAGGTGTATAGTGTCAAAACAATTTTCAATCATAAGTATCAATCATAGGCGGCATAGCTACCATCTACTATGTCGCCATACTAGGCTCTACAAATTAAACTGAAACACACGTATTGGAAATTGGATTCCATCATGAGTCGAGGCAAGGGGCAAGCTCCTCTCCGCGTTCGAGGCACTCTAGCAAATGCCCCAGGACCCCACTATGATCCTTGGATCTTCAGGGCCGGTCCTCTCTTACTATTGAGGATTAGTTATTCATGAACACACGTTTCCCGGTCCTTACAGACCTATATCCGAGGGGCCTCGTATCCAACAACCACATAGGTGAAAAGTATATAAATGTCAGGGCTGGTAGGTCACTGACACCACCCTAGCTAGAAAGAAACGTCGTGCTCTCCCTGCAGTTACTCTCCCGTTTTTGACTCATACCGAGGTGTGAGGCTCGCGAATTCACGTTATACACAAAGCTACACCACACAGGCCGTGCTTTGATCATCAACCACAAGACTTTGCTTTTCAACAGAAGCCTTGATCAATTGCCACTTACGCGTGCCACACTGGCAATTCACTCCATGCGACTGATGGCCAACGATATACAACCTCTGAGCTCGTACGTCATAGAGAAGGGCGTTAAGCAAGAGAATAAATTCTCTGCCGCCAAACAGATATATATTTAATAGAGATCAATCAACACAGAATAAAATCCAATGTCAGACACACAGTTCATTTACAAGTTCGTTCTGGGTCTGAACGAAACCGGAGGCACTTTCCTCGCATATCCATCCATCTCCAAGTACGTCTGGACGATCACCAACTGTTTTCCTCATCTTGGGTGTACAACCCAATCGAGATCATCAGTAATCACCCAGACGATGTGAAGACTTCCGGTCTTCAACCACCGTCTTCATCTTCGACATCTCGTCGAATCGGTTATTCAGAATTTGTAACACCCCGAAAATTCTATAACTGTGAAATTAACGAATTAAAGTATAATTAATTTGAAATCAAAGAACCAAGGGAAACGGGATACGCCATTGCGTTCGTCTCGGAAAAATACGCGAAATAGAGTCCGAGTTTTCGAAAAACGGAGTCCGTATGAAGGAGATATGGCCTTCGGAAGTTTTGAATTAAATTTAAAATTCAAACAGAATAAAATAATTAAAAATCGGGCCCAATGGGCCAGGGCGGATAAACACCCGCCTAGGCCACCCAGGTCGACTGGGCTGTCGACCTGGGCTACCCATGTCGACAGGGCTGTCGACAGCCCTGTCGACAGGGGTGTCGACCTGGTCGAGCCCAGTCAACCTGGCTGGCCAGGTCTGTGTTTGGTCGAATTTTTGTGGTCTGCTTTGTCATTAGGGCTAGGTGGCGGGTTCTTATTGGTCTCTCTATCTAATGAATGGCTATGATCAATCCAAGCAACATCAAGGGTCCTAATCAATTCCTAACCTCTATATAAACAACCCTAGACAAAACCCTAATCTATTCATTCAAAATTAAGAACATAGCCGCCATGTTGCTGAGGAACGACTAAGAGTAGCCGCCGACTAGAGAGAGAATTAGGAAGAAAGTTCTAAAGCCTAAAGCAATTCAAGTAACCTAAAGCCAATCAATTCGACAAAGGAATCATATCTCTTAATTAGAGAATTCGCCGCAACCATTGTAAGTAGAGTATTACTTTGGTATGAATAAACAATTGTATTGATTTGTATGCTTGAATTGGGATAATAAAGTAATTCATATTTGTGTAAAATTATGTTATTCATTATAAAGAACTACATGCGGTAGTTCTATGCAAGTATACGTTTGGAATATTGCGCAAATTATGTAATCTATGTTGAAGCTACATGTATGTAGTTGATTGAAATTCATGCGAGTTTGGGGCTTTGTTATTATGCCATCATGATGTATATTTTTGTGCATAAATCATTTTTGAAACAAGTTTGGTTGTTATAGTTCATATGAAACTATGTTGGAATTTTGACACCATAATCCATGTATTAAGTCATGCTTTTGCAAAACTTATGAATATGGCTAGGCTATGAATGATATTTGGCATAATTGAAATCTATGATTAAGTCTATCTTGTTTAAAAGAATTATATGATGACAAGGCTAGGTTAGACTCAAAAAAAACCCCTTTTTGCAAGTTTAAAGCAAACACCATGATTAGGAATATTTATGCATAAGTATATTTATACCATCGTTATGTGAATAGACTTAAACCATGATTAAGTTGAACTATGCTTTTGTGTTAGTAACAAAGTATCCCCTTTGTAAACGTGTAGAAACCTTATGAACATGACTTGTTTATGTTTATGCCATGAACAAATTGAACTTTATTTATGCCGTGCTTATGTTTGACATTATGCTATGCTTATGCTAGAAATATTTATGACATGCTTATGTTTGACATTATGCCTAAATAAGAATATAGGTTCATGTTGTAGTTAAACCTATGCAAGTTCACATGCTTTGATTCATGTCACCTGTGTTACCACCATGCAAGTACACCAATTTCTATTTTGTATTTCCAACGTCGTATTGCAAGTTCATGCGCTCACCTTCCCCTCTTTGTGTATACGCCATAAGCCTCCCCTTTTCGCATGGCTAAATTGGGCTTTAAAAGGCTAAGCCCAATATATATAAACGGACGTGTAAAACGGGGGAAAATAACGTTGGGTTAAAATTAATTAATAAATGAAAATATAAAATAGAAGGGCCTAAATTCAAGTATGGGTTGGGCCCGTGATTGGTGTAACCTTTACACCATTAACTTAATAATGGGCCGCAAATATTTACATATAAATAAAGAAGAATGTCAAGATATGTAAATGTAGAACATACGATGTGTTTAACCCGAGGTTGGATTGAGTTGTGATGTAAACCTGCCCGGAACCGCCCGGCTGTCCAGTAGTCACAACAATACCTATCCAATGTGGGAGGTTAAACATGGAGCCCAGTAAGGACCCGAGGTTAGACTGAGTTGTGGCGTAAGACTGCCCGGAACCAACCGGCAACAGGCAGCCACAACAATACCTGTCTAATGTGAGAGGTCAGGGCCTTAATAAGACAATTAAGGCTGAGTCAGGATTGATAGGATTAAGTGAACTAAAGACTTAATCAAAATGGAACATACTAAACTAAACGGACTGGTGGGGTTAGGTTAGAAAAACACTTAACCAACTTAGCATGTTGGCTAGAGATAGAAAACCTAGTAACGGGGGACCCTTTTCAGCAGTAACCCTAAAAGGTGTATCAGGATACCCTGAAACTAGGCAGGGTGGGGCACGATTACTGGGCTGATTGTAAGAGATCAAAGCGACGGCGGTGGTGTAGCAGTGTAGGTTCTAATGGAGTGCGGGCGTGCACACACTCCGGCGCAGAAAAAATAAGGCACTGGACACCAGTAGCATACCTGTGCACTCTAAGGTTGTGTCGGGTTGCCACTATGGGACTTGATACACCCCATGGTGGGACCAGCATAGGTAACTACAGACATCGGGGGCCGTAAGACACATGTAACTATGCGAGTAGGAGCCGATCATCATAGAATGGATCACATCACCCTGATATGGGGTGCCAGTTGGAAACTAGTTAAATGGGTTCAGAGATTAACATGGGGTACGATAGTATATTCGACCCTAGACAACTTAACCAAGTATATTGTGCTTGCCCACTTCCTGTTTATACTTATCATACCCAGTTCTTTATTCATAGACAAAATAGTACTAGACTTACTCAGGCTTTATGTCTGACTCTATTTTTCTTTCGTCTTCTTTCTTCCGTTTCCCCCCCCCCCCAGGTCCTCAGGGAGGGAACACAGCAGCTTGATCAGCCTTGACATCCAGCTTGAAGAAGAGAAATGTATTGCTTGGACTTTCCTGTTTTGAACTATGGCTTTTGGACAATCCACTATGGGGACTTTTGGCAGTTTATCTATGTTTTATTTATGCTTCTTTAAATCATGTACTCAAGACAGATTATGAAAATGTTATGCTATGTTTTTGGAAAGGATGTTGTTGTAACACGTATTTGACTTTATGAAATAAAAGTTTGTTGTTCTTCCGCTGTTTACAAATATGTGTTCTTATATCTGTCTTGTATATCTGTGACTTGTACTTATAAACCTCCACCAAAATTAGGGCATTCCCTTTGAGAGTGACCCTAATGGAGGTGGGGTGTTTCACTTGGTATCAGAGCATAGGTTTACCAGATAAGATAAAAAGTTTTGAAAAATTATTTTCAAAAAGGAAATTTAAAGAAGCATTTTTAAAAGAAAAATATTATTTTATTTTAAAAAGGCAAAGTCCACTCCCCAAAGCCATAGGTACTATCTCTTATCCTTCGTTTTGAATCTATCCTTTTTGTTTCAGCATGTCCCAAGAACTTAACTTGCCGGAAGGGGTACCAATACCTGGTTGGTTTAGACGGTTCTTAGAAGCAAGGGCCACTCAGCCAGGTCCTACCATTCCTCCTCCCCCAGCGGAGGGAAATCATCCAGCTGCAGCGGCACCTTTTCCTCCACCTCCTCCTCGGGGAAACACATTCGCTAAGATATGCAAAGATTTTAAAGCTATGGGAGGAAGGGATTTCCATGGAACTGAGTCCTTCGTGGCAGCTAGAAATTGGCTGAAAGAAACGGAGGACCTATTCATCATCTTTGAGGTAGAAGATAGACAAAAAGTACAACTGGCGGTATGGCTATTGAAGGGCGAGGCTTCCTACTGGTGGGAAGTCACTAATGCTGAAAGACCAGTGGAGACATGGGAGGACTTTAGGGCAAGGTTTGAGACCAAATTTCTCTCAGATGCGGAAAGAAGTTTGCAGTTGGAAAAATTCTTATTTCTTAAGCAAGGGAACAAGACGGTCAGAGAGTATGTGAATCAGTTCGATGAGCTGGCTAGGTTTGGGCTTGACCTAGTCAACACCCCGCACAAGAAGGCTCTCCGTTTCGTCAAAGGGTTAAATGAGCCATTACACAGTTTGGCCATGACCCATATACCCATGGGAGCCACGTATGAAAGATTGGTGCAAATGGCATTGCTGAATGAAGAGGATAAGGGCAAGAAGGAGACAAAGGCAGAAAGCTCTCAAGGGAAGAAAGAGGGTTTGCAGCCTAAAAAGACAGACTTTAAGAAAGGCGGGAAAGGCAACAAGGAGAAGAGGAAGTGCAATTTCTGTGGCAAAGTGGGGCACTTAGTAAAGGACTGCCGGAAAAAGAAGGCCAAGGAAAATGGTGGGTGCTTTTCTTGCGGTGAGATAGGCCACAGGGCTAAGGACTGCCCAAAGAAACGAGGACAGGGGCAGAGGGCTGGATCCACCCCAGGGGCACAGGTCCATGTGCTAGAAGCGCCACCTCTGCAACAGCGAGGTATAAATACTTCTGTAGAAAGTGTAGTTTATCTTTATGATCACCCCGTTCGCACTTTATTTGATTCTAGCGCATCACACTCCTTTATCTCGTCTGCTTTAGTAGAATCTCTGCACCTAAAAACTAGTATGGTAGAGGACCCCTTAATTGTTTCAAACCCAATTGGGGGCCCAGCTCATTTGTCTATGATCTGTGTGGGATTGAAAATTTCTATTCTAAGTGTAGAATTTCAATGTAGTGCCTTTGTTTGGGCTTTTCGGGGTATGGTTTGATTTTGGGTATGGATTGGCTATCCAGTAATGGGGCCATCCTTGATTGTGAGAAAAGGGTTGTTAGGCTCCTAACCCAGCTCGGTAATACATTGGAAATTTCTTGTAATCCCTCGTATGCGGTTATGCTTAGTTATCTTGAATCGCTAGACGCCTCTGTTGAAAATTTGCAATCAGTTAGAGTAGTCCGGGAATATCCGGATGTCTTCGAAGAGGTGAAGGGCTTACCTCCGAAGCGGGAAATAGACTTCCGCATATATCTTGTAGATAATGCAAAGCCCGTTGCGTTGCCCGTTAGACACATGGCTCCACGAGAAAGGAAAGAGCTCAGTAAACAGATTAAAGAGCTTCTAGAAAAGGGGTTCATTAGGAGGAGCATTTCAGAATGGGGCGCTCCAGTGGTGTTCGCTACAAAGGCGGATGGTTCACTCCGTCTATGTGTTGACTATAGGGAGCTCAACAAGCTAACGAAAAAGAATAGGCACCCTCTCCCTAGAATTGACGATTTATTTGACCAGCTTGTAGGGGCGTCTGTTTTCTCCCAACTCGATTTAGCAACCGGTTTTCATCAGCTAAGGGTGGCTGAAGATAGCATCGATAAAACGGCGTTCAGAACCCCAGACGGCTTCTTTGAATGGCTTGTCATGCCTTTCGGCTTGACAAATGCACCTGCTTACTTCGTGGACCTAATGAGTAGGGTATTTAGAGATTTCCTCAACAAATTCGTAGTGGTCTTCGTGGATGATATCCTTATCTTCTCAAAGAGTGAAGAGGAACATGCTCAACACCTAAGGGCAATCATGGAAACTTTGCGAGTCCATCAACTAAAAGCCAAGTTCTCCAAATGCCACTTTTGGAGAGAAGAGGTGAGGTTCCTTGGGCACATAGTATCCAAACAAGGGTTAGCAGTGGACCCTGCTAAAGTAGTGGCGGTACAGGACTGGAAGACACCAAGGAATGCGACTGAGGTCCGAAGCTTCCTAGGACTAGCGGGTTTCTATCGAAAATTTATAAGGGATTTTGCGAAAATCTCAGCTCCGCTCACGAAATTGACCAAGAAGAATCTAGTGTTCAATTGGGATTTGGATTGCGAGTTTGCTTTCCAACGACTGAAAAGGGCTCTTACAACAGCCCCAGTTTTGACGCTGCCGGATGGGAGCAAGATGTTCACTGTTTATACGGATGCATGTGGGACAGGGCTAGGCGCCGTCTTAATGCAAGAAGGAAGGGTAGTAGCTTATGGCGGGAGGCAGTTGAAGGTGCACGAAAAGAACTACCCAACCCACGATCTTGAGTTAGCCGCCATCGTCTTTGCACTCAAGTCTTGGCGACACTATCTCCTAGGTGAGAAGTTCGAACTTTACACTGACCATAAATCGTTGAAATATCTTTTCTCGCAGAAAGATCTTAACTTGAGGCAACAAAGGTGGATGGAGTTTCTTGCCTCGTACGATTTCGAAATCTCCTATACTCCGGGCAAAGGCAACGTAGTGGCAGATGCGTTGAGCCGAAAGAAATTGACCCTAAGCCCGTTGTTTGTTGAAAGACAAAGCCTAGAGTTTATAGCCAGTTTCGACTTTAGGCCTTCCTCCGATTTCGTACCGGGCTTGCTTGCATCTCTCGAAGTGCGCCCAACTTTGGTGGATTCGGTAGGGGCAGCACAACGCGAAGACCCTCAACTTGTGGAAATAATTGATAGGTTGATTATGGGTGAGACTTCAAGTCACCTCAACAGATACTCCATCGACGATAAGGGTTTGCTAAGGCGAGACGGAAGACTATGCGTCCCGCAGATAAAAGATTTAGTAAAGAAGGTTCTCGAGGAAGCACATCACTCCAAGATGACGATACACCCAGGCGGAGATAAAATGTACAAAGACATAAAGAGGACTTTCTTCTGGAACGGCATGAAAAAGGACGTGGCAGAATTCGTTTCTAAGTGCATGGTGTGCCAACAGGTTAAGGCGGAACAGAAAAAGCCTGGCGGACAGCTACATCCTCTGGAGGTCCCGCAGTGGAAGTGGGATAGCATCTCAATGGACTTCATCGATGGGCTGCCTAGGTCTAGGAGAGGCAACACTAGCATTTGGGTAATAGTGGATAGGCTTACTAAAAGCGCCCACTTTTTACCTGTCAAAAGTAAGAGAACTGCCTCATCCCTAGCATCACTTTACCTTAAGGAAATCGTTCGACTCCATGGAATACCGTCTAACATTGTTAGTGACCGAGACCCCATCTTCACCAGCGAGTTTTGGCGGAGTCTGCAAGAAGCAGTAGGAACGCAGTTATGCTTGAGCACAGCCTATCATCCGCAAACCGACGGCCAAACAGAGAGAGTGAACAGAGTTTTGGAAGACCTCTTAAGGCTATGCGTCCTCGACTTCGGAGGGACATGGGAAGACCACCTTCCTTTGGTGGAATTTGCCTACAACAACAGCTATCAAGCAACCATAGGAATGGCGCCCTTCGAATCTTTATATGGAAGACCGTGCCGATCGCCCACTTGTTGGTGGGAGTCCACTGATAAGCTTATACTTGGACCAGATATGATCCGAGAGACTTCAGAGAAAGTAGACTTAATACGAAGAAGGATGAAGACGGCCCAAGACAGACAAAAGTCCTACGCCGACAAAAGGAGAACCGACCTTGAATTTGAAGTCGGAGACAGAGTTTTTCTCAAGGTATCACCGCTAAGAAACGTTGTTCGTTTTGGAACCACAGGAAAGCTAGCACCAAGGTTCGTAGGGCCATTCCCTATTATCGAGAAGATTGGGAAAATGGCCTATAGATTAGAGCTACCCGAGAAGTTGGCTGGAGTCCACAACGTTTTTCACGTTTCACATCTCCGAAAATGTCTACATGAGTCTGCCGAGGTGGTAGAGCCAAATGTCCTAGAAGAGGCCGAAGTGGAGCGCGAAGCAACCATAAGAAAAGTTCCAACCTGCATATTAGGAACGGAAGTGAAGAAGCTACGCAACCGTGAAGTCAAGCTCGTCAAAGTTCAGTGGAGCGACGCCGAGGAAGACGCGACTTGGGAAACTGAAGCTAGAGTCCGTACAGCCTACCCTTTTCTGTTCGAGGGTACATCCTTGATCTTTCCTTTTCCTTAAGTTGCGCTTTTATCTATCTTTTTAGGTATATTTCCTCGACCGTATCTTTTAGATAGAATCTTTTTGGATGGAAACATGTGGTTGAAACATGTTATGGATGATGGTTGCATGTGGTTGCAAGTGGTTGCTAGTGGTTGCTCGTGGTTGCATATACACACACAATCTAGGTTTTAGATCGGCTCAGTCACTTCATATTGCATATGCATATATGTTTGCATTCATATGTGGTTGAATTTTTATGTGTTGTCATGTGGATGTTGCATCTGTATTGAATGATTGTGCACTCATGTAGAATCAAGAATAGGAAAATTTGCATACATAATGGAATCATGGCACTTACATAATTCGCATTAAGGAGGTCAACTGAATCAGTAGACCGCCTGATTTTGCATTTGATAAGTACATATACACACACACTTCGCATATGATCATGAAGCATTAGAAGTCTTTTAAGGACAATGGATGCTCGTGTTTGATGGATGAGTAGATGGATGATTGGATGTTAGGATATACATTCCTCCTAACTTGAAGATTTCGGGGACGAAATCCTTTTAAGTGGGGGAGAATGTAACACCCCGAAAATTCTATAACTGTGAAATTAACGAATTAAAGTATAATTAATTTGAAATCAAAGAACCAAGGGAAACGGGATACGCCATTGCGTTCGTCTCGGAAAAATACGCGAAATAGAGTCCGAGTTTTCGAAAAACGGGGTCCGTATGAAGGAGATATGGCCTTCGGAAGTTTTGAATTAAATTTAAAATTCAAACAGAATAAAATAATTAAAAATCGGGCCCAATGGGCCAGGGCGGATAAACACCCGCCTAGGCCACCCAGGTCGACTGGGCTGTCGACCTGGGCTACCCATGTCGACAGGGCTGTCGACAGCCCTGTCGACAGGGGTGTCGACCTGGTCGAGCCCAGTCAACCTGGCTGGCCAGGTCTGTGTTTGGTCGAATTTCTGTGGTCTGCTTTGTCATTAGGGCTAGGTGGCGGGTTCTTATTGGTCTCTCTATCTAATGAATGGCTATGATCAATCCAAGCAACATCAAGGGTCCTAATCAATTCCTAACCTCTATATAAACAACCCTAGACAAAACCCTAATCTATTCATTCAAAATTAAGAACATAGCCGCCATGTTGCTGAGGAACGACTAAGAGTAGCCGCCGACTAGAGAGAGAATTAGGAAGAAAGTTCTAAAGCCTAAAGCAATTCAAGTAACCTAAAGCCAATCAATTCGACAAAGGAATCATATCTCTTAATTAGAGAATTCGCCGCAACCATTGTAAGTAGAGTATTACTTTGGTATGAATAAACAATTGTATTGATTTGTATGCTTGAATTGGGATAATAAAGTAATTCATATTTGTGTAAAATTATGTTATTCATTATAAAGAACTACATGCGGTAGTTCTATGCAAGTATACGTTTGGAATATTGCGCAAATTATGTAATCTATGTTGAAGCTACATGTATGTAGTTGATTGAAATTCATGCGAGTTTGGGGCTTTGTTATTATGCCATCATGATGTATATTTTTGTGCATAAATCATTTTTGAAACAAGTTTGGTTGTTATAGTTCATATGAAACTATGTTGGAATTTTGACACCATAATCCATGTATTAAGTCATGCTTTTGCAAAACTTATGAATATGGCTAGGCTATGAATGATATTTGGCATAATTGAAATCTATGATTAAGTCTATCTTGTTTAAAAGAATTATATGATGACATGGCTAGGTTAGACTCAAAAAAAATCCCTTTTTGCAAGTTTAAAGCAAACACCATGATTAGGAATATTTATGCATAAGTATATTTATACCATCGTTATGTGAATAGACTTAAACCATGATTAAGTTGAACTATGCTTTTGTGTTAGTAACAAAGTATCCCCTTTGTAAACGTGTAGAAACCTTATGAACATGACTTGTTTATGTTTATGCCATGAACAAATTGAACTTTATTTATGCCGTGCTTATGTTTGACATTATGCTATGCTTATGCTAGAAATATTTATGACATGCTTATGTTTGACATTATGCCTAAATAAGAATATAGGTTCATGTTGTAGTTAAACCTATGCAAGTTCACATGCTTTGATTCATGTCACCTGTGTTACCACTATGCAAGTACACCAATTTCTATTTTGTATTTCCAACGTCGTATTGCAAGTTCATGCGCTCACCTTCCCCTCTTTGTGTATACGCCATAAGCCTCCCCTTTTCGCATGGCTAAATTGGGCTTTAAAAGGCTAAGCCCAATATATATAAACGGACGTGTAAAACGGGGGAAAATAACGTTGGGTTAAAATTAATTAATAAATGAAAATATAAAATAGAAGGGCCTAAATTCAAGTATGGGTTGGGCCCGTGATTGGTGTAACCTTTACACCATTAACTTAATAATGGGCCGCAAATATTTACATATAAATAAAGAAGAATGACAAGATATGTAAATGTAGAACATACGATGTGTTTAACCCGAGGTTGGATTGAGTTGTGATGTAAACCTGCCCGGAACCGCCCGGCTGTCCAGTAGTCACAACAATACCTATCCAATGTGGGAGGTTAAACATGGAGCCCAGTAAGGACCCGAGGTTAGACTGAGTTGTGGCGTAAGACTGCCCGGAACCAACCGGCAACAGGCAGCCACAACAATACCTGTCTAATGTGAGAGGTCAGGGCCTTAATAAGACAATTAAGGCTGAGTCAGGATTGATAGGATTAAGTGAACTAAAGACTTAATCAAAATGGAACATGCTAAACTAAACGGACTGGTGGGGTTAGGTTAGAAAAACACTTAACCAACTTAGCATGTTGGCTAGAGATAGAAAACCTAGTAACGGGGGACCCTTTTCAGCAGTAACCCTAAAAGGTGTATCAGGATACCCTGAAACTAGGCAGGGTGGGGCACGATTACTGGGCTGATTGTAAGAGGTCAAAGCGACGGCGGTGGTGTAGCAGTGTAGGTTCTAATGGAGTGCGGGCGTGCACACACTCCGGCGCAGAAAAAATAAGGCACTGGACACTAGCAGCATACCTGTGCACTCTAAGGTTGTGTCGGGTTGCCACTATGGGACTTGATACACCCCATGGTGGGACCAGCATAGGTAACTACAGACATCGGGGGCCGTAAGACACATGTAACTATGCGAGTAGGAGCCGATCATCATAGAATGGATCACATCACCCTGATATGGGGTGCCAGTTGGAAACTAGTTAAATGGGTTCAGAGATTAACATGGGGTACGATAGTATATTCGACCCTAGACAACTTAACCAAGTATATTGTGCTTGCCCACTTCCTGTTTATACTTATCATACCCAGTTCTTTATTCATAGACAAAATAGTACTAGACTTACTCAGGCTTTATGTCTGACTCTATTTTTCTTTCGTCTTCTTTCTTCCGTTTCCCCCCCCCCCCCAGGTCCTCAGGGAGGGAACACAGCAGCTTGATCAGCCTTGACATCCAGCTTGAAGAAGAGAAATGTATTGCTTGGACTTTCCTGTTTTGAACTATGGCTTTTGGACAATCCACTATGGGGACTTTTGGCAGTTTATCTATGTTTTATTTATGCTTCTTTAAATCATGTACTCAAGACAGATTATGAAAATGTTATGCTATGTTTTTGGAAAGGATGTTGTTGTAACACGTATTTGACTTTATGAAATAAAAGTTTGTTGTTCTTCCGCTGTTTACAAATATGTGTTCTTATATCTGTCTTGTATATCTGTGACTTGTACTTATAAACCTCCACCAAAATTAGGGCATTCCCTTTGAGAGTGACCCTAACGGAGGTGGGGTGTTTCAGAATTGGTATAACCCGGCCTTTCTAGATAACCCACGTATATGATAAACAAATGTTACACAAACACAACAAATGCCTCATTCCAATTCAGAATATTCTTTTATTCCCAAAATCACATTCTTATGGAATAGGTTCCCATTAATTTTATCAAAGATAAATTCTTCTAAATTTATTCTTTAGTCTTCCTTTGGATATCATTTCGAACTAGTCGGGATTAGCGAACCACATCGAAGTAATTATTATTTTATTTCCCAATCCCAACCTATTCATCCCATGGAGCAAAACTGGTGATACTCAATATCTAACACCACGGTGTAATCGGTAAAAATTAATTACCATTTCACGTTCAAATCTAATTAAATATTTAACTATCGCATTGGAGCAAAACTGGTGGTAATCCACTCTCGATCACTTTTCAGATTTGATAATTTAAATTATCAATTCACTTTTTAATCTAATAAAAGATTCATTAAAACTCCACTTAGTTTCAATCTTTTCAAAAATCAATATCCTGCCTTTAACTGGGTTAAAGAACCAATGTCATATAAAACACGATTCACGATAAACCCAAATCACATTCGATATTAAATACAAGGCTCTGAATAGAAAATATATCGGCTTATATTCAATATCAAATTCTGAAACCAACAAATATCGTATTGGAAATAACGATATAAAATATATCTTTCAAATTCCCATAACAATATTTGTATAGTCACGAAATCCAACATAGAAATATTCGGAAGATAATTTCGATTCATCTCCATTCCAATTCACGTATTGGGAATATTGATTATTTTTAAAATCACTTTCAAATCCAATTTATTTATTTCAAAAATAAATTGATTTTAATTCTGGTTCAAAACTAGTTCATTTCGATAAAAATATATTTTTATCCTTTCAAATGTGGAATTTTTCAGCCCATTTTTTTCCAAATCAATTCTAATGATTTTACACAAATTATAGATATTTTTAATAATTTTATCAAGGCCCGTACAGTCGATTTCCATCAACGGCCATCGAACTGCACTTACGGCGACCTTTTCCAAATTTGATTTGGACATAATTCCAAATCCAACCATTAGATTTCAAATTTCTAATATTCATTGGAAAGATCTTTTTGATACGAACCGAACGGTTCCGGTTTTAGGAGAATCCGACGGTCGGATCTCCCGCAACGTCAATTCGAAGTCAATGGTCGAAATTCACGAACTACCGTGGCGCGGCGCGTTCTATTCAGGCCATTATATATATAACATGTATATATATATATTATCGATTTCCTTTTTTAAAACGTATTTTATAAATCGTTTTAAATTCGTTTTCAAAACCATTTCCCCGTACTGACGGCGGCAAGGGTAATCTTTGGAATATAACACAGAAATAGAAAATAGCAGAACAAAATTAAATAAATACACCAGATAATGAACAATAGATTATACTGGATAAAAGTAATCATCAGAGTTAAACAGTATACAGGATCTTACTTAGTACAAATACAGTTCAACTATTCATAAATGTCTACAGCGGAAAATAAACATAATGTACAATAGGAGCTGAACAGCATAAAAAGAGATAAATGATAGAATCCATCTTCAGCTCCAGCTATCCAGAAAGAACCAGCTAAACCTGAATACAAGGCTGCCCGGGTAGAAAAAGGGGCACCCGAGTTTTAAAGTGAAACAAACTACGAGTCAGTCATGGGATTGGTATGAGAAATCTACTCAACACATTTAATATATAGCTAATCACAGGACCACGCCACTTTCGTGGAACGGGTTTACTCCATTGGATTGCCAGTGCTTTAAAACAAATCATTCTTTTGAACATCGCTATGCTTTTTATAAAAATGAAGCCATTATAAGACTCAGTTCCCATCACACAATGCAACGCAAACCGGAGGATAGAGTTTTACCTTATAATGGCCAAGATATGATTGATACGAATAAAACAAAAGCATTTGATATTACTAGTAGTGTTTATGTGTTTCAAAAACAATTTCAAATCATAACTATCAATCATAGACGGCATGGGTACCATATATCATGTCGCCATATATATATATACAAACAAAATCTCACGATGTCGTATTTGGAAATTGGATTTCCGTCATGAACCAAGGAAAAAGGATAGTCTTTACCGAATTCGAGACGCTCTAGCCCGTGTCTCAGGAACAGCCACAACTGCCCCTTGGATCGTCAGGGCCGGTCCACCGATGTGGATTATTATGCCTGAACAATACGTTTCCCCGCCCTATGGGGCGTCACTGAGCCAACGAATGGCTCCATCGGTCCCGGATCGAACGATATATCTGAGGCGCCTCGCAATCCATCATCCACATAAGTAAAATGTCAGGCCATGTAAAAACACCGACACAACTCCTAGCTAGAAGGAAACACATGCCCTCTCTAAGGTCCTTCTCCCGTTTTTGGCTCATACCGGGGAGTGAGGCTCGTGAATTCACGTTATACATAAAGCTACGCCACACAGGCGGTGCTTTGATCATCACCACAAGACTTTGCTTTTCAACAGAAGCCCTGATCATTTGCCACTTAGGCATGCCACACTAGCAATTCATGCCATGCGACTGATGTCCATCGATATACAATCTCTGAGCTCGTGCGTTTCAGAGAAGAGCGTTAAGCAAAAGAATAAATTCTCCGCCGCCAAACAGATGTATATTTAATAGAGATCAACCAACACAAAATAAAATCTAATGTCAGACACACAGTCCATTTACAAGTCCATTCTGGGTCTGAACGAAACCGGAGGCACTAAATACCTCGCAAACCAATCGATCACCACGTACATCTGGACGATCACCACTCATTATCCATATTTCGGGATGCCTCCCAATCAGGACCTCGATTACCATCCAAACGAGGTGAAGATCTCCGGTCTTCGACCACCGTCTTCATCTACGATTTCTTATCTTCGATTCGGTTATTCAGAATGGGTTAAACCCGGTCTTTCTAAGCAACTCGCGTATATAATAAACAAGTGGAACTCTAACATATACATGCATCATTCCAATTCATTAGTCACTAACCGTCAATCAGTAAGAGAACGATTTCCCAAATATTAAACCCGAAGGCCGAAACCAACATCAGATCAACACCCAGGAAACCATTCGACTTAGCCAACCTTCAGTTAATTTCTAAATCACATCCATATCGTTTATAATATTTTATAACGATCTATCGCCATTTTTATTTATTTTAAAATAGTCATTTTATTTAAAACGACGCTTCGGGCCATAACGCGACCGTGGCGCTGTTTTTCTTCAGATTTGATTTACGCATATCTAAAAATTTAACCGTTGGATCTTCACAAAATTTACATCATTAGAAAGATCTTTTCAAAACGAATCCAACGGTTCCAGTTTCGGGAAAATCCGACGGTCGGATCTCCCGAAACAATCGTTTGAAGTTTCGATTTCGAAATACGAACTGCAGCGTCGCTATTCGATTATATATAACTATATTTATATATAAATATAAATATAATCGATTTTGGCGCTGTTTTTCTTCAGATTTGAATTAAACATTCCAGACAATCCAACCGTTGGATTTTTACAAAGTTGGTGTCGTTGGAAAGATATTTCCAAGGCGGACCCAACGATTGCAATTTCAGGAAAATCCGATGGTCGGATCTCCCGGTATAATCGTTTGAAATCACGGTTTCAAAATACGAACTGCAGCGTCGTTATTCGATATATTTTAATTCTATTTATATATATATATATCGATTCTTTGATTTCAAAGCTACATTCTTTTCATTCATTTGATAAAAATGATATTTTTATCTAACTGTCTTCTATTTCAACACTTCACTATTTTTAACAATTCGTTTATATAATAAAAATGTGATTTTTATTGTAAAACAATTCATTTCAAAATACTATTATTTCGTATAGTTAATATAGGGGATAAAAATAGGATATTTATTGTAAAACAATTTATTTCAAAACAGGGTTATTTTAAATAGTTCATATAGATGATAAAAATGTGATTTTTATTATAAAAGAATTTATTTCAAAATATGAATACCATTCAACACATGAATTTCAATTCAACACATGAAGATTTTCTATAGTTTCTATATATAGATAAAAATGTGATTTTTATATTTAAGACACGAACACCATTCAACACATGAATTTCTATTCAACGAATGAATTTCGATTCGACACATGAAGGTTTTCTATAGTTTCTGTATATAGATAAAAATGTGATTTTTATATTTAAGACACGAACACCATTCAACACATGAATTTCTATTCAACGAATGAATATCGATTCAACACATGAAGGTTTTCTATTCAACGAATAAATATAGTTTCAGCAAATGAAAATAATTCAAACACATGAATATTATTCAAAATTTCGGCAGCATAACGGCAGGGTAGTTTAAACCGGGACCGTCCCTAGTACGGCTCCTCGCTCTACCTTAAAACCTCGCGGTTTTTGACAATGGGGAATCATGCATCTAGTTCGCACGTAGGCGGCATGTATATATTTACTTCATTTCCACAAACTAATCTTATGTGGTTTCAACCAAATATTTCTCAACCACAAATGGGTATTTTTCAACCACTAACAATCAATATCAACCACATACAATCCCAATCAACCATTCGCTATCAATCAATTTTCACACCAATCACAACCAATAAATATCGTCCATGGTTTGTGGACGAGGGGCGTATATATATATATATATATATATATATATATATATATATATATATATATAGCAATTCACTTCTATTACAACACATATATAATTTTTACAACGCATATATAACTTATACATCGAACGTACAACTTATACAACGCTTATGCAAGAGGTGTACAACGCTTATATAACTCATACATCGACTATATAATTTATACATCGTCGTTTTCCATATTGTTTATAAATTAAAATCTCACGTTGGGTTCCACTCCACCAAAAATAGCAGAAGGCTCAGAAAAATATGCGGTCTCTTCTAGAAGGTAGAAGACGTCCTCACGGTCACGATGTCTCCTGTTTCATCGAATTTCGTTAACACACTAAAAAGATATGATTTTTCAAAGTTTTGCAACACTTAACAGTGTTAAAATCATATAAAGGAATCACCTTCATCGTTGATTCAAACAAGGGTTTGAAATTTTCGCGAAATCCGAGTGATGTGGTGACGATCGGAGCGTGTGACGTGGAAGAGGGAGGAGATGCTTCTATTAATCATTGGAATATAACACATTAATCATCATTAGCAGATCACAGATAATAGCATAAACTGAAAATAGAATAATTTACACACATATGACCGCGGAATCATATAGATATCATCACATCAGAGAAGCACAGTACAGGATACAACTTAGTGCATAATGATACATAATTAGTCACCATCGCCTGAGGCGGAATCATACATAAAGGGTACACAAAATAAATATCAGTCTACATCGCCAATGGCGGAATCATAATATAGATACAATAATGGCGGAGAAAATCCAAGTCAGCACGGTGTAGTCAAGCCTCGCCATGAGTCAAAAGTGTGTCAGAGACCTGTAACTAGGCTGCCCGTGTGAAAATGAGGGCACCCAAGTTTGTATGGTGAAACAAACTACGAGTCAGTCATGGGACTGGTATGAGAAATCCACTTAACTTATTAACAACAATAATAAGGCAATCAAAGGACCACCCCACTTTCGCAGAACGGGTTTACTCCAATGAGTGCTAGTGCATGAAATACAGTAAATGATTAAATCATCGCAATGCTTTTTATAAAATGAAGCCACTATAAGACTCAGGTCCAATCACACAATGCAACGCAAGCCGGAGGATAGAGTTTTACCTTATAATGGCCAAAAATGCTTCATACGAATAAAACAAAAATGTTTGATATTATTACTAGTGTATATATGTTTCAAAAGCAAATTCAATCATAAATATCAATCCTAGGCGGCATAGCTACCATCTACTATGTCGCCATACTAGTAATACAATCACGTCCGCATATTTCGTATTGGAAATTGGATTCCTTCATGAGTCGAGGCAAGGGGCAAGCTCCTCTCCGATTCGAGGCACTCTAGCAAATGTCCCAGGACCCCACTATAATCCTTGGATCTTCAGGGTCGGTCCTCTCTTACTTTTGAGGATTAGTTATTCCTGACCACACATTTCCCGGTCCTTACAGACCTATATCCAGGCGCCTCGCATTCCAACAACCACACAGGTGAAAAGTATATATAATGTCAGGGCTGGTAGGTCACTGACACCACCTTAGCTAGAAAGAAACGTCGTGCTCTCCCTGCAGTCACTCTCCCGTTTTTGACTCATACTGAGGTGTGAGGCTCGCGAATTCACGTTATACACAAAACTACGTCACACAGACCATGCTTTGATCATCAACCACAAGACTTTGCTTTGCAACAGAAGCCTTGATCATATACCACTTAGGCGTGCCACATGGAAATCCACCCCATGCGACTGATTTCTGTCAATACATAACCTCTGAGCTCGTACGTCTCAGAGAAGGGCGTTAAGCAAGAGAATAAATTCTCCGCCGTGAAACAGATATATATTTAACAGAGATCAATCAACACAGAACAAAATCCAATGTCAGACACACAGTCCATTTACAAGTCCGTTCTGGGTCTAAACGAAACCGGAGGCACCAATTCCTTGCATATCCGTACAATCAACAGTATGTTTGGACGGCTACTACTTCAGTTCCTTCATGGTAGCTACTCCAATCACGAGCATCAGTAGCGCCCATCCATCCAATGTGAAGATCGTCGGTCTTCAACCGTCTTCGACTCTTCGACTTCTCAACGTCGATCGATTATCTGAAATGAGAAGAACTCGGCCTTTTCAAATAATCCACGTATATTTAGATTTTCAAATCATTTATTCACATTTTGGACTATTCAACATTCACATTTCAGTTCTTTAGTTATAGTTTTCATGTCAAATACATTCAACCATCACATATCAAGCAAACACAACAAAATTGGTTTATTTCCACTCTATATCGTCTATAGTATTTTATAATGATATATCGCCATTTTTATATAATTTAAAATGGCCATATTTAATTAAACGGCGTTTCAAGTCGTGTCGATGCACTGGCACTGTTTTTCACTAATTTTGTTTTACACATATCTGAAAATCTAACCGTTGGATCTTCACAAATTTTATATCATTAGGAAGGTCATTTCAAAACGAATCCAACAGTTTCAGTTTTGGGAAAATCTGACGGTCGGATCTTCCACACTAGCCATTTGAAGTTACGATTTCAATTTACGAACTGCAGCGTCTTTATTCGATTTAATTTAATTATATTTATATATATATAAATATAATTGTTTCTGGCGCTGTTTTTCATCAGATTTGAATTAAACATTCCAGAAAATCCAACCGTCGGATCTTCACAAAGTTGGTGCCGTTGGAAAGATATTTCCAAGGCGAACCCAACGGTTGCGGTTTCGGGAAAATCCAATGGTCGGATTTCCCGCACTAGTCGTTTGAAATCACGGTTTCAAAACACGAACTGCGCGGCCATGTTTCGTTTTAATTTTATTTATATTTATATAAATATAGTTCAATCCAAAAATTCCTATATCGCTTTCATTTAATTATTTCAATAACGCCTTTAAATTTTGGAAAATTTCGCCATAACCTCCTTTGTACGGGAGGGGCTGAGAAAATTCCCAAATTGCCACACGGGCGTCTCATGTCAAAAAGAAAAAGAAAAAGCCAAGCGGCTAGCCAATAGGCTCATAAAATCATCACCCAAGCAAAACAGTAAATGTGTACCTATTTGTCGGGCACAAAATTTTATTCCACTTCTCTAGCCCCTTTGCTATAACCTGTTCAATAAATATGCATGTACATATATACAATTTTTATCACTTATCATTTTCCATTCAACTTCATATTTGATTTACTTTGGTTTAAAAACACCATTCATTCTAATGTTGCATGCATAGGCTAAAATCATATCATTAGCTAATTGATGTATATTTCAACTCATGCACATTTATTTGAACAAGTGGCTATTTTTAACACTTCACATTTCAAAGATGATAATTTTGGCGAACTAAAATAGATTTCAACACATGACTATTTTATTTAGTTCCTATGCATGTTAAAAATAATATTTCTTCACAAATATGTATTTCAACGTCCGCATATCTTTAGCATACCACATATATGATAAAAATGATATTTTTATCATTTAAAATATTTATTCGACAAATGGATGTTTTCAACACTTCATAGTTTCAATAAAAATGTAATTTTTATCGTTCGATCTTTTTATTCAACACATGAATTTTTCCACTGCACACACTTCTCAACACATGAGCATTTCCACACATGGATATTTTATTTATGTTGTTCATATTAGAAAGATGGAATTTTTATTGTTTAAACTATTTATATAAGGCGAATATTTTTCATACTTCATATATATTTTAAAATGTGATTTTTATTGTTTATACACTTCATTCATTCACAAATGAATTTAATTTTCACACATCACTTTTCAACACATGAACGATTCCACACATGGATATAGTTTCAACATATGACTTTAATTTTAATGCATGAAGATAATTTCAACATATGAAAATTATTCTAACACATAAAGATTATTCAAAATTTCGGCAGCATAACGGCAGGGTAGTTAAAACCGGCACCGTCCCTAGTACGGCTCCTCGCTCTACCTTAAAACCTCGCGGTTTTTGAGAATGGAGATTCATGCATCTAATTCGCACGCATGCGGCATGTTTATTTTTTTTTTCCACAAATATTTCCAATTCATTTCAATCACCAATGGGTATTTTTCAACCACAACCAAACAATATCATCCACAAACAATTATTCAACCATTCGTATTTTTCATCCAATATCTCACACCAATTCACAACAATAAATATCGTCCATGGTTTGTGGACGAGGGGAGTATATATATATATATATTATAATTGCTATATTTCACTTGCATTTCAACAAATATATCAATTATTCTATGCATGTATAATTCATACTTCGCTTATATAGCTTACACCACGCATGTACATGAGGTATACAACACGTGTGTAATTTATATTTCGCTAATATAATTTATACACGACATTTTCCATTTAAATTTATTTAATTAAGATTTCTCACATTGGTTTTCGGAGTGCTAAAAATCGTAGATGACTCAGAAAAATCCGCGGCTTCTTCTATGTGGTAGAGAGCTTCCTTGCGGTCCCGATGTTTCCTGTTTCATCGAATTTCGTCAACACACCAAAAAGATATGATTTTTCAAAGTGCAAACATCAAAAAGAACTCACCTTTCACGAAGGTTCAAAACTAGGTTTGCGGTTTTCGCGAGAACCGGGGCACGAGGGGATGATCGGCGAGTTGGACGTGGAAGAGGGAGGAGAGGGCTATCTGTCGGTGGTGGTTTGGTGGCGTTCGGTGGTCGGGATCGGCGGCGGCGGCGCTGGGAAGGTCGGGACTTTTTGGGCTCGATTCGGGCGGAGGAGGGGTCGGTCGGGGACGTGGTGGGGTCGGATTTGAAGGGGAGGCGGAGGCGCGTCGAGGGGTGGCGGTGGCGGAGGCTGGAAGCGGCGGAGGCGAACGGAAAATGGGCTGGAAGGTTGGAAGACGGTGATCGTCCAGATCGAGGGTTTCAGAGATTTTTTTATTTTTATTTTTAATGAATGGTGAAATATGATTGGTCGATGGTTTTATTATATTTTTAAATAGTGTTTTCTCCAACGAACTCCTTTTTAAACCCAACGACTGTCGCCCCTAGCTTAATACCCCCATCCCGGACACAATAGGATATGTTTCGTAGGCCAATTCGACTGTTACAGTCAGTTATTTTTCAAATTAAAGTATAAAACATTTAATTTTTAACTTTGAACGTACATTTCAATTTGCCAGGGCCACAAACTGATTCGAAAAGTTCCAAAAAAATAAATCTAGCTATGTTTTGATGCTACGGTCCCAACAAAACTAGTTTCGTCGAATTCTGAGATCGTTTGAAAAATGGCCATTTTCTGGTCGATCCAATTTAACAGAAATTGACCAAACACATTTTCTTTTGCCACGCTCACATACTAGCTTCAAAAATTATGAAATTTGAAACCTAACAATAGTTTGACATCTCGGACCCAACAAAAGTGGTTTCGTCGAATTTCGAGGTCGTATGCAAAATATCAATTTTCCAGGGCTACATATTCTATATAGCGACCTTTCTGAAAATTCATTCGGCCATAACTTTTGATTCCCCTTATGAAATTTTGATTTTTCAGATTCGTTAGAAAGGTATTGACTAACAGATTTAAATATTTTTTGTTTCACTAAAATCCGTTATATTTTCCACCCTTCACAGTCAGTCAAAGTTTGAATTCAAATCTTCAAACTGGCTCACTTTTTCTAATTCACTATTTTATTGAAATATTCTATTTCAATTGTTAAAATTCCTTTGAAATCACCAATTTAAAAATTTTAAATTGGCTCTTATTTTCCGGGTTATTACAATCTCCCCCACTTAAAACTTTTCGTCCTCGAAAAGGGAACAACAGTAAAGTAGGAAACGAAATGTAAATGCAAAGTATTGTAAAGGTACCTTGCACCAGAGTTAGTCAGAGATATCCACTCTGCATTTGGGGTAAGCTTGCTTAATGCTTTCCTCAGTCTCCCAAGTACAGTCTCTAGGATCACTGCTCCACTGCACTTTAACTAAATGAACCCTTTTGCTTCTTAGTTCTCAAGTTTCTTTGCCAACAATCTTTAATGGCTCTCTTCTGTGTGCTAATTCTGGAGTTAAGTCTATATCCTGTTGCGCTGCTTCTTCTACAACAAGATCTGGATCATGCACATGTCTTCTAATTTGAGATACGTGAAATACATCGTGCACTCCAGGTAACCAATCTGGTAATTGAACCCTATAAGCAAGAGTTCCAATTCGTTCAAGTATAGGGAAGGGACTAATAAATCTCGGTGCCAACTTCCCTGTTTTTCCAAATTTGATTACTCCTCTCATCGGAGAAACCTTCAAATAAACATGGTCACCAACAGCAAATGTCAAATCTCGTCTTCTAGAATCTGCATAACTTTTCTGTCGGCTTTGCGCGGTTCTCAAACGCTTTTTGATGAAGTCGACTTTATCAGATGCTTCTCTAATCATATCGGGTCCTAACACAAGTCTGTTGCCAGGTTCTACCCAACATGCTGGAGATCTGCACGGTCTGCCATATAATGCTTCAAATGGCGACATTCCCAAGCTTGCTTGATAACTATTGTTATATGAGAATTCTGCCAAACGCAAATGATCTTCCCATGACCCACCAAAATCGATTATACAAGCCCGCAATAAATCTTCTAGAATTCTATTCACCCGCTCAGTTTGGCCATCTGTTTGAGGGTGATAAGCGGTGCTCATATTTAGTTTCGTTCCCAATTCTGTCTGGAAAGCTTCCCAGAATTTGCTAGCAAATATCGGGTCTCTATCACTGACTATGTTGATGGGAATTCCATGAAGCTTAACGATTTCTTCGAAATATATCTGTGCTAGACTTTGAGCGGTTCTATTGGATCTGACAGGTAATAATGGGCAGTCTTCGTGAAGCGATCTACGATTACCCAAATTCTGTCATTACCTTTCCTGGTTCGCGGCAAGCCATCTATGAAATCCATGGAAATCTGTTCCCATTTCCAACTTGGGACTTCCAACGGTTGCAACAATCCAGCTAGCTTCTGTTGGTCGCTCTTGACCAATTGACAAGTAGGGCATCTGCTAACGTACAAAGAAATATCCCTTTTCATTGCCTTCCACCAGAAAGTGCGTTTGATATCGTTGTACATTTTACTCACACCTGGATGGATGCAAAATTGAATTTATGGCATTCGTTTAACACTTATCTTCGAAGGCCTGGAATATTTGGGATGCAAATCCTATTATTCAACCTGGGAACCCCCTTGTTGTCAATACGGAAACTCGTGGTCTCATCTTCCTTGACCCTCTGACTGATTCTCTGAATGAATTCATCGTCTTTTTGAAGGGCTGAAATCCTATCAATCAATCCAGGCGTAATTATAAGAATGGCAATGATTGCGGTTTTCCTACTAAGCGCATCCGCTACAACGTTAGCCTTCCCCGGCGTATACAGGATATCAAGATCATACGCTGCAAGAAATTATAGCCAACGCTACTGTCTCAAATTCAAATCTTTCTGGGTTTATAAATACTTCAATGATTGATGATCTGTGTACAGTATAAATTTTTCGCCCAATAAATAATGCCTCCAGATTTTCAATGCAAAAACGATGGCTAGCAACTCAAGATCATGAGTCACATAATTCTTCTCATGTGGTTTCAGTTGGCGGCTTGCATAAGCGACTACTTGGCCTCTTTGCATTAACACTGCACCAAGACCTCTAATAGAAGCATCTGCCCAAACCGTTAAATCCTGATTGCCATCAATAATGGTCAACACTGGAGCAGTTGTCAGTTTCGATTTCAATTACTGGAAAGCTTCTTCACAGTCGTAAGTCCACTTAAACTTCTCATGTTTCTTCGTGAGCTTCGTTAACGGACCGGATATCTTCGAAACCTGGCTCTGATACCAACTGTGACGAAAAGGAATTCCGCTCGATCCGAATCAGTCGCTAAAATGATCTAGACCGTTCGAAACGCCTGATCGTTTTGAGAACACGACAAAATAGAACGCGGACGGAAGAACATTTCATTGTATATTACAACAATACCATCAGAATACAAGAATATACAGAGTATGTATGAATATAACATAGAAATATCATAGATTTAAATTACATTTAAATACATAGCAGTGGAAAATAATGCAATACACAACTGAAGGAGATATACGGATACAAAGCTTTCCGGATATCGTTCCAGTTGTAAACCAGGATCCTATGAATATAAATCTGCAAAACCAAAACTACTAGCTGCCCGTGTCAAAATAAGGGCACCCAGAGTTTAGGTTAAAACAATAAACTCCAGGTCAGTCATGGGACTGGTGTGAGAACTAAAACAGTTATTTATCTTTACTTTAAATCAGATATATCAAGGGACCACGCCGCTAACGCGGAACGGGTTTCCTCCCAAGAATACCAGTGCATAAAACAAACAGCGCAATGCTAAATAAAGAAAAATGAAGCTGTTACAAGACCCAGGTCCTATCACACAATGCAACGCAAGCCGGGGGATAGTGTTTTCCCTTATAACAGCCAAAGAATGCTTGATACGTTTTAAAATAAATCATTTGATACTATTATCAGTGTATAGTGTATAAAACAACTTCAAATCATAAGTATCAATCATAGGCGGTATGGGTACCATATATCATGTCTCCATACTTGTTCTACATTTAAAACCGCAAAATCACGTATTTGGAAATTGGATTTCCATCTATGAACCGAGGCAAGGGATCGTCCTCAACCGATTTGAGACGCTCTAGCCCGTGTCTCAGGAACAGCCGCAACTGCCCCCGGGGTCGTCAGGGCCGGTCCACCAATGTGGATTATTATGCCTGAACAATACGTCTCCCCGTCCTTTGGGGCGTCAATGAGCCAAAAAAATGACTCCATCGGACCCGGATCGTCTGATCAAACCGAGGCGCCTCGCAATAGCAACAACCACATAAGTCAAACTCGTCAGGGCGTGTAAAACCACTGACGCCACTTCTAACTAGAAAGAAACGCATGTCCTCCCTGATGTCCGTCTCCCGTTTTTGGTTCATACCGGGTGTGAAACTCGCGAAGTATACGTTACACAAAGCTACGCCACAAAGGCCGTGCTTTGATCATCAACCACAAGACTTTGCTTTTCAATAGAAGCCTTGATCATTCGCCACTTAGGCATGCCACACAGGCAATTCACCCTATGCGTTTGATATCCATCAGTATATAACCCCTGAGCTCGTACGTCTCAGAGAAGGGCGTTAAGCAAGAGAATAAATTCTCCACCGCCAAACAGATATATATTTAATAGAAATCAATCACACAGACTAAAATCCAATGTCTGACACACAGTCGATTTACAAGTCCGTTCTGGGTCTGAACGAAACCGGAGGCACCTAGTACCCCGCATATCCATCGATCTCCAAGTACGTCTGGACGATAACCGACTATTTCCATCTTCTTGGGTGTACATCCCAATCAATATCATCAGTAATCACCCAAACAACGTGAAGACCTCTAGTCTTCGACCACCGTCTTCATCTTCGACTTTTCGTCGTATCAGTTACTCAGAATGGGATAAACCCGGTCTTTCCGAATAACTCGCATATATTTTAAATAAGTGTTACACAAACACAACATACGCCTCATTCCAATTCATCAGTCACTAACCGTAAATTAATCAAGAGAATAATCCCCCAAATATTAACCTCGAAGGCCGAAACCAACATCAGATCAATACCCAGGAAATCACTCTGCTTAGCCAACCTACAGCTAGTTTCTAAATTTCACATTCTTAGGGAAAGGTTCCCATTAATTTTATCAGAGATAAATCCTTTAAATTTATTCTTTAATCTACTTTTGAATATCAATTCAAACTAGTCGGGATTAGCGAACCTTACCGAAGTAATCATTTATTTTATTTCCCAATCCCAACCTATTCATCCTATGAAGTAAAATGGGTCTTACTTCATATCTAACACCACGGTGTTATCGGTAAATTTAATTACCATTTCACGTTTAATTCTAATTAAAGATTTAACTATCGCCTAGAGCAAAACTGGTGATACTCCATTCCCGATCATTTCAATCTAATTAAAGATTCATTAAAACTCCACTAATCTTTGACTGGGTTAAAGAATCAGTGTCATTTAAAACACAGTTCACGATAAACCCAAAATCACATCACATTTCAATCAGTTCCTAACCGTAAATTAATCAAGTGAGCAATTCCCTAAGTATTAACCCCGAAGGCCGAAACCAACATCAGATCAATACCCCAGAAATCGTTCAACTTAACTAATCTCCGGTTAGTTTCTGATTTTCTTAACTTCCTTGGGTCTAAGAACAGTATTATTGAAGATACCGTTCACGACAACCCAAAATCACATTTCATTAATTATCATTTTAAAGAACAAGTGTTATTTAAAACACGGCTCACGATAAACCCAAAAATCAATACCAATTCAATTCCAATTAAATATCATTTAATTGGTACACTTCATTAAATCTAAATAAAAAGATTTGATCTTTTTCTCAACTGGGTTCAAGAACAGTGTTAATGAAGACACCATTCACGACAAACCCAAATCACATTTGATATTAAATACAAGGCTCTGAATAGAAAATATACCGGCTTATATTCAATATCAAATTCTACGACCAACAAATATCATATTGGAAATAACGATATAAATGTATCTTTCAAATTCCCATAACCATATCTGTATCATCACGAAATCCAACTTCGAAATATTCCAAAGACAATTTCGATTCAAATCTATTCCAATTCAATTATTGGAAATTCTGGTTATTTTCAAATCCAATTTATTTATTTAAAAATAAATAGAATTATAATTCTAGTTCAAAACTAGTTCATTTCGATAAAAATCTATTTTTATGTTTTCAAATATGGAGTTTTTCATCCCAAATTTTCCCAAATCATTTCTTATGATTTTACTTAAATTATTTATATTTTTAATAATTTTATCAAGGCCCGTACAGTCGATTTCCATCAATGGCCATCGAACTGCACTTACAGCGACCATTTCCAAATTTGATTTGGACATAATTCGAAATTCAACCGTTAGATTTCTAATTTATAATATTCGTTAGAGAGCTCTTTTCGATACAAACCCAACGGTTCCGGTTTTAGGAGAATCCAACGGTCGGATCTCCCGCGATATCCGTTCGAAGTCAATGGTCGAAATTCGCGAACTGCCGCGGCGCGGCACATTCTATTCAGGCCATTATATTATATATATAATATATACTTCGTCGATTTCCTTTTAAAACGTATTTTTATAATTCGTTTTAAATTCGTTTTCAAAACTATTTCAACTTCATTTCTAATTCAAATCAAAATTGAATTTTTCCTTATAAATTCGTTTTAAATTCATTTCAAATTGATTTCAATTCAAATGGATTTCTAATTAAATTTCAGTTCGTTTTCAATTCAATTTGAATTCAATTCCTTTCGATTTCAATTCGGATTCAATTCTATTCAATTTAATTCGAATTTCAATTCTATTCGAATTTCAAATCATTTCAGTTTAATTCGAATTTCAAATCAATTCAGTTTAATTCGAATTTCAATTCACTTTAAATATAATTGGAATTTCAATTCATTTCAATATAATTCGAATTTCAATTCACTTCAATATTCATTGAAAAATGAATAAAATCGATATAAATATCGTTCACGTCAAAATGGCGTCAATCTAATCAACACGGCTTCATATATTTCTATTTTCAAATATTCTATTTCAAATATTTCTATTTCAAATATTTCTATTTCAAATATTTATGTTTCAAATATTTCTATTTCAAATATTTCTATTTCAAAACTGGAATGAGGCCAAATCAATTACCATATAATGTTAATTATATGGATTTTCTACCACACGTATGTAACAACAACGATAAATCATCAACCATCATCCAAAGTGCGTTCTACACTGCATAAGCATCAAATATAAATATTTAACGCTTATAACAGTCTGTCAGTCAATCGATCGACATACAACTAAACAATCGGGATTAGTGTACGTCAAATATCATCCCAATACCCGTGTGGGGTTTCAACCAATCAAACTCAGATTTTATTTGGGCAGTTGGGCGATGTGTAAAATTTATCGTCCCAATCAATATCAGTCAAATGTGTGTATACAAACAAATCATCCGATTTGTTTATTTTTATTTCATTTCATATACACATTAAAAATTCTATTTTAAACTATAAAATATTTTCAACTATATAAATATTTTATTTCATTTCACATCACATCACATAATCAACTACACATCAAAATTAAACAACCAAGCATACAAGCCGTCCATGGTCTGTGGACGACGGGTGTCGGGTGCTACTAAACACCGTCTGCATCCTAGTATATATATATAACTAGAAAATTAAATTAAAGGTGAGAAGTTCTCACAGAATTGCTAATCCAATCCCACGACTCTTCTTATGTAGAAATCTTCGCCGTTCTTGCCTCTTGTCACTTCTTTGCCCGTATTCTCTACATATGTAAAAATCAAATTTTTTTTACTCCGCTATTCAATGTATAAAAATCGAATTTTTACTACGCTATTCAATATATAAAAATCGAATTTTTACTTCGCTATTCAATATATAAATATCGAATTTTTACTTCGCTATTCAATATATAAAAATCAAAATTTTATTCCGCTATTCAATATACAAAAATCGAATTTTTACTTCGCTATTCAATATATAAAAATCGAATTTTTACTTCGCTATCCAATATATAAAAATCGAATTTTTACTTCGCTATCCAATGTATAAAAATCGAATTTTTTCTTCGCTATTTAATATATAAAAATCGAATTTTTACTTCGCTATTCAATATATAAAAATCAAATTTTTATTCTGCTATTCAATATATAAAAATCGAATTTTTACTTCGCTATTCAATATATAAAAATCGAATTTTTACTTAGTTATTCAATATATAAAAATCGAATTTTTACTTCGCTATTCAATATATAAAAATCGAATTTTTATTCTTTTCCTTATATAAAAATCATATTTTTATTCTCTACATGATATAAAAATTATATTTTTATTCTCTACAAATCACAATGCTTTGTATATAAACATCACATTTAAAAATCAATGCTATCTAGATAAAATCTAAAAAGTTTAAAACCATGTTTTTTCATATAAATATTTAATTACTACTCAATCTCTAAATTAAAAATAAAATAAAATAAAAACTCACTTATTATTGATTTCAGCATGGACCACAAGAACTCGTTCTTCCTTGTTTTGACACCCAGAGTCTGCCGAAACCCACACTCAGATTTAGGGTTCAGGTTCGCGCTCAAAATGGGACGTCGGACTTTGATCTCGAGGTGGCACCTGGAAGCCGTCGACGTCACCCTCATGTGCCAGCAACGCTCCGCAACACGGTGGCTTGGACGTCTCGAAAAATGAGAGGAAACGCGCGGACTTGGACTGTGAAGGGGGCGAGAGGAGGGATGTTTGGGGGAGGCGCCATCGCCGGAATAGGGAGGGGGGGTCGCGATTGGCGTGGAGGCGTGGGGCAGCGACGGTGGTTGCTGAACGGGGAGGGATCGATTTGGGATCAAGGTTTTTTTTTTCTGTTTTGGGTTTGAACGAATTAAGGGGAGGGGGTTGACTTTGAAAGGAAGGGAGAGGGGGGTTTATTTATTTTATAATATTATTTTATTTCAATTTTTCTTGTTTAACAACACGAACTCCAAACAAACTCCAACGACTGTCGCCCTTAGCTAATTACTCCCGTTACGAACACCACGGGATATGTATCGTAGGCCAATTTGAACGTTACGATCAGTTTCCGTTGAATTTTAAATATAAATCTATATATATTTAATTTGAACGTACATTTCAAATTACCGGGGCCACATACTAGCTCGAAAAATTCCAGAAAAATATTTTCTAGCTTCGTATTAACAATACGGTCCTAACAAATCTAGTTTCGTTGAATTCCGAGACCGTTTGAAAAATGGCCATTTTCTGGTCGATCGAAATTGACTAAAACTGTTAAAACATGTTTTCCTTCGCCACACTCACATATTGATTCGAAAAATTATGAAATTTTGAATCTAGTTATAACTTGACATCGCGGATCCAACAAAATTGGTTTCGTCGAAATCCGAGGTCGTTTGCAAAATTCCCATTTTTAAGGGCCTGAATCCCATAGAGACTATTCAGAATTTTCAACTGGACGTATCTTTTGATTCCCGCTATGAAATTTTGATTTCTTGGATTCGTTGGAAAGATATTATTATCAATTAGATTAAAATATTTTTGGTTTCACTAAAATCTGTTTTATTTTTCACCCGGTACATTCAATTGAAGTTTGAAATCGAATTATCGAACTACCGCGCCATTTTCAGTTCCTTTTATAATTTAAAATAAATATTTATATTCTAACGACGATCTATATAATATATACGTTCGAATTCCATTCAAAATAAATTTCCCGTCGATATTATTTAAAATAATTCATTTTAAATAATCAAAATTCGCTATAATTGCCAAAATAAAAATTTTAGATTGGCCCAGATTTCCGAGTTATTACAATCTCCCCCACTTAAAACTTTTCGTCCCCGAAAAGGAACAAAGCCGAAAGTTGTTTAACAAATCAACTCAACTTTCATTATTTTCTTTACGGCTTAAGTTCTTCAACTTTTCAGTTTCTAAGAACTTTTCAAATTTTTCAAAAATTTGGCTAATACCCTAAATTTTCAAAAAAAATCTCCAAAACCTCCCCTGCACCAGGAGCACGAGAAAATCCGGAAATTGCCATACAGTCCTTCTGATCTCAAAAAGAAAAAGAAAAAGCCAAGCGGCTAGCCAATCGGCTCATAAAATCATCATCACCCAAACAAAACAGTAAATTATGATAAACATGTACCTATTTGTCGGGCAAACAATTTTATTCTTCTGCTCTAGCCTCTTTGCTACGACCTGTTCAATGTAAGTACATGTATATGCATGCAATTGCAATCATTTTTCAACACAATTCAATATTTGATCCAATTAGGCTAAATGGTTCAACATTTTAATTAATCAAACTATAATCAAACAACACAATCAGCAATCAATTAGTTGATTATCATTTCAAATTTATAACTTTGATATATAGTCTAAAATCAGATTTTTGATGCAAAATCACAACAATAAGCCTTATCTAATTTTGGTTCTCACACCAGTCAATAGGAAATATATAGATATCACACCTTCGAAACTCGAATACCAATTCTGATGATGTTCGAACTATCATCAGAATCATCTCCGGGCGACTATAGTGTGAATCTATATCTATTTAGTATATTAAAACTTCGAATAGACGCTAGCTAGACGCATACGCAAAATCTTTATATATTGGATTGTCCTAATCAATATAAATAAATATTCAAATACGAATTATTGAATTTAAATTTCAAAGCAAAGTTGTTTTCACTTTAAAAATATACTCTTCACACTCGTTCTAGGATACTACTGATCCCATCTCTAACGAGTCATTCTAATTGGATATTACTAATCCAATATCTGATGAATTATTTGTTGAGTCGAACCCGGTAATAGACTTGTGTTGGGGCCAGACATGATTCGAGAAGCGGCCGACAAAGTCGATTTTATTAAAAAGCGATTACTGGCCGCTCAAAGCCGACAAAAGAGCTATGCCGATAGAAGAAGAAGAGATATATCCTTTGCTATTGGCGACTATGTATATTTGAAAGTATCGCCGATGAGAGGAGTAATCCGGTTCGGTAAAACGGGGAAGTTGGCGCCCAAATTCATTGGTCAGTTTCCTATTCTGGAACGGATCGGAACTCTCGCTTATAGAGTCAAATTGCCTGATTGGTTGCCGGGAGTTCATGATGTGTTTCACATATCTCAACTTCGAAAGCACGTTCATGATCCAGACTTGATCGTGGAAGAAGCGGCTCAACAGGATATTGAAATGACTCCAGAATTAGCAATGAGACGAGAGCCGCTAAAGATCATCGGCAAAGAAACCAAAGAGCTGAGGAACAAGAAGGTTCACTTAGTCAAAGTGCAATGGAGTGGAGATCCGCGAGATTGTACTTGGGAAACCGAGGAGAGCATTCAAAAAGCCTATCCTAGATGCCGAGTGGATATCTTTGTTTGACTCCGGTGCAAGGTACATTTACCATACCTTGCATTACCAATTAGTTCTCTATTCAGTTGTTATTTTCTTTCCATGGATGTGCACTTTTAATTCTATAGTCTGAATGATTTTAAAAGAATTGATTGGTATGATTTTGAAAAGTTAAAAACAATTTGACTGTTGTTTGAGTTGTGTGATGGTAGATTAGACTAATTAAATTATTGAAACAATAGTTAATTTAATCAACAATAGAATAATGGTCGAATTTAATCGATTATATCACACATTGAACTGATTAGAAAATATATAGAAATATATATACTTGTGCATTATATATGTTTGAACAGGTAAATGGATAGTTGTTAAGTAAAGATTTTATTTGCGTGCCCGACAAATAGGTAAACCTTAATGAGTTGGATGCGCAATATTATTATATCAACTCCTGTGAATGCCATTGGATGCGGAGTGCTGGTTTTTCTGTGTGAAATAATAAACGTCGCCATAGGATAGTAACAGTTAATTTTGAACTACATTACATGGCATACTTCAGAAGATAGGCATACTTCATCATATACCACATAAGCATTTGGAGCTTGTGTGACGAGGTGAAAGATTTACCATACGAGAGAGAGGCTTGTATGGCGATGACTATATTTTACAGGTTGAACTGATGACCGATATGGACTATTTAAATTGTAAAAATAAAATTGCCAGATTAATAAAAACCCCACACGGGTCTGGAGTTGACAATAATCACGTCTCTCTAGTCATTAGATACGGCACATAGACTATTTATTTCCCACACGGGACGAGGTGACGAGGATTTATCCTCTGGAGCATTTTAAAAACACACTCCCTCAGGCTTTGACAGGGTGACGAGAATTTAGTCTCTGGAGTTATTATCAATACACACTCCCCTGTAAACACCAGAATATATCACTATAAATATGTGTATGCCTATTAGGATTTATTGGGTACCTAATACGGCCCAATAAATTTCCAAACCCCTCCCCGTGCAAAGGAGGTTATGGCGAAATTTTTCGAAAATTCCGGGTGTTAGCCAAAATTTTGAAGTATTTGAAAATTCTCAGAAATTGAAAAGTTGGAGAATGGAAGCCAGATCGAACGTAGAGTTGATTAATCAAACCACTTTCGACTTTGTTCCTTTTCGGGGGCGAAAAGTTTTAAATGGGGGAGATTGTAACGACCCAGAAAATCTGAACCAATTTAAAAATTTTAAATTGACTAAAATAATGGATTTTAAATATTTTAAATATATATTTTAAATAATAGCGATGAAAGTGAGTTTGAATCGACAATTGAAAACGAATATAATTAATTATAATTATAAACAAGGCCTGAAATGGCGCCGCAGTTTGAAAAATTGAATTCAAACTTTGTCGGACTGTACCGGGTGCAAAACAAAACGGATTTTAGTGAAACCAAAAATATTTAAATCTGTTAGTGAATACCTTTCTAACGAATTTGAAAAATCGAATTTTCATAGCGGAAAGCAAAAGTTATGGACAAATGAATTTTCAGAAGGGTCGCTATGGAATTTATATAGCCCGTGAAATTGGCCATTTTTCATACGACCTCGGAATTCGACGAAACCACTTTTGTTGGATACAGGATGTGAAGTTATTGCTAGGTTTCAAATTTCATAATTTTTGAAGCTAGTATGTGAGCGTGGCAAAGGAAAACGTGTTTTGGTCAATTACAGTTAAATTGGATCGACCAGAAATGGGCCTTTTTGCAAACGGTCTCAGAATTCGATGAAACTAGTTTTGTTGGGACCTTATAGTCAAAACATAACCAGATTTATTTTTCTGGAATTTTTCAAATCAGTTTGTGGCCCTGGCAAATTGAAATGTACGTTCAAATCGAATATTGAATGTTATATATTTTAAATTGAATGGAAACTGACTGAAACATTCGAATGGGCCTTCGAAACATATCCCATTGTTTTCGGAATGGGGGGTAAAACGCTAAGGATGACAGTCGTTGGGCTTGGATTGGTGTTCATGTGTGACAAGGAGTATTTTCGGATTTTTAAAATATATAAATAAAATAAAAAATCCTATTGGTCCACGCATTCTTCTCTCTCCCCGATAACGTCCAGAACGCACGGCGGAAGTTCTTCAAAGCTTTCCCCCTCGTTTTCTCCTCCTACACGCACCGATAGCCTTCGACCCAGTTGGGGTTTTTGAAGAGCTCCCCTCAAGCTTCAAATCCATGGTCGTGGCACCCCCTCTCGTCTCGTAAATCGCGAGAACCGAGCCCTCAAAGATCCGACCTTCATCACTCCGCCGTAGGTCAACGGCGCCGTCGAGTTCGCCTGTACCACCCTGGTTGTGCGCGCCTCTCCAAGCTGCTCGACATAGTGTTGGCCGATCGTCATATCACTGCGCGGATTCGAAGAAAAATCGAAACCTAGTTTCGAATAAAAACTAAGGTATACGGCTTGTTCTATTTTGAATTGAAAATAAAACTTTTAAGTGTTGCAAAACTTTGAAAAATCATATCTTTTTAGTGTGTTAATGAAATTCGATGAAACAGGAAACATCGTGACCGTGTGGACGTCTTTTACATTCTAGAAGAGACCGCATATTTTTCTGAGCTCTCTGCTATTTTTGGTGGAGTGGAACCCAATGTGTGATTTCTAATTTATAAACAATATGGAAAACGACGATGTACAAATTATATAATCGATGTATGAGTTATATAAGCATTGTACACCTCTTGTAAAAGCGTTGTATAAGTTGTATATGCGTTGTAAAAATTATATATGTGTGGAAATTGAAGTGAATTGCTGTATATAAATATATATATATACGCCCCTCGTCCACAAACCATGGACGATATTTATTGGTTGTGATTGGTATGAAAAATTGATTGATAGCGAATGGTTGATTGGAATCGTTTGTGGTTGATATTAATTGGTTGTGGTTGAAAAATACCCATTTGTGGTTGAGAAATATTTGGTTGAAACCACATAGGATTAGTTTGTGGAAATGAAATAAATATATACATGCCGCCTGCGTGCGAACTAGATGCATGATCTCCATTGTCAAAAACCGCGAGGTTTTAAGGTAGAGCGAGGAGCCGTACTAGGGACGGTCCCGGTTTTAACTACCCTGCCGTTATGCTGCCGAAATTTTGAATAATATTCATGGGTTTGAATTATTTTCATTTGCTGAAACTATATTTATTCGTTGAATAGAAAACCTTCATGTGTTGAATCGATATTCATTCGTTGATTAGAAATTCATGTGTTGAATGGTGTTCGCGTTTTAAATATAAAAATCACATTTTTATCTATATATATAAACTATAGAGAACCTTCATGTGTTGAATCGATATTCATTCGTTGAATAGGAATTCATGTGTTAAATGGTATTCATATTTTGAAATAAATTGTTTTATAATAAAAACCACCTTTTTATCATCTATATGGACTATGTAAAATGACCTTGTTTTAAAAGAAATTGTTCTATAAAAAAAACCTATTTTTAATACCTATATGGACTATATAAAATAATAGAGTTTTGAAATGAATTGTTTTACAATAAAAATCACATTTTTATTATATAAAATAGTGAAGTGTTGAAATAGAAGACAGTTAGATAAAAATATCATTTTTATCAAAAGTATAAAATTCATATGGTTTTGAAATCAAAGAATCGATATATATATTTAAATAGAATTGAAATATATTGAAAAATGACGCTGTAGTTCGTATTTTGAAATCGTGATTTCAAATGATTAGTGCGGGAGATCCGACCATCGGATTTTCCTGAAATCGCAACCGTTGGGTCCGCTTTGGGAAAATCTTTCCAACGGCACCAACTTTGTAAAAATCCAACGGTTGGATTGTCTGGAATGTTTAATTCAAATCTGAAGAAAAACAGCGCCAGAATCGATTATATTTAAGACACGAACACCAGATAATGAACAATAGATTATACTGGATAAAAGTAATCATCAGAGTTACACAGTATACAGGATCTTACTTAGTACAAATACAGTTCAACTATTCATAAATGTCTACAGCGGAAAATAAACATAATGTACAATAGGAGCTGAACAGCATAAAAAGAGATAAATGATAGAATCCATCTTCAGCTCCAGCTATCCAGAAAGAACCAGCTAAACCTGAATACAAGGCTGCCCGGGTAGAAAAAGGGGCACCCGAGTTTTAAAGTGAAACAAACTACGAGTCAGTCATGGGATTGGTATGAGAAATCTACTCAACACATTTAATATATAGCTAATCACAGGACCACGCCACTTTCGTGGAACGGGTTTACTCCATTGGATTGCCAGTGCTTTAAAACAAATCATTCTTTTGAACATCGCTATGCTTTTTATAAAAATGAAGCCATTATAAGACTCAGTTCCCATCACACAATGCAACGCAAACTGGCGGATAGAGTTTTACCTTATAATGGCCAAGATATGATTGATACGAATAAAACAAAAGCATTTGATATTACTACTAGTGTTTATGTGTTTCAAAAACAATTGCAAATCATAACTATCAATCATAGACGACATGGGTACCATATATCATGTTGCCATATATATACAATCAAAATCGCACGATGTCGTATTTGGAAATTGGATTTCCGTCATGAACCAAGGCAAAAGATAGTCCTTACCGAATTCGAGACGCTCTAGCCCGTGTCTCAGGATCAGAGCTCGAGTGACCCTAGAATCGTCAAGGCCGGTCCACCGATGTGGATTAAAATTCCTGAACACTGCGTTTCCCCACCCTATGGGGCGTCAATGAGCCAACGAATGGCTCCATCGGACCCGGATCGTCCGATCTAACCGAGGCGCCTTGCAACAGCAACAACCACATAAGTAAAATGTCAGGTCGTGTAAAAACACCGACACAACTCCTAGCTAGAAGGAAACGCATGCCCTTCCTGAGGTCCTTCTCCCGTTTCTGGCTCATACCGGGGAGTGAGGCTCGTGAATTCACGTTATACACAAAGCTACGCCACACAGGCGGTGCTTTGATCATCACCACAAGACTTTGCTTTTCAACAGAAGCCCTGATCATTTTCCACTTAGGCATGCCACACTAGCAATTCATGCCATGCGACTGATGTCCATCGATATACAACCTCTGAGCTCGAGCGTTTCAGAGAAGGGCGTTAAGCAAAAGAATAAATTCTCCGCCGCCAAACAGATGTATATTTAATAGAGATCAGCCAACATAGAATAAAATCTAATGTCAGACACACAGTCCATTTACAAGTCCGTTCTGGGTCTGAACGAAATCGGAGGCACTAAATACCTCGCAAACCCATCGATCACCACGTACGTCTGGACGATCACCACTCATTATCCATATTTCGGGATGCCTCCCAATCAGGACCTCGGTTACCACCCAAACGAGGTGAAGATCTCCGGTCTTCGACCACCGTCTTCATCTTCGACTTTCAATCGTCGGTCAATTATTTGAAATGAGAATTAACTCGGCCTTTTCAAATAATTCACGTATATTTAGAATTTTCAAACCAATTTATGTCAATGGTTAAATCATTTGACAACACCAATTTTGTTCTTTAATGTAATTTTCACACCAAACACATTCAACCATCAAATACCACATAAATCGAGCAAATTCAGTTTATTTCCATTCCATATCGTTTATGATATTTTATAACGATTTATCTCTATTTTTATTTATTTTAAAATAGCCAATTTATTCAAAACGACGCTTCGGGCCATAACGCGGTCGTGGCGCTGTTTTTCCTCAGATTTGATTTACACATTCTGAAAATCTACCCGTTGGATCTTCACAAAATTTACATAATTAGAAAGATCTTTTCAAAACGAATCCAACGGTTCCAATTTCGGGAAAATCTGACGGACGGATCTCCCGGTATAATCGTTTGATCTTTCTATTTCAAAATACGAACTGCAGCGTCGTTATTCGATTAAATATAATTATATATATATATATATATATATATATATAATCGATTCTGGCGCTGTTTTTCTTCGGATTTGAATTAAACATTCCAGACAATCCAACCGTTGGATTTTTACAAAGTTGGTGTCGTTGGAAAGATATTTCCAAAGCGAACCCAACGGTTGTGATTTCAGGAAAATCCTATGGTCGGATCTCCCGTACTAATCGTTTGAAATCACGGTTTCAAAATACGAACTGCAGCGTCGTTATTCGATATATTTCAATTCTATTTAAGTATATATATATATCGATTCTTCGTTTTCAAAACTATTTTCTTTTCATACATTTGATAAAAATGATATTTTTATCTAACAGTCTTCTATTTCAACCCTTCACTATTTTTAACAATTCATTTATATAATAAAAATGTGATTTTTATTGTAAAACAATTCATTTCAAAACCCTATTATTTTATATAGTTCATATAGGTAATAAAAATAGGATTTTTGTTATAAAACAATTTATTTCAAAAGGAGATTATTTTATATAGTTCATATGGATGATAAAAATGTGATTTTTATTATGAAAAAATTTATTTCAAAATATGAATACCATTCAACACATGAATTTCAAATCAACGAATGAATTACAATTCAACACATGAAGGTTTTCTATTCAACGAATAAATATAGTTTCAGCAAATGAAAATAATTCAAACACATGAATATTATTCAAAATTTCGGCAGCATAACGGCAGGGTAGTTAAAATCGGGACCGTCCCTAGTACGGCTCCTCGCTCTACCTTAAAACCCCGCGGTTTTTGACAATGGGGATCATGCATCTAGTTCGCACGCAGGCGGCATGTATATATTTATTTCATTTCTACAAACTAATCCAATGTGGTTTCAACCAAATATTTCTCAACCTCAAATGGGTATTTTTCAACCACAATCAATCAATATCAACCACAAACAATTCCAATCAACCATTGTAAAAATAGAATTTTTATCCTATGGAGTAAATATAAAAATATGATTTTTATATATTGAATAGCGAAGTAAAAATATGATTTTTATATATTGAATAGCGAAGTAAAAATATGATTTTTATATATTGAATAGCGAAGTAAAAATATGATTTTTATATATTGAATAGCGAAGTAAAAATATGATTTTTATATATTGAATAGTAAAGTAAAAATTCGATTTTTACATATGTATTGAATACGGGCAACGAAGATAAAGAAAAGGCGAGAACGATGAAGATTTCTGTAAATGAAGTGTCATGAAGTTGGGATAGCTTTCGGTGAGAACTACTCACTCTAAATTTCTTTTTCTAGTTATATATATACACACTAGGATGCAGACGGTGCTTAGTAGCACCCGACACCCGTCATCCACAGACCATCGATGGCTTGTTTGTTTGATTGATGTGTTGTAAAAATTGTTTGTGATGTTGATGTGAAATCGATAATAAAGTTTAGATGTGTTGAAATAAATTAATTATCGTTAAAAATATAATTTTTAACGTGAATGTGAGTAAATAAATATTTATAAACAAATCGACCGATTTGTTTATATACCCCAATTTGACTGATATTGATTGGGATGATAAATTTTACACATCGCCCAACTACACGAATAAAAATCTGTGTTTGTTGATTTGAAACCCCGCACGGGTATTGGGATGAAATTTGGCATACACTAATCCTAATTATTTAATTGTATGTCGATCGATTGGTCGACAGACTCTGCAAGCGTTAATCATTTATATTTGATGCTTATGCACTTGTGTGGTGCACCTTGGATGATGGTTGATTGTTTATCATTGCTATTATATACATGTGTTGTATGGAATCCATATAATTAACATTATATGGTGATTGATTGGGCCTCATTCCAATGGGGAAAATAATGAATATTATAAAAGAAAATTCATGTGTTGAAACTATTTAGGTGTTAAGTAAAATATTTTAATAATAAAATTTACATCTTTATCATATTTAAAATTAGAACTACTTCATGGTGGAGTCTAATTGAAAATCAAACGATAGATACCATAATTTTATAAAATATTTTACATAACAAAAATAGAGATGTGTTGACAGTACTCATGTGTTGAGATTAGTCGTGTGTTGAAAGAAATATAGATTCATGTGTTGAATAGAATAAATATTCATTTGTTGAATAGAATAAAGAAGTTTTTGAAAAATATAAAGCCGTGCGGATTAGAGATGCGTTAATTTGACGCGAACGATATTTATATCGATTTTATTCATTTTATAATGAATATTGAAAAGTGATTTCAGAATTTAATATTTTGAAATGAAATTCAAATTAAATTAGATTAAAATTCAAATTGAAATTTTATTGAATCAATTTGAAATGAATTCGAATCGAATAGAAAATGAATTCGATTCAAATTGAATAGAAAGTGAATTTGAATTGGAATTGAATAGAAAATGAATTCGATTCGAATTGAATAGAAAGTGAATTTGAATTCGAATTCGAATTAAATAGAAATGAATTCAAATTGAATTAAATTGAAACTGAATTAAAAACGAATTGAAATCATTTTGAATGAAATTTAAAACGAACTGCAATTGAATTGAAATCAATTTGAAATGAATTCGAATTGAATTGAAATCAAATCGATTTGAAAATGAATATAGTGTTGAAATGGTTTTGAAAACAAATTTAAAACGATTTATAAAATACGTTTTAAAAAGGAAATCGACGAAATATAATATATATATATATATATTATATATATAATGGCCCGAATAGAACGCGCCGCGGCAGTTCGTGAATTTCGACCATTGACTTCGAATTGACGTTGCGGGAGATCCGACCGTCGGATTCTCCTAAAACCGGAACCGTTGGGTTCGTATCGAAAACAGCTTTCCAATGAATATTAGAAATTTGAAATCTAACGGTTGGATTTGGAATTATGTCCAAATCAAATTTAGAAAAGGTCGCTGTAAGTGCAGTTCGATGGCCGATGATGGAAATCGACTGTACGAGCCTTGATAAAATTATTAAAAATATCTATAATTTGTGAAAATTCATAAGAAATGATTTGACAAAAATTGGGCTGAAGAATTCCACATTTGAAAAGATAAAAATAGATTTTTATCGAAATGAACTAGTTTTGAACTAGAATTAAAATCAATTTATTTTTGAAATAAATAAATTGAATTTGAAAGTGATTTTAAAAGTAATCAGTATTCCCAATACGTGAATTGGACTGGAGTTGAATCGAAATTATCTTCGGAATATTTCGATGTTGGATTTCGTGACTATACAGATATTGTTATGGAAATTTGAAAGATATATTTTATATATCGTTATTTCCAATACGATATTTGTTGGTTTCAGAATTTGATATTGAATATAAGCCGATATATTTTCTATTCAAAGCCTTGTATTCAATATCAAATGGGATTTGGGTTTGTCGTGAACCGTGTTTTAGATGACATTGGTTCTTTAACCCAGTTAAAGACAGGATGTTGATTTTTGAAAAGATTAAAACTAAGTGGAGTTTTAATGAATCTTTAATTAGATTAAAAATGTGAATTGATAATTTAAATTATCAAATTTGAAAGGTGATCGATAATGGAGAATCACCAGTTTTTCTCCAAAGCGATAGTTAAATCTTTAATTAGATTTGAACGTGAAATGGTAATTAATTTTACCGATAACACCGTGGTGTTAGATATGGAGTATTACCAGTTTTCTCCATGGGATATATAGGTTGGGATTGGGAAATAAAATAAATAATTACTTCGGTGTGGTTCGCTAATCCCGACTAGTTTGAAATGATATCCAAAGGAAGATTAAAGAATAAATTTCGAAGAATTTATCTTGGATAAAATTAATGGGAACCTTTCCCTAAGAATGTGATTTTGTGAATGAAACAATATTCTGAATTGGAATGAGGCGTTTGTTGTTTTTGTGTAACATTTGTTTATCATATACGTGGGTTATTCAGATAGGTCGGGTTTATACCCATTCTGAATAACCGATTCGACGAGATGTCGAAGATGAAGACGGCGGTTGATGATCGGAAGTCTTCACATCTTTTGGGTGATTACTGATGATCTTGATTGGGCTGTACACCCAAGATGAGGGAAACAGTTGGTGATCGTCCAGACGTACTTGGAGATGGATTGATACGCGAGGAAAGTGCCTCCGGTTTCGTTAAGACCCAAACAAACTTGTAAATGGACTGTGTGCCTGACATTGGATTTTATTCTGTATTGATTGATCTCTATTAAATATACATCTGTTTGGCGGCGGAGAATTTATTCTCTTGCTTAACGCCCTTCTCTGAGACGTACGAGCTCAGAGGTTGTATATCGATGGACATCAGTCGCATGGAGTGAATTGCCAATGTGGCACGCGTAAGTGGCAATTGATCAAGGCTTCTGTTGAAAAGCAAAGTCTTGTGGTTGATGATCAAAGCACGTCCGTGTGGCATAGCTTTGTGTATAACGTGAATTCGTGAGCCTTACACCTCGGTATGAGTCAAAAACGGGATAGCGACTGCAGGGAGAGGACGACGTTTCTTTCTAGCTAGGCTGGTGTCAGTGACCTACCAGCCCTGACATTTATATACTTTTCACCTGTGTGGATATAGGTCTGTAAGGACCGGGAAACGTGTGTTCAGGAATAACTAATCCTCAAAAGTAAGAGAGGATCGGCCCTGAAGATCCAAGGATCAGAGTGGGGTCATGGGACATTTGCTAAAATGTCTCGAATGCGGAGAGGAGCTTGCCCCTTGCCTCGGCTCTTGACGGAAATCCAATTTCCAATACGTGATATTACGGTTTTAATTGTAGAACTAGTACGGCGACATGATAGATGATACCCATGCCGCCTATGATTGATATTTATGATTTGAATTGTTTTGACACTATATACTTATTATAGTATCAAGTGATTTGTTTTAAACGTACCAAGCATGTTTGGCTATTACAAGTGAAAACCCTATCCTCCGGCTTGCGTTGCATTGTGTGATGGGACCTGGGTCTTATAATAGCTTCATTTTTCCAAAAAACATTGCGTTGTTTTGTTATATGCACTAGTATTCTTGGGAGCAAACCCGTTCCGTGTTATACGGAGTGGTCCCTTGAATTACTATCTTTAAAGTAAAGTTTTAAATAACTGTTTTAGTTCTCACACCAGTCACATGACTAACCTGGAGTTTATTGTTTTAACCTAAACACTGGGTGCCCCTATTTTCGACACGGGCAGCTAGTAGTTTTGGTTTTGCAGATTTATATTCATAGGATCCTGATTTACAGCTGGAACGATGCTCGGAAAGCTCTGTATCCGTGTATCACTTCTAGTTGTGTTTTGTATTGTTTTTCCGCTGCTATGTAATTTATTGTAATCTCTGATATTTTTCTGTTGTATAATATTTATTCATACTCTGTATATTCTTGTAATCTGATGGAATTGTTGTAATAACAATGAAATGTTCTTCCGTTTGCGTTCTATTTTGTCATGTTCTCAAAGTATCCGCTCTTTCCTTCACGGGGAAGTTATGGGTTCTTACAAAATCTGGGCCAGTTTAAAATTTTTATTTTGGCAATTTTAGCTAATTTTGAGCATTTAAAATAGATTATTTTAAATAATATCGACGAGAAATTTATTTTGAATAGAATTCGAACGTATATATTATACGCGTCGTCGTTAGAATATAAATAATTATATATAATTATAAATATAATTGAAAATGGCGCGGTAGTTCGATAATTCGATTTCAAACTTCAATTGAATGTACCAGGTGCAAAACAATCCGGATTTTAGTGAAACCAAAAACATTAGAATCTATTTGTGAATATCTTTCCAATGAATCCGAAAAATTGAAATTTCATAGCGGGAATCAAAAGATATGTCCAGTTTAAAATTCTGAATAGTCGCTATGGAATCCAGGCCCTTAAAAATGGAAATTTTGCAAACAACCTCGGATTTCGACGAATCCGCTTTTGTTGGGTCCGTGATGTCGAATTATTGCTAGATTCCAAATTTCATAATTTTTTGAATCAATATGTGAGCGTGGCAAAGGAAAACGCGTTTGACCAGTTTCATTTGAATTTAATCGACTGGAAAATGGCCATTTTTCCAATGGTCTCAGAATTCGACGAAACTAGTTTTATTAGGACCGTATCGTCAATACAAAGCTAGAAAATATTTTTCGGGAATTTTTAGAGTTAGTATGTGACCCCGGCAAATTGAAATGCGCGTTCAAATTCAATATATAGAGTTATATGTTGATTTCAACGGAAACTGACTGTAACAGCCGAATCAGCTTACGATACATATCCCATTGTGTTCGGAATGGGGGTAATTAGCTGTGGACGACAGGCGGTGGGCCTCGTTTTGAGGTCGAAAATAAAAGTTGCTTTTTGGTGGAAAATAAAATAAAAAAATAATAATAAAACTCTCTCCCCCTTAACCCGTTGGCCCCCCCCCCTCATTCTCAGTACAGAACGATTAAGAAAAGAAAGAAAAAAAAACTTCGATCGCGGAAGGCCGCGATGCGCCGCCTCCATCCTGGCGTGCCCCCAACGCAGCGCCGCCGCCTGCTAGGGCGCCACCCCCTCCCTTCCTACCCTTTTCTATCTCCGCCACTGCAAGCGCTAGACCCCCCCCCCCACCAAATCCAGAAACCCCAGGTGCCGCCAGGCCCCACCACGACCGGCGCCACTCTCCACCGCTCCTCCGGCACCCTCCCCTCGCCAACGACCCCCACCCTCCTCTATACAAACTGCATCACCCCCAAACAGCCCACACCGCCTTAAAACGACCACCCTTGGCCTCCTCCTCCGCCTGAGCGTCGAGCACCAGTGCCACAGGCCTTCCTCCTCAGCCTCCACGCAACCGGTGAGTTATTTTGATTTTAATTTATTTACACAAGTTAATTCGTGAAATAGTCGAAGAAAAATATAACATATCACGATTTACAAATCTGAAAAATATATATATATAAAACACAATTAAAGACGGGATTTTTATTTAGTTAAAGACCAGATTTATATATATTTAGAGTTGAAGTAAAAATACGATTTTTACATATATAGATTTGAAAGGTAAAAGTATAATCTTTATATATATAGTAGTGTTTTAAAAATATAAATTGTCCAGATTTTTAAAATAGAAAAGATTAGATTTTTAAAATAGAAAAGATTAGATTTTTAAAATAGAAAAGATTAGATTTTTAAAATAGAAAAGATTAGATTTGTAAAATAGAAAAGATTAGATTTTTGAAATTTGAAAAGGCGAAATCTTTATGTATAGAATAACGTGATAAAAATAGAATTTTTATCTATATAGGAGCGAAGTAAAAATTCGATTTTTATATATTGAATAGCGAAGTAAAAATTCGATTTTTATATATTGAATAGGAAAGTAAAAATTCGAATTTTACATATGTAGAGAATACGGGCAACGAAGTGACCAAAAGGGCGAGAACGACGAAGATTTCTACATAGGAAGTGCCGTGGAGTTGGGATAGCTATCGGTGAGGATTTCTCACTCTTCAATTTCTTTTTCTGGTTATATATATACTAGGATGCAGACGGTGCTTAGCAGCACCCGACACCCGTCATCCATAGACCATGGATGGCTTGTTTGTTTAATTGATGTGTTGTGAAATTTGTTTGTGTTGTTGATGTGAAATCGATAATAAAAAGTGGATGTTTTGAAATAAATTAATTATCGTTAAAAATATAATTTTTAACGTGAATATGAATATAGTGAATGGTGAATAAATAAATATTTATAAACAAATCGGCCAGTGGATGTGTTGAAATAAATTAATTATCGTTAAAAATATAATTTTTAACGTGAATATGAATATAGTGAATGGTGAAAAAATAAATATTTATAAACAAATCGGCCGATTTGTTTATATACACTGATTTGACCAATATTGATTGGGACGATAAATTTTACACATCGCCCAAGTGCACGAATAAAAATATGTGTTTGTTGATTCTGTGAGAACTCGTTACTTCCCTGTGAGGGAAAGAGCGGATACTTTGAGGACAACACAGAAATGAACGCAGACGGAAGAACATTTCATTGTTATTACAACAATTCCATCAGATACAAGAATATATAGAGTATAAATAAATACTATACATTCGATAAATATCAGAGAATACAATAAATTACATAGCAGTGGGAAATAATACAAAACACAACTGAAAGTAATACACGGATACAGAGCTTTCCGAGCATCGTTCCAGCTGTAAATCAGGATCCTGTGAATATAAATCTGCAAAACCAAAACTACTGGCTGCCCGTGTCGAAAATAAGGGCACCCAGAGTTTAGGTTAAAACAATAAACTCCAGGTCAGTCATGTGACTGGTGTGAGAACTAAAACAGTTATTTAAAACTTTACTTTAAAAGAGAGTAATTCAAGGGACCACGCCGTATAACACGGAACGGGTTTCCTCCCAAGAATACCAGTGCATAGAATAAACAGCGCAATGCTTTTTCGAAAAATGAAGCTATTATAAGACCCGGGTCCCATCACATAATGCAACGCAAGCCGGAGGATAGGGTTTTCCCTAATAATAGCCAAACATGCTTGGTACGTTTAAAACAAATCATTGGATACTATTATAAGTGTATAGTGTCAAAACATTTTCAATCATAAATATCAATCCTAGGCGGCATGGGTACCATCTATCATGTCGCCATACTAGGCTCTACAAATAAAACCAAAATACACGTATTGGAAATTGGATTTCCGTCATGAGTCGAGGCAAGGGGCAAGCTCCTCTCCGCTTCGAGACACTCTAGCAAATGCCTCGGGACTACACACTCTGGGTAACCCCTGGATCTTTAGGGTCGGTCCTTTCTTACGTTTGAGGATTAGTTATTCCTGAACACACGTTTCCCGGTCCTTACAGACCTAAAATCGAGGCGCCTCATCCAACAACCACATAGATGAAAAATATATAAATGTCAGGGCTGGTATGTCACTGACACCACCAAAGCTAGAAAGAAACGTCGTGCTCCCCTGCAGTCCTTATCCCGTTTTTAACTCATACCGAGGTGTGAGGCTCGCGAATCCACACTGTACACAAAGCTACACCACAAAGGCCGTGCTTTGATCGTCAACCACAAGACTCTTCTTTTCAACAAAAGCCTTGATCATTGCATCTCAGCGTGCCACAAAGGCAATTCATGCCATGCGATTGATATCTATCGATATATAACCTCTAAGCTCGTACGTCTCAGAGAAGGGCGTTAAGCAAGAGAATAAATTCTCCGCCGCCAAACAGATATATATTTAACAGAAATCAATCAACACAGAATAAATTCCAATGTCAGACACACAATCCATTTACAAGTTCGTTCTAGGTCTGAACGAAACCGGAGGCACTTTCCTCGCATATCCATCGATCTCCAAGTACGTCTGGACGACCACCAACTATTTCCATCCTTTTGGGTGTACAGCCCAATCAGGATCATCAGTAATTATCCAAACGATGTGAAGACTTCCGGTCTTCGACCATCGTCATCATCTTCGACTTATCGTCGAATCGGTTATTCAGAATGGGTATAAACCCGGCCTTTCTGAACAACCCGCGTATATTAAAAACAAATGTTACACAGACACAACATACGCCTCATTCCAATTCATCAGTCACTAACCATAAATCAGTAAGAGAGCAATTTCCCAAATATTAACCCCGAAGGCCGAAACCAACATCAGATCAATATCCAGGAAACCATTCTTCTTAACTAACCTACAGCAAGTTTCTAAATCTCAATTCTTAGGTAAAGGTTCCCATTAATTTTATCCAAGATAAATTCTTTAAAATTTATTCTTTAATCTTCCATTGGATGTCGTATCAAACCAAATTATGGTTTTTCCAAACTAGTCGAGATTAGCGAACCACACCGAAGTAATTATTTATTTTATTTCCCAATCCCAACCTATTCATCCCATGAAGCAAAACTGGTGACACTCCATATCTAATACCACGGTGTTATCGGTAAAGTTAATTACCATTCCACGTTCAAATCTAATTAAAGATTTAACTATCGCTTTGGAGCAAAACTGGTGATACTCCATTCTCGCTCATTTTCCAAATTTGATAATTTAAATTATCAATTCACATTTCAATCTAATTGCAGATTCATTAAAACTCCATTTTCTAGGTTAAAGAACTAATGTCATTTAAAACACAGTTCACGATAAACCCAAATCACATTCTATTTATTATCGGGTTAAAGAACTAGTGTTATTTAAAACACCGTTCATGATAAACCCATTTCAAATCCAATTTATTTATTTAAAAATAAAAGGGTTTAATTTTAGTTCAAAACTTGTTCATTTCGATAAAAATCTATTTCTACCTTTTCAAATATGGAGTTTTTCATCCCAATTTTTCCCAAATCATTTCTTATGATTTTACACAAATTATTACTATTTTTAATAATTTTATCAAGGCCCGTACAGTCGATTGCCATCAACGTCCATCGAACTGCACTTACAACGACCTTTTCCAAATTTGATTTAGACGTATCTCCAAATCCAACCGTTATATTTCAAATTTCTAATATTCGTTAGAAAGCTCTTTACGATACGATCCCAACGGTTCCAGTTTTAGGAGAATCCGACGGTCGGATCTCCCGTAATGTCCGTTCAAAGTCAATGGTCGAAATTTACGAACTGCCGCGGCGCGGCGCATTCTATTCAGGCCATTATATATATAAATATATATTATATATATTTCGTCGATTTTCCTTTTTAAACGAATTTTATAAATCGTTTCAAATTTGTTTCAAAAACAGTTTCAACATTCATTTCAAATTCAAATCGATTTCCATTCTAATTCATTTCCTTTCTCTATTCAATTCAATTCAAATCAAATTCGTTTTCTATTCAATTCAAATCAAATTCATTTTCTATTCAACTCAAATCAAATTCGTTTTCTATTGAATTCAAATCAAATTCGTTTTCTATTCAATTCAAATCAAATTCGTTTTCTATTCAATTCAATTCGAAAAACGAATATAATCGATATAAATATCGTTCGCGTCAAAATAGCGCATCTCTAATCAACACGGCTTTGTATATTCCAATAATTCCGTTATTCTATTCAACAAATGAATATTTATTCTATTCAATACGTGAATCTATATTTTTTGTCAACACATGACTAATCTCAACGAATGAGTACTGTCCACGTGTGACTATTTTTGTTATTGAATATATTTTACAAAAATTATGGTATCTATCTTTTGATTTCAAATCAGACTCCAATCGTAAATTAGTAAGAGAACGATTCCCTAAATATTAACCCCGTAGGCCGAAACCAACATCAGATCAATATCCAGGAGACCACTCATCTCATCTATTTTCCAGTTAGTTTCTAATTTTCTATATGATAAAGATGTAAATTTTATTATTAAAATATTTCGTTCAACACATGACTAATCTCAACGGATGAGTACAGTCAACACATGAACCTTTATTTTATAATGATAAAGATGTAAATTTTATTGTTAAAATATTTCGTTCAACACATGACTAATCTAAACGGATGAGTACTGTCAACACATGAACCTTTATTTTATAATATTCTTTATCTTCTAAATTGGAATGAGGCCCAATCAATTACCATATAAAGTTAATTATATGGATTCCATACAACACATGTATATAATAGCAAAGATAAATAATCAACCATCATCCAAAGTGCACTACACTGTATAAGCATCAAATATAGATATCTAATGCTTATAACAGCCTGTCAATCAATCGATCGACATACAACTAATTATTGGGATTAGTGTATGCCGTGTTTTATCCCAATACCCGTGTGGGGTTTCAAACAATCAAACACAGATTTTATTTGTGCAGTTGGGCGATGTGTAAAATTTATCGTCCCAATCAATGTCCTTCAAATAGGTGTACATAAACAAACCGTCCGGTTTGTAAATGAATATTTATTTATTCACATTCACGTTAAAAATTATATTTTTAACGATAATTAATTTATTTCAACACATGAATATATTTCATTATCTATTTCACATCAACTTCACAAACAAATTTTCACAACATATCAATCAAACAAACAAGCCATCCTTGGTCTGTGGATGACGGGTGTAGGGTGCTACTAAACACCGTCTGCATCCTAGTATATATTACAATACAACTAGAAAAAGAAATTGAAGAGTGAGAAGTTCTCACCAATAGCTATCCCAACTCCACGATACTTCATTATGTAGAAAATCTTGTCGTTCCCGCCCTTTTTCACTTTCGTTGCGCGTATTCACTACATATATGAAAATCACATTTTTATATTGTTGCTATGTATATAAAAATTATATTTTTATACTACTACTATATAGATAAAAATTATATTTTTACATCGCTACTATATAGATAAAAATTATATTTTTACGTCGCTACTATATAGATAAAAATTCTATTTTTATCACGATATTCCATACATAAAGATTTCGCCCTTTCAAATATAAAGATTTCACCTTTTCAAATATAAAGATTTCACCTTTTCATTTCGTCACTATAAAAATTTCATTTTTATTTCATCACTATAAAAATCACCTCTTTATTTCGATGTATATTTAATAAAAATCAGATTTTAATTTCGCTACATATACAAAGATGATATTTTTATATTCTCTATCTTATAAAGATTATATTTTTTTTGTTCCTACTATGTAAAAATCATATTTTTTTATCCTTCTACAATATAAAAGATTATATTTTTATTATCGTAACCATATAAAGATTATATTTTTCCTTATTTCAAAATCTCACCTTTTCTAATTTAACAATCAATCTTTTTGCCATGAAAAATTCATTCTTTCTACTAGGAGAAATCAAAACATTAAACAAAAAAAGATCTTGCCTATACACAAATAACAATCGTATATTTTCAATTTCTAAAAATCTCGCCTTTTTATTAATAAACATCTCGCCTTTTTATTTACAACTATATAGCTAAAAATCAAAACTTCATTCGCCATTTACTTATATAAAAATCAAGCCTTTATCCTAAAAAAACATAACACTATATAAATTTCAGATTTTTTTCAAACTAAAAATTATACCTTTTCATTAGAAAAAATTATATTTTTACTCTATGTTTTCATATATATAAAATCAGATATTGAACTATGTTTTACACAAATTAAAAACTGATTTTAAACTTAAACACTAATCACATTGTAAATAAATGAAATTAAAAATAAGTAGAATAAAAATAGGCTTACAGTTCAAATCGGAAAGGTTGATTTCAGCGCGTTGACCTGCGAAGGGGGGGGGAGGACTGATGTGTGCCGGGGCCGATCGGAGGCGGGTGGAGGCGGTCAGCAGGAGGAGCGATGGCGGAGGGCTTTTGCACTCGGAGTCGGTTGCTATAATGGTGGTTTGGGGGAGGCTGAGTGGGATTTGACAAGGGAGGAGGAGGAACGAGCAAGGGGGAGAAGGAGGAAGGGGAGATGGCGCAAGGGGAGGAAGTCGACTGGCGCAGGCGGCGCGCGGTGGAGGGGGGGCGGAGGTCAGAATCGGCGGTGGCGATTTAAGTTAGTGGTTTTTTTTCGTTTCTGTTAAAGAGGAGAGAGAAGATGGAAAAGGAAGGGGGCTCTATATAAAAGTTTTTTTTATATTTTATTATTATTATATTTAATTCTCCTTTATGTTGACTTTTTATTTGATCGTGAAATGAGACCCAACGACTGTCGTCCCTAGCGTTTTACCCCCATTTCGAACACAATGGGATATGTTTCGTAGGCCAATTTGCTTGTTACGATCAGTTTTCATTCAATTTAAAATATAATTCTTTATATATTCAATTTAAACGCACATTTCAAATTACCGGGGCCACATACAAACACGAAAAATTCCAGAAAAATTATTTCAAGCTTTGTATTGACGATACGGTCCTAACAAAACTAATTTCATCGAATTCCGAGACCGTTGGAAAAATGGCCATTTTCCAGTCGATTAAAATCAACTAAAACTGGTCAAACGCGTTTTCCTTTGCCACGCTCACATATTGATTCGAAAAATTATGAAATTTGGAATCTAGCAATAATTTGATATCACGGATCCAACAAAAGTGGTTTCGTCGAAATCCGAGGTCGTTTGCAAAATGTTTATTTTTAAGGGCCTGAATTCCATAACGATTATTCAGAATTTTCAACAGGACATATCTTTTGATTCCCGCTATGAAATTTTGATTTTTCGGATTCGTTGGAAAGATATTCCCCATTAGATCCTATTATTTTTGGTTTCGCTAAAATCCGGATTGTTTTGCACCCGGTACATTCATTTGAAGTTTGAAATCGAATTATCGAACTACCGCGCCATTTTCTATTCTATTTATAATTATATATAATTATTTATATTCTAACGACGACGTATATAATATATACGTTTTAATATATATTCAAAATAAATTTTTGTCGATATTATTTAAAATAATTCATTTTAAATGTTCAAAATTCGCTAAAATTGCAAAAATAAAATTTTTAAAATGGCTCGCATTTCCGGGTTTTTACAATCTCCCCCACTTAAAACTTTTCGTCCCCGAAAAGGAACGAAGCCGAAAGTTGTTTAACAATTCAACTCAACTTCCTCTATTTTGATTACGGCTTAAGTTCTTCAACTTTTCAGTTTCTAAGAACTTTTCATAATTTTCAAAATTTTGGCTAACACCCTAAATTTTCGAAAAATTTCGCCATAACCTCCCCTGCACCGGGAGCCACGGGAAAATCCCGAAATTGCCATACAGGCCTTCTAATCTCAAAAAGAAAAAGAAAAAGCCAAGCGGCTAGCCAATAGGCTCATAAAATCTTCATCACCCAAACAAAACCGTAAATTATAGTAAACATGTACCTATTTGTCGGGCAAACAAATTTTATTCTCTGCTCTAGCCTCCTTGCTATGACCTATTCAATAGATATACATGTATATGCAAGCAAATGCGACTAATTTCAATACAATTCAATATTTGATTCTATTAGGCTAAATGGTTCAAAATTATCAAACAAATAAACAAACATCACAACCATCAATCAATTAGTGAATTAGAGTTTCAAATTCATAATTTTGATAGATATATACAGAAAATCATGTTTTTGATGCCAAATCACAACAAATAAATCTATCTATATAAGTTTTGGTTCTCACACCAGTCTAATGGAAACATATAGATATCACACCTACGTAACAAAAACATAAATTTTGGTGATGGAGCTACATCATCAAAATCATCTCCGAGCGACTAGAGTGTAATCCTATATCTATCCAGTATATTAAAACTTCGAATATACGTTCATGACGCGTATATATAAAACCTTTATATATTGGATTGTCCAAATTCAAAATAAATAATCAAATACGTATAAAGCGATTTAAATTTTCCAAACAAAATTGTTTTCATTTGAAAAATATACTCTTCACACTCGTTCTAGGATACTACTGATCCTATCTCTAACGAGTCATTCTAATAGGATATTACTAATCCAATATCTGATGAATTCTTTCGTATGGTTCTAATGTGTCTTGTTCTCTGAGCTCTGTAAACCAAAGCTCTGATACCACCGTGAGAACCCGTTACTTCCCCGTGAGGGAAAGAGCGGATACTTTGAGGACAACACATAAATGAACGCAGACGGAAGAACATTTCATGGTTATTACAACAATTCCATCAGATACAAGAATATACAGAGTATAAATGAATACTATACATTCGATAAATATCAGAGATTACAATAAATTACATAGCAGCGGGAAATAATACAAAACACAACTGAAAGTAATACACGGATACAGAGCTTTCCGAGCACCGTTCCAGCTGTAAATCAGGATCCTGTGAATATAAATCTACAAAACCAAAACTACTAGCTGCCCGTGTCGAAAATAAGGGCACCCAGAGTTTAGGTTAAAACAATAAACTCCAGGTCAGTCATGTGACTGGTGTGAGAACTAAAACAGTTATTTAAAACTTTACTTTAAAAGAGAGTAATTCAAGGGACCACGCCGTATAACACGGAACGGGTTTCCTCGCAAGAATACCAGTGCATAGAATAAACAGCGCAATGCTTTTTCGAAAAATGAAGCTATTATAAGACCCAGGTCCCATCACACAATGCAACGCAAGACGGAGGATAGGGTTTTCCCTTATAATAGCCAAACATGCTTGGTACGTTTAAAACAAATCATTGGATACTATTATAAGTGTATAGTGTCAAAACATTTTCAATCATAAATATCAATCCTAGGCGGCATGGGTACCATCAATCATGTCGCCATACTAGGCTCTACAAATAAAACCGAAATACACGTATTAGAAATTGGATTTCCGTCATGAGTCGAGGCAAGGGGCAAGCTCCTCTCCGCTTCGAGACACTCTAGCAAATGCCTCTGGACTACACACTTTGGGTAACCCCTGGATCTTCAGGGCCGGTCCTCTCTTACGTTTGAGGATTAGTTATTCCTGAACACACGTTTCCCGGTCCTTACAGACCTAAAATCGAGGCGCCTCATCCAACAACCACATAGGTGAAAAGTATATAAATGTCAGGGCTGGTAAGTCACTGACACCACCAAAGCTAGAAAGAAACGTCGTGCTCTCCCTGCAGTCCTTATCCTATTTTTAACTCATACCGAGGTGTGAGGCTCGCGAATCCACGCTGTACACAAAGCTACGGCACAAAGACCGTGCTTTGATCGTCAACCACAAGACTCTGCTTTTCAACAAAAGCCTTGATCATTGCATCTCAGCGTGCCACACAGGCAATTCATGCCATGCGATTGATATCTATCGATACATAACCTCTAAGCTCGTACGTCTCAGAGAAGGGCGTTAAGCAAGAGAATAAATTCTCCGCCGCCAAACAAATATATATTTAACAGAAATCAATCAACACAGAATAAAATCCAATGTCAGACACACAATCCATTTACAAGTTCGTTCTGGGTCTGAACGAAACCGGAGGCACTTTCCTCGCATATCCATCGATCTCCAAGTACGTCTGGACGACCACCAACTATTTCCATCCTCTTGCGTGTACAGCCCAATCAGGATCATCAGTAATTATCCAAACAATGTGAAGACTTCCGGTCTTCGACCACCGTCATCATCTTCGACTTATCGTCGAATCGGTTATTCAGAATGGGTATAAACCCGGCCTTTCCGAACTACCCGCGTATATTAAAAACAAATGTTACACAAACACAACATACGCCTCATTCCAATTCATCAGTCACTAACCGTAAATCAGTAAGAGAGCAATTTCCCAAATATTAACCCCGAAGGCCGAAACCAACATCAGATCAATATCCAGGAAACCATTCTTCTTAACTAACCTACAGCAAGTTTCTAAATCTCAATTCTTAGGTAAAGGTTCCCATTAATTTTATCCAAGATAAATTCTTTAAAATTTATTCTTTAATCTTCCATTGGATGTCGTATCAAACCAAATTATGGTTTTTCCAAACTAGTCGAGATTAGCGAACCACACCGAAGTAATTATTTATTTTATTTCCCAATCCCAACCTATTCATCCCATGAAGCAAAACTGGTGACACTCCATATCTAATACCACGGTGTTATCGGTAAAGTTAATTACCATTCCACGTTCAAATCTAATTAAAGATTTAACTATCGCTTTGGAGCAAAACTGGTGATACTCCATTCTCGCTCATTTTCCAAATTTGATAATTTAAATTATCAATTCACATTTCAATCTAATTGCAGATTCATTAAAACTCCATTTTCTAGGTTAAAGAACTAATGTCATTTAAAACACAGTTCACGATAAACCCAAATCACATTCTATTTATTATCGGGTTAAAGAACTAGTGTTATTTATAACACCGTTCACGATAAACCCATTTCAAATCCAATTTATTTATTTAAAAATAAACGGGTTTAATTTTAGTTCGAAACTAGTTCATTTCGATAAAAATCTATTATTACCTTTTTAAATATGGAGTTTTTCATCCCAATTTTTCCCAAATCATTTCTTATGATTTTACACAAATTATTACTATTTTTAATAATTTTATCAAGGCCCGTACAGTCGATTGCCATCAACGTCCATCGAACTGCACTTACAACGACCTTTTCCAAATTTGATTTAGACGTATCTCCAAATCCCACCGTTAGATTTCAAATTTCTAATATTCGTTAGAAAGCTCTTTACGATACGAGCCCAACGGTTCCAGTTTTAGGAGAATCCGACGATCGGATCTCCCGTAATGTCCGTTCGAAGTCAATGGTCGAAATTTACGAACTGCCGCGGCGCGGCGCGTTCTATTCAGGCCATTATATATATAATATATATATATATTATATATTATATATATTTCATCGATTTTCCTTTTTAAATGAATTTTATAAATCGTTTCAAATTTGTTTCAAAAACAATTTCAACATTCATTTCAAATTCAAATCGATTTCCATTCTAATTCATTTCCTTTTTCTATTCAATTCAATTCAAATCAAATTCGTTTTCTATTCAATTCAAATCAAATTCGTTTTCTATTCTATTAAATTCGAAAAACGAATATAATCGATATAAATATCGTTCGCGTCAAAATAGCGCATCTCTAATCAACACGGCTTTGTATATTCCAATAATTCCGTTATTCTATTCAACAAATGAATATTTATTCTATTCAATACGCGAATCTATATTTTTGTCAACACATGAATAATCTCAACGAATGAGTACTGTCCACGGGTGACTATTTTTGTTATTTAATATATTTTATAAAAATTATGGTATCTATCTTTTGATTTCAAATCAGACTCCAACCGTAAATTAGTAAGAGAACGATTCCCTAAATATTAACCCCGAAGGACGAAACCAACGTCAGATCAATATCAAGGAGACCACTCATCTCATCTATTTTCCAGTTAGTTTCTAATTTTCTATATGATAAAGATGTAAATTTTATTGTCAAAATATTTCGTTCAACACATGACTAATCTCAACGGATGAGTACAGTCAACACATGAACCTTTATTTTATAATGATAAAGATGTAAATTTTATTGTTAAAATATTTCGTTCAACACATGACTAATCTCAACGGATGATTACTGTCAACACATGAACCTTTATTTTATAATATTCTTTATCTTCTAAATTGGAATGAGCCCCAATCAATTACCATATAAAGTTAATTATATGGATTCCATACAACACATGTATATAATTGCAACGATAAATAATCAACCATCATCCAAAGTGCACTACACTGTATAAGCATCAAATATAGATATCTAACGTTTATAATAGCCTGTCAATCAATCGATCGACATACAACTAATTATTGGGATTAGTGTATGCCGTGTTTTATCCCAATACCCATGTGGGGTTTCAAACAATCAAACACAGATTTTATTTGTGCAGTTGGGCGATGTGTAAAATTTATCGTCCCAATCAATGTCCTTCAAATAGGTGTACATAAACAAACCGTCCAGTTTGTAAATGAATATTTATTTATTCACATTCACGTTAAAAATTATATTTTTAACGATAATTAATTTATTTCAACACATGAATATATTTCATTATCTATTTCACATCAACTTCACAAACAAATTTTCACAACATATCAATCAAACAAACAAGCCATCCATGGCCTGTGGATGACGGGTGTCGGGTGCTACTAAACACCGTCTGCATCCTAGTATATATTACAATACAACTTCAAAATGAAATTGAAGAGTGAGAAGTTCTCACCAATAGCAATCCCAACTCCACGATACTTCATTATGTAGAAAATCTTGTCGTTCCCGCCCTTTGTCACTTTTGTTGCCCGTATTCACCACATATATAAAAATCACATTTTTATATTGTTGCTATGTATATAAAAATTATATTTTTATACTACTACTATATAGATAAAAATTATATTTTTACATCGCTACTATATAGATAAAAATTCTATTTTTACATCGCTACTATATAGATAAAAATTCTATTTTTATCACGATATTCCATACATAAAGATTTCGCCCTTTCAAATATAAAGATTTCACCTTTTCAAATATAAAGATTTCAGCTTTTCATTTCATCACTATAAAAATTTCATTTTTATTTCATCACTATAAAAATCACCTCTTTATTTCGATGTATATATAATAAAAATCAGATTTTTATTTCGGTACATATACAAAGATGATATTTTTATATTCTCTATCTTATAAAGATTATATTTTTTTGTTCCTACTATATAAAAATCATATTTTTTTATCCTTCTACAATATAAAAGATTATATTTTTATTATCATAACCATATAAAGATTATATTTTTCCTTATTTCAAAATCTCACCTTTTCTAATTTAACAATCAATCTTTTTGCCATGAAAAATTCATTCTTTCTACTAGGAGAAATCAAAACATTAAACAAAAAAAGATCTTGCCTATACACAAATAACAATCGTATATTTTCAATTTCTAAAAATCTCGCCTTTTTATTAATAAACATCTCGCCTTTTTATTTACAACTATGTAGCTGAAAATCAAAACTTCATTCGCCATTTAAATATATAAAAATCAAGCCTTTATCCTAAAAAAACATAACACTATATAAATTTCAGATTTTTTTCACACTAAAAATTATAGCTTTTCATTAGAAAAAATTATATTTTTACTCTATGTTTTCATATATATATAAAATCAGATATTGAACTATGTTTTACACAAATTAAAAACTGATTTTAAACTTAAACACTAATCACATTGTAAATAAATGAAATTAAAAATAAATAGAATAAAAATAGGCTTACAGTTCAAATCGGAAAGGGGGATTTCAGCGCGTTGACCTGCGAAGGGGGGGGGGGGGGAGGACTGCTGTGCGCCGGGGCCAATCGGAGGCGGGTGGAGGCGGTCAGTAGGAGGAGCGATGGCGGAGGGCTTTTGCACTCGGAGTCGGTTGCTGTTATGGTGGTTTGGGGGAGGCTGAGCGGGATTTGACGAGGGAGGAGGAGAAACGAGCAAGGAGGAGAAGGAGGAAGGGGAGATGGCGCGAGGGGAGGACGTCGACTGGCGCAGGCGGCGCGCGGTGTGGGGGGGGGGGAGGTCAGAATCGGCGGTGGCGATTTAAGTTAGGTTTTTTTTGTTTCTGTTAAAGAGGAGAGAGAAGAGGGAAAAGGAAGGGGGCTCTATATAAAAGGTTTTTTTTTATATTTTACTATTATTATATTTAATTCTCCTTTATGTTGACTTTTTATTTTATCTCGAAACAAGACCCAACGACTGTCGTCCCTAGCGTTTTACCCCTATTCCAAACACAATGGGATATGTTTCGTAGGCCAATTTGCTTGTTACGATCAGTTTTCATTCAATTTAAAATATAATTCTTTATATATTCAATTTAAACGCACATTTCAAATTACCGGGGCCACATACAGACCCGAAAAATTCCAGAAAAATTATTTCTAGCTTCGTATTGACGATACGGTCCTAACAAAACAAATTTCGTCGAATTCCAAGACCGTTGGAAAAATGGCCATTTTCCAGTCTATTAAAATCAACTGAAACTGGTCAAACGCGTTTTCCTTTGCCACGCTCACATATTGATTCGAACAATTATGAAATTTGGAATCTAGCAATAATTTGACATCACGGATCCAACAAAAGTGGTTTCGTCGAAATCCGAGGTCGTTTGCAAAATGTCTATTTTTAAGGGCCTGAATTCCATAGCGACTATTCAGAATTTTCAACAGGACATATCTTTTGATTCCCGCTATGAAATTTTGATTTTTTGGATTCGTTCGAAAGATATTCCCAATTAGATCCTATTATTTCTGGTTTCGCTAAAATCCGGATTGATTTGCACCCGGTACATTCATTTGAAGTTTGAAATCGAATTATCGAACTACCGCGCCATTTTCTATTCTATTTATAATTATATATAATTATTTATATTCTAACGATGACGTATATAATATATACGTTCTAATATATTCAAAATAAATTTTCGTCGATATTATTTAAAATAATTCATTTTAAATGTTCAAAATTCGCTAAAATTGCCAAAATAAAAATTTTAAACTAGCTCGCATTTCCGGGTTATTACATCAACTCCAGGTCAGTCATGTGACTGGTGTGAGAACTAAAACATTTATTAATCTTTATTTTTAAAGTTAGGTAAATCAAGGGACAACGCCGTATAACACGGAACGGGTTTCCTCCTAAGAATACTAGTGCATATATCAAAACAACGCAATGTTTTTTGGAAAAATGAAGCTATTATAAGACCCAGGTCCCATCACACAATGCAACGTAAGCCGGAGTATAGGGTTTTCCCTTATAATAGCCAAACATGCTTGGTACGTTTAAAACAAATCACTTGATACTATAATAAGTATATAGTGTCAAAACAATTCAAATCATAAATATCAATCATAGGCGGCATGGGTACCATCTATCATGTCGCCGTACTAGTTCTACAATTAAAACCGCAATATCACGTATTGGAAATTGGATTCCGTCATGAGTCGAGGAAAGGGGCAAGCTCCTCTCCGCGTTCGAGACACTCTAGCAAATGTCCCAAGACCCCACTCTGATCCTTGGATCTTCAGGGCCGGTCCTCTCTTACTTTTGAGGATTAGTTATTCCTGAACACACGTTTCCCGGTCCTTACAGACCTATATCCGAGGCACCTCGTATCCAACAACCACACAGGTGAAAAGTATATAAATGTCAGGGCTGGTAGGTCACTGACACCACCCTAGCTAGAAAGAAACGTCGTGCTCTCCCTACAGTCACTCTCCCGTTTTTGACTCATACCGAGGTGTGAGGCTCGCGAATTCACGTTATACACAAAGCTACGCCACACAGGCCGTGCTTTGATCATCAACCACAAGACTTTGCTTTTCAACAGAAGCCCTGATCAATTTCCAAAATAAAAATTTTAAACTAGCCCAGATTTTCGGGTTGTTACAATCTCCCCCACTTAAAAATTTTCGTCCCCGAAAAGGAACAAAGTTGAAAGTGGTTTGATCAATCAACTCTACGTTCGATCTGGCTTCCATTTCAATTTTATTTAATTCGAATTCAAATTCGTTTCAATTCAATTCAATTTGAATTTACCTTCTATTTAATTCAGTTCGAATTCATTTCAAATTGATTTCCCCGTGTCGAAAATAAGGGCACCCAGAGTTTAGGTTAAAACAATAAACTCCAGGTCAGTCATGGGACTGGTGTGAGAACTAAAACAGTTATTTAAAACTTTACTTTAAAAGAGGGTGATTCAAGGGACCACGCCGTATAACACGGAACGGGTTTCCTCCCAAGAATACTAGTGCATATAACAAAACAACGCAATGCTTTTTGAAAAAAAATGAAGCTATTATACGACCCAGGTCCCATCACACAATGCAACGCAAGCCGGAGGATAGGGTTTTCCCTTATAATAGCCAAACATGCTTGGTACGTTTAAAACAAATCATTTGATACTATTATAAATGTATAGTGTCAAAACAATTCAAATCATAAATATCAATCATAGGCGGCATGGGTACCATCTATCATGTCGCCATACTAGTTCTACAATTAAAACCGCAATATCACGTATTGGAAATTGGATTCCGTCATGAGTTGAGGCAAGGGGCAAGCTCCTCTCCGCGTTCGAGACACTCTAGCAAATGTCCCAAGACCCCACTCTGATCCTTGGATCTTCAGGGCCGGTCCTCTCTTACTTTTGAGGATTAGTTATTCCTGAACACACGTTTCCCGGTCCTTACAGACCTATATCCGAGGCGCCTCGTATCCAACAACCACACAGGTGAAAAGTATATAAATGTCAGGGCTGGTAGGTCACTGACACCACCCTAGCTAGAAAGAAACGTCGTGCTCTCCCTGCAGTCACTCTCCCGTTTTTGACTCATACCGAGGTGTGAGGCTCGCGAATTCACGTTATACACAAAGCTACGCCACACAGGCCATGCTTTGATCATCAACCACAAGACTTTGCTTTTCAACAGAAGCTCTGATCAATTGCCACTTACGCGTTTTGGATGATATCGGGGAGAGAGAAGAATGCGTGGACCAATAGGATTTTTTATTTTATTTATATATTTTAAAAATCCGAAAATACCCCTTGTCACACACGAACACCAATCCAAGCCCAACGACTGTCGTCCCTAGCGTTATACCCCCATTCCAAACACAATGGGATATGTTTCGAAGGCCCATTCGAATGTTTCAGCCAGTTTTCCTTTAAATTAAAATATATAACATTCAATATTTGATTTGAACATACATTTCAATTTGTCAGGGCCACAAACTGATTCGAAAAATTCCAGAAAAATAAATCTAGCTATGTTTTGACGATACGGTCCCAACAAAACTAGTTTCGTCGAATTCTGAGACCGTTTGCAAAAAGGCCCATTTTTGGTCGATCCAATTTAACTATAATTGACCAAAACACATTTTCCTTTGCCATTATTTAAAATATTTATTTTAAATATTTAAAATCCATTATTTAAGCCAATTTAAAAAATTTAAATTGGTTCAGATTTTCTGGGTTGTTACAATCTCCCCCACTTAAAACTTTTCGTCCCCGAAAAGGAACAAAGTCGAAAGTGGTTTGATTAATCAACCCTACGTTCGATCTGGCTTCCATTCTCCAACTTTTCAGTTTCTGAGAATTTTCAAATTCTTCAAAAATCTGGCTAACACCCGGAATTTTCGAAAAATTCCGCCATAACCTCCTTTGTACGGGGAGAGGTTTGGAAATTTATTTGGCCGTATTAGGTACCCAATAAATCCTAATAAGCATACACATATTTATAGTGATATATTCTGGTGTTTACAGGGGAGTGTGTATTGATAATAGCTCCGGAGAATAAATTATCGTCACCCTGTCAAAGCCTGAGGGAGTGTGTTTTTAAAATGCTCCAGAGGATAAATCCTCGTCACCTCGTCCCGTGTGGGAAATAAATAGTCCATGTGCCGTATCTAATGACTAGAGAGACGTGATTATTGTCAACTCCAGACCCGTGTGGGGTTTTTATTAATCTGGCAATTTTATTTTTACAATTTAAATAGTCCATATTGTTTATAAATTAGAAATCTCACGTTGGGTTCCACTCCACCAAAAATAGCAGAAGGCTCAAAAAAATATGCGGTCTCTTCTAGAAGGTAGAAGACGTCCTCACGGTCACGATGTCTCCTGTTTCATCGAATTTCGTTAACACACTAAGAAGATATGATTTTTCAAAGTTTTGTAACACTTAAAAGTGTTAAAATCATATAAAGGAATCACCTTCATCGTTTGTTCAAACAAGGTTTTGAAATTTTCGCGAAATCCGAGTGATGTGGTGACGATCGGAGGGTGTGACGTGGAAGAGGGAGGAGAGGGGAGTCGGCGCAGGGTGGTTTGGTGATGATCGGTGGTCGGATCTGGTCGCGGCGGCGCTAGGAAGACGGCGGCTTCTCGGACTCGATTCTCGAGGCACAGTCGATGGTGGAGGGAGATGGTTTGTCGGATTTGAAGGAGGAAGGGAGAGCTTTCGAACGTGGGTGGTGGCGGGGTCTGACGTGGCCTGTAGCGGCGGCGATTTGGTCGGGAAGGCAGGAGCGACAGTCGTGGTCCAGATCGAGAGAGGGAGCTGGTTTTCTAAGGATTTTCTTTTAAAACAAGGTCATTTTACATAGTTGGTGCCGTTGGAAAGATTTTCCCAAAGCGGACCCAACGGTTGTGATTTCAGGAAAATCCGATCGTCGGATCTCTCGGTATAATCGTTTGAAATCACGGTTTCAAAATACGAACTGCATCGTCGTTATTCGACACATTTTAATTCTATATATATATATCGATTCTTCGATTTCAAAGCTACCTTCTTTTCATAAATTTGATAAAAATGTTATTGTAATAACCCGAAAATCTGGGCCAGTTTAAAATTTTTATTTTGGCAATTTTAGCGAAGTTTGAACATTGAAAATGAATTATTTTAAATAATATCGACGAGAAAATTTATTTTGAATAGAATCGAACGTATATATTTATATACATCGTCACTAGAATATAAATAATTATATATAATTATAAAAGGAATTGAAAATGGCGCGGTAGTTCGATAATTCCATTTCAAACTTCAATTGAATGTACCGGGTGCATAACAATCCGGATTTTAGTGAAACCAAAAACATGAGGATCTATTTGTGAATATCTTTCCAACAAATCCTAAAAATCGAAATTTCATAGCGGGAATCAAAAGATATGTCCAATTGAAAATTCTGAATAGTCGCTATGGAATTCAGGCCCTTAAAAATGGGAATTTTGCAAACAACCTCGGATTTCGACGAAACCACTTTTGTTGGATCCGTGATGTCAAATTATTGCTAGGTTTCAAATTTCATAATTTTTCGATTCAGTATGTGAGTGTGGCAAAGGAAAACGCGTTTTGTAACACCTCGTGTATTCTATAACTGTGCAATTAACAAATTAAAGTATAATTAATTTGAAATCAAAGAACTAAGGGAAACGGGATACGCCATTGCGTTCGTCTCGGAAAAATACGCGAAATAGAGTCCGAGTTTTCGAAAAACGGAGTCCGTATGAAGAAGATATGGCCTTCGGAAGTTTCTGAATTAAGTTTAAAATTCGAACAGAATAAAACAGTTTAAAAATTAAAACCGGGCCCAATTGGCCAAGGCGGGAAAACTCCCGCCTAAGACACCCAGGTCGACTGGGCTGTCGACCTGGTCTAACCAGGTCGACAGGGCTGTCGACAGGGCTGTCGACCTGGTCCAGACCCAGGTCGAACCCAGTCCACCCTGGCTGGCCTATTCTATGTTGGTCGATTTTCTGTGGTCTGCTTTGTCATTAGGGCTAGGTGGCAGGCTCTAATTGGTCCCTCTTGCGAATGAATGGCTACGATCAATCCAAGCAACATCGATGGTCCTAATCAGTTCATAAACTCTATAAAATGACCCTAGACTCTACCTAGGTTTCTTACACAATTCTCTAGCCTCCATTGCTCTCTTCTTCTAATTAAAAATAAAAATGGCGTCTCTGCTCTGCTGGAATTAAAACTAGAAGATAATCAACATCAGCCTAAGCAACTCAATTCAAACTAGAGATTAAAGTTTCTGCAAAGATTCTACAACAAGTTAAAGTTCTTTCTTTAATCCAATCAAGGCAAGTACAGTTATTCTCTGCTATAAACGTTAATTATAATTTTGATATGCATTTAAAACTGAGTTTGAGGTTGTATATATATTCTCTTCTGTTGGATCTGTTTTCTGTGACTGTTCTGTATTCCTTTCTTCTTTTCTGTTTCTATAGCCAGGCTACCACGAGCCTGTGCCCAATCTCATAAAGAGATTAACGTATGAACGCAAAATTTGGGACAATTAATGAATGATGCGAAATTTGACAAGACTGAATTGAACGTATGACTTTAGATATGAAGCATAAAATATATTGGACATGTGACTTGGGATTGGATGCATAAATTTGGCTATGAACATGTAATTTATATATTGCATGCATAGAGTATGTTGTAATTTAGATTTGTAACTAATTAGAGAAATGAACATATGTTATTTAGATCTGTAATTAATTAGAAAAATAAGCATATGTTATAAACTAGTTTTAGACCTATGGATATTCTGTGATAAAAGAAGAAGAGGAACCACTGTAAGATTACATATGATTTGAGACTTTGGACAAAATGCATATAAAAGTCAAGAGTTGTTTTTTAGAAGATATGATTTAAAGATTTAGATTGTTGGGTATAGTTTGCATAATGATTCATGGCTTAAAAAGAAGAAGATATGGAAGCTTAGGTGTAAAAGATTTACATTAATTAGGATATTTATTATTGTGATTACACCTAAATAGGGATTTTTGGGTATATGGCATACATTGGAATTAATGGTTATATTTGGTATAATTTATATGTAAATCTACTGTAAAATGCTAGTTTAACAAAAATTGGAATATATGTTATAGGGTAAATTATGTCCATATTCTGCGCTATGTAAGTGTATGCAAACATGGAAGTATATGATCATATTGTGAATCATGACATTATTTAGGCATGTGAACTTAGGCCTAATTTATGTTTAGGCAAGGCATGTAAATAGAACCTTTAGAAATATTAAATTTACTAAATCTGCTAATTTGTCAAGTTGCCTAAACTGCTAGTTTTGTTAAATTTGTCGGTTAAAATGCCTAACCTGTTATATGCCAAAATCTGCTAAGTTGCTAAATCTGTTAAATCCGTTAAGTCATATAAAATCTGTTATCTGCTATGTTGATATAATCATCCTGTTATTGATATGATCTGAATTGGCATATATATTGGGCGTGCGCATAAACGGTAAATTATTAATTAATTGGCCGCAAAGATAAACATGGCTAACTCGAGGTTAGAATGAGTTTGCGGCGTAAATCTGCCCGGAACCGCCCGGCACATCCAGTGGCCGCAAACAATAGGTTCTAATGTGAGAAGTTAGTCATAACATGCGTAAGACACGAGGTTAGGTCTGGCTTGTGGCAGAAGTCTGCCCGGAACCGCCCGGCATATCCAGCGGCCACAAGCTACCGACCTAATGTGAGAGGTCTGTGCATTAATAATTAATTAATGCAAAATCTAAGATAAGAATGACGTCTAAAACGTATTGGGGAAAATAGGGTTAAGCCAAAGGGATTAATAGATGTAGTAAAACCCGTCCATGAATCTGTAGGCCCAATACAAAGTTAGACAAATCTGAAAAAAAATCTGTACATCTGACCTGTTAGTCTGAAAACTTGTTAACTTAATTTGTGAATTAGTAAATCTGAATTATGTATGTCTGAACTTGTAAACAAGTTAATCTGAAATCTGTTAGTCTGGGGACACAAGGTTAGGAGGGGAATTACTTGTGTCATCTGTTGTTTGGGACCCATATTAGTCAGTAACCCTTTCTGGTATCAAAACTTTGACCCAACAGTAGGTAGGGTCCGGGCACGCTTACTGAACTAATTATAAGTGGTTCATTCTGATAATGGCGAGGGGTGTTGATGGTGCGTTCCAACCGGGTCATGTGCGTGCATGGATCCCGGTCTGCCTCTGAGGATGTAAGACGCCGTGACATCTGTAAATAGGTCTGTGCCAATTGGTTGTCACTTTAGGGAGTGATACACCCTACTGTGGGGCCGACACAGGATATTTATGTATTAGGGAGTCGATCGCTTGGGGTAGGGTTTTAGGGTACGCTTAGTTCTGTCTGTTTCTGTTGGTACCGTCTGTTTCTGTTGGGTGGTAACACCTGTCTGTTTCTGTGTGGTACCGTCTGTTCGGGTGGTAAAGGCCCATTACTAGTGTACACCTAATTCCACATTTTATCTCCATAGGGATAAATCTGTTTCTTCTTCTGTCTGTTTCTGATCGGGTAGTAAAGGCCCATTATTAGCATTCTGTCTCTGTTAAAGTATTCTGTACCCGTTCCTGCTTCAATTTAGACATTAGGGTGACACCTAATTCTACTATACTAGTATTAGTGCAGCGAAATGTAAAACAATAGTTTATATCATTCTGTTTTTCTGTTATATCTGCTACACCTGTTATAGTTACCTCACATCCAGTTTTATGTTCATATCATATTATTACTATCTGTTCATATGCTGAAAGTCACTGGACTTGCCAGACTTCTTGTCTGACCCTTGTTGTTTCGCCTCCTTTCTTCCGTTTCCCCCCCAGGTTATCCAAGGAGGGAAATACTTTAGCTTGATCCGGATTTCTCTTTGCTTGAAGTGCTTAAAGTATGGCTTGGCTCTGTATAGCTTCCGTTCCATGGGGATTATGATTTTAAACTATGCATTTTGAAGGCTTTTGTACAAGACTGATATTTTGTACTTGAATTCTGAAATTGAAAGGATGTAACCATATTAATTTCTGTTTCCGCTGTAATAAAGTTAAAAATTTTCAAGTACTGTTTTATCTGTCTTGTAAGTTTCTGTTCTGTTTACTAAAATGCTCCACCAAATTTAAGGCATTCCCTTTGTGAGTGACCTTAACGGAGGTGGGGTGTTACACTTGGTATCAGAGCTGAAGGTTACCAGATTGGGTAAAGTTTTTGAAAACTGTTTTCAAAAAGGTTTTGAAAGGAAGTATTTTCAAAAATAAAGCTTATTTTGAAAAAAAAAAACATGATCCCCAAGAGCCATATATCTTTCTTTCAGTCCCTTTTTTTTGAACCTTTCCTTTTTCGTTCCAGCATGTCTGAAGCATCTGAGATACCAGAGGGTGTTCATGTACCCGGTTGGTTTCGTCAATATCTTGAGGCTAGGACCGCCGCTGCAGGTCCAGCAAATGATCCCCCTCCTCCACCCCCTCCTCGTGCAATTGCTTTCTCAAAGATCTGTAAAGATTTTAGGGCCATGGGTGGGAAGGATTTCAAAGGAACTGAATCATTCGTAGAAGCAAGGAATTGGCTCAAAGAAACTGAGGATCTATTCGTTATCTTCGAGGTGGACGATAGGCAGAAGGTACAGTTGGCAGTATGGCTTCTCAAAGACGAAGCTTCCTACTAGTGGGAAGTCACTAACGCCGAGAGGCCGGTTGAGACATGGATGGATTTCAGAACAAGGTTTGAGACAAAATTCCTCTCGCAAGCTGAACGAAGTTTACAATTGGAAAAGTTCTTGTCTCTTAAGCAAGGAAGTATGATGGTCAAGGAATACGTCAACCAGTTCAACCAAATAGCAAGATTCGTATTGGATTTAGTCAACACTCAGCATAAAAAGGCTCTCCGCTTTGTTAAAGGATTGAATGAGCCACTGCACAGCCTAGCCATGACCCATGTACCCATGGGAGCAACTTACGAGAAATTGGTGGATATGGCACTACTGCACGAGGAAGACAAGGGCCCGAAAGAGACAAAGAAGGAAGAACCACAGAATAAGAAAGCGGGGCCCAAAAAGGAAACACAAAAGAAGGATGAGAAGCCTGAAGATAAGAAGGGGAAAAAGTGCTTTACTTGTGGGAGCTCAACTCATCTGAACAAGGATTGCAGAAAAAGGAAGGGCGCTTGCTTCAACTGTGGGGAGATGGGACACTTCACTAGGGACTGCCCGAAGAGACGAGGACAAGGAGGGCAGGCGAACACTCTTGAGGCTAGTGGCTAGGATAGAAATAGGAAAATTTATATAGTAGGTTTAATTTCTTTATCTGATTATGGAGTTAAGACTTTCTGATTCTGGTATTTTGATTTTGTAATCGATACTCTGCACTTTAATGCTAGTATTGTTTCTGAATTCCGCTATAGACTCAGACCCATAGGGGTTATGGATCATCTGTTTGAGACTGGGGTTTGAGGGATATCTGTGTTAGGCGTCAAGTATGACGCATACATTCTGAGTTTTCGTGGGGTATCAATTTGATGTTGGTTTCGGTCTTTGGGGCCGATACTTAGGACCCATGTCTAATGGGAACCAAATTTTCGTTCTATCTGTACTCGCTTCCATCATTCGACTGTATCCTATCGATCGAATATTTGAACTTTAGGTAGAAACTAATGGGTGTAAACATGTGTTTGAGACATGTTATGTTTGATGGTTGCAAGTGGATGCAAGTGGTTGCTAGTGGTTGCCCGTGGATGCATATACACACACTAGGCACTAGATCGGCTCGAAAACACTCTCATACTGCATATGGATGGGTGAGCATTTTTCAATTCTTGTGGATGCAAATTGGTTGATTCAGCACATGGATGTTGCATTTGAGTGAATGGTTGTGCACTCATATAGAAATAATATATATCATCAGAATTCTATTGCATACATGTTGGACTCATGGCACTGACATAATTCGCATTAAGGAGGTCAACTGAATCAGTAGACCGCCTGATCTTTGCATTAGATAAGGAACATATACACACACTTTTGCATATGTTCATACAACATTAGAAGTTTTCCAAGGACAATGGATGCTTGTGGATGATGGTTGAGTAGATGGGTGATTGGATGGTAGGACACATTCTTCTTAACTTGAAGATTTCGGGGACGAAATCCTTTTAAGTGGGGGAGAATGTAACACCCCGTGTATTCTATAACTGTGGAATTAACAAATTAAAGTATAATTAATTTGAAATCAAAGAACTAAGGGAAACGGGATACGCCATTGCGTTCGTCTCGGAAAAATACGCGAAATAGAGTCCGAGTTTTCGAAAAATGGAGTCCGTATGAAGAAGATATGGCCTTCGGAAGTTTCTGAATTAAGTTTAAAATCCGAACAGAATAAAACAGTTTAAAAATTAAAACCGGGCCCAATTAGCCAAGGCGGGAAAACTCCCGCCTAAGACACCCAGGTCGACTGGGCTGTCGACCTGGTCTAACCAGGTCAACAGGGCTGTCGACCTGGTCCAGACCCAGGTCGAACCCAGTCCACCCTGGTTGGACTATTCTATGTTGGTCGATTTTCTGTGGTCTGCTTTGTCATTAGGGCTAGGTGGCAGGCTCTAATTGGTCCCTCTTGCGAATGAATGACTACGATCAATCCAAGCAACATCGATGGTCCTAATCAGTTCATAAACTCTATAAAATGACCCTAGACTCTACCTAGGTTTCTTACACAATTCTCTAGCCTCCATTGCTCTCTTCTTCTAATTAAAAATAAAAATGGCGTCTCTGCTCTGCTGGAATTAAAACTAGAAGATAATCAACATCAGCCTAAGCAACTCAATTCAAACTAGAGATTAAAGTTTCTGCAAAGATTCTACAACAAGTTAAAGTTCTTTCTTTAATCCAATCAAGGCAAGTACAGTTATTCTCTGCTATAAACGTTAATTATAATTTTGATATGCATTTAAAACTGAGTTTGAGGTTGTATATATATTCTCTTCTGTTGGATCTGTTTTCTGTGACTGTTTTGTATTCCTTTCTTCTTTTCTGTTTCTATAGCCAGGCTACCACGAGCCTGTGCCCAATCTCATAAAGAGATTAACGTATGAACGCAAAATTTGGGACAATTAATGAATGATGCGAAATTTGACAAGACTGAATTGAACGTATGACTTTAGATATGAAGCATAAAATATATTGGACATGTGACTTGGGATTGGATGCATAAATTTGGCTATGAACATGTAATTTATATATTGCATGCATAGAGTATGTTGTAATTTAGATTTGTAACTAATTAGAGAAATGAACATATGTTATTTAGATCTGTAATTAATTAGAAAAATAAGCATATGTTATAAACTAGTTTTAGACCTATGCATATTCTGTGATAAAAGAAGAAGAGGAACCACTGTAAGATTACATAGGATTTGAGACTTTGGACAAAATGCATATAAAAGTCAAGAGTTGATTTTTAGAAGATATGATTTAAAGATTTAGATTGTTGGGTATAGTTTGCATAATGATTCATGGCTTAAAAAGAAGAAGATATGGAAGCTTAGGTGTAAAAGATTTACATTAATTAGGATATTTATTATTGTGATTACACCTAAATAGGGATTTTTGGGTATATGGCATACATTGGAATTAATGGTTATATTTGGTATAATTTATATGTAAATCTACTGTAAAATGCTAGTTTAACAAAAATTGGAATGTATGTTATAGGGTAAATTATGTCCATATTCTGCGCTATGTAAGTGTATGCAAACATGGAAGTATATGATCATATTGTGAATCATGACATTATTTAGGCATGTGAACTTAGGCCTAATTTATGTTTAGGCAAGGCATGTAAATAGAACCTTTAGAAATATTAAATTTACTAAATCTGCTAATTTGCTAAGTTGCCTAAACTGCTAGTTTTGTTAAATTTGTCGGTTAAAATGCCTAACCTGTTATATGCCAAAATCTGCTAAGTTGCTAAATCTGTTAAATCCGTTAAGTCATATAAAATCTGTTATCTGCTATGTTGATATAATCATCCTGTTATTGATATGATCTGAATTGGCATATATATTGGGCGTGCGCATAAACGGAAAATTATTAATTAATTGGCCGCAAAGATAAACATGGCTAACTCGAGGTTAGAATGAGTTTGCGGCGTAAATCTGCCCGGAACCGCCCGGCACATCCAGTGGCCGCAAACAATAGGTTCTAATGTGAGAAGTTAGTCATAACATGCGTAAGACACGAGGTTAGGTCTGGCTTGTGGCAGAAGTCTGCCCGGAACCGCCCGGCATATCCAGCGGCCACAAGCTACCGACCTAATGTGAGAGGTCTGTGCATTAATAATTAATTAATGCAAAATCTAAGATAAGAATGACGTCTAAAACGTATTGGGGAAAATAGGGTTAAGCCAAAGGGATTAATAGATGTAGTAAAACCCGTCCATGAATCTGTAGGCCCAATACAAAGTTAGACAAATCTGAAAAAAAATCTGTACATCTGACCTGTTAGTCTGAAAACTTGTTAACTTAATTTGTGAATTAGTAAATCTGAATTCTGTATGTCTGAACTTGTAAACAAGTTAATCTGAAATCTGTTAGTCTGGGGACACAAGGTTAGGAGGGGAATTACTTGTGTCATCTGTTGTTTGGGACCCATATTAGTCAGTAACCCTTTCTGGTATCAAAACTTTGACCCAACAGTAGGTAGGGTCCGGGCACGCTTACTGAACTAATTATAAGTGGTTCATTCTGATAATGGCGAGGGGTGTTGATGGTGCGTTCCAACCGGGTCATGTGCGTGCATGGATCCCGGTCTGCCTCTGAGGATGTAAGACGCCGTGACATCTGTAAATAGGTCTGTGCCAATTGGTTGTCACTTTAGGGAGTGATACACCCTACTGTGGGGCCGACACAGGATATTTATGTATTAGGGAGCCGATCGCTTGGGGTAGGGTTTTAGGGTACGCTTAGTTCTGTCTGTTTCTGTTGGTACCGTCTGTTTCTGTTGGGTGGTAACACCTGTCTGTTTCTGTGTGGTACCGTCTGTTCGGGTGGTAAAGGCCCATTACTAGTGTACACCTAATTCCACATTCTGTCTCCATAGGGATAAATCTGTTTCTTCTTCTGTCTGTTTCTGATCGGGTAGTAAAGGCCCATTATTAGCATTCTGTCTCTGTTAAAGTATTCTGTACCCGTTCCTGCTTCAATTTAGACATTAGGGTGACACCTAATTCTACTATACTAGTATTAGTGCAGAGAAGTGTAAAACAATAGTTTATATCATTCTGTTTTTCTGTTATATCTGCTACACCTGTTATAGTTACCTCACATCCAGTTTTATGTTCATATCATATTATTATTATCTGTTCATATGCTGAAAGTCACTGGACTTGCCAGACTTTTTGTCTGACCCTTGTTGTTTCGCCTCCTTTCTTCCGTTTCCCCCCCAGGTTATCCAAGGAGGGAAATACTTTAGCTTGATCCGGATTTCTCTTTGCTTGAAGTGCTTAAAGTATGGCTTGGCTCTGTATAGCTTCCGTTCCATGGGGATTATGATTTTAAACTATGCATTTTGAAGGCTTTTGTACAAGACTGATATTTTGTACTTGAATTCTAAAATTGAAAGGATGTAACCATATTAATTTCTGTTTCCGCTGTAATAAAGTTAAAATTTTTCAAGTACTGTTTTATCTGTCTTGTAAGTTTCTGTTCTGTTTACTAAAATACTCCACCAAAGTTAAGGCATTCCCTTTGTGAGTGACCTTAACGGAGGTGGGGTGTTACACGTTTCTTCATTTTCAGTTGATTTTAATCGACTGGAAAATGGCCATTTTTCAAATGGTCTCAGAATTTGACGAAATCAGCTTTGTTAGGACTGTATCGTCAGTACGAAGCAAGAAATGATTTTTCTGGAATTTTTCGAGTTAGTATGTGACCCCGGTAATTTGAAATGTGCATTTAAATTCAATATATAGAGTTATATGTTGATTTTGACGAAAACTGAACGAAACAGTCGAATCAGCCTACGATACATATCCCATTGTGTTCGGAATGGGGGTAATTAGCTATGGACGATAGGCGGTGGGCCTCGTTTAGAGGTCGTATGTAAAAGTCAACTTTTTGAAATTAAAATAATAAAAAAAAATTAAAACCTCTCTCCCCTTAAATCCCTCTGCCCCCCCCGTTCATATTCGATTCAACAGAAATTAAAAAAGAAAAATATAAACAAATCGCTCCACCACCCTCGCCGATCGACGCGCCGCCGCTCCCTAGACGTGCCGCCGCCGCTTCTTCCTTCCCCCCTCCCCTTCTCCTCCTCCATCTCTCTCTCCTCCTTCCTGCGAAAACCCCAACACGCATTGCCCCTATCCCCTCCGTCCGACACTGCACCACCGCGTGAGCTCCTCCGACCAGCCACCTCCCCTGACCCGCAGCCCCACCGCCGACCCCCTATTTCCTCCTCTCCGATTAGGCCACGCCCCCACAGCCCCAATCCAACGATCGCCACCGCACTGGAGGCCACACCACCTCCGACCAAATCCCGGCTAGATCGGCAATGAAAGGTGATTTTTTTTCAGCTTTAAAAACAGTTTTTTTAAGTAGCCTAGTTTAAAATCAGAAATTTTATATAAATTCGCTTTGGTTTGAAAACTAAAAATGTTATCTTTAGATAAGAAGTATGATTTTTAATTATACAAAGAATATGATTTTGTTTAGAGAAAGATGTGATCTTCATCATAGGAAGGTTAAAAATATGATTTTTATATTTTGGAAAGAATAAAAATTCGATTGTTAATTTATAGAAGATATAAAAATATAATTTTTATATGAAAGGTTTTGAAATAGAAATAGTTAGAAAGACAAGATTTTTAAATAAACAAAGGTTGGATTTTTGATGAAGTAGCATAATAAAAATCTGATTTTTATTATATATACATTGAAATAAAGAGGTGATTTTTATAGTGATGAAATAAAGGTGAAATCTTTATATTTGAAAAGGTGAAATCTTTATATTTGAAAAGGCAAAATCTTTATGTATGGAATATCGTAATAAAAATAGAATTTTTATCTATATAGTAGCGAAGTAAAAATAGAATTTTTATCTATATAGTAGCGAAGTAAAAATAGAATTTTTATCTATATAGTAGCGAAGTAAAAATAGAATTTTTATCTATATAGTAGCGATGTAAAAATAGAATTTTTATCTATATAGTAGCGAAGTAAAAATAGAACTTTTATCTATATAGTACCGATGTAAAAATAGAATTTTTATCTATATAGTAGCGATGTAAAAATAGAATTTTTATCTATATAGTAGCAGTGGGAAAATAGAATTTTTATCCATATAGCGTGATTATAAAAACAGGATTTTTATATATTGAATAGCGAAGTAAAAATTCGATTTTTATGTATTGAATAGTAAAGTAAAAATTCGATTTTCACAAATGTAGAGAATACGGGCAACGAAGATGACAAAAGGCGAGAATAGCGAAGACTTCTACAAAAGAAGAGTCGAGAGGATTGGATTAGCTATCGGTGAGAACTTCTCACTCTAAATTTCTTTTTCTGGTTATGTGTATATATATACTATGATGCAGACGGTGCTTAGTAGCACCCGACACCCGTCATCCACAGACCATGGATGGCTTGTTTGTTTGATTGATGTGTTGTGAAAATTGTTTGTGATGTTGATGTGAAATCGATAATAAAATGTGGATGTGTTGAAATAAATTAATTATCGTTAAAAATATAATTTTTAACGTGAATGTGAATAAATAAATATTTATAAACAAGTCTGCCGATTTGTTTATATACACTGATTTGACTGATATTGATTGGTACGATAAATTTTACACATCGCCCAAGTGCACGAATAAAAATATGTGTTTGTTGATTTGAAACCCCACACGGGTGTTGGGATGATATTTGGGTACACTAATCCCAATTATTTAATTGTATGTTGATCGATTGGTCGATAGGCTGTGTAAGCGTTGATTATTTATATTTGATGCTTATGCAGTTGTGTGGTGCACCTTGGATGATGATTGATTGTTGATCGTTGCTATTATATACATGTGTTGTATGGAATCCATCTAATTAACGTTATATGGTGATTGATTGGGCCTCATTCCAATTGGGAAAATAATGAATATTATAAAAGGAAATTCATGTGTTGAATATAAAAATAGTCATGTGTTGACGATGTTCATGTGTTGAAAATATTAGTGTGTTGAGTAAAATATTTTAACAATAAAATTTACGTCTTTATCATATTTAAAATTAGAACTACTTCACGGTGGAGTCTAACTGAAAATCAAACGATAGATACCATAATTTTATAAAATATTTTACATAAAAAAATAGTCGTGTGTTAAAAGAAATATAGATTCATGTGTTGAATAGAATATATATTCATTTGTTGAATAGAATAACGAATTTATTGAAATATATAAACCCGTTTTGATTAGAGTTGCGCTATATTGAAGTGAACGATATTGGTATCGATTTTATTCGTTTTATAACGAATATTGAAAAGTGATTTCAAAATTTAATATTTTGAAATGAAATTCAAATTAAATTAGATTAAAATTCAAATTGAAATTTTATTGAATCAATTTGAAATGAATTCGAATCGAATAGAAAATGAATTCGATTCGAATTGAATAGAAAGTGAATTTGAATTCGAATTGAACAGAAATGAATTCAAATTGAATTAAATAGAAATTGAATTAAAAACGAATTGAAATCGTTTTGAATGAAATTTAAAACGAACTGAAATTGAATTGAAATCAATTTGAAATGAATTCGAATTGAATTGAAATCAAATCGATTTGAAAATGAATATAGTGTTGAAATGGTTTTGGAAACAAATTTAAATCGATTTATAAAATACGTTTTAAAAAAGGAAATCGATGATATATATATATATATTATATATAATGGCCTGAATAGAACGCGTCGCGCCGCGGCAGTTCGTGAATTTCGACCATTGACTTCGAATTGACGTTGCGGGAGATCCGACCGTCGGGTTCTCCTAAAACTGGAACCGTTGGGTTCATACCGAAAAGAGCTTTCCAATGAATATTAGAAATTTGAAATCTAACGGTTGGATTTGGAATTATGTCCAAATCAAATTTGGAAAAGGTCGCCGTAAGTGCAGTTCGATGGCCGTTGATGGAAATCGACTGTATGGGCCTTGATAAAATTATTAAAAATATCTATAATTTGTGTAAAATCATAAGAAATGATTTGGGAAAAATAGGGCTGAAAAATTCCACATTTGAAAGGATAAAAATATATTTTTATCGAAATGAACTAGTTTTGAACCAGAATTAAAATCAATTTATTTTTGAAATAAATAAATTGAATTTGAAAGTGATTTTAAAAATAATCAATATTCCCAATACGTGAATTGGAACGGAGATGAATCGAAATTATCTTCGGAATATTTCGATGTTGGATTTCGTGACTATACAAATATTGTTATGAGCATTTGAAAGATATATTTTATATCGTTATTTCCAATACGTTATTTGTTGGTTTCAGAATTTGATATTGAATATAAGCCGATATATTTTCTATTCAGAGCCTTGTATTTAAAATTGAATGTGATTTGGGTTTATCGTGAATCGTGTTTTATATGACATTGGTTCTTTAACCCAGTTAAAGGCAGGATATTGATTTTTGAAAAGATTGAAACTAAGTGGAGTTTTAATGAATCTTTAATTAGATTAAAAAGTGAACTGATAATTTTAATTATCAAATCTGAAAAGTGATCGAGAGTGGAGTACCACCAGTTTTGCTCCAATGCGATAGTTAAATCTTTAATTAGATTTGAACGTGAAAAGGTAATTAATTTTACCGATAACACCGTGGTGTTAGATATGGAGTATCACTAGTTTTGCTCCATGGGATGAATAGGTTGGGATTGGGAAATAAAATAATAATTTCTTCGGTGTGGTTCGCTAATCCCGACTAGTTCGAAATGATATCCAAAGGAAGATTAAAGAATAAATTTAGAAGAATTTATCTTTGATAAAATTAATGGGAACCTATTCCCTAAGAATGTGATTTTGTGAATAAAAGAATATTCTGAATTGGAATGAGGCGTTTGTTGTGTTTGTGTAACATTTGTTTATCATATACGTGGGTTATCCAGAAAGGCCGGGTTATACCCATTCTGAATAACCGATTCGACGAGATGTCGAAGATGAAGACGGTGGTTGAAGACCGGAAGTCTTCACATCGTCTGAGTGATTACTGATGATCTCGATTGGGCTATACACCCAAGATTGGGGAAACAATTGGTGATCGTCCAGACGCACTTGGAGATGGATGGATATGCGAGGAAGGTGCCTCCGGATTCGTTCAGACCCAGAACGAACTTGTAAATGAACTGTGTGTCTGACATTACATTTTATTCTATGTTGATTGATCTCTATTAAATATACATCTGTTTGGCGGTAGAGAATTTATTCTCTTGCTTAACGCCCTTCTCTGAGACGTACGAGCTCAGAGGTTGTATATCGATGGCCATCAGTCGCATGGAGTGAATTGCCAGTGTGGCACGCGTAAGTGGCAATTGATCAAGGCTTCTGTTGAAAAGCAAAGTCTTGTGGTTGATGATCAAATCACGGCCTGTGTGGCGTAGCTTTGTGTATAACGTGAATTCGCGAAACTCACACCTCGGTATGAGTCAAAAACGGAAGAGTGACTGCAGGGAGAGCACGACGTTTCTTTCTAGCTAGGGTGGTGTCAGTGACCTACCAGCCCTAACATTTATATACTTTTCACCTGTGTGGTTGTTGGATACGAGGCGCCTCGGATATAGGTCTGTAAGGACCGGGAAACGTGTGTTCAGGAATAACTAATCCTCAAAAGTAAGAGAGGACCGACCCTGAAGATCCAAGGATCATAGTGGGGTCCTGGGACATTTGCTAGAGTGTCTCGAACGCGGAGAGGAGCTTGCCCCTTGCCTCGACTCGTGATGAAATCCAATTTCCAATACATGTTTTTCAGTTTTATTTGTAGAGCCTAGTATGGCGACATAGTAGATAGTAGCTATGCCACCTATGATTGATACTTATGATTGAAAATTGTTTTGACACTATACACCTATAATAGTATCAAATGATTTGTTTTAAACGTATCAAGCATGCTTTGGCTGTTATAAGGTAAAAACCCTATCCTCCGGCTTGCGTTGCATTGTGTGATGGGACCTGAGTCTCATAACAGCTTCATTTTTCTTTATTTAGCATTGCGCTGCTTTTTTTATGCACTAGTATTCTTGGGAGGAAACCCGTTCCGTGTTATACGGCGTGGTCCCTTGATTTACCTAACTTTAAAAATAAATATTAATAACTGTTTTAGTTCTCACACCAGTCACATGACTGACCTGGAGTTTATTGTTTTAACCTAAACTCTGGGTGCCCCTATTTTCGACACGGGCAGCTAGTAGTTTTGGTTTTGCAGATTTATATTCACAGGATCCTGATTAACAGCTGGAACGATGCTCGGAAAGCTCTGTATCCGTGTATCACTTCTATTTGTGTTTTGTATATTTTTCCGCTGCTATGTAATTTATTGTAATCTCTGATATTATTCGAATGTATTTTATTCATTTATGCTCTGTATATTCTTGTATCTGATGGAATTGTTGTAATAACAATGAAATGTTCTTCTGTGTGCGTTCTGATTTGTCCTGTTCTCAAAACGATCAGGGGTTTCGAACGGTCTTTGTCGGTTTAACGATCGATTCAGATCGAGCGAAATTCCTTGCCGTCTCAGTTTGGTATCAGAGCTTTGGTTTACAGAGCTCGAGAACTAGACACATTAGAACCATACGAAGAATTCATCAGATATTGGATTAGTAATATCCAATTAAAATGAATCGTTAGAGATAGGATCAGTAGTATCCTAGAACGATTGTAAAGAGTATATTTTTCAAATGAAAACAATATTGTTTTAAAAATTTAAATCACTTTATACGTATTTGATTATTTATTTATTTCGAATTTGGACAAACGAGTATATAAAGATTTCACGTATACGCGTCATGAACGTATATTCGAAGTTTTAATATACTGGATAGATATAGAATCTTACTCTAGTGGCCCGAAGATGATTCTGATGGTTGAGTACTCGTCGTCGGAATTTATTTTCGAGTGACGAAGGTGTGATTTCTATATATTTCCATTAGACTGGTGTGAGAACCAAAATATAGCTAGAATACATTGTTGCGGTTTGGCATCAAAAACATGATTTTTGTATATATATCAAATTATTAATTTGAAACTCTAATCCACTAATAGATTGATGTTTGTGTTGTTTGTTTATTTGTTTAATCACTTTGAACCATTATGCCTAATTGTACCAAATATTGAACTGTATTGAAAATTGGTAGCATTTGCTTGCATATACATATACTTACATTGAACAGGTCATAGCAAGGAGGCTAGAGCAGAGAATAAAATTTGTTTGCCCGACAAATAGGTACATGTTTACTATATAATTTACTGTTTTGTTTGGGTGATGATGATTTTATGAGCCGATTGGCTAGCCGCTTGGATTTTTCTTTTTCTTTTTGAGATCAGAAGGCCTGTATGGCAATTTCGAGATTTTCCCGTGGCTCCCGGTGCAGGGGAGGTTATGGAGAAATTTTTCGAAAATTTAGGGTGTTAGCCAAATTTTTGAAATTTTTGAAAATTCTCAAAAACTGAAAAATTGGAGAATCGAAGCCAGATCGAACGTAGAGTTGATTAATCAAACCACTTTCTATTTTGTTCCTTTTCGGGGACGAAAAGTTTTAAGTGGGGGAGATTGTAATAACCCGAAAATCTGGGCCAGTTTAAAATTTTTATTTTGGCAATTTTAGCGTAGTTTGAACATTGAAAATGAATTATTTTAAATAATATCGACGAGAAAATTTATTTTGAATAGAATCGAACGTATATATTTATATACGTCGTGGCTAGAATATAAATAACTATATATATTTATAAAAGGAATTGAAAATGGCGCGGTAGTTCGATAATTCCATTTCAAACTTCAATTGAATGTACCGGGTGCAAAACAATCCGGATTTTAGTGAAACCAAAACATGAGGATCTATTTGTGAATATCTTTCCAACGAATCCGAAAAATTGAAATTTCATAGCGGGATTCAAAAGATATGTCCAGTTGAAAATTATGAATAGTCGCTATGGAATTCAGGCCCTTAAAAATGGGAATTTTGCAAACAACCTCGGATTTCGACGAAACCACTTTTTTGGATCCGTGATGTCAAATTATTGCTAGGTTTCATATTTCATAATTTTTCGATTCAGTATGTGAGCGTGGCAAAGGAAAACGCGTTTGACCATTTTCAGTTGATTTTAATCGACTGGAAAATGGCCATTTTTCAAACGGTCTCAGAATTTGACGAAATCAGTTTTGTTAGGACCGTATCGCCAATACGAAGCTAGAAATGAGTTTTCTGGAATTTTTCGAGTTAGTATGTGACCCCGGTAATTTGAAATGTGCATTTAAATTCAATATATAGAGTTATATGTTGCTTTTGACGAAAACTGATCGAAACAGTCGAATCAGCCTACGATACATATCCCATTGCGTTCGGAATGAGGGTAATTAGCTATGGACGACAGGCGGTGGGCCTCGTTTAGAGGTCGTATGTAAAAGTCAACTTTTTGAAACTAAAATAATAAAAAAAAAAATTAAAACCTCTCTCCCCATAAATCCCACTGCCCCCCCCCCCCCCCGTTCATATTCGATTCAATAGAAATTAAAAAAAAAACAAATCCCTCCACCACCCTCGCCGATCGACGCGCCGCCGCTCCCCTGACGTGCCGCCGCCGCTTCTTCCTTCCCCCTCCCCTTCTCCTCCTCCATCTCTCTCTCCTTCTTCCTGCGAAAACCCCAACCCGCATCGCCCCTATCCCCTCCGTCCGACACTACACCACCACCTGGGCCCCTCCGACCTGCTGTAATAACCCGGAAAATGTGAACCAATTTAAAATTTTTAAATTTGGTTATTACCAAAGAATTTGAATAGTTGAAATAGCATATTTCAATAAAATAGAGAATTGGGTATAGTATTGCAGTTTGAAATTTTGAATACAAACTTTGTCTGACTGTACCGGGTGGAAAATATAACGGATTTTAGCGAAACTGAAAATATTTAAATCTGTTTATGAATACCTTTCAAACGAATCTGAAAAATCAAAATTTCATATCGGGAATCAAAAGTTATAGCCAAATGAATTTTCAGAAAGGCCGCTATATAGCATATATAGCCCTTGAAAATTGATATTTTACATACGACCTCGGAATTCGACGAAACCACTTTTGTTGGGTCCGGGATGTCAAACTATTGCTAAGTTTCAAATTTCATAATTTTTGAAGCTAGTATGGGAGCAGGGCAAAATAAAATGTGATTGGTCAATTTCTGTTAAAATGGGTCGACCTAAAAATGGCGGTTATTCAAACGAGCTCAGAATTCGACGAAACTGGTTTTGTTAGGACCGTATCGTCAAAACAAAGCTGGATTTATTTTTCTGGAATTTTTCGATTCAGTTTGTGGCCCTGCAAATTGAAATGTACGTTCAAATTAAATATTGAATGTTTTATACTTTAATTTGAAAAATAACTGACTGTAATAGTCGAATTGGCCAGCGAAACATATCCCATTGTGTCCGGAATGGGGGTATTTAGCTAGGGGCGACAGTCGTTGGGTTTGATTTCGAGTTCGTTTGCAAAAACACTATTTAAATTTTCATATAAAGTCTCGACCAATAGGAATTTTCCTTTAAAAAAAATCTCAAAAACCCTAGCCGCCTTAGACGATATCGACGGTTTCTCGATCTCAAACCTTCCCCTTCGTTTTCCCGCCGCCACAGGCGACGCTAAGCCGCGCCACCACCACCACTCCACTCGCCTTCGTCCCCTCTTCACATCCGACCAAACGCCGCCCTCCACCATCGCCTATATCGCCTGAACCACGTGGAGGAAGTCGCCACCTTTCTGACGCCGCGCCGCCTTCCTCCGACCACCGAAGGGAACCGCACCACCACCGACAGGGAGCTGGTTCGTAGCTCTTCCACGTGGCACCACCTGATCGAAGCAACGATCGATAGATTTCACGAATTTTTCAACCCTAGTTTCGAATCAAAAATAAAGGTACGACATTTATTATTCTGAAATGAAAATAACACTATAAAGCGTTGCAAAACTTTGAAAAATAATATCTTTTTCGTTCGTTAACGAAATTTGATGAAACAGGAGACACCGTGACCGCAAGGAGGCTCTCTACCATCTAGAAGAAGCCGTGGATTTTTCTGATCTTCCTAGGATTTTTAGCACTGTAGAAACCAATGTGAGGAATCTAAACTAAATTGTGTGAATGGAATCGCGTTGTATAAATTATACAAGCGAAGTGTAAATTATATACGCATTGTATACCTCATGTACATGTATTGTATAAGTTATATTAGCGATGTATAAATTATACAAGCGTTGAATGAAACATATATGCTTTGAATTGTGATGAAATGCAAGTGAATTATAATATATATATATATATATATATATATATATATATATATATATATATATATATATATATACACACACACACATACTCCCCTCGTCCACAGACCATGGACGATATTTATTGCTTGTGATTGATGTGATATTATATGGTATGACGAAATGTTGGATATAATTGTTTGTGGTTGATATTGTGGTTGAAATATACCTTTGTGGTTGAAAAATACCCTCTTGTGGTTGAAACAAATTAGAATAGGATTGTGGAAATAAAAATAAAACATGCCTCCTGCGTGCGAACTAGATGCATGATCCCCATTGTCAAAAACCGCGAGGCTTTAAGGTAGAGCGAGGAGCCATACTAGGGACGGTCCCGGTTTTAACTACCCTGCCGTTATGCTGCCGAAATTTTCTGAAATATTCATGTGTTAGAATAATTTTCATTCGTTGAAATAAATTACATATGTTGAAACCAATATTCATGTGTTGAGTTGAAATTCATTCGTTGAATCAAAATTCATGTGTTGAATATTATTTGAATTTAAACAAATAGCTTTAGCGATAAAAATCACATTTTTATATATATACAAACTATAGCGAATATTCATGTGTTGAGTTGAAATTCATTCGTTGAATCAAAATTCATGTGTTGAATATTATTTGAATTTAAACAAATAGCTTTAGCGATAAAAAACCACATTTTTATATATATACAAACTATAGCGAATATTCATGTGTTGAGTTGAAATTCATTCGTTGAATCAAAATTCATGTGTTGAATATTATTTGAATTTAAACAAAAAGCTTTAGCGATAAAAATCACATTTTTATATATATACAAACTATAGCGAATATTCATGTGTTGAGTTGAAATTCATTCGTTGAATCAAAATTCATGTGTTGAATATTATTTGAATTTAAACAAATAGCTTTAGCGATAAAAAACCACATTTTTATATATATACAAACTATAGCGAATATTCATGTGTTTAGTTGAAATTCATTCGTTGAATCAAAATTCATGTGTTGAGTATTATTTGAATTTAAACAAATAGCTTTAGCGATAAAAATCACATTTTTATATATATACAAACTATAGCGAATATTCATGTGTTGAGTTGAAATTCATTCGTTGAATCAAAATTCATGTGTTGAATATTATTTGAATTTAAACAAATAGCTTTAGCGATAAAAATCACATTTTTATATATATACGAACTATATAGAATATTCATGTGTTGAGTTGCAATTCGTTCGTCGATTTGAAATTCATGTGTTGAATGTTATCGTATTTTAAAATAAAATGAATAGACAATAAAAACTACACCTTTATTGTGAATATGAAGTGTTAAAAACATTCACGTGTTGAATAAATATTTTTGGCGATAAAAACATTTCTTTTATCATGTATATGCTTTGATAAAAATACACACGTGTTGAACTAATTAATAGTTTGCTAGAAATATTATTATTAGCTTTGTTCTGCATATATATACATGTGTTGAACAGGAAAAATGGATTAGTTGTAGAGTAAAGAAATTATTTGCGTGCCCGACAAATAGGTAAACCTTGATGAGTTGGCTGCGCAATTTTATTTTTATATCAACTCCTGTGAATGCCATTGGATGCGGAGTGCTGGTTATTCTGTGTGAAATAATAAATATCGCCATAGGATAGTAACAATAAATTTTGAACTACACTACATGGCATACTTCTTGACGATAGGCATACTTCATCATATTCCACATAAGCAATTGAAGCTTGTGTGACGAGGTGGAATATTTACCATACGAGCGAGAGGCTTGTATGGCGATGATTATATACTACAGGTTGAACTGGTGACTGATATGGACTATATAAAATATAACGATAAATTGCCAGATTAATAAAAACCCCACACGGGTCTGGAGTTGACAATAATCACGTCTCTCTAGTTATTACATACGGCACATGGACTATTTATTTCCACATGGAAACGGAGTGGCGAGAATTTATTCTCTGGAGTGATTATCTGTACATACTCCCCCGTAAACACCAGAATATATCACTATAAATATGTGGATGCTTTTTAGGATTTATTGGGTACCTAACAAGGCCCAATAAATTTCCAAACCCCTCCCCGTACAAAGGAGGTTATGGCGAAATTTTTCGAAATATTAAGGCGTTAGTGAAATATTTGAAGTCAAAACGAAGTTGAAAATATAGAATGAACTATAGTTGGAATTATAGAATGAACTATATTTGTATATATAAATATAAATATAATTAAAGGGAATCGAAGCCGTGCAGTTCGTGTTTCGGAATCGTAATTTGAAACGATTAGTACGAGAAATCCGACCATCGGATTTTCCCGAAACCGCAACCGCTGGGTTCGCCTTGGAAATATCTTTCCAACGGCACCAACCTTGTAAAAATCCAATGGTTGGATTGTCCGGAATATTTAACTCAAATTTGAAGAAAAACAGCGCCAGAATTGTTTATATTTATATATAAATATAAATATAACTAAATTAAATCGAATAACAACGCTGCAGTTCGAATTTTGAAACCGTAACTTCAAACGACTAGTGTGGAAGATCCGACCGTCGGATTCTCACGAAACCGGAACCGTTGGGTTCGCTTTGGGAATATCTTCCCACTGATATAGACTTTGTAGAAATCCAACGGTTAGATTTTCCGATTTGTGTAAAACAAATTAGGGGAAAAACAACGCCAGTGCCACGGCATGACCTGAAACGTCGTTTAATTTAATATGGCCATTTTTAAATAAATAAAAATGGCGAAGAATCATTATAAAATATTATAAGCAACATAGATTGGAAATAAACCAATTTGGCTTGATTTGTTTGATATTTGATGGTTGTATGTCTTTGACACGAAAATAACACTAAAGAACTGAAATATGGATGTCGAATAATATAACCATAGAAAGAATTGATTTGAATTCTAATTACATGGATTATTTGAAAAGGCCGAGCTAACCCTCATTTCAAATAATTTTTCGAGCGATTCGAATTGCAAAATACAAAGAAGATTCAAGAACGACGATCTTCGTATCGGTTGGATGGGCGCTGCTGAGGTTCCCGACCGGAGTAGCTACCGGAAAGGGACGGAAGTAGTAGCCTTCTGAACGCATGTGTTGATTGGATGGATATACATGGAATTTGACGCCTCCGGTTTCGTTCAGACCCAGAACGGACTTGTAAATGGACTGTGTGTCTGACATTGGATTCTGTTCTATACTGATTGATCTCTGTTAAATATATATCTGTTTGGCGGCGGAGAATTTATTCTTTTGCTTAACGCCCTTCTCTGAGACGTACGAGCTTAAAGGTTATATATCGATGGAAATCAATCGTATGGAGTAGACTGCCTATGTGGCATGCCAAGATGTTGTGATCAAGGCTTCTGTTGCAAAGCAAAGTCTTATGGAAGATGATCAAAGCACAGTCTGCGTGGCCTGGCTTTGTGTATAGCGTGGATTCGCGAGCCTCACACCTCGGTATGAGTTAAAAACGGGATAAGGACTACAGGGAGAGCACGACGTTTCTTTCTAGCTATGGTGGTGTCAGTGACTTACCAGCCCTGACATTTATATCTACTTTTCACCTTTGTGGTTGTTGGAATGCGAGGCGCCTCGATTATAGGTCTGTAAGGACCGGGAAACGTGTGTTCAGGCATAATTAATCCTCAAACGTAAGAGAGGACCGGCCCTGAAGATCCAGGGGTTACCCAGAGTGTATAGTCCTAAGGCATTTGCTAGAATGTCTCAAAGCGGAGAGGAGCTTGCCCCTTGCCTCGACTCATGACGGAAATCCAATTTCCAATACGAAATAACGGACTCGATTGTAGAACTAGTATGGCGACATAGTGGTATGGGGCACTTATGCCGTCTATGATTGATATTTATGATGCTATTCATTTTTGAAACATATATGCACTAGTAATAATATCAGATGATTTTGCTTTATACGTATCAAGCATATTTGGCCATTATAAGGTAAAACTCTATCCTCCGGCTTGCGTTGCATTGTGTGATAGGACCTGAGTCTTATAATAGCTTCATTCTTTTAAAAAGCATTGGGTTGTTCTAAAGAATTTACTTTGTTTTAAATGGACTAGCAATCACTGGAGTAAACCCGTTCCGCGAAAGTGGCGTGGTCCTATGATTTGCTTATTACTGTTGTTTAACTGTTAAATAGATTCCTCATACCAGTCCCCATGACTGACTCGTTTTTTGTTTCACTTTGCAAACGCGGGTGCCCTTATTTTCACACGGGCAGCCTAGTTCACAGGTGACAGGTTGTTTATGGCTCTGCACTGTTGCATAGACTGCATTTTGGCTCATGGCGAGGCTGACTTCACAGAGACGACTTTGCCTTTTTCCGCCATTATTGTACTTATATTATGATTCCGCCGCTGGCGATGCAGACTGCTTTACTTTCAGTACTTCTTATTGTATGTATATATACCGCCTTCGGCGATGTAGACTGATACCCTTATTATGTCTCACTGCATGTATGTATTCCGCCTCTGGCGATGATGACTGATCACTTCCCTTTATTTACTAAGTTATATCCTACGCTATGCTATTCGGATGTTATTACATGTGGTGATTCCGTTGTCATATCCATGTAAAATTATTCTATTTATTGTTCTGCTATTATCTGTACTCTGCTATGATGATTATTGTGTTATATTCCAATGATTATCCTTAATACCGCCCATCGGATTTTGGAATCGTCACAGTTGGTATCAGAGCTTTGGTTAACCTTAGTTCCGGGATCTAACACATTAAACACCTCATCAGAATAGAATCAGTAGTGTTCTAAGGCGAGTAGCTCATTAGAGATAGGATTAGCAATGTCCTAGGATGAGCTAAGCGGATTAGCAAAACAATTTGATTAGTACATCATTACTTTTCCATATGTTCCCCTGCTTTATCATATATGAAAATTATCAAATCTGTGAGCTTGACTCTTTTCTTGCTTATACGGTACTCTTTCTGATGGCTACATGAGCAGCAGCAGCTAGAGGAGGCCGTGGAGGCCGAGTCGGAGTAACAGGAGGACGGGGGAATATCCCCGTAGTTGAGGAAGGCCCTATTGTTCAGCCACCAGCACCCGAGGACTTCGAGCTAGACAGAGTAGCGAAGAGGTATAGGAACCTTGGGGGAAAATCCTTTTCTGGCACTGGTACAGTAACGGAGGCTATTGCTTGGTTAAAGACATGTGAAAAGATCTTTGAAGGCATGGGTTTGGGAACCAACAACAAAGCACGACTAGGTATTTGGCTCCTACAGGAGGAAGCAGAGCTGTGGTGGGATGCCATCACCTCAGAGGATGCAGCAGGTACTGTCAGGATCTGGGAGTAATTCAAAACCATGTTCAATGAGAAGTTTGTACCTGAGCAGGCTTTAAAGAGGATGCGAGAGCAGTTTGCTAATCTCCAGCAAGGAGATCTCTCTATCCAGGATTACCTAAATAAATTCACCCAGTTGTCACGCTATGCTCCAGAGCTTATTATGACCAACAAAGCGAAGAACAAGATATTTATATTTGGGCTAAAGCGCAAGTACCATGACAGAGCTATGAGCAACATCAAACTCTCCTTCTCAAAATTGGTAGAAATGGCTTGCAATTATGAAGATATGGATGAAAGGCACGCCAGCCAAGACCGCACCAAAAGCCAAGCTGGAAATAAGCGCAAGGCTTCAGCAGATCAGCCAGAGTCTAGCATTACCGCAGCCGCTACTCAGAAACCTGGAAAGATCCCCAAAGGAAATTGCTACAACTGCGGGAAGCCAGGTCATTTTTCTAATGTATGCAAAGCTCCGAGGAAGCCTAAGGCAAATCCAGACTCCGCCGAATGCTACAACTGCCATAAGAAAGGGCACTATAGTAGGAACTGTCCTCTGAAGCAGAATGCACAAGTGGCTCATGTGTTTGACGGGGAGACCCCGCCAGTTACCACCGATGGATCAGGTAAACCCGACGTTTTGGGAGGTACCCTTACCATTAAAAATATTCCTGTTTCTGTACTTTTTGATACTGGTGCATCACGTAGCTTCATTTCTAGTTACATTGTTAGTAAGTTAAAGTTAAAAGTAAGAAAGCTTAAAGAACCAATTAAAGTTCAAAACCCAATAGGAAGTTCAGTTAGTCTCAGTTCGTACTACAGAGTGCCTATCTCTTATTCATGTTACAAGTTTCCCATCAACTTAATAGTCTTGGATTTGTCTGAATTCGACATTATTCTCGGTTTGGAATGGTTGACAAAATATAAGGCCGAAGTTAGATGTGCCAAAAGAATCGTGAAAGTTAGCACAAAATTTGGGCATATCACTATACCATGCCATGGTTCCGAAATTAATAGAACACAATTTTGGTCTTCTTTAGAAGTTACTCCCCCTTCATTAGAAAAGATACCGGTCGTTAAAAACTATGCGGATGTGTTTGAAGAAGTAGAAAACTTACCGCCGCAAAGAGAAATTGAATTTAGAATAGATCTAATTCCTAACACCCGACCAGTAGTGCATCCAATTAGAAGAATGGCCCCGAAAGAAAAAGAAGAGTTAGGTAGTCAAACCCGAGAATTGCTTTGGAAAGGTCTAATCAGACCGAGCTTTTCAGCGTGGGGAGCAACAGTAATATTTGTCCCAAAATCAGACGGTACTCTAAGACTTTGTGTTGATTACCGAGATCTCAATAAGCAGACACTGAAGAACAAATATCCCTTGCCCCGAATAGACGATCTGTTAGATCAATTAAATGGAGCAACAGTATTCTCCAGAATGGACCTAGCTACAGGTTTCCACCAATTACGTATAGCAGAAGACTGTATTCCTTTGACAGCCTTCAGTGGTCCCGATTTATTCTACGAATGGCTAGTAATGCCGTTCGGCTTGTGTAACGCTCCGGCATACTTCGTCGATCTTATGAACAGAGTGTTCCGTGGAGTGTTGAATAAATTTGTTCTAGTCTTCATCGATGACATTTTAATCTACTCCAAGTCGGAAGGCGAGCATGCAAAACATTTAGAACAAGTATTGAAAATTCTTAGGAGAAATGTCTTGAAAGCTAAATTTCTAAGTGTGTCTTCTGGCAGGATGAAGTTAAGTTCCTAGGCCATGTCGTGTCAAAAGAAGGGATTGCTGTAGACCCAAGCAAAATTACAGCGATTCAAAACTGGAAACAACCTACTACCCCCACAGAAGTTCGAAGTTTCCTTGGATTGGCTAGTTACTATCGGAAATTCGTTCAGGATTTTTCAAAGATATCAGATGTATTGACAAAGCTTACAAAGAAGCATGAGAAATTCAAATGGACTCCCGAATGTGAAGGAGCTTTCCAGGAGCTGAAACTGAAATTGACAACTACTCCAGTATTGACAATTATAGAAGGCAACCAAGACTTGATGGTATGGACAGATGCTTCTATTAGAGGGCTAGGCGCAGTATTAATGCAAAAAGGCCAAGTGGTCGCTTATGCCAGCCGTCAGCTGAAGCCGCATTAAAGAAACTATGCAACTCATGATCTTGACTTATTAGCTATCGTGTTTGCTTTAAGAATCTGGAGGCATTATTTACTGGGCGAGAAGTTCGAACTATTCACGGATCATCAATCCTTGAAATATCTATTCACTCAGAAAGATCTAAACTTGAGACAACAGCGTTGGTTAGAATTCCTTGCGGCATATGATTTTAAAATTCTATACACTCCAGGGAAAGCCAATGTTGTAGCAGATGCGCTCAGCAGAAAGAATGAAATCATTGCCAGTTTTATCATTACGTCTTCTTTAATTGACAGGATCTCGACCCTTCAAAAAGAGGATAATTTTGTAAAAGTGATGATCAAAAGAATCAATGAGGGCATAGACTCCAGCTTCAAAGTGGATAGTGAGGGAGTTCTAAGATTAAAAGGAAGAATTTGTGTTCCCGATATCTCCGAGCTAAAGAGAGAAGTGCTTGATGAATGCCACAAGTCCAAATTAAGTATCCATCTCTGTGTGAGCAAAATATATAACGATATCAAGCGCACATTCTGGTGGAAGGCGATGAAAAGAGAAATTTCATTATATGTTAGTAGATGCCCCACATGTCAGCTAGTTAAGAGCGATCAGCAGAAATTAGCTGGGCTATTACAACCATTAGAAATTCCAGGATGGAAGTGGGAGCAAATTTCGATGGACTTCATTGATGGCTTGCCTCGAACTAAGAAAGGAAACGACAGTATATGGGTAATCGTAGATCGCTTCACGAAGACTGCCCATTTCATACCTGTCCGATCCAATAGAACGGCTCAAAGTTTAGCACAGATTTACTTTAAAGAAATAGTTAAACTACATGGAGTTCCGCTCAATATAGTTAGTGATAGAGATCCCCTATTTACTAGCAAATTCTGGGAAGCATTCCAAACAGAATTGGGAACCAAATTGAATCTGAGCACCGCTTATCACCCTCAGACAGACGGCCAAACTGAGCGGGTGAATAGAATTCTAGAAGATTTACTGCGAGCTTGCGTTATTGATTTTGGAGGCTCATGGGAAGATCACTTACATTTAGCCGAATTCTCTTACAACAATAGCTATCAAGCAAGTTTGGGAATGTCTCCATTTGAAGCATTATACGGTAGACCGTGCAGATCTCCCGCATGTTGGGTAGAACCTGGCAACAGACTTGTGTTAGGGCCCGATATGATTAGAGAAGCATCGGATAAAGTCGATTTCATTAAGAAGCGATTGAAAACCGCAAAGAGCCGACAGAAAAGTTATGCTGATGCGAGAAGAAGAGATTTATCATTTGCCGTTGGCGATTATGTTTATTTAAGAGTTTCTCCAATGCGAGGGGTAATTAGATTTGGCAAGACTGGGAAATTGGCACCGAGATTTATTGGTCCCTTTCCTATACTTGAACGGATTGGAACTCTTGCATATAGGGTTTCATTACCTGATTGGTTGCCTGGTGTACATGATGTGTTCCACGTGTCTCAACTCAGAAAACATGTTCATGATCCAGATCTTGTTGTGGAAGAAGCAGCGCAACAGGATATAGACATAACTCCAGAGTTAGCGCTCAGAAGAGAGCCATTAAAGATAGATGGCAAAGAAACTAGAGAGCTAAGGAGCAAAAAGATTCATTTAGTCAAAGTGCAGTGGAGTAGTGATCCTAGAGACTGTACTTGGGAGAATGAGGAAAGCATTAAACAAGCCTACCCCAAATGTAGAGTGGACATCTCTGACTAACTCCGGTGCAAGGTACCTTTACAATACTTTACATTTACATTTTATTTCCTACTTAGCTGTTATTTCCTTTTCGAGGACGAAAAGTTTTAAGTTGGGGAGATTGTAATAACCCGGAAAATGCGAACCAATTTAAAAATTTTAAATTTGGTTATTACCAAAGAATTTAAATAGTTGAAATAGCATATTTCAATAAAATAGAGAATTGGGTATAGTATTGCAGTTTGAAATTTTAATACAAACTTTGTCTGACTTTACCGGGTGGAAAATATAACGGATTTTAGCGAAACTGAAAATATTTAAATCTGTTTATCAATACCTTTCTAACGAATCTGAAAAATCGAAATTTCATAGCGGGAATCAAAAGTTATGGCCAAATGAATTTTCAGAAAGGCCGCTATATAGCATATATAGCCCTTGAAAATTGATATTTTGCATACGACCTCGGAATTCGACGAAACGACTTTTGTTGGTTCCGGGATGTCAAACTATTGCTAAGTTTCAAATTTCATAATTTTTGAAGCTAGTATGTGAGCGGGGCAAAAGAAAATGTGATTGGTCAATTTCTGTTAAAATGGGTCGACCTAAAAATGGCTGTTTTTCAAACGAGCTCAGAATTCAACGAAACTGGTTTTGTTAGGACCGTATAGTCAAAACAAAGCTGGATTTATTTTTTTGGAATTTTTCGATTCAGTTTGTGGCCCTAGCAAATTGAAATGTACGTTCAAATTAAATATTGAATGTTTTATACTTTAATTTGAAAAATAACTGACTGTAACAGTCGAATTGGCTAGGGAAACATATCCCATTGTGTCCGGAATGGGGGTATTTAGCTAGGGGCGACAGTCGTTGGGTTTGATTTCGAGTTCGTTTGCAAAAACACTGTTTAAATTTTCCTATAAAGTCTCGACCAATAGGAATTTTCCTTCAAAAAAAAATCTCAAAAATCCTAGCCGCCTTAGACGTTATCGACGGTTCCTCGATCTCGAACCTTCCCCTTCGTTTTCCCGCCGCCACAGTCGACGCTAAGCCGTGCCATCGCCACCACTCCACTCGCCTTCGTCCCCTCTTCACATCCGACCAAACGCCACCCTCCGCCATCGCCTATATCGCCTGAACCATGCGGAGGAAGTCGCCACCTTTCTGACGTCGCGCCGCCATCCTCTGACCACCGAAGGGAACCGCACCACCACCGACAGGGAGCTGGTTCGTAGCTCTTCCACGTGTCACCACCTGATCGAAGCAACGATCGATAGATTTCACGAATTTTTCAACCCTAGTTTCGAATCAAAAATAAAGGTACGACCTTTATTATTCTGAAATGAAAATAACACTATAAAGCGTTGCAAAACTTTGAAAAATAATATCTTTTTCGTTCGTTAACGAAATTTGATGAAACAGGAGACACCGTGACCGCAAGGAGGCTCTCTACCATCTAGAAGAAGCCGCGGATTTTTCTGATCTTCCTAGGATTTTTAGCACTGCAGAAACCAATGTGAGGAATCTAAACTAAATTGTGTGAATGGAATCGCGTTGTATAAATTATATAAGCGAAGTGTAAATTATATACGCATTGTATACCTCATGTACATGTGTTGTATAAGTTATATTAGCAATGTATAAATTATACAAACGTTGAATGAAACATATATGCTTTGAATTGTGATGAAATGCAAGTGAATTATAATATATATATATATATATACACACTCCCCTCGTCCACAGACCATGGACGATATTCATTGCTTGTGATTGATGTGATATTATATGGTATGACGAATGGTTGGAAATAATTGTTTGTGGTTGATATTGTGGTTGAAAAATACCTTTGTGGTTGAAAAATACCCTCTTATGGTTGAAACAAATTAGAATAGGATTGTGGAAATAAAAATAAAACATGCCGCCTGCGTGCGAACTAGATGCATGATCCCCATTGTCAAAAACCGCGAGGTTTTAAGGTAGAGCGAGGAGCCGTACTAGGGACGGCCCCGGTTTTAACTACCCTGCCGTTATGCTGCCGAAATTTTCTGAAATATTCATGTGTTAGAATAATTTTCATTCGTTGAAATAAATTACATATGTTGAAACCAATATTCATGTGTTGAGTTGAAACTCATTCGTTGAATCAAAATTCATGTGTTGAATATTATTTGAATTTAAACAAATAGCTTTAGCGATAAAAATCACATTTTTATATATATACAAACTATAGCGAATATTCGTGTGTTGAGTTGAAATTCATTCGTTGAATCAAAATTCATGTGTTGATTATTATTTGAATTTAAACAAATAGCTTTAACGATAACAAACCACATTTTTATATATATACAAACTATAGTGAATATTCATGTGTTGAGTTGAAATTCATTCGTTGAATCAAAATTCATGTGTTGAATATTATTTGAATTTAAACAAATAGCTTTAGTGATAAAAATCACATATATATATATATATATATATATATACAAACTATAGCGAATATTCATGTGTTGAGTTGAAATTCATTAATTGAATCAAAATTCATGTGTTGAATATTATTTGAATTTAAACAAATAGCTTTAGCGATAAAAAACCACATTTTTATATATATACAAACTATAGCGAATATTCATGCATTGAGTTGAAATTCATTCGTTGAATCAAAATTCATGTGTTGAGTATTATTTGAATTTAAACAAATAGCTTTAGCGATAAAAATCACATTTTTATATATATACAAACTATAGCGAATATTCATGTGTTGAGTTGAAATTCATTCGTTGAATCAAAATTCATGTGTTGAATATTATTTGAATTTAAACAAATAGCTTTAGCGATAAAAATCACATTTTTATATATATACGAACTATATAGAATATTCGTGTGTTGAGTTGCAATTCGTTCGTCGATTTGAAATTCATGTGTTGAATGTTATCGTATTTTAAAATAAAATGAATAGACAATAAAAACTACACCTTTATTGTGAATATGAAGTGTTAAAAACATTCTCGTGTTGAATTAGTATTTTTGACGACAAAAATATTTCTTTTATCATGTATATGCTTTGATAAAAATACTCACGTGTTGAACTAAATAATAGTTTGCTAGAAATATTATTATTAGCTTTGTTCTGCATATATTACATGTGTTGAACAGGAAAAATGGATTAGCTGTAGAGTAAAGAAATTATTTGCGTGCCCGACAAATAGGTAAACCTTGATGAGTTGGCTGCGCAATTTTATTTTTATATCAACTCCTGTGAATGCCATTGGATGCGGAGTGCTAGTTATTCTGTGTGAAATAATAAATATCGCCATAGGATAGTAACAATAAATTTTGAACTACACTACATGGCATACTTCTTGACGATAGGCATACTTCATCATATTCCACATAAGCAATTGGAGCTTGTGTGACGAGGTGGAAGATTTACCATACGAGCGAGAGGCTTGTATGGCGATGATTATATACTACAGGTTGAACATATGACTGATATGGACTATATAAAATATAACGATAAATTGCCAGATTAATAAAAACTCCACACGGGTCTTGAGTTGACAATAATCACGTCTCTCTAGTTATTAGATATGGAACATGGACTATTTATTTCCACACGGAAACGGGGGTGGCGAGAATTTATTCTCTGGAGTGATTATCTGTACATACTCCCCCGTAAACACCAGAATATATCACTATAAATATGTGGATGCTTTTTAGGATTTATTGGGTACCTAACACGGACCAATAAATTTTCAAACCCCTCCCCGTACAAAGGAGGTTATGGCAAAAAAATTCGAAATATTAAGGCGTTAGTGAAATATTTGAAGTGAAAACGAAGTTGAAAATATAGAATGAACTATAGTTGGAATTATAGAATGAACTATATATATATATATATAAATATAAATATAATTAAAGGGAATCGAAGCCGTGCAGTTCGTGTTTCGGAATCGTAATTTGAAACGATTAGTACGAGAAATCCGACCATTGGATTTTCCCGAAACCGCAACCGCTGGGTTCGCCTTGGAAATATCTTTCCAATGACACCAACCTTGTAAAAATCCAATGGTTGGATTGTCCGGGATGTTTAATTCAAATTTGAAGAAAAACAGCGCCAGAATCGTTTATATTTATATATAAATATAAATATAATTAAATTAAATCGAATAACGACGCTGAAGTTCGAATTTTGAAACCTTAACTTCAAACGACTAGTGTGGAAGATCCGACCGCCGGATTCTCACGAAACTGGAACCGTTGGGTTCGCTTTGGGAATATCTTCCCACTGATATAGACTTTGTAGAAATCCAACGGTTAGATTTTCGGATATGTGTAAAACAAATTAGGGGAAAAACAGCGCCAGTGCCATGGCACGACCTGAAACGTCGTTTAATTTAATATGGCCATTTTTAAATAAATAAAAATGGTGAAGAATCATTATAAAATATTATAAGCAACATAGATTGGAAATAAACCAGTTTGGCTTGATTTGTTTGATATTTGATGGTTGTATGTGTTTGACACGAAAATAACACTAAAGAACTGAAATATGGATGTCGAATAATATAACCATAGAAAGAATTGATTTGAATTCTAATTACGTGGATTATTTGAACGGGCCGAGCAAACCCTCATTTCAAATAATTTTTCGAGCGATTCGAATTGGAAAATATAAAGAAGATTCAAGACTGACGATCTTCGTATCGGTTGGATGGGTGCTGCTGAGGTTCCTGACCGCAGTAGCTATCGGAAAGGGACGGAAGTAGTAGCCGTCTGAACGCATGTGTTGATTGGACGGATATACAAGGAATTTGACGCCTCCAGTTTCGTTCAGACCCAGAACGGACTTGTAAATGGACTGTGTGTCTGACATTGGATTTTGTTCTATAATGATTGATCTCTGTTAAATATATATCTTTTTGGCGGCGGAGAATTTATTCTTTTGCTTAACGCCCTTCTCTGAGACGTACGAGCTTAGAGGTTATATATCGATGGAAATCAATCGTATGGAGTAGACTGCCTATGTGGCATGCCAAGATGCTGTGATCAAGGCTTCTGTTGCAAAGCAAAGTCTTGTGGAAGATGATCAAAGCACAGTCTGCGTGGCCTGGCTTTGTGTATAGCGTGGATTCGCAAGCCTCACACCCCGGTATGAGTTAAAAACGGGATACGGACTGCTGGGAGAGCACGACGTTTCTTTCTAGCTATGGTGGTGTCAGTGACTTACCAGCCCTGACATTTATATCTACTTTTCACCTTTGTGGTTGTTGGAATGCGAGGCGCCTCGATTATAGGTCTGTAAGGACCGGGAAACGTGTGTTCAGGCATAATTAATCGTCAAACGTAAGAGAGGACCTGCCCTGAAGATCCAGGGGTAACCCTGAGTGTGTAGTCCTGAGGCATTTGCTAGAATGTCTTGAAGCGGAGAGGAGCTTGCCCCTTGCCTCGACTCATGACGGAAATCCAATTTCCAATACAAAATAACGGACTCGATTGTAGAACTAGTATGGCGACATAGTGGTATGGGGCACTTATGCCGTCTATGATTGATATTTATGATGCTATTCGTTTTTGAAACATATATGCACTAGTAATAATATCAAATGATTTTGCTTTATACGTATCAAGCATATTTGGCCATCATAAGGTAAAACTCTATCCTCCGGCTTGCGTTGCATTGTGTGATAGGACCTGAGTCTTATAATGGCTTCATTCTTTTAAAAAGCATTGCGTTGTTTTAAAGAATTTACTTTGTTTTAAATGCACTAGCAATCACTGGAGTAAACCCGTTCCGCGAAAGTGGCGTGGTCCTATGATTTGCTTATTACTGTTGTTTAACTGTTAAATAGATTCCTCATACCAGTCCTCATGACTGACTCGTTGTTTGTTTCACTTTGCAAATGCGGGTGCCCTTATTTTCACACGGGCAGCCTAGTTCACAGGTGACAGGTTGTTTTTGGCTCTGCACTGTTGCATAGAGTGCATTTTGGCTCATGGCGATGCTGACTTCACAGAGACGACTTTGACATTTTCCGCCATTATTGTACTTATATTATGATTCCGCCACTGGCGATGCAGACTTCTTTACTTTCAGTACTTCTTATTGTATGTATATGTACCACCTTCGGCGATGTAGACTGATACCCTTATTATGTCTCACTGCATGTACGTATTCCGCCTCTGGCGATGATGACTGATCACTTCCCTTTATTTACTAAGTTATATCCTACGCTATGCTATTCGGATGTTATTACATGTGGTGATTCCGCTGTCATATCCATGTAAAATTATTCTATTTATTGTTCTACTATTATCTGTACTCTGCTATGATGATTATTGTGTTATATTCCAATGATTATCCTTAATACCGCCCATCGGATTTTGGGATCGTCACACCTGCCACCTCCCCTGACCCGCCGCCCCACCGCCGACCCCCTATTTCCTCCTCTCCAATTAGGCCACTCCCCCACAGCCCCAATCCAACGATCGCCACCGCACTGGAGGCCACACCACCTCCGACCAAATCCCGGCTAGATCGGCAATGAAAGGGGATTTTTTTTCAGTTTAAAAAACAGTATTTTTTAGTAGCCCAGTTTAAAATCAGAAATTTTATATAAATTCGCTTTGGTTTAAAAATTAAAAATGTTATCTTTAGATAAGAAGTATGATTTTTAATTATACAAAGAATATGATTTTGTTTAGAGAAAGATGTGATCTTCATCATAGGAAGGTTAAAAATATGATTTTTATATTTTGGAAAGAATAAAAATTAGATTTTTAATTTATAGAAGATATAAAAATATAATTTTTGTATGAAAGGTTTTGAAATAGAATTAGTTAGAAAGACAAGATTTTTAAATAAACAAAGGTTGGATTTTTGATGAAGTAGCATAATAAAAATCTGATTTTTATTATATATACATTGAAATAAAGAGGTGATTTTTATAGTGATGAAATAAAGGTGAAATCTTTATATTTGAAAAGGTGAAATCTTTATATTTGAAAAGGTGAAATCTTTATATTTGAAAAGGCAAAATCTTTATGTATGGAATATCGTGATAAAAATAGAATTTTTATCTATATAGAAGCGAAGTAAAAATAGAATTTTTATCTATATAGTAACGAAGTAAAAATAGAATTTTTATCTATATAGTAGCGATGTAAAAATAGAATTTTTATCTATATAGTAGCGTAGTAAAAATAGAATTTTTATCTATATAGTAGCGAAGTAAAAATAGAATTTTTATCTATATAGTAGCGATGTAAAAATAGAATTTTTATCTATATAGTAGAGAAGTAAAAATAGAATTTTTATCTATATAGTAGCGATGTAAAAATAGAATTTTTATCTATATAGTAGCGATGTAAAAATAGAATTTTTATCTATATAGTAGCGGTGTGAAAATAGAATTTTTATCCATATAGCGTGATTATAAAAACAGGATTTTTATATATTGAATAGCGAAGTAAAAATTCGATTTTTATGTATTGAATAGTAAAGTAAAAATTCGATTTTCACATATGTAGAGAATACGGGCAACGAAGATGACAAAAGGCGAGAAAAGCGAAGACTTCTAAAAAAGAAGAGTCGAGAGGATTGGATTAGCTATCAGTGAGAACTTCTCACTCTAAATTTCTTTTTCTGGTTATATATATATATATAGGATGCAGACGGTGCTAAGTAGCACCCGACACCCGTCATCCACAGACCATGGATGGCTTGTTTGTTTGATTGTTGTGTTGTGAAAATTGTTTGTGATGTTGATGTGAAATCGATAATAAAATGTGGATGTGTTGAAATAAATTAATTATCGTTAAAAATATAATTTTTAAGGTGAATGTGAATAAATAAATATTTATAAACAAATATGCCGATTTATCTATATACATTAATTTGACTGATATTGATTGGGACGATAAATTTTACACATCGCCCAACTGCACAAATAAAAATCTGTGTTTGTTGATTTGAAACCCCACACGGGTATTGGGATGATATTTGGGTACACTAATCCCAATTATTTAATTGTATGTCGATCGATTGGTCGACAGGCTGTGTAAGCGTTGATTATTTATATTTGATGCTTATGCAGTTGTGTGGTGCACCTTGGATGATGATTGATTGTTGATCGTTGCTATTATATACATGTGTTGTATGGAATCCATATAATTAACGTTATATGGTGATTGATTGGGCCTCATTCCAATTGGGAAAATAATAAATATTATAAAAGGAAATTCATGTATTGAATATAAAAATAGTCATGTGTTGACGATGTTCATGTGTTGAAAATATTAGTGTGTTGAGTAAAATATTTTAACAATAAAATTTACGTCTTTATCATATTTAAAATTAGAAGTACTTCACGGTGGAGTCTAATTGAAAATCAAACGATAGATACCATAATTTTGTAAAATATTTTACATAACAAAAATAGTCGTGTGTTGAAAGAAATATAGATTCATGTGTTGAATAGAATATATATTCATTTGTTGAATAGAATAACGAATTTATTGAAATATATAAAGCCGTTTTGATTAGAGTTGCGCTATTTTGAAGTGAACGATATTGGTATCGATTTTATTCGTTTTATAACGAATATTGAAAAGTGATTTCAAAATTTAATTTTTTGAAATGAAATTCAAATTAAATTAGATTAAAATTCAAATTGAAATTTTATTGAATCAATTTGAAATGAATTCGAATCGAATAGAAAATGAATTCGATTCGAATTGAATAGAAAGTGAATTTGAATTCAAATTGAACAGAAATGAATTCAAATTGAATTAAATAGAAATTGAATTAAAAACGAATTGAAATCGTTTTGAATGAAATTTAAAACGAACTGAAATTGAATTGAAATCAATTTGAAATGAATTCGAATTGAATTGAAATCAAATCGATTTGAAAATGAATATAGTGTTGAAATGGTTTTGAAAACGAATTTAAAACGATTTATAAAATACGTTTTAAAAAATGAAATCGACGAAATATATATACATATATATATATATATATATATTATATATAATGGCCTGAATAGAACGCGCCGCGCCGCGGCATTTCGTGAATTTCGACCATTAACTTCGAATTGACGTTGCGGGAGATCCGACTGTCGGATTCTCCTAAAACCGGAACCGTTGGGTTCGTATCGAAAAGAGCTTTCGATTGAAAATTAGAAATTTGAAATCTAATGGTTGGATTTGGAATTATGTCCAAATCAAATTTGGAAAAGGCCGCCGTAAGTGCAGTTCGATGGCCGTTGATGGAAATCGACTGTACGGGTCTTGATAAAATTATTAAAAATATCTATAATTTGTGTAAAACCATAAGAAATTATTTGGGAAAAATTGGGATGAAAAATTCCACATTTGAAAGGATAAAAATATATTTTTATCAAAATGAACTAGTTTTGAACCAGAATTAAAATCAATTTATTTTTGAAATAAATAAATTGAATTTGAAAGTGATTTTAAAAATAATCAATATTCCCAATACGTGAATTGGAATGGAGATGAATCTAAATTATCTTCGGAATATTTCGATGTTGGATTTCGTGACTATACAAATATTGTTATGGGAATTTGAAAGATATATTTTATATCGTTATTTCCAATACGATATTTGTTGGTTTCAGAATTTGATATTGAATATAAGGCGATATATTTTCTATTCAGAGCCTTGTATTTAATATCGAATGTGATTTGGGTTTATCGTGAATCATGTTTTATATGACATTGGTTCTTTAACCCATTTAAAGGCAGGATATTGATTTTTGAAAAGATTGAAACTAAGTGGAGTTTTAATGAATCTTTAATTAGATTAAAAAGTGAATTGATAATTTAAATTATCAAATCTGAAAAGTGATCGAGAGTGGAGTACCACCAGTTTTGCTCCAATGCGATAGTTAAATCTTTAATTAGATTTGAACGTGAAATGGTAATTAATTTTACCGATAACACCGTGGTGTTAGATATGGAGTATCACTAGTTTTGATCCATGGGATGAATAGGTTGGGATTGGGAAATAAAATAATAATTACTTCGGTGTGGTTTGCTAATCCCGACTAGTTCGAAATGATATCCAAAGGAAGATTAAAGAATAAATTTAGAAGAATTTATTTTGGATAAAATTAATGGGAACCTATTCCCTAAGAATGTAATTTTGTGAATAAAAGAATATTCTGAATTGGAATGAGGCATTTGTTGTGTTTGTGTAACATTTGTTTATCATATACGTGGGTTATCCAGAAAGGCCGGGTTATTCCCATTCTGAATAATCGATTCGACGAGATGTCGAAGATGAAGACGGTGGTTGAAGACCGGAAGTCTTCACATCGTCTGGGTGATTACTGATGATCTCGATTGGGCTGTACACCCAAGATGAGGGAAACCGTTGGTGATCGTCCAGACGTACTTGGAGATGGATGGATATGCGAGGAAAGTGCCTCCGGTTTCGTTCAGACCCAGAACGAACTTGTAAATGAACTGTGTGCCTGACATTGGATTTTATTCTGTGTTGATTGATCTCTATTAAATATACATCTGTTTGGCGGTAGAAAATTTATTCTCTTGCTTAACGCCCTTCTCTGAGATGTACGAGCTCATAGGTTGTATATCGATGGCCATCAGTCGCATGGAGTGAATTGCCAGTGTGGCACGTGTATGTGGCAATTGATCAAGGCTTCTGTTGAAAAGCATAGTCTTGTGGTTGATGACCAAAGCACGGCCTGTGTGGCGTAGCTTTGTGTATAACGTGAATTCGCGAGCCTCACACCTCGGTATGAGTCAAAAACGGGAGAGTGACTGCAGGGAGAGCACGACGTTTCTTTGTAGCTAGGGTGGTGTCAGTGACCTACCAGCCCTGACATTTATATACTTTTCACCTGTGTGGTTGTTGGATACGAGGCGCCTCGGATATAGGTCTGTAAGGACCGGGAAACGTGTGTTCAGGAATAACTAATCCTCAAAAGTAAGAGAGGACCGGCCCTGAAGATCCAAGGATCATAGTCGGGTCCTGGGACATTTGCTAGAGTGTCTCTAACGCGGAGAGGAGCTTGCCCCTTGCCTCGACTCATGATGGAATCCAATTTCCAATACGTGTGTTTCGGTTTTATTTGTAGAGCCTAGTATGGCGACATAGTAGATGGTAGCTATGCCGCCTGTGATTGATACTTATGATTGAAAATTGTTTTGACACTATACACCTATAATAGTATCAAATGATTTGTTTTATACGTATAAAGCATGCTTTGGCTGTTATATGGTAAAAACCCTATCCTCCGGCTTGCGTTGCATTGTGTGATGAGACCTGGGTCTTATAACAGCTTCATTTTTCTTTATTTAGCATTGCGCTGCTTGTTTTATGCACTGGTATTCTTGGGAGGAAACCCGTTCCGTGTTATACGGCGTGGTCCCTTGATTTACCTAACTTTAAAAATAAAGATTAATAACTGTTTTAATTCTCACACCAGTCACATGATTGACCTGGAGTTTATTGTTTTAACCTAAACTCTGGGTGCCCCTATTTTCGACACGGGCAGCTAGTAGTTTTGGTTTTGCATATTTATATTCACAGGATCCTGATTAACAGCTGGAACGATGCTCGGAAAGCTCTGTATCCGTGTATCACTTCTAGTTGTGTTTTGTTTATTTTTCCGCTGCTATGTAATTTATTGTAATCTCTGATATTATTCGAATGTATTTTATTCATTTATGCTCTGTATATTCTTGTATCTGATGGAATTGTTGTAATAACAATGAAATGTTCTTCTGTGTGCGTTCTGATTTGTCCTGTTCTCAAAACGATTAGGGGTTTCGAACGGTCTTTGTCAGTTTAACGATCGATTCGGATCGAGCGAAATTCCTTGGCTTTTCAACAGAAGCCTTGATCAATTGCCACTTAGGTGTGCCACACAGGCAATTCACTCCATGCGTTTGATATCCATCATTATATAACCCCTGAGCTCGTACGTCTCAGAGAAGGGCGTTAAGCAAGAGAATAAATCCTCCGCCGCCAAACAAATATATATTTAATAAATAACCTGTCATCAACCACCGTCGTCATCTTCGAATTATCGTCGTATCAGTTATTCAGAATGGGATAAATCCGGTCTTCCCGAATAACTCGCGTATATAATAAATACATGTTACACAAACACAACCTACGCCTCATTCCAATTCAGAATATTCGTTTATTCAAAAATTCCTTTACTTTGGGAAAGGTTCCCATTAATTTTATCAAAGATAAATTCTTTAAATTTATTCTTTAATCTCCTTTGAATATCAATTCAAACTAGTCGGGATTAGCGAACCACACCGAAGTAATTTTTGTTTTATTTCCCAATCCCCACCTATTCATCCCATGAAGTAAAACTGGTAATACTCCATTCTCGGTCATTTCAATCTAATTATAGATTCATTAAAACTCGACTTAGTTTTAATCTTTAACTGGGTTTAAGAATCAGTGTTATTTAAAACACGGTTCACGATAAACCCAAAATCACATTCCATTAATTATCGCGTTAAAGAACGAGTGTTATTTAAAACACAGTTCACGATAAACCCAAAAATCAATATCAATTCAATTAAATATTATTTAATTGGTACACTTCATTAAATCTAAATAAAAAAAATTAATCTTTTCTCAACTGGGATTAAGAACAGTGTTGATGAAAACACCATTCACGACAAACCCAAATCATATTTGATATTAAATACAAGGCTCTGAATAGAAAATATATCGGCTTATATTCAATATCAAACTCTACGACTAACAAATATCGTATTGGAAATAACGATATCTATATATCTTTCAAATTTCCATAACAATATCTGTATCATCACGAAATCCAACATCGAAATATTCCGGAGACAATTTCGATTCAAATCCACCAACTGTGACAACAAGGAATTTCGCTCGATCCGAATCTATCGCTAAAACGATCTAGACCTTTCGAAATGCCTGATTGTTTTGAGAACACGACAAAATAGAATGCAGACAAGGCTATACAGAGTATGAATTAATATTACACAGAAAAAAATTAGAGATTTAAATTACATTTAAACACATCGCAGTGGAAAAACAATACAAAGCACAACTGAAAGTAATACACGGATACAAAGCTTTCCGAGCATCGTTCCAGCTGTAAATCAGGATCCTGTGAATATAAATCTGCAAAACCAAAACTACTAGCTGCCGATGGAAAATAGGGGCACCCAGAGTTTAGGTTACAACAATAAACTCCAGGTCAGTCATGGGACTGGTGTGAGAACTAAAACAGTTATTAATCTTTGTTTTTAAAATTAGGTAAATCAAGGGACCACGCCGTATAACACGAAACGGGTTTCCTCCCAAGAATACCAGTGCAGAAAACAAACAGCGCTATGCTAAATAAAGAACAATGAAGCTATTATAAGACCCAGGTCCCATCACGCAATGCAACGCAAGCCGGAGGATAGGGTTTTCCCTTATAATAGCCAAATATGCTTGATACGCGAAATTTCGTCTTTTATTATTACTATAAGTGAAGAAAACAACTTCAAACATGAATATATCAATCATAGACGGCATGGGTACCATATATCATGTCGCCAATACTAGGCTCTACAATCAAAACCGCAAAATTTCATATTTGGAAATTGGATTTCCATCATGGTAGCTCCTCATTCGAAAGATCGATCGCGTAGTGCCATCTCAACGGCTTACGTCTCGGCTAGAGAAAACATCGTAATGCACATCCGCACTTTTGGGAAATCGAGTATCACTGCGGCTTACGTCCCGGCGAGAGAAAACGCCGCTTACCATATCCCTCTGAGCACTAAGCTCAATCTCGATCGACCGAATCCACGACACCACGAAGGTGCCCATCCACTAAAAAGCATACTGATCAAACCATCAGTTTACCACCGTACCGGGGTGTGAGGCTCGCGAATCAACGCTATACACAAAGCCGTACTATATTAAAGCTACGCTTTGATCATCATCCACCAAACTTTTCTTTTCAACAAAAGTCTAGATCACTGCATCTCAGCATGTCACACTATCAATCCATATCGTACCACTGATTTCTGCCAATATATAACCTCTGAGCTCGTATGTCTCAGAGAAGGGCGTTAAGCAAGAGAATAAATTCTCCGCCGCCAAACAGATATATATTTAGCAGATATCAACGAATACAATATAAAGGAATACAATGTTAGACACACCATCCATTTACAAGTCCGTTCTAGGTCTGAACGAAACCGGAGGCACTTTCCTCGCATATCCGTCGACCTCCAAGCACGTCCGGACGACTACTACTTTAGCCCCCTTCAAGGTAGCTACTCCCATCGTGAGCGTCAGTAGCACCCATCCATTCGATGTGAAGATCGTTGGTCTTGCACCGTCTTCAATCTCTTCGACTCGTCGTCGAATCAGTTATTCAGAATGGGTAATACCCAGACTTTCAGAATAACTCACGTATCTTAATCAGCAAGTGCTATAAAACACAATATACGCTCATTCCAATTCAGAATATTCTTTTATTCAAATATTCACACTCCTAGGGAAAATATTCCCCTTAATTTTATCAAAGATAAATTCTTTGAAATTTATTCTTTAATCTTCCTTTGGATGTCATTTCAAACTAGAATATGGTTTTCCAAACTAGTCGGGATTAGCGAACCACACCGAAGTAATTATTTATTTTATTTCCCAATCCCAACCTATTCATCCAATGGAGCAAAACTGTTACTACCCCATAATTAACACCACGGTGTTATCGGTAAATTTAATTACCATTTCACGTTCAAATCTAATTAAAGATTTAACTATCGCTAGGAGCAAAACTGGTGATACTCCCCTTTCGATCATTTCCAAATTTTGATAATTTAAATTACCAATTCTCATTTCAATCTAATTAAATATTCATTAAAACTCCTTTTACTGGGTTAAAGAACTGATGTCATTTAAAACACAGTTCACGATAAACCCAAATCACATTCTATTTCAATTCCAATAAAATATATTAAAAATTCCGGTTATTTAAAACCCATTTCAAATTCAATTTATTTATTTCAAAAATAAATTGATTTTAATTCTAGTTCAAAACTAGTTCATTTCGATAAAAATCTATTTTTATCTTTTCAAATATGGAGTTTGTCATCCCAGTTTTCCCCAAATCATTTCTTATGATTTTACACAAATTATAGATATTTTTAATTATTTTAACAAGGCATGTACAGTCGGTTTTCAATAACTGCCACCGAACTGCACTTACAGCGACCTTTTCCATATTTGATTTGGACATAATTCCAAATCCAACTGTTAGATTTAAAATTTCTAATATTCATTGGAAAGCTTTTTTCGATACGAACCCAACGGTTCCGGTTTTAGGAGAATCCGACGGCCGGATCTCCCGTAATGTCCGTTCGAAGACAATGGTCAAAATTCGCGAACTGTCGTGGCACGGCGCGTTCTATTCAGGCCATTATATTATATATATATAATATATATTTCGTCGATTTCTATTTAAAACGAATTTTATAAATCGTTTTAATTTCGTTTCAAAAACAGTTTCAACTTCCTTTTCAATTCAATTCAATTTCAATTCGATTTCAATTCAATTCTATTCAAATTCAATTTCTATTCAATTATATTCAAATTCAATTTCTATTCAATTATATTCAAATTCAATTTCTATTCAATTCTATTCAAATTCAATTTCTATTCAATTCTATTTTAAATTCAATTTCAATACAATTCTATTCGAATTCAATTTCTATTCAATTCTATTCAAATTCAATTTCAATACAATTCTATTCGAATTCAATTTCAATACAATTCTATTCGAATTCAATTTTAATACAATTCTATTCAAATTCAATTTCAATACAATTCTATTCAAATTCAATTTCAATACAATTCTATTCATTTCAAATTCATTTTAAAAACGAATATAATCGATATCAATATCGTTCGCGCCAAAATAGCGCATCTCCAATCAACACGGCTTTATATTATTCCATAACTTCGTTATTCTATTCAACAAATGAATATTCATTCTATTCAACACATGAATCTATATTTTTTTTCATCACATGACTAATCTCAACAAATGAGGACTGTCAACAAGTTAATCTTTATTTTTCCCAATTGAAATGAGGCCCAATAAATTACCATATAATGTTAATTATATGGATTCCATACAACACATGTATATCACAACAACGATAAATAATCAACCATCATCCAAAGTGCACAACACAACTGCATAAGCATTAAATATAAATAATTAACGCTTACACAGTCTGTCGACCAATCGATCAACATACAATTTATTAATTGGGATTAGTGTACGCCAAATATCATCCCGACACCCATGTGGGGTTTCAAACAATCAAACACAGATTTTATTTGTGCAGTTGGGCGATGTGTAAAATTTATCGTCCCAATCAATATCAGCCAAATGTGTGTATATAAACAAATCGTTCGATTTGTTTATAAATATATATTTTATTCACTTCCACGTTAAAAATTATATTTTTAACGATACAATATTTATTTTCTATATAAATATTTTATTTCATTTCACAACACACGATTAGCTACACATCAAAATCAAACAAACAAACAAGCCATCCATGGTCTGTGGACGACGGGTGTCAGGTGCTGCTAAGCACCGTCTGCATCCTAGTATATATATTAACTAGAAATTTAAAATAAAAGTGAGGAGTTCTCACCAAAGCCATCTAAACTCCACGACTCTTCTTATGTGGAAATCTTCGTCGTTCTTGCCCTTTTGTCACTTTCGTTGCCCGTAGCAACTACATATATAAAAATCACATTTTTATATTATCACTTCATGTATAAAAATTATATTTTTACATCGCTCTTTTCATAACGAAGATTATATTTTTATTTCGTTCTTTTCATGACAAAGATTATATTTTTATTTCGCTACATGAATAAAAACCATATTTTTACTATCATACCTATATAAAAATCATATTTTTATATCCTTTGCTATATAAAAATAATATTTTTAATATGCCACTAGTATAAAAATTATATTTTTAACTTCTCTGCTATATAAAAATTATATTTTGAACTTTCCTATATTATAAAAATTATATTTTTAACCTTTCTATATTATAAAAATTATATTTTCCTACCGCTACCACCTATATAAAAAAAACGTATTTTTATATATAATTCAAAATCAAATCTTTAAGCAACCAAAAATCTCATCTTTTCCATAATGCTTCATATTTTTCTATCGCTAACCTTATATATAAAAATCAATTCTTCTCATATACTAAAATTTATATTTTCCTCTTTTAAAAATTATAACCTTCCTTATCTAAAAATCCTAACTTTTCCTTGTTTAAAAATTATAACTTCATATACACTTCAAACCCTTCAACAATGCTTTTCAAAATCTAAACTTTACGTTGTTAAAAATCTAACTTCATATAGTTAAAGATCCTAACTTTATAAAGTATAAAGATCTAGTTTATACAAACTATAAAAATCTAATTTTTACAAATAAAAAAAACTCACATTGATCTGTTAAGGAGGAGGGGGTAGCTGCGTTCGAACGGCAAGGGGAGAAGGGGGCTGCTGAGTTCGTCACGCTGAGGTCAGAGGGGATCGACGGGAAGGGGAGGAGGTGGTTGGATCGGGCGGAGGGAGGCGCAGTTAGGGTTTGGGCGCGGCACTCTTCTTCTATCTAGTCTTGGGGAGGCTGCGTCCTTCGCTGAGGAGGAGGGGGGTTCAAGAAGAACGAAGGAAGGGGCTTCGTGGCGTCGCGGCTGACTTGCGGCGCGTTCGAGAGGGGAAGGGAGAGGATGAGGTGCGAGAGGAGGAGGGCGATGTCGATGGGGGAGGGCGCGATGTCGTCCGACGTGTGGTGGAGGGTGAACGGAGCGAGGCGATCAACGAACGGGGTTTCCCCCTTTTTTTTATTTAATTTCGTTTCTGGTCTACGGGGGTAGGGAAAGAAGAGAGGGGTGCCAAGGTATATAGGGTTTAATTTATTAATTTATTATTTTTAACTTTTAAAAGCAACTTTTTATTACGAACTCGAAATCGAACCCACCGACTGTCATCCCTAGCTAATTACCCCCATTTCGAACACATTGGGATATGTTTCGTAATCCAACTCGGCTGTTACGATCAGTTTTCATTTAAATTAACATTTAAATCATTATAATGAATTTTAAACGTACATTTCAATTTACCAGGGCCACATACTAACTCTAAAAATTCCCGAAAAATATTTTCTAGCTTCGTATTGACGATACGGTCCTAACAAAGCTAATTTCGTCAAATTCTGAGACCGTTTGAAAAATGGTCATTTTCCAGTTGATTAAAATCAACTGAAACTGGTCAAACGCGTTTTTCTTTGCCACGCTCACATATTGATTCGAAAAACTACGAAATTTGAAACCTAACAATAATTTGACATCGCGGATCCAACAAAAGTGGTTTCGTCGAAATCCGAGGTAATTTGCAAAATGGCTATTTTCAGGGGCTGAAATTCCATAGCGACTATCCTGAAATTTCAACTGGACATATCTTTTGATTCACGCTATGATACCAACTGTAACGGCTAGGAATTTCGCTCGATCTGAATCGATCGTTAAACTGACTAAGACCGTTCGAAACCCCTGATCGTTTGAGAACAGGACAAATCAGAACACACACAGAAGAACATTTCATTATATATTACAACAATTCCATCAGATACAAGAATATACAGAGTGTGAATAAATATACATTCAATAAATATCAGAGATTACAATAAATTACATAGCAGCGGAAAAATATACAAAACACAACTGAAAGTAATACACGGATACAGAGCTTTCCGAGCATCGTTCCAGCTGTAAATCAGGATCCTGTGAATATAAATCTGCAAAACCAAAACTACTAGCTGCCCGTGTGGAAAATAGGGGCACCCAGAGTTTAGGTTAAAACAGTAAACTCCAGGTCAGTCATGGGACTGGTGTGAGAACTACAAAAGTTATTAATCTTTATTTTTAAAGTTAGGTAAATCAAGGGACCACGCCGTATAACACGGAACGGGTTTCCTCCCAAGAATACCAGTGCATAAAACAAACAGCACAATGCTAAATAAAGAAAAATGAAGCTGTTATAAGACCCAGACCCCATCACACAATGCAACGCAAGCCGGAGGATAGGGATTTTACCTTATAACAGCCAAAGCATGCTTGATACGTTAAAAACACATTATTTGATACTATTATAGGTGTATAGCGTCAAAACAATTTTCAATCATAAGTATCAATCATAGGCGGCATAGCTACCATCTACTATGTCGCCATACTAGGCTCTACAAATAAAACCGAAACACACATATTGGAAATTGGATTCCATCAAGAGTCGAGGCAAGGGGTGTAACAACCCGGAATTTTGGAGCTAATTTAAAAATTTTATTTCATGAAATTTTATTAGAAAATACGTTAGAATTTATAAAAAAATCCATTATTAAATAAAAATAAATAATAATAATAAATGTTTTTAAATAAAATTAAGACGTTGTTAATGAGATTTATAAATATATGTTGATAAGTTGATTTATAAATATATGTTGGTAAGTGATTTATTAATAATATGTTGATAGGTCCGCTTTAATACTTTCATTGCCTATTCAAAGTTTAATGTTCATCAATTAATAATTTTTTTCTTTATATGAATAGTTGCTTTCATTTTCAATGCTTTCCGCTCATCGCTATTTTCTTAATGCAACATTCATGTCTTTTCTTAATTATATTAAATTTCTTTTTCTTTATTTATTAATTTATTTCCTTCCCTTTTACATTCATGCATCTTGTTCCATTGACATGTTCTCCTTCCTTATCTTTTCATCCCCTTGTTTCCTTTCCCCTTCTGTTTCCCCATTATTATTTTTCTTCCAAAATCAAACAATACTCACATAGATATTTTTTATTCCCTTATATATATATATATACTCTTGTTTACATATAATTTATGAAAATCAATTAGAAAATCTTATAAAGAAACACATCTTTAGCAAATTAGATGTGAAATTCTAATATAATAAATTGTGTAATTAAGAATACATAAATGTGAGCAGAGAAATACATGTTAATAATAAATTCTCATTTTTATCGTGAATTAATAATGATCATTATTTGGTATAGAAAAAAATTGTTTAACAATAAAGATATACTTTTATTGTACATATAGAATGATCATAGTATGGATAGAAAAATTATTTAACAAAAAGATTACATGTTTTTTTTTCATATTTATGTAACAAAGGAAAGATTAAAATGACTACATTTTTTTTGTATGATAGAATGATTAAAAAGATTCGTGGCTTACAAATAAAAAAAATGTGTTTACATGAAAAGTTACATTTTTAATGCAAATAATGTGTGTTGTTCTCAAAGCAATCCAGTCTTTCCTTTACTGGGAAGTTTGGGATGTCACATGTGGTATCAGAGCTTTGGTTTACAGTGCTTGAGAACAAGACACATTAGAACCGAACGAAAGAATTCATCAGAGATTGGATTAGTAATATCCAATAAGAATAACTCGTTAGAGATAGGATCAGTAGTATCCTAGAACGAGTGTAAAGAGTATTATTTTCTTTAAAATAAAAATAAAGACAAATTTAGTTTTGAAAATTTTATCTTGAAAAACGTATTTGAGTATATTATTATGTGGACAATCGAGTATATAAAGATTTCGAATATACGAGTAATTAACGGATATTCGAAGTTTTAATATACTGGATAGATATGGAATCACACTCTAGTCGCCCGGATATAATTCCGGTGATAGGTCGACCATTACCAGTATTTTTGTTCGAGTATCGAAAGTGGGATTTCTATATATTTCCATTGACTGGTATGAGAACCAAAACTTAGTTAGGACACATTGCTGTGATTTGCACTAAAATATGATTTTTGACCATATATAAAAGTTATATATATTTGAAAAGTTAATCACCTAATTGATTGCTGGTTGTGATGTTTGGTAATTAGTTTCACTAATCAAAATATTAAAATGATAATTAATTAAACCAATAAAATTTAAAGTTGTGTTGGTTAATTAAACAACTTTTAACTTAGTTCCTTTTCGAGGACGAAAAGATTTTAAGTGGGGGAGATTGTAACAACCCGGAATTTTGGAGACAATTTAAAATTTTTATTTCAAGAAATTTTATTAGAAAATACGTTAGAATTTAAAAAAAATCCATTATTAAATAAAAATAAATAATAATAAATGTTTTTAAATAAAATTAAGACGTTGTTAATGAGATTTATAAATATATGTTGATAAGTTGATTTATAAATATATGTTGATAAGTGATTTATTAATAATATGTTGATAGGTCCACTTTAATACTTTCATTGCCTATTCAAAGTTTAATGTTCATCAATTAATAATTTTTTTCTTTATATGAATAGTTGCATTCGTTTTCAATGCTTTCCCCTCATCGCTATTTTCTTAATGCAACATTCATGTCTTTTCTTAATTATATTAAATTTGTTTTTCTTTATTTATTAATTTATTTCCTTCCCTTTTACATTCATGCATCTTGTTCCATTGACATGTTCTCCTTCCTTATCTTTTCATCCCCTTGTTTCCATTCCCCTTCTGTTTCCCCATTATTATTTTTCTTCCAAAATCAAACAATACTCACATAGATATTTTTTATTCCCTTATTTATATATATATATATACTCTTGTTTACATATAATTTATGAAAATCAATTAGAAAATCTTACAAAGAAACACATCTTTAGCAAATTAGATGTGAAATTCTAATATAATAAATTGTGTAATTAAGAATACATAAATGTGAGCAGAGAAATACATGTTAATAATAAATTTTCATTTTTATCGTGAATTAATAATGATCATTATTTGGTATAGAAAAAAATTGTTTAACAATAAAGATATATTTTTATTGTACATATAGAATGATCATAGTATGGATAGAAAAATTATTTAACAAAAAGATTACATGTTTTTTTCATATTTATGTAACAAAGGAAAGATTAAAATGACTACATTTTTTTTGTATGATAGAATGATTAAAAAGATTCGTGGCTTACAAATAAAAAAAATGTGTTTACATGAAAAGTTACATTTTTAATGCAAATAATGTGTGTTGTTCTCAAAGCAATCCAGTCTTTCCTTTACTGGGAAGTTTGGGATGTCACATGTGGTATCAGAGCTTTGGTTTACAGAGCTTGAGAACAAGACACATTAGAACCGAACGAAAGAATTCATCAGAGATTGGATTAGTAATATCCAATAAGAATAACTCGTTAGAGATAGGATCAGTAGTATCCTAGAACGAGTGTAAAGAGTATTATTTTCTTTATAATAAAAATAAAGACAAATTTAGTTTTGAAAAAATTATCTTGAAAAATGTATTTGAGTATATTATTATGTGGACAATCGAGTATATAAAGATTTCGAATATACGAGTAATTAACGGATATTCGAAGTTTTAATATACTGGATAGATATGGAATCACACTCTAGTCGCCCGGATATAATTCTGGTGATAGGTCGACCATTACCAGTATTTTTGTTCGAGTATCGACAGTGGGATTTCTATATATTTCCATTGACTGGTATGAGAACCAAAACTTAGTTAGGACACATTGATGTGATTTGCACTAAAATATGATTTTTGACCATATATAAAAGTTATATATATTTGAAAAGTTAATCACCTAATTGATTGCTGGTTGTGATGTTTGGTAATTAGTTTCACTAATCAAAATATTAAAATGATAATTAATTAAACCAATAAAATTTAAAGTTGTGTTGGTTAATTAAACAACTTTTAACTTAGTTCCTTTTCGAGGACGAAAAGATTTTAAGTGGGGGAGATTGTAACAACCCGGAGTTTTGGAGCCAATTTAAAATTTTTATTTCAAAAAATTTTATTAGAAAATACGTTAGAATTTAAAAAAAATCCATTATTAAATAATAATAAATAATAATAATAAATGTTTTTAAATAAAATTAAGACGTTGTTAATGAGATTTATAAATATATGTTGATAAGTTGATTTATAAATATATGTTGATAAGTGATTTATTAATAATATGTTGATAGGTCCGCTTTAATACTTTCATTTCCTATTCAAAGTTTAATGTTCATCAATTAATAATTTTTTTCTTTATATGAATAGTTGCATTCGTTTTCAATGCTTTCCCCTCATCGCTATTTTCTTAATGCAACATTCATGTCTTTTCTTAATTATATTAAATTTGTTTTTCTTTATTTATTAATTTATTTCCTTCCCTTTTACATTCATGCATCTTGTTCCATTTACATGTTCTCCTTCCTTATCTTTTCATCCCCTTGTTTCCTTTCCCCTTCTGTTTCCCCATTAATTTTTTTCTTCCAAAATCAAACAATACTCACATATATATTTTTTATTCCCTTATATATATATATATATATATATATATATACTCTTGTTTACATATAATTTATGAAAATCAATTAGAAAATCTTACAAAGAAACACATCTTTAGCAAATTAGATGTGAAATTCTAATATAATAAATTGTGTAATTAAGAATACATAAATGTGAGCAGAGAAATACATGTTAATAATAAATTATCATTTTTATCGTGAATTAATAATGATCATTATTTGGTATAGAAAAAAATTGTTTAACAATAAAGATATATTTTTATTGTACATATAGAATGATCATAATATGGATAGAAAAATTATTTAACAAAAAGATTACATGTTTTTTTTCATATTTATGTAACAAAGGAAAGATTAAAATGACTACATTTTTTTTGTATGATAGAATGATTAAAAAGATTCGTGGCTTACAAATAAAAAAAATGTGTTTACATGAAAAGTTACATTTTTAATGCAAATAATGTGTGTTGTTCTCAAAGCAATCCAGTCTTTCCTTTACTGGGAAGTTTGGGATGTCACAAGGGGCAAGCTCCTCTCCGCGTTCGAGACACTCTAGCAAATGTCCCAGGACCCCACTCTGATCCTTGGATCTTCAGGGTCGGTCCTCTCTTACTTTTGAGGATTAGTTATTCCTGAACACACGTTTCCCGGTCCTGACAGACCAATATCCGAGGCGCCTCGTATCCAACATCCACACAGGTGAAAAGTATATAAATGTCAGGGCTGGTAGGTCACTGACACCACCCTAGCTAGAAAGAAACGTCGTGCTCTCCCTGCAGTCACTCTCCCGTTTTTGACTCATACCGAGGCGTGAGGCTCGCAAATTCACGTTATACACAAAGCTACGCCACACAGGCCGTGCTTTGATCATCAACCACAAGACTTTGCTTTTCAACAGAAGCCTTGATCAATTGCCACTTACGCGTGCCACACTGGAAATTCACTCCATGCGACTGATGTCCATCGATATACAACCTCTGAGCTCGTACGTCTCAGAGAAGGACGTTAAGCAAGAGAATAAATTCTCTGCCGTCAAACAATAGTATTTTTAATAGAGATCAATCAACACAGAATAAAATCCAATGTCAGACACACAATCCATTTACAAGTTCGTTCTAGGTCTGAACGAAACCGGAGGCACTTTCCTCGCATATCCATCCATCTCCAAGTACGTCTGGACGATCACCAACTGTTTCCCTCATCTTGGGTGTATAGCACAAACGAGATTATTAGTAATCACGCAAACGATGTGAAGACTTCCGGTCTTCAACCACCGTCTTCATCTTCGACATCTCGTCGTATCGGTTATTCAGAATGGATATAAACCCGGCCTTTCTGAATAACCCACGTATATGATAAACAACTGTTACACAAACACAACAAATGCCTCATTCCAATTCAGAATATTCTTTTATTCAAAAAATCACATTTTTAGGGAATAGGTTCCCATTAATTTTATCAAAGATAAATTCTTCTAAATTTATTCTTTAATCTTCTTTTGGATATCATTTCAATCTAGTCGGGATTAGCGAACCACACCGAAGTAATTATTTGTTTTATTTCCCAATCCCAACCTATTCATCCCCTGGAGCAAAACTGGTTATACTCCATACCTAACACCACGGTGTTATCGGTAAAATTAATTACCATTTCACGTTAAATCTAATTAAAGATTTAGCTATCGCTGTGGAGCAAAACTGGTGGTACTCCATTCTCGATCACCTTTCAGATTTGATAATTTAAACTATCAATTCACATTTCAATCTAATTAAAGATTTATTAAAACTCCACTTAGTTTTAATCTTCTCAAAAATCAATAACCTATCTTTAACTGGGTTAAAGAACCAATGTCATCTAAAACACAATTCACGATAAACCCAAATCACATTTGATATTAAATATAAGGCTCTGAATAGAAAATATACCGGCTTATATTCAATATCAAATTTTGAAACCAACAAATATCGTATTGGAAATAACGATATAAAATATATCTTTCAAATTCCCATTACAATATCTAGTCACGAAATCCAATATCGAAATATTCCAAAGACAATTTCGATTCAGATCCACTTCCACTTTATATATATTGGAAATTCTGTTTATTTTCAAAACCGATTCAAATTCAATTTATTCATTTCAAAAATAAATTGGTTTTAGTTCTAGTTTAAAACCAGTTCATTTCGATAAAAATCTATTTTAATCCTTTCAAATATGGAGTTTTTCATCCCAGTTCTTTCCAATTCACATATTATGATTTTACACAAATTATTAATATTTTTAATAACATTATCAAAGCCCGTACAGTCGATTTCCATCAACGGCCGTCGAACTGCACTTACAGTGACCTTTTTCAAATTTGATTTGGACATAATTCCAAATCCTACCGTTAGATTTCAAATTTCTAATATTCATTAGAAAGCTATTTTCGATACGAACCCAACGGTTCCGATTTTTGGAGAATCCGACGGTCGGATCTCCCGTAATGTCAATTCGAAGTCAATGGTCGAAATTCACGAACTGCCGCATCGCGGCGCGTTCTATTCAGGCCATTATATATATAATATATATATATATATTATATATATTTCGTCGATTTCCTTTTAAAACATATTTTATAAATCGTTTTAAATTAGTTTCAAAAACAGTTTCAACTTCATCTTCAATTTCAAATCGATTTGATTTCAATTTAATTCGAATTCATTTCAATTTTATTTAATTCGAATTCAAATTCGTTTCAATTCAAATTCTAATTCACCTTCTATTTAATTCAATTCGAATTCATTTCAAATTGATTTCAATTCAATTTCAGTTCATTTTAAATTTCATTCAAAATGATTTCAATTCGTTTTTAATTCAATTTTAATTTAATCAAATTTGAATTCATTTCTATTCTATTTGAATTCAAATTCACTTTCTATTCAATTCGAATCGAATTCATTTTCTATTCGTTTCGAATTCATTTCAGATTGATTCAATAAAATTTCAATTTGAATTTTAATCTAATTTAATTTGAATTTCATTTCAAAATATTAAATTTTGAAATCACTTTTCACTATTCATTGTAAAACGAATAAAATCGATATAAATATAGTTCACGTCAAAATAGCGCGTCTCTAATCAACACGGCTTTATATTTTTCAAAAACTTCGTTATTCTATTCAACAAATGAATATATATTCTATTCAACACATGAATCTATATTTTTTTTCAACACATGACTATTTTTGTTATGTAAAATATTTTATAAAATCATGGTATCTTTCGTTTGATTTTTAATTAGGCTTCAACCGTAAAGTAGTTCTAATTTTAAATATGATAAAGATGTAAATTTTGTTACTTAAAATATTTTACTCAACACATAAATAGTTTCAACACATGAACATCGTCAACACATGACTATTTTTATATTCAACACATGAATTTTCTTTTATAATATTCATTATTTTCCCGATTGGAATGAGGCCCAATCAATCACCATATAACGTTAATTATATGGATTCCATACGACGCATGTATATAATAGCAACGATCAACAATCAATCATCATCCATGGTGCACCACACAACTGCATAAGCATCAAATATAAATAATTAACGCTTGCACAGTCTGTCGACCAATCGATCGACATACAATTAAATAATTGGGATTAGTGTACGCAAATATCATCCAAACACCCATGTGGGGTTTCAAATCAACAAACACAGATTTTTATTTGTGCAGTTGGGCGATGTGTAAAATTTATCGACCCAATCAATATCAGTCAAATTAGTGTATATAAACAAATCGGCCGATTTGTTTATAAATATTCATTTATTCACATTCACGTTAAAAAATATATTTTTAACAATAATTAATTTATTTCAACCATCTACATTTTATTTTCGATTTCACATCAACAGCACAAACAATTTTCACAACACAACAATCAAACAAACAAGCCATCCATGTTCTGTGGATGACGGGTGTCGGGTGCTGCTAAGCACCATCTACATCCTAGTATATATATATAACTAGAAAAAGAAATTCAGAGTGAGAAATTCTCACTCTAAATTTCTTTTTCTAGTTATAAATATGTACTAGGATGCAGACGGTGCTTAGCAACACCCGACACCCATCATCCACAGACCATGGATGGCTTGTTTGTTTGATTGATGTGTTGTGAAAATTGTTTGTGATGTGGATGCGAAATCGATAATATAAATTAATGTGTTGAAATAAATTAATTATCGTTAAAAATATAATTTTTAACGTGAATGTGAATAAATAAATATTTATAAACAAATAGGCCGATTTGTTTATATACACTGATTTGACTGATATTGATTGGGACGATAAATTTTACACATCGCCCAACTTCACAAATAAAAATCTATGTTTGTTGATTTGAAACCCCACACGGGTGTTGGGATGATATTTGGGTACACTAATCCCAATTATTTAATTGTGTGTCGATCGATTGGTCGACAGGCTGTGTAAGCGTTGATTATTTATTTTTGATGCTTATGCAGTTGTGTGGTGCGCCTTGGATGATGGTTGATTGTTTATCATTGCTATTATATACATGTGTTGTATGGAATCCATATAATTAACATTATATGGTAATTGATTGGGCCTCATTCCAATTGGGGAAAATAATGAATATTATAAAAGAAAATTCATGTGTTGAATATAAAAATAGTCATGTGTTGACGATGTTCATGTGTTGAAACTATTTATGTGTTAAGTAAAATATTTTAACAATAAAATCTACTTCTTTATCATATTTAAAATTAGGACTACTTCACGGTGGAGTCTAATTGAAAATCAAACGATAAATACCATAATTTTATAAAATATTTTACATAACAAAAATAGACGTGTGTTGAAAGAAATATAGATTCATGTGTTGAATAGAATATATATTCAATTGTTGAATAGAATAACGAATTTATTGAAAAATATAAAGCCGTGTTGATTAGAGATGCGTATTTTAACGCGAACGATATTTATATCGATTTTATTCGTTTTATAATGAATATTGAAAAGTGATTTCAAAATTTAATATTTTGAAATGAAATTCAAATTAAATTAGATTAAAATTCAAATTGAAATTTTATTGAATCAATTTGAAATGAATTCGAATCGAACGAGTGTGAAGAGTATATTTTTCAAATGAAAACAATTTTGTTTTAAAAATTTAAATTGTTTTATACGTATTGGAATAATTTATATATTTTGAATATGGACAATCGAGTATATAAAGATTTCGCGTATACGCGTCATGAAGGTATAGTCGAAGTTTTAATATACTGCATAGATATAGAATCACACTCTATTCGCCCGGAGATGATGTTGATAATGACCAGGGCATCATCAATATTTATGTTCGTGTTTCGAAGGTGTGATATCTATATATTTCCATTAGACTGGTGTGAGAACCAAAACTAATATAGATAGATTTATTGTTGTGAATTGGCATCAAAAACACGATTTTTTGTATATATCAAAATTATGAATTTGAAACTCTAATTCACTAATTGATTGATGTTTGTGTTGTTTGTTTATTTGTTTGATAATTTTGAACCATTTAGCCTAATTGAATCACATATTGGATTGTATTGAAATTGGTCACATTTGCATGCATATACATGTGCTTACATTGAACATGTCATAGCAAGGAGGCAAGAGCAGAGAATAAAATTTGTTTGCCCGACAAATAGGTACAAGTTTACTATAATTTACTGTTTTGTTTGGGTGATGATGATTTTATGGGCCTATTGGCTAGCCGCATGGCTTTTTCTTTTTCTTTTTGAGATCAGAAGGCCTGTATGGCAATTTCGGGATTTTCCCGTGGCTCCCGTTGCAGGGGAGGTTATGGCGAAATTTTTCGAAAATTCCGGGTGTTAGCCAAATTTTTGAAGAATTTGAAAATTCTCAGAAACTGAAAAGTTGGAGAATGGAAGCCAGATCGAACGTAGAGTTGATTAATCAAACCACTTTCGACTTTGTTCCTTTTCGGGGACAAAAAGTTTTAAGTGGGGTAGATTGTAATAACCCGAAAATCCGGGCCAGTTTAAATTTTTTACTTTGGCAATTTTAGCGAAGTTTGAACATTGAAAATGAATTATTTTAAATAATATCAACGAGAAAATTTATTTTGAATAGAATCGAACGTATATATTTATATACGTCGTCGCTAGAATATAAATAATTATATATAATTATAAAAGGAATTGAAAATGGCGCGGTAGTTCGATAATTCCATTTCAAATTTCAATTGAATGTACCGGGTGCAAAACAATCCGGATTTTAGTGAAACCAAAAACATTAGGATCTATTTGTGAATATCTTCCCAACGAATCCGAAAAATCAAGATTCCATAGCAGGGATCAAAAGATATGTCCAGTTGAAAATTTTGAATAGTCGTTATGGAATTCAGGCCCTTAAAAATATGAATTTGGCAAACGACCTCGGATTTCGATGAAACCACTTTTGTTGGATCCGTGATGTCAAATTATTGCAAGATCCCAAATTTCATAATTTTTCGAGTCAATATGTGAGCGTGGCAAAGGAAAACGCATTTGACCAGTTTCAGTTGATTTTAATCTACTAGAAAATGGCCATTTTTCAAACGGTCTCAGAATTCGACGAAACTAGTTTTGTTAGGACCGTATCGTCGATACGAAGCTAGAAAATATTTTTCAGGAATTTTTAGAGTTAGTATGTGGCCTCGGTAAATTGAAATGCGCGTTCAAATTCAATATATAGAGTTATATGTTGATTTTAACGGAAACTGATCAAAACGATCGAATCAGCCAACGATACATATCCCATTGTGTTCGGAATGGGGGTAATACGCTATGGACGACAGGCGGTGGGCCTCGTTTCGAGGTCGAAATAAAAAGTACCATTTTAGAAATTAAATAATTAAATAATATAAAATTAAAATATCTTCCCTCTCCCTATCTATTCACTCTGGCCCCCCCGATTAAATCTGATTTCGACGAAGAAAAAAAAAGAAAGAAAAGAAGAAGAAGGGCAGCCGCAGCCGCGCCCCTGGCGATCATTGCCCCTCCCCGATGACCACCGCGCCGCCGCAGGTGGCGGAGCTGCACCTCCCTCCTTCTTCCTCCCCTCGCGACCCTTCTCCTCCTCTGCTCGAACGCGGCTCCTCCCCAGAAGATCCAGCGCGACCCATTCCCCCAAAACACCAATCACGCCTAACCCTAGCCCCCCTGGCGCCAGCATCTCCGGCGCCACCTCACCATCTCAGACCGACGCTGCACCACCCCCTTGCTCCGGCGAACTGCGGTCCCCTTTTTTTATATCGCTGTAAGTTTTCTTATTCATTAATTTAGTTTATTTTAAAACTGAAATTTAGTTTAGTTTAAAAACTGAAAATTTATTTATTTTAAACTGAAAACTTGTTTATTTTAAAACTGAAAAGATACGATTTTTGATAGGATGGAAAATATATGATTTTTATTTATATGAACAACGATTGAAAAATGTGATCTTTGATCATAAAGATATGATCTTTAGCATAGTAAAGGTATGATTTTTAATTAGCATAAGGTTAAGATTTTTAACATAGAAAAGTTAAGATTTTTACCATAAAAAAGAAGAGATTTTTATCATACAAAAGAAGTAATTTTTATCTTAGGAGATACGGTTTTTAAGGTGATAAAGATTTGAATTTTTATCATGTAAGTAGCATCATAAAAATGCGATCTTTATGTATATAATTTCAAAATAAAAATACGATTTTTATGTACTTGTGGCGTTAGTATAAAAATATAATTTTTATATTAAAGGAAGAATAAAAATAAAAATTTTATTCGAGTGGTAAGTTAGAAATATAATTTTTATTTATATAAATCGCATATGAAAATAGGATCTTTATTTATTTAAAAGCTTTGATCTTTTTATGAAGTAAAAAGATTTGATTTTTGATAAGTAAAAAGATTTGACTTTTACGATATTGACTTCGCCATAAAAATATGATTTTTATATACATGGCAATAATATAAAAATGTGATTTTTATATATGTAGTGAATACGGGCAATGAAAGTGATGAAAGGCGAGAACGACGAAGATTTCTACTTAAGAAGAGTCGAGATGATTGGATTAGCTATTGGTGAGAACTTCTCACTCTAAATTTCTTTTTCTAGTTATATATATATATATATATACTAGGATGCAGACGGTGCTTAGCAGCACCCGACACCCGTCATCCACAGACCATGGATGGCTTCTTTGTTTGATTGATGTGTTGTGATATTTGTTTGTATTGTTGATGTGAAATCGATAATAAATTGAAGATGGTTGAAATAAATATATTATCGTTGAAAATATAATTTTTAACGTGAATGAGAATAAATAAATATTTATAAACAAATTGGCCGATTTGTTTATATACACTGATTTGACTGATATTGATTGGCATGATCAATTTGACACATCGCCCAACCGCACGAATAAAAATATGTGTTTGTTGATTTGAAACCCCACACGGGTGTTGGGATGATATTTGAGTACACTAATCCCAATTATTTAAGTGTATGTCGATCGGTTGGTCGACAGGCTGTGTAAGCATTGATTATTTATATTTGATGCTTATGCAATTGTGTGGTGCACCTTGGATGATAGTTGATTGTTGATCGTTGCTATTATATACATGGGTTGTATAGATCCCATATAATTAACGTTATATGGTGATTGATTGGGCCTCATTCCAATCGGGAAAATAATGAATATTATAAAGGAAAATTCATGTGTTGAATAGAATAAATATTCATTTGTTGAATAGAATAACGAATTATTGAAATATAAAGCCGTGTTGATTAGAGATGCGTTATTTTATCGCGAACGATATTTATATCGATTTTATTCATTTTATAATGAATATTGAAAAGTGATTTCAAAATTTAATATTTTGAAATGAAATTCAAATTTAAATCAGATTAAAATGCAAATGGAAATTTTATTGAATCAACTTGAAATGAATTCGAACCGAACAGAAAATGAATTCGATTCGAATTGAATAGAAAGTGAATTTGAATTCAAATCAATTAGAAATTAATTCAAATTGAATTAAACTGAAATTGAGCTAAAAACGAATTGAAATCATTTTGAATGAAATTTAAAACGAACTGAAATTGAATTGAAATCAATTCGAAATGAATTAAATAGAAGGTAAATTCAAATTGAATTGAAACGAATTTGAATTCGAATTAAATAAAATTGAAATGGATTCGAACTGAATTGAAATCAAATCGATTTGAAATTGAAATATTGTTGAAATGATTTCGAAAACGAAGTTCAAACGATTTATAAAATACGTTTTAAAAGGAAATCGACGAAATATATATAATATATATATATATTATATATATATAATGGCCTGAATAGAACGCGCCGCGCCGCGGCAGTTCGTGAATTTCGACCATTAACTTCGAATTGATGTTGCGGGAGATCCGACCGTCGGATTCTCCTAAAACCGGAATCGTTGGGTTCGTATCGAAAAGAGCTTTCCAATGAATATTAGAAATTTGAAATCTAACGGTTGGATTTGGAATTATGCCCAAATCAAATTTGAAAAAGGTCGCTGTAAGTGCAGTTCGATGGCCGTTGACGGAAATCGACTGTACGGGGCTTGTTAAAATTATTAAAAATATCTATAATTTGTGTAAAATCATAAGAAATGATTTGGGAAAAATTGGGCTGAAAATTCCATATTTGAAAAGATAAAAATAGATTTTTATCGAAATGAACTAGCTTTGAACTAGAATTAAAATCAATTTATTTTTGAAGTAAATAAATTGAATTTGAAGTGATTTTAAAAATAATCAATATTCCCAATATGTGGACTGGACTGGAGTTGAATCGAAATTATCTTCGGAATATTTCGATGTTGGATTTGGTGACTATACAAATTTTGTTATGGGAATTTGAAAGATATATTTTATATCGTTATTTCCAATACGATATTTGTTTGTTTCAGGATTTGATATTGAATATAAACCGGTATATTTTCTATTCAGAGCCTTGTATTTAATATAAAATGTGATTTGGGTTTGTCGTGAATGGTGTCTTCATTAACACTGTTCTTAAGCCCAATAGAGAAAAAGATTAAATCTTTCTATTTAGATTTAATGAAGTGTATCAATTAAATAATATTTAATTGGAATTGAATTTGAATTGCTTTTTGGGTTTATCGTGAGCGGTGTTTTGAATAACACCTGTTCTTTAACCCGATTAACAATGGAGTGTGATTTTGGGTTTATCGTGAATTGTGTTTTAGATGACATTGGTTCTTTAACCCAGTTAAAGACAGGATATTGATTTTTGAGAAGATTAAAACTAAGTGGAGTTTTAATGAATCTTTAATTAGATTGAAATGTGAATTGATATTTTAAATTATCAAATCAGAAGGGTGATCGAGAATGGAGTACCACCAGTTTTGCTCCAAAGCGATAGTTAAATCTTTAATTAGATTTAAACGTGAAATGGTAATTAATTTTACCGATAACACCGTGGTGTTAGGTATGGAGTATTACCAGTTTTGCCCCAGGGGATGAATAGGTTGGGATTGGGAAATAAAACAAATAATTACTTCGGTGTGGTTCGCTAATCCCGACTAGTTTGAAATGATATCCAAAGGAAGATTAAGGAATAAATTTAAAAGAATTTATCTTGGATAAAATTAATGGGAACCTTTCCCTAAGAATGCGATTTTGTGAATAAGGGAATATTCTGAATTGGAATGAGGCGTTCGTTGTGTTTGTGTAACATTTGTTTACTATATACGTGGGTTACTCAGAAAGGCCGGGTTTATACCCATTTTGAATAACCGATTCGACGAGATGTCGAAGATGAAGATGGTGGTTTAAGACCGAAAGTATTTACATCGTTTGGGTGATTACTGATGATCTTGATTGGGCTGTACACCCAAGATGAGGGAAACAGTTGGTGATCGTCCAGACGTACTTGGAGATGGATGGATATGCGAGGAAAGTGCCTCCGGTTTCGTTCATACTCAGAACGAACTTGTAAATTGATTGTGTGTCTGACATTGGATTTTATTCTGTGTTGATTGATCTCCATTAAATATACATCTGTTTGGCGGCAGAGAATTTATTCTCTTGCTTAACGCCCTTCTCTGAGACGTACGAGCTCAGAGGTTGTATATTGATGGACATCAGTCGTATGGAGTGAATTGCCAGTGTGGCACGCGTAAGTGGCAATTGATCAAGGCTTCTGTTGAAAAGCAAAGTCTTGTGATTGATGATCAAAGCACGGCCCGTGTGGCGTAGCTTTGTGTATAATGTGAATTCGCGAGCCTCACACCTCGGTATGAGTTAAAAACGGGATAGTGACTACAGGGAGAGCACGACGTTTCTTTCTAGCTAGGGTGGTGTCAGTGACCTACCAGCCCTGACATTTATATACTTTTCACCTGTGTGGTTGTTGGAATGCGACACGCCTCGGATATAGGTCTGTAAGGACCGGTAAACGTGTGTTCAGGAATAACTAATCCTCAAAAGTAAGAGAGGACCGGCCCTGAAGATCCAAGGATCAGAGTGGGGTCCTGGGACATTTGCTAGAGTGTCTCGAATCGGAGAGGAGCTTGCCCCTTGCCTCGACTCATGATGGAATCCAATTTCCAATACGTGATATTGCGGTTTTAATTGTAGAACTAGTATGGCGACATAGTTGATGGAAGCTATGCCGCCTATGATAGATATTTATGATTGAAATTGTTTTGACACTATACACCTATTATAGTATCAAATAATGTGTTTTAAACGTATGAAGCATGCTTTGGCTGTTATAAGGTAAAAACCCTATCCTCCGGCTTGCGTTGCATTGTGTGATGGGACCTGGGTCTTATAACAGTTTCATTTTTTTCTTTATTTAGCATTGCGCTGTTTGTTTTATGCACTAGTATTCTTGGGAGGAAACCCGTTCTACGTTATACGGCGTGGTCCCTTGATTTACCTAACTTTAAAAATAAAGATGAATAACTGTTTTGAGTTCTCACACCAGTCACATGACTGACCTGGAGTTTATTGTTTTAACCTAAACTTTGGTGCCCCTATTTTCCGCACGGGCAGCTAGTAGTTTTGGTTTTGCAGATTTATATTCACAGGGTCCTGATTTACAGCTGGAACGATGCTCGGAAAGCTCTGTATCCGTGTATCACTTTCAGTTGTGTTTTGTATATTTTTCTGCTGCTATGTAATTTATTGTAATCTCTGATATTATTCGAATGTATTCTATTCATTTATGCTCTGTATATTCTTGTATCTGATGGAATTGTTGTAATAACAATGAAATGTTCTTCTGTCTGCGTTCTGATTTGTCCTATTCTCAAAACGATCAGGGGTTTCGAACGGTCTTTGTCGGTTTAACGACTGATTCGGATCGAGCGAAATTTCTTGCCGTTACAGTTTGGAAGTGAATTGCTATATATATATATATATATATATATATATATATATATACGCCCCTCGTCCACAAACCATGGATGATATTTATTGGTTGTGATTGGTGTGAAAATTGATTGATAGCGAATGGTTGATTGGAATTGTTTGTGGTTGATATTGATTGGTTGTGGTTGAAAAATACCCATTTGTGGTTGAGAAATATTTGGTTGAAACCACATAGGATTAGTTTGTGGAAATGAAATAAATATATACATGACGCCTGCGTGCGAACTAGTTGTATATTTAATAGAGATCAACCAACACAGAATAAAATCTAATGTCAGACACACAGTCCATTTACAAGTTCGTTTTGGGTCTGAAAGAAACCGGAGGCACTAAATACCTCGCAAACCCATTGATCACCACGTACGTCTGGACGATCACCACTCATTATCCATATTTCGGGATGCCTCCCAATCAGGACCTCGGTTACCATCCAAACGAGGTGAAGATCTCCGGTATTCGACCACCGTCTTCATCTTCGATTTCTTATCGTCGATTCAGTTATTCAGAATGGGTTAAACCCGGTCTTTCTGAGCAACTCGCGTATATAAAAAACAAGTGCAACTCTAACATATACACGCATCATTCCAATTCATTAGTCACTATCCGTCAATCAGTAAGAGAATGATTTCCCAAATATTAACCCCGAAGGCCGAAACCAACATCAGATCAACACCCAGGAAACCATTCGACTTAGCCAACCTTCAGTTAATTTCTAAATCACATCCATATCGTTTATAATATTTTATAACAATCTATCGCCATTTTTATTTATTTTAAAATAGCCATTTTATTCAAAACGACGCTTCGGGCCATAACGCGACCGTGGCGCTGTTTTTCTTCTGATTTGATTTACACATATCTGAAAATCTAACCGTTGGATCTTCACAAAATTTACATCATTAGAAAGATCTTTTCAAAACGAATCCAACGGTTCCAGTTTCGGGAAAATCCGACGGTCGGATCTCCCGGTACAATCGTTTGAAGTTTCGATTTCGAAATACGAACTGCAGCGTCGTTATTTGATTATATATAATTAATCCTCCTTTTCTTTCATGGACATCCTTCAGATAGCGTGAACTACCGGCCTTGCATTAGGAATTAAAGCAATTTTGAAATCTATCTCTCTCTGCGGAGGTAAGTGAACAACTTCTTCGAACACATCCGCATAGTTCTTGACGACAGGAATATCTTTGATGAGGTCAGGAATATTCTCTGTAACTTCAGGGATATTTTCTATTTGGGCTGCAGAAGCATTCAGAGCTGCCCAGAAGTCTTTTGTATTAGCATTCTGACCCTCACAGGGAATGGTTATATAATCACCTGATTTAATCTTCGCCTTTACGACTCTGTCGGCACATTTAACTTCAGCTTCATATTTGGTCAACCAGTCTAACCCCAAGATAAGATCAAACTCTTTGAAATTCATAACGACCGCGATGGTAGGAAACCGATAACGAGAGAAAGAAACCGGCACTCCGCATCCAATGGCATTCACAGGAGTTGATATAATAATATTTCGCATCCAACTCATTAAGGTTTACCTATTTGTCGGGCACGCAAATAAAATCTTTACTCAACAGCTATCCATTTACCTTATAATGGCCAAAAAATGCTTGATACGAATAAAACAAAAGCATTTGATATTACTACTAGTGTTTATATATTTCAAAAACAATTTCGAATCGTAACTATCAATCATAGACGGCATGGGTACCATATATCATGTCGCCATATATATATCCAATCAAAACCGCACGATGTCGTATTTAGAAATTGGATTTCGGTCATGAACCAAGGCAAAAGATAGTCCTTACCGAATTCGAGACGCTCTAGCCCGTGTCTCAGGAACAGCCGCAACTGCCCCTTGGATCGTCAGGGCCAGTCCACCGATGTGGATTATTATGATCTGAACAAACAGACAATAAAGAATAAATATCCATTGCCGCGGATTGATGATTTGTTGGATCGATTATATGGCGCACAAGTATTTTCAAGGATGGACCTAGCTACAGGCTTCCATCAACTTCGAATTGCCGAAGAGTGTGTTCCAATGACAGCATTCAGAGGTCCCGACTTATTCTACGAGTGGTTAGTAATGCCGTTCGGCTTATGTAACGCTCATGCTTACTTCGTCGATATGATGAATAGGGTGTTCAGAGGGGTTTTGAATAAATTTGTTCTGGGTTTCATTGACAATATTCTAATCTTCTCTAAATCAAAGGCCGAACATGAAAAGCATCTGTAACAGGTTCTGAAAATCCTCAGAAGGAATGTATTGAAAGCTAAACTATCCAAATGTATATTCTGGCAGGATGAAGTAAAATTTCTGGGACACGTCGTATCTAAAGAAGGAATTGTTGTGGATCCAAGCAAAATCACAGCTATTCAGAATTGGAAACAGCCTAGCACCCCCACTGAAGTCCGCAATTTTCTCGGATTGGCTAGTTATTACCGGAAATTCGTTAAAGAATTTTCGAAGATATCTTGTCACTTAACGAAGCTTACAAAGAAGCATTCTAAACTCAAGTGGACTCCAGAATGTGAAGAGGCTTTTGAAGAGCTAAAGTTAAGATTAACGACAGCTCCAGTGTTAACCATCATCGATGGCAATCAACATTTGAAAGTCTGGACTGATGCTTCTAGAGAAGGCCTTGGCGCAGTGTTAATGCAAAGGGGACAGGTGATTGCTTATGCTAGCCATCAACTGAAGTCGCACGAGAAAAACTATGTAACTCATGATCTTGAGTTGTTGGCTATCGTATTCTCGTTGAAAATCTGGAGACACTATCTTCTGGGTGAGAGATTTGAACTGTTTACAGATCACCAGTCGTTAAAGTATCTGTTCACTCAGAAGGATTTGAATCTGAGGCAGCAACGTTGGCTGGAGTTTCTTGCAGCATATGACTTTGAAATTATATACACTCCCGGGAAAGCCAATGTCGTGGCCGATGCGTTAAGCCGAAAGAATGAAATGATCGCCAGTTTTATTATCACGACTTCATTGCTAGATAAAATATCTGCTCTTCAGAAGGATGATCACTTCATTCAGAAGATCAGAGAGATAATTCAACAAGGCGAACCCTCGAGTTTCCAAGTTGATAATGATGGGATTCTAAGGCTCAAAGGTCGAATCTGTGTCCCTAACATTCCTGAGCTTCGAAAGGAAGTACTGGATGAATGCCACAAGTCAAAACTTAGTATCCATCCGGGAGTAAGAAAAATGTATAATGACATCAAACGCACTTTCTGGTGGAAGTCGATGAAAAGAGACATTTCTTTATATGTTAGCCGATGCCCTACTTGCCAGCTAGTCAAGAGCGACCAACAGAAACTGGTTGGATTATTACAACCGCTATACGTTCCAGGCTGGAAGTGGGAACATATTTCTATGGATTTCATTGATGGGTTGCCCCGAACCAGAAAAGGAAATGACAGTATTTGGGTGATCGTAGATCGCTTCACGAAGACCGCCCATTTCATACCTGTCAGATCAAGCAGAACTGCTCAAAATCTGGCGCAGATATACTTCAAGGAAATAGTTAGACTACATGGAGTGCTGCTCAGTATAGTCAGTGATAGAGATGCATTATTTACTAGTAAATTCTGGGAGGCATTTCAAGTAGAACTGGCAAAAAAACTGAACTTGAGCACTGCTTATCATCCTCAGACAGACGGTCAGACTGAGAGGGTGAATCGTATTTTAGAAGATTTATTGCGGGCTTGTGTTCTAGATTTTGGTGGATTATGGGAAGACCATCTACATTTGGCTGAATTCTCATATAACAACAACTACCAAGCGAGCCTGACAATGTTGCCATTCGAAGCACTGTATGGTAGACCGTGCCGATCTCTTGCTTGTTTGGTCGAACCTGACAATAGACTCGTGTTGGGACCAGATATGATCCGAGAAGCTGCCGACAAAGTCGATTATATTAAGAAGCGATTACTCGCCGCTCAAAGCCGACAAAAGAGCTATGCCGATAGGAGAAGAAGAGATATATCCTTTATTGTTGGCGACTATGTGTATTTGAAAGTATCGCTGATGAGAGGAGTTATCCGGCTCGGTAATACTGGAAAGTTGGCACCCAAATTCATTGGTCCGTTTCCTATTCTGGAACGGATCAGAACTCTCGCTTATAGGGTTAAATTGCCAGATTGGTTGCCTGGAGTTCATGATGAATTTCATATATCTCAACGTGCACGTTGAGACGATACTGCGAAATCCTACAGGCTTTGCAACCATCCCTTCATCCTCCAGTACAGCAGGTAAAACCTACCGTGGCTCACACTGGTCCCCCAATCCCTTGTTTTACGGCGACCCTCTCGAGTCTCACGCCCAATGGCGAATCAACGCACTAAACTGCGACATGTAGGGGTAAGAGTCTCCCGTTCGCCACCAAACGCGAAGCGAGAACCCCCTATCATGCGTACCCAGCCCACACAGGACCAGCAACAAGGACTAGTCTGAGAAATCTACTCAACACGTTTAATATATAGCTAATCAAAGGACCACACCACTTTCGTTGAACGGGTTTACTCCATTGGATTACTAGTGCTTTAAAACAAATCTTACTTTTAAACAACGCAATGCTTTTTATAGAAATGAAGCCATTATAAGACTCAGTTCCCATCACACAATGCAACGCAAACCGGAGGATAGAGTTTTACCTTATAATGGCCAAAAAATTCTTGATACGAATAAAACAAAAGCATTTGATATTACTACTATTGTTTATATATTTCAAAAACAATTTCGAATCATAACTATCATTTATAGACGGCATGGGTACCATATATCATGTCGCCATATATATATATATACAATCAAAACCACACGATGCCGTATTTGGAAATTGGATTTCCGTCATGAACCAAGGCAAAAGATAGTCCTTACCGAATTCGAGACGCTCTAGCCCGGGTCTCAGGAACAACCGCAACTGCCCCTTGGATCGTCAGCGCCGGTCCACCGATGTGGATTATTTTGCCTGAACAATACGTTTCCCCACCCTATAGGGCGTCATTGAGCCAACGAATGGCTCCATCGGTCCCGGATCGACAGATATATCCGAGACGCCTCGCAATCCATCATCCACATAAGTAAAATGTCAGGCCGTGTAAAAACACCGACACAACTCCTAGCTAGAAGGAAACGCATGCCCTCCCTGAGGTCCTTCTCCTGTTTCTGGTTCATACCTGGGTGTGAGGCTCACGAAATTACGTTATACACAAAGCTACGCCACACAGGCGGTGCTTTGATCATGACCACAAGATTTTTCTTTTCAACAGAAGCCCTGTTCATTTGCCACTTAGGCAGGCCACACTAGCAATTCATGCCATGTGACTGATGTCCATCGATATACAACCTCTGAGCTCGTGTGTTTCAGAGAAGGGTGTTAAGCAAAAGAATAAATTCTCCGCTGCCAAACAGATGTATATTTAATAGAGATCAATCAACACAGAATAAAATCCAATGTCAGACACACAGTCCATTTACAAGTCCGTTCTGGGTCTGAACGAAACCGGAGGCACTATATACCTCGCAAACCCATCGATCACCACGTACGTCTGGACGATCACCGCTCATTATCCATATTTCGGGATGCCTCCCAATCAGGACCTCGGTTACCATCCAAACGAGGTGAAGATCTCCGGTCTTCGACCACCGTCTTCATCTTCGATTTCTTATTGTCAATTCAGTTATTCAGAATGGGTTAAACCCGGCCTTTCTGAGCAACTCGCGTATATAATAAACAAGTGCAACTCTAACATATACACGCATCATTCCAATTCATTAGTCACTAACCGTCAATCAGTAAGAGAACGATTTCCCAAATATTAACCCCGAAGGTCGAAACCAACATCAGATCAACACCCAGAAAACCATTCGACTTAGCCAACCTTCAGTTAATTTCTAAATCACATCCATATCGTTTATAATATTTTATAACGATCTATCGCCATTTTTATTTATTTTAAAATAGCTATTTTATTCAAAACGACGCTTCGGGCCATAACACGACTTTGGCGCGGTTTTTCTTCAGATTTGATTTACACATATCTGAAAATCTAACCGTTGGATCTTCACAAAATTTACATCATTAGAAAGATCTTTTCAAAACGAATCCAACGGTTCTAGTTTCGGGAAAATCCGACGGTCGGATCTCCCGGTACAATCGTTTGAAGTTTCGATTTCAAAATAGGAACTGCAGCGTCGTTATTCGATTATATATAATTATATTTATATATAAATATAAATATAATCGATTCTGGCGCTGTTTTTCTTCAGATTTGAATTAAACATTCCAGACAATCCAACCGTTGGATTTTTACAAAGTTGGTGCCGTTGGAAAGATATTTCCAAGGCGAACCCAACGGTTGCAATTTCAGGAAAATCCGATGGTCGGATCTCCCGGTATAATCGTTTGAAATCACGGTTTCAAAATACGAACTGCAGCGTCGTTATTCGATATATTTTAATTCTATTTATATATATATATATCGATTCTTCGATTTCAAAGCTACATTCTTTTCATTCATTTGATAAAAATGATATTTTTATCTAACTGTCTTCTATTTCAACACTTCACTATTTTTAACAATTCGTTTATATAATCAACATGTGATTTTTATTGTAAAACAATTCATTTCAAAATACTATTATTTTGTATAGTTAATATAGGGGATAAAAATAGGATTTTTATTGTAAAACAATTTATTTCAAAACAGGGTTATTTTGTATAGTTCATATAGATGATAAAAATGTGATTTTTATTATAAAAGAATTTATTTCAAAATATGAATACCATTCAACACATGAATTTCAATTCAACGAATGAATTTCAATTCAACACATGAAGATTTTCTATAGTTTCTATATATAGATAAAAATGTGATTTTTATATTTAAGACACGAACACCATTCAACACATGAATTTCTATTCAACGAATGAATATCGATTCAACATATGAAGGTTTTCTATAGTTTCTATATATAGATAAAAATGTGATTTTTATATTTAAGACACGAACACCATTCAACACATGAATTTCTATTCAACGAATGAATATCGATTCAACACATGAAGGTTTTCTATTCAACGAATAAATATAGTTTCAGCAAATGAAAATATTTCAAACACATGAATATTATTCAAAATTTTGGCAGCATAACGGCAGGGTAGTTAAAACCGGGACCGTCCCTAGTACGGCTCCTCGCTCTACCTTAAAACCTCGCGGTTTTTGACAATGGGAAATCATGCATCTAGTTCGCACGCAGGCGACATGTATATATTTACTTCATTTCCACAAACTAATCCTATGTGGTTTCAACCAAATATTTCTCAACCACAAATGGGTATTTTTCAACCACTATAAATCAATATCAACCACAAACAATCCCAATCAACCATTCGCTATCAATCAATTTTCACACCAATTACAACCAATAAATATCGTCCATGGTTGATGGACGAGGGGCGTATATATACATATATATATATATATATATAGGAATTCACTTCTATTTCGACAGATATATAATTTTTTTAACGCATATATAACTTATACATCGAACATACAACTTATACAACGCTTATACAAGAGGTGTACAACGCTTATATAACTCATACATCGACTATATAATTTATACATCGTCGTTTTCCATATTGTTTATAAATTAGAAATCTCACATTGGGTTCCACTCCACCAAAAATAGCAGAAGGCTCAGAAAAATATGCGGTCTCTTCTAGAATGTAGAAGACGTCCACACGGTCACGATGTCTCTTGTTTCATCGAATTTCGTTAACACACTAAAAAGATATGATTTTTCAAAGTTTTGCAACACTTAAAAGTGTTATTTTCAATTCAAAATAGAACAAGCCGTATACCTTAGTTTTTATTCGAAACTAGGTTTCGATTTTTCTTCGAATCCGCGCAGTGATATGACGATCGGCCAACACTACGTGGAGCAGCTTGGAGAGGCGCGCGCAACCAGGGTGGTGCAGGCGAACTCGTCGGCGCCGTTGACCCACGGCGGAGTGATGAAGGTCGGATCTTTGAGGGCTCGGCTCTCGCGATTTACCAAACGAGAGGGGGGTGCCACGACCATGGATTTGAAGCTTGAGGGGAGCTCTTCAAAAAACCCAACTGGGTCGAAGGCTATCGGTGCGTGTAGGAGGAGAAAACGAGGGGGAAAGCTTTGAAGAACTTCTGCTGTGCGTTCTGGATGATATCGGGGAGAGAGAAGAATGCGTGGACCAATAGGATTTTTTATTTTATTTATATATTTTAAAAATCCGAAAATACCCCTTGTCACACACGAACACCAATCCAAGCCCAACGACTGTTGTCCCTAGCATTTTACACCCATTCCGAACACAATGGGATATGTTTCGAAGGCCCATTCGAATGTTTCAGTAAGTTTCCATTCAATTTAAAATATATAACATTCAATATTCGATTTGAACGTATATTTCAATTTGCTAGGGCCACAAACTGATTCGAAAAATTCCAGAAAAATAAATCTAGCTATGCTTTGACTATACGGTCCCAACAAAACTAGTTTCGTCGAATTCTGAGACCGTTTGCAAAAAGGCCCATTTCTGGTCGATCCAATTTAACTGTAATTGACCAAAACACGTTTTCCTTTGCCACGCTCACATACTAGCTTCAAAAATTATGAAATTTGGAACCTAGCAATAACATGACATCACGGATCCAACAAAAGTGGTTTCGTCGAATTCCGAGGTCGTATGTAAAATGGCCAATTTCACGGGCTATATAAATTCCATTGCGACCCTTCTGAAAATTCATTTGTCCATAACTTTTGCTTTCCGCTATGAAAATTCGATTTTTCAGATTCGTTAGAAAGGCATTCACTAACAGATTTAAATATTTTTGGTTTCACTAAAATCTGTTTTGTTTTGCTCCCGGTATAGTCTGATAAAGTTTGACTTCAATTTTTAAAACTGCAGCGCCATTTCAGGCCTTGTTTATAATTATAATTAATTATATTCATTTTCAATTGTCGATTCAAACTCACTTTCCATTGCAATTATTTAAAATAATTATTTAAAATATTTAAAATACATTATTTTAGCCAATTTAATTTTTTTAAATTAGTTCAGATTTTCTGGGTCGTTACATGAACTATCGCGTGTTCAACTAGGATTTATGTCACCTGGGACCACTAGGGATTATGCTACCTATTGAACGTGTTCTAGATTCGATTAGGATTTATGCCACCTAGGACCACTAGGGATTATGCTACCTAACGAATTCCACGTAACGATCTATTAATCGATTGGCTCCCTACAAGTCCTAGCTCGTTCATGTGTCTGTGTCATACGGCCCAATCATGAAATGTAGTCACCTATGCTAGGTGCACCATAGGGTGTATCAAGCCCTATGGTGCTAACCATCGACACGAATCAAGCACGTACAGATAAACCTACTGATGCCCAATGCCTGCTTTTTCTGCTCCGGAGTGTGTGCACGCCCGCACTCCATTAGAACCTACACTGGCGCACCCACACAGCAGTCGTTCTGGTCGCTTACAATCAGCCCAGTAATCATGCCCCACCCTGCCTAGTTCCAGGGTACAATGATACATCTAGTGGGTTACTGCTGAAATGGACTGCGTAACTAGGGTTTCCGTCTAGTAGGTTAAGTGTTGTCATTTAAATTCAAGACTTAACCCCATCGGTCTAGCATGTCAAGTTGGTTAAGTGTTGTCATTCAAGTTCGTGACTTAACCCATCTACGTATCATGTCAGATTGGCTAAGTGTTGTCGTTTAAGTTCATGACTTAGCCCTACGAATCGTGTGTCAAGTTGGTTAAGTATATTCAAGCGGTTCATGACTTAACCCTACCAAATCATTGTGTTCAATTGGTTAAGTATATTCAAGCGGTTCATAACTTAACCCTATCAAATCATCGTGTCAAATTGGTTAAGTATACTCAAGCGGTACATGACTTAACCCTATCAAATCATCATGTTAAGCTGGTTAAGTATATTCAAGCGGTTCAGGACTTGACCCTATCAAATCATTGTGTCAGATGGGTTAAGTATATTCAAGCAGTTCATGACTTGACCCTATCAAATCATTGTGTCAAATTGGTTAAGTATACTCAAGCGGTACATGACTTAACCCTATCGAATCATCGTGCCCAATTGGTTAAGTATATTCAAATAATTCATGGCTTAACCCGCCCACGTATCATGCTAAGTTGGTTAAGTATTATCTATATGTTCAAGTTGACTTAACCCTGCCACGTGTCAGGTTATATCGATTGGGTGTTATCAACCTATTCAAGTTAGCCCAACCCATCCGCTGGTCATGTTATAACGGTTAAGTGTCAATAGCCTAGCCACGTTGCTTAACCCACCCATTCATATCATATTGGTTGAGCCTATATTTATAAGTTTTACATGTTCTTAACTCATACCGGTTAGGTCCACATTTACATGTCAAATTTCCATGTCATCCCACCTAACCTTCTAACCATACCCACGTCTTATTATGGTTAGTATTCCTTAATTCATTCATTATGACGAACGAATCATGACCTCTCACATTAGACCGTGCACTTTGTGGCCACTGGATTTGTCGGGCGGTTCCGGGCAGATTTACACCACAAACTGAGTATAACCTCGTGTCATAAGTCGTTACGCCTACAATTCGACCTTCGACCTCTCACATTAGACTGACACTTTGTGGTTACTGGATTTGCCGGGCGGTTCCGGGAAGATTTACACAACAAACCGAGTCTAACCTCGTGTCAAAGGTTCATTAATGGTCGTATTTCCCCCAAAATCCCAATATCAGTTCATGTGTTTAACATATAGAAATGTTCATGTTCGTGTTCAAGTCAATTATCCAATACACAGTCATTTTCATGTTTCAAATTCCCAACTTTACATATTAATAAACATATGCCCAAGTTCCAAAATTACATGCCAATATATATATATATATATATATATATGGATATATATACCTAATTCTAGCCAGTTTACATATGCCCAATTCTTGCCTATTTACATGTATGCCAAGTTTATGCTATTTCACCCATATCGAGTTCTAGCCAAAATTGCATGTATCATGCCCAAATAAACCCAAATCATGATTCATTATGTAGTTATCCCAAATTGTAATCTTTTTATTACAACTCATGCCAACTACCCAAGTTCATAATACATATTTATGCCAATTATCAAATTTACAATTGCTTTTATATTCAAATCCCCAATTCTACATATGCCCAATCGTAAGCCAAATCTTTAGATTTAATTTACATAGGCCCGAACTCGTGGTTTAATTTACATGCCAAATTACATACATGTTATATATACCAAATTTCATGTTACATTACATAGATCCTATTTGTGCCAAATTCCATGTATATAATATTTATGCAAATTTGTTCATAACAAGATTATACCAAAATTTACAGATCAAGCCCAAACTTGCAAATACAATGATAATATCCAATTTCATGTTGCCAATTATTACATCATGTTCATATAGGCAATAATCCCATAATTTCCCCGTATACATATCGTACGCAAATCATGATTTTAGGCCAAGGTCCGAAATTGACCAAGGTTCATGAAAAGAAAATAAATTGGGGGAGATAGAAATTGAATAAAAATAAGATCAGATGAAAACATCATCATAGTCATAAATATTACAACTTGATGATAATGTCATCACGAATCAAGTAAATTACTGAATAGATCATAAACTTGTCATGAACATAAAGATAGACAAGTCCCAAAACAGAAGATTCAAAGAGCAATATAAATAGATCAGAATCGATAAACATACTTAGGTCCAATTCCATTTTATTTCATGTCCATATTATAATTAAATATTTAAATCTAAAAACAATTAGAACTTATAGAGCATGGCTAGTGAATTAGGAAGTGAAATTGTCATAGAACGTTGTAGTAGTGTTGATTTATTGTCTTGAATCATTGTGCAAGCTTTAATCTTCGAATTGGATTGGGTTTGAATGCTTGTTCTTTAATTTGGGGGCGGCGACCATGGTTCAAGAGGGAGTTCAGCAGGATAATAGTGTAAGAATGATTTGATATGAATTAGGTTAGGTCTAAGGTTGTTTTATAGGTGTAGCAACTAGTTTAGGCCCTTAGATTAACCCTAGAATCAATCCGGACCGCCAAAACACGTCTCAGGCTTCAAAAATGAGTTCTGGGTCAAACCAGGCCGAACAGGTTGACCTGTAAGGTTGGGGGGTCGACGCTATGGTCGACCTGGGGGGTAGGTCGACCCTATGGTCGACCTGTGGGGGCAGGGGGGTAGGTCAACCCTATGGTCGACCCTCTGGTCCAGTCTGCCTGAAAACTGCTGAAACTTGTACAGGCCGTAACTTCTTCATCCGGACTCCGGTTTTCGAAAACTCGGACTCTATTTCATGTAAAATTTCGAGACGAACGCAATGGCGTAACCCGTTTCCCCTGATTCTGAATGTACAATTTAATTCTGCCTTGATTTCTTGTTCTAACATGTTATAAAAATACGGGTTGTTACATTTATTACGTGTGTAAATAGGGAATGGCGAACGATTGATCCATTATTATGAAAAAAATGTATTTTAAATCCACTCACTCGTATGCTTTCCCAATTCTAGATCTGATCCATGGTTTTCTCCCTTTTTGCGCAGCATAAAACTAGGCATCTGAATTATTTTCTCTTATTTTGGAGTATAGGAATCCTAGATCTATCTTTTTATTTTAAGAACAGATTTGCAGAGGAAGAAAAGATATTAGATCTAAGAATTGCTTGGGTAAGAAGAAGAATCTAAATTATTTTATGTTGGAGCAGCTCATGGCGTCGCCATTAATTTAGGTCAAGAAAACAATAGGGTTAGGGTCCATTATATAGCTTCTTAGCCAACGAACCTGGTCAGAAAACGTGCTTACATACAAAACGATGTATTTCACTCGGATCTAGAGTGGTCTACCCCTGTACAGGGGGTCGACACCTGTGTCTTCGCCCCTATAGGGGGATGGACCCCTGTGTCGGCAACCCTATAGCGGGGTCGACACCCTTCGAGCGAGATTTTCCCGCTCACCCGCTTTTGACTATTTTTAATTTTTTGAATTCTGGAGATATTTTGTATATATATACACACATATATAAGCCTTATATGTATACTAACTTCTAAAGCTCATAACTTCTTCATACGTTATCCGTTTTACGCAAATTAGGACTCTATCCCAAGCAGAATTCCGAGACGAACGCAATGGTGATGTCCATTTTAGTTAATTTTCTGATATTTAAATTAAGTATCTTTATTTTATTACCTCTTTTATTATATATATTGTTAACATATTAATTTTTTCATCTCTTCCACTAATTTAAATTGCACATCACCATTATTTATATTTCCATGCATATAAACATTTCTAATTATATTAATAATGTAGGGTGTTACAATACAAGTCCTAACAGTGGTAAATAGGACAAGTATCAATTTGATGAATCACATTCATAAGTTAATAGGCAGTCCCCTTAAAACCGTGAATGTATAAATAAATAGTTGTTCCAAAAATTGCAAATCAAATTTGCGCCATAACATGCATTAAAGTGAATATAGTAGATTCATACATATTGATCCATAAATTAGGACAACATTTTGATATCAATAGTTATATATTTTCAATTATATGTATATACCTACATACATATATATGATATGTTTCAAGCACATAACGATTATGTGTCTGACTAATTATTAACAAAACGTGGTATTTCGTGAAACAATTAAATCAAATGCTGGCACTTACTGTGAAGAATGCATAGCCATACATATTGGAATAAGCTTATATATCTACGTTAATTTTATATTATATATATATATATATCTGTATATGTATATGTATATATATATGTATATATATTGCTGCAAGTTTATTCCATCATATAAAATATATGGGCAATATAGCTGGAATTTAAAATTCCACTACTTAAGATAATCTATATATGAGGACAAGAAAAATTATACATCAAATTTTGTCTTATCTATCAAACATATATTCAATACTTTGAGAATTTTTAAACAAGCTATCAACGTCAATTGCTTGTATGTATAAATAGCATGAATATGACCGTTGGTAAGTAAGTATCAGTATACATTGGCACTGACATATATATTATATAAACATGTCCTTACATCTTTAATATATGGTATATGCTCCCGCATATCCAAATTGCATGTCTTTGTATTGCATATGTCTAAATATATACTCAAAGTGAAGTGAATGTTTGCGAATCAGATTTGCAACAAAACATTCATTAGTGTATTTGTATACATTGAATGATCATATATGCATATGCATGCATCCAAGCATATATCATCATTGAAAACAATTTAAAACCAGATTATTATGTATATATTTCTGGTAGCTTACTCAAAATACATATATACATATATGCTATATAATTCCCATTATGCATAGCAAAAATATTGTAATGGGTCTGGTTCTCAAACAAATATCATAAAATTTTATGTATATGTGTCGTGACTTAAAGAAACTAATCAGAATCAGTCATACTGATCTAAATACACATTAGTATTTAAGAAAAGTCATTTTGGATCCAAACGTATTTATATTAAAACATACTTAAAAAAAAATCCAAATTTCCTAGGTTTAACATTGTATTGGATGACAACCACTTCTATGTTATTCTATAAAAAACTGATCCAAAAATGATTTAACATTTTTGATCAATCAAAATTGGTTTTTAATGAATCTAAAGGATTCCAAAGTCCAACAGGCAATGTAATAGGAAGATGAAAATGAGTTAATGTTTGGAATTAACCATGAATCTTTTGTTGATATTTTTATATCAAATTTTAAAACTTACTGTAAACACTATTACATCTTATGTCAAATACATTTTATAAATTACAGTGAAACAATTTCACTTCTATAAATGAATTTACTTTAAATTCTAACATCATTGTTTTCAATACCATCAATTATCAAAGAAATTGAACACATATATGCCAAAATAACAGCTCAAAATACTAATTTTTGCAAATATCTCTCTGATACAACTGTTAGGTTTCATGCAATCTAATTGAAACCATATTTTTAATTCTATAACAATTAAAAGATCAGGATCTATGCAAACTATACTAAATCGAAGAATTCAAACTAGTTAGGGTTTATAAAATCACTAATCTTGGGGCATCTGGATAACATCGAATCAGTTGCGAGTGCTAAATCTTGACGGAGTATGAGGGATTGAATCGAAAGCATAACAAGTGGCTGCGCCTCTAAAGGAGTCCTTACGAATGAATTTCTCTTCAATTTTCATACGGATCGAAGAGAAAAGGAAAGGTGTGGTACTAGCCGCCATTGCATTGAGGTATTATTGAAAAAGAGTATATATGGTAGGTATTTGTATATCACATACATAAGAAGGCAGTACCCATTTTACGAAATGAATATGATCCATAATTTTTTATTTGAAGAAAATAATATAATGTAACAAAAGGAAGAATCCAGCCATTCTCCAACGTCTCTCAAAAATGATTTCCATAGAAGGCAGAACCATGCACACAAACGAACAACAGTAACAGAATAAGTAACAAGAAAAACAAAAAACCACCAAAAACGGATAATGACCAGCACTAACAATGAGACAGTTTAGTCCCCGGAAGTCATAGTAGATGGACATCACTACTAAGGTCGTTGATGAACATCGAGGAAGGCTCCTCCATGAACCCAAGAGTCCTCACGGTGCAAAGGCTCCCGAAAAAGCTAATGGCTAGTGTAGTCAACAAAAGGATATCAAATCCATCTCCAACCAAAGCTCCCAAAGCTACGACTATACCTGCTCCAGGAAACCCTCGTACTTGGGAGAGAGGAATGCATCGTCCAACACTTATCAGTCCATGACCAACATCTAGTAACCCATGACCCGCTCCTGGGAACCATCGAAAGTAGGAGAATGAAAAGCATCATCAAGCACCTATCAGACCTAGTCCAGCAACCTGTAATCCAAGACCTGCACAACTAGAAAACGATTTTAGTTTTTTTTGGGGGGGGGTGATAAGAAGTGATAGGTAAGCTAACTCTAGAAATACAAAAGAATCACAAAAGTAAGGAATCAACCAATAAGTTGTTTGCGAGTGGCTGTCAGCCATGTGACATCAAAGTAAACAGCCAACCTACTAGAATGGGAACCGACAACTCCCATGTGCAACCTACCCCGGAAAGCTAGGGAGACATTGTTCCTAATTTTTCGGATAATGGTCAGAGGGTCCATAGTCACTTCATCAAAAATTGCCTTGTTTCACGAGAACCAGATGTGCCAGCAGATCAAACGAAGAATCAAACGAAAGAGATTCACACGAAAACTTTAGCCGGAGATGCCTGACCACCATAATATTAGGAAATCTTCAATTGTTGTGGCATTACCTCGGCAACCCATCATATTTCCGAGGTAATTCCAAACAAACCTGGCACAATCACTAAAGATCAACAAATGAAATGAGGATTCGATGCTACCAACACTGCAGCACTTGCACCTGGAAACGGACGGGATGCTGAGTCTCTGTAGGTTCTCATCTATTGGTAAACCATTATTGATGGTTTTTCACATAAACAAAGATACCTTCAAGGGTATACGAACATTCCAAATGAAAGAGAAAAGAGGCAGTCTAGGTGTAGGAGTCCGCACAGAATTCCATGCAGTCGTAGGCGAGAAGGGATTGTCATCCCAAGATGTATCACCCCAGGAGCATTCGATTCACGAGCATAGGAGGGGACAAAGGTGTAATGTGTACTTTCCATCCTTTGGTACTTGGAGCTGAGGATCGTCGCCTAAAGGTAGTTGTTCGCTCCATACCTAGCCCAAAGCATGCAATCAAACGCCACGCTGATGTCCTGAGGGTTACGGAGGCCCAGACCTCCCTCACTTTTAGGATGACAAAATGAGCTCCAAGAGATCCAGTGGTGGTGAGAAGCATTCTCCTTGGATCCCCTCAAAAAGGGGAAGGCCAAGGAATGGTACGATCGGAAGAATAAGCAGTAGGAGTCATCGCAGAAAAGATGTGAGATCCCATGGAGTCCATGACAAACTTATTGAGAACTAGCCTTCCTGGCTGAGAAAGGAGGTAACATTCCACCATAGGATCTTTCCCATGGCTTTTTTCAGTTAGGGGATCAAAAATGGCATTGAGCTTCCTGCGTCTATACAGAACAATGCCTAGGTAAGGAAGCGGAAGCGAGGCCGCCTTGAATCCTATAGATGTCTGAATCCATAAGCATATAACAGCAGACATGCTTTTCGCCGGAACGAGCAGATTTCAGAAGAGTTAAACGAGTTGACCCAAGCATCTCTCATACTGCCTAATAGATCCAAAAGGCCACAAAAAGACCGACGACTGCCATTAGTATAAATGATGATGTCGTCGATGAAAGATATAGAGGAGATAAAATGGAACTCGTAGGATGTCGAACCTGTGAATCTGCCCAGTAATCATAAGGGGATGCAAGCTACGAATAAAAGCCTCAACAGTAAGGATGAATAAAGTAGGGGAGATGCAGTCTCCTTGCCAAAGTACTCTCCCGGACCTGAAAAACCGGCGGTTGATCCGTTGATGCGAATGGAGAACAAAAGGTTGGAGATGAGTCTCTAAACAACATCAATTAGCGGTTCCGGGAAACCAGAAGCCCTAAGAATCTTGATGATGAAGTACCACAACACACAGTCGTAAGCCTTAGCCATATCAAGCTTGACAACCACATTGGACCCGCAATTTTCCTATAGATCTACGAAATCAGCTCCTAGGCTAAAAGGACAATATCAATGATTAAATGTCCTTTTACAAACCCACTCTAAGGAGAAGAGATAAGACACTCAAGAAACAGAGCTAACCTAGAGCTTAGAACCTTATAAATGACTTTTTAGGGAAATTACATAAACTGTTCAACCGAAAATCTGCACAAGAGGTAGGTTGGTCACAATTGGGGATAAGGATCAAGTAGGTGGAAGTCCATCCCGTAGGGAGTTCTTCAACGGAGAAGAAAGATTGAATGGAGAAACAAAAGTTTTCCTGTATAACAGGCCACAAACTCCGGTAGAAAATCCCATTGAAACCATCAGGCCTAGACGCACTATCGTTACTAAGAGCAAACACGCAAGCACGTATCTCTTCTGAGTTTGGAGGTGTGGCAAGGTCAAAACTATTCGACGGGGGGATCAAACGAGGAATGAAAGCAAGAAGCGACGGGTCTGAGACCGATGGCATGTTAAGGAAAGACTGGGAGTGGGATAAAATAATATCTTTGACCTCTACAGGAGTAGAAGTCAAGGATAAATCAGGGCAAAAAATCTGACGAATGGAAAGAAGTTTATTCTTCTTACGAATAGAGGAGTGAAAAAAATCTGGAGTTCTTATCGCCTTCAACCACCCATTTGATCCTGGCTTTTTGGTGCAAATGTTCTTGTTCAATATGAAGCTCAGATGAGAAAGCAAGACGGGCTACCGCACAAGCCTCCTTGTTGACAACTGTGGGTTCTTCATCAGGAGACCCTTCTGCGAGAATGGGAGTTTCTTCAGCCGCTCTAATGCAATCAAACATATTATTGAATACAAGCAGATTCCACGTCTTAAGACAAGTCTTTAGACGCTTCAGCTTGGGAGAAAAAACAATACAGGGGAAACTGCTCATAGGGGATATCCAGGATTCTTCCACAAAATCACGGAAAGAATGATGAGATCTCCACATACTTTGAAACAGGAAAGAAAACCAGCTAGAGGGAAATGTGGGAATAGTTAAGAATCATAGGATCATGGTCGGAAAAGGTACGATGCAGGTGTGAGACAGAATACTTGAATGGTACGCTGAACCACCCTTTCGAAGCGAACACCCTGTCAAGCCTAGAAAGAATCTTATTTTAGCCTTATTGGTTGTTATAACAAGTGAAAGGCAATCCGACAAAAGACACTTCAGACAGACCCTAGTTGATAATGAAAGTATTGAAATCTGAAATCACAAGACGGTTAGCGGCATTGCCTCTACGTTTCTCTGCTTGGCTAATGAACAATTTGAAGTCCCCCATCTAAAACCGAGGTAGAAAAACCTGAAAGAAAGTCGGACCAGAAGACTTGTCTCTCGATCCAATTGCACTTAGTATAAACCGTAGAGAATAAAAAGGAAAAAAAGAATGGGGAAATGAACAAGCTACCGAGGAAAGCTAGTCTGAATCGAACAGTGGGTAAATGACAAGGCCTTTGAACCATAAGATCTGAATCTTGTCCAACACGTTAGCTATGGAACCACCAAAGCCTAGGGACAGAAAAAAACAGGTAGTCGCTTACGGACCCATCATAGGTTCCAGAAATGTTACCAATTAGACAGAATGCTTCTTGACAATGCGCTTGAGCCTTGCTATACAATCATCATTGCAAATACCCTGAATGTTCCAGAAAAGGAAGTTCGCCATCAAAGACAGAACCAAATAAGAAGGAATACAGAGAATGAGAAAAGAGACCAATCCCACCCCCCTGACTTAGACAAAATAAGGAGTGTGTCGAGTAGATCCAACGATCTACTAGGACGCCGCTATAGAGTTTGTGCAAATGGTGTGAGGGGTGCGAGAGACTGGATACCGACATCTGCGAGAAGAATGAGAAGGCAGTCTGATCGGTGAATCACCGGTAGTAGGTAATCCTCTACCGTGACCACCAGGGAGGTCAGAGTCAGACACCGCTAAGCTAGGCCTAGCAGGATATAATATCTTGTAAGATGAGATATTCGATCATTAATAATTGCTATCCCGGCCATACTAAGAACGAGATCGGAAATAGCAGGGGCCAACCGACGAGGAGATGAAAACTCTACATCAGTAGGAACAAAAGTAGGAGAGGGAGACAGAGAAGGAGAAGGTGAAGATAAGGATGGAGAAGTGTAGGATGTGGAGTTGCTTGAGAGAGACAACACCAATCATTGTGTGAACTGTACCGATGTTGAACTGTCATGAGGTTTACTGACCAGACAAAACGGTAGAGTTTTAAACCGACATACCAATCTCGACCAAGAAGATGAGCCAATCTCAAGAAACCACGGAAGGGACACCCCAACAAAGTTAGAGATCCAATAGGGTTACATGTAGTTTCCACGCAACTAGGAGAAGATGTGTTGGCTAAATTGTAACTACGCATGCCTACCCTATAGCAACACCGATGGACAAACGGGTACCCACTAATCAACGAAAAGGGACACGCACCTAAAATAGGAACCCACCAGAATACCTAATTCAATGTCAAATAAAATATCGATGGAGTGATATTTTATTTTTCCAAAATAGTTTCTCCTTTATAATGTTCTATGGTTGTGATCCTATAGGTTACTACAACGTTGGCAATAATTTTAAATAATATTTCAAATTATAAACAGCGAGCGACATCTTGTAATACATCACAATTACCCATGTTATAATAAAATCCACGATTCGATACAACCTTGTATATGACTAGTGTTTCAGTGTAATTTAATCCATTTAAATTATATATCTAAGATTAAACTCGAGGCATAGAGTATTTCATTCTTCTTTATAACTTAATCCTTTGATCTTAATCAATGAGTAGCCTATATAAACCAAATCAATATTTGATCACGACCATGTATTTTATAGTCTCACTCAATCAAGAGTCCTAAGGATATCACTACTTATATTGTAGGATTAATTTCCATCTAGATCATTCTTAATTTTCAATCAATTCAAGATGTATTTAATAATCACCTTTATCATCTATTCGGTTAAAAGTAACTTCTGATGATATCAAAAAATAAATATCCTCAAATAAAATTATAATGATTTTCAGGTCTAAGTACCATTACATCACCCATGAGAATAACTCATGACAGTATTAATTATATTTCACGAAGTTTCCCATGTTGGGTATGCCCAATACACTATTCTCCAATAATTATCTATGTATTGACATTAATATCACATATATTAATGATCAGTGAGATATGACCATCAGTCAATCAACATACTAGTCTCAATGTTTCATTGTTGTCCTATATAAAATAAAACTTGACTAGGGACATTTAAGAATTATAATAATAATTATTTGTGAAAACCCGTAACTTCCCCGTAAAGGAAAGCGTCGGATAGTTCGAGAACAAGCCACAACAGAACGCATATAAAAGAACATTTCATTGTATATTACAACAATGCATCAGATTACAAGAATATACAGAGTATAAAAGAATATTACACAGAAACATCAGAGATTTAAATTACATTTAAATACATAGCAGCGGAAAATAATACAATACACAACTAGAAGAGATATACGGATACAAAGCTTTCCGGATATCATTCCAGCTGTAAACCAGGATCCTGTGAATATAAATCTGCAAAACCAAAACTACTAGCTGCCCGTGTCGAAAATAGGGGCACCCAGAGTTTAGGTTAAAACAATAAACTCCAGGTCAGTCATGTGACTGGTGTGAGAACTAAAACAGTTATTAATCTTTATTTTAAATCATTAGGTAAATCAAGGGACCACGCCGTATAACACGGAACGGGTTTCCTCCCAAGAATACCAGTGCATAAAACAAACAGCGCAATGCTAAATAAAGAAAAATGAAGCTGTTATAAGACCCAGGTCCCATCACACAATGCAACGCAGCCGAGGATAGGGTTTTCCCTTATAACAGCCAAAGAATGCTTGATACCTTTAAAACAAATCATTTGATACTATTATAAGTGCATAGTGTATAAACAACTTCAAATCATAAGTATCAATCCTAGGCGGCATGAGTGCCCCATCCCACTATGTCACCATATATAGGTTTACATATAAAACCGCAAAGTCACGTATTTGGAAATTGGATTTCCGTCTATGAACCGAGGCAAAAGATAGTCCTCAACCGATTCGTGACTCTCTAGCCCGAGCCACAGGCAAGCGCGCAGGCAAGCCTTGGAGCGACAGGGCCGGTCCACCGATGTGGATTATTATGCCTGAACACTACGCTTCCCCACCCTATGGGGTGTAAGTCTGGTCCGTCAGCCGAACAGAAGCATCGGCCGAAACCTATATAACCGAGGCGCCTCGCAACAGCAACAACCACATAAGTCAAACTAGTCAGGGTGTGTAAAACCACTGACGCCACTTCTAACTAGAAAGAAACGCAAGTCCTCCCTGAGGTCCGTCTCCCTTTTTGGTTCATACCGGGTGTGAAACTCGCGAAGTAAACGTTACACAAAGCTACGCCACAAAGGCCGTGCTTTGATCATCACCACAAGACTTTGCTTTTCAACAGAAGTCTCGATCAATTGCCACTTAGGCATGCCACACAGGCAATTCACTCCATGCGTTTGATATCCATCAATATATAACCCCTGAGCTCGTACGTCTCAGAGAAGGGCGTTAAGCAAGAGAATAAATTCTCCGCCGCCAAACAGATATATATTTAATAGAGATCAATCACACGGACTAAAATCCAATGTCAGACACACAGTCCATTTACAAGTCCGTTCTGGGTCTGAACGAAACCGGAGGCACCTAGTACCTCGCATATCCATCGATCTCCAAGTACGTCTGGACGATCACTAACTGTTTCCATCTTCTTGGGTGTACAGCCCAATCAAGATCATCAGTAAGCACCCAAAACGACGTGAAGACCTCCGGTCTTCGCCCATCGTCTTCATCTTCGACTTATCGTCGTATCAGTTATTCAGAATGGGGTAAACCCGGTCTTTCCGAATAACTCGCGTATATTTTAAATAAGTGTTACACAAACACAACATACGCCTCATTCCAATTCATTAGTCACTAACCGTAAATTAATCAAGAGAATAATTTCCCAAATATTAACCCCGAAGGCCGAAACCAACATCAGATCAATATCCAGAAAACCATTCTGCTTGGCTAACCGACAGTTAGTTTCTAAATTTCACATTCATAGGGAAAGATTCCCATTAATTTTATCAAAGATAAATTCCTTGAATTTATTCTTTAATCCATTTTTGAATATCAATTCAAACTAGTCGGGACTAGCGAACCTTACCGAAGTAATCATTTGTTTTAATTTCCCAATCCCAACCTATTCATCCCATGAAGTAAAACTGGTAATACTTCATATCTAACACCACAGTGTTATCGGTAAATTCAATTACCATTTCACGTTCAAATCTAATTAAAGATTTAACTATCGCCTGGAGCAAAACTGGTGATACTCCATTTTCGATCTTTTCAATCTAATTAAAGATTCATTAAAACTCCACTTAGTTTTAATCTTCGACTGGGTTAAAGAATCAGTGTCATTTAAAACACGGTTCACGATAAACCCAAAATCACATTCATTAATTATCGGGTTAAAGAACGAGTGTTATTTAAAACACTGTTCACGATAAACCCAAAAATCAATATCGATTCAATTCCAATTAAATATCATTTAATTGGTACACTTCGTTAAATCTAAACAAAAAGATTTAATCTTTTCTCAACTGGGTACAAAAACAGTGTTAGTGAAGACACCATTCACGACAAACCCAAATCACATTTGATATTCAATACAAGGCTCTGAATAGAAAATATACCGGCTTATATTCAATATCAAATTCTACGACTAACAAATATCGCATTGGAAATAACGATATATATATCTATCTTTCAAATTTCCATAACAACATCTGTATAGTCACGAAATCCAACATCGAAATATTCCGAAGACAATTTCGATTCAAATCCATTCCAATGCAATCATTGGAAATTTTGGTTATTTTTAAAACCCTTTTCGAATTCAATTTATTTATTTAAAAATAAATAGAATTATAATTCTAGTTCAAAACTAGTTCATTTCGATAAAAATCTATTTTTATCTTTTCAAATATGGAGTTTTTCATCCCAATTCTTCACAAATCATTTCTTATGATTTTACACAAATTATTACTATTTTTAATAATTTTATCAAGGCCCGTACAGTCGATTTCCATCAACGGCTATCGAACTGCACTTACAGCGACCTTTTTCAAATTTGATTTGGACATAATTCCAAATCCAACCGTTAGATTTCAAATTTCTAATATTCTTTAGAAAGCTCTTTTCGATACGAACCCAACGGTTCCGGTTTTAGGAGAATCCGACGGTCGGATCTCCCGTAATGTCCGTTTGAAATAAATGGTCGAAATTCACGAACTGCCGCGGCGCGGCGCGTTCTATTCAGGCCATTATATTATATATATGATATATATATAATATATATCGTCGATTTCTATTTAAAACGAATTTTATAAATAGTTTCAAAATTTGTTTCAAAAGCAATTTCAACTTCCATTTCAATTCAAATCAAAATCGAATTCTTCTTTATAAATTCGTTTTAAAATTCATTTCTATTCAATTCAAATTTCAATTCAATTTGAATTCATTTCAATGCGCTTTCAATTTCATTTGAATTCGTTTTCAATTCAATTCATTTCGAAATCGTTATATATTCAATTCATTTCGACATCGTTATATATTCTATTCATTTCGAAATCGTTATATATTCTATTCATTTCGAAATCGTTATATATTCAATTCATTTCGAAATCGTTACATATTCTATTCATTTCGAAATCGTTATATATTCAATTCATTTCGAAATCGTTTTCAATTCAATTCATTTCGAAATCGTTATATATTCAATTCATTTCATTTCGAAATCGTTATATATTCAATTCATTTCGAAATCGTTTTCAATTCATATCGATATAAATATCGTTTACGTCAAAATGGCGTCAATCTAATCAACACGGCTTCATAAATTTCTATTTTCAAATATTCTATTTCAAATATTTCTTTTTCAAAATAGTTGTCAATGCTAAAATATTTCGTTCAACACATGACCAATCTCAACGGATGAGTACTGTCAACACATGAACTTTTATTTTATAATATTCTTTATTTTTCAAATTGGAATGAGGCCCAATCAATCACCATATAATGTTAATTATATGGATTTTCATACATTACACACATATAATAGCATTGAAAAATAATCAACCATCAACCAAAGTGCACTACACTGTATAAGCATCAAATATAGATATCCAACGCTTAAAACAGCCTGTCAATCAACCGATCGACATATTTAATCAATCAGGATGAGTGAACTTCAAATTTCATCCCAACACCCGTGTGGGGTTTCAAACAATCAAACACAGATTTTATTTGTGCTGTTGGGCGATGTGTAAAATTTATCGACCCAATCGATGTCCTTCAAATAGGTGTACATAAACAAACCGTCTGGTTTGAAAATGAATATTTATGTATTCACATTCACGATATTCATATTCACGTTAAAAATTATATTTTTAACGATAAAACATTTTATTCCAACATATGAATTTCTATTATTCATTTACAAAATAAAATGATATTTTTATTTTCTAACATATTTTAGAAAATTTCGGCGGCATAACGGCACGATACTAGAAACGGGACGAGGCCTAACCTTATCCCCGGTCTAGTGAAGGCCCACGCCATTCACACATCAATCAAATCAATTCGTTATGCAAACCACAAAACTTGGAGTAAGAGTCTAACCTAGCCTTACTCCTTCGCCTTATAACGGCGCACGTCTAATCCTAACCAATTTATCGATTCGATTTTTCACACCACAAACCACATTCAAACCAATATCGCAATCAATCACCAAACAGCCAAACAAACAAGTCCATGGTCTGTGGACGATTGTGTCGGGTGCTACTAAACACCGTCTGCATCCTAGTATATATATATAACTAGAAAATAAATTGAAGAGTGAGAAATTCTCACCTATAGCTATCCTAGCTCCACGGCACTTCATTGATAGAAATCTTCATCGTCGTCGCATCTTCGTCATCTTTATTGCCCGTAGCCACTACATATATAAAAAATCACATTTTTATATTTTGATGTCTTTAAAATAAAAATCACATTTTTATTTATTCACTTTCAATTTAAAAATCATATTTTTTATAATCACTTCATATATTTGAAAATCGAATTTTTACTTCATGATAAAAATCTAGTCTTTCCACTTAAAAATCTAATCTTTCCTTGCCACTCATATATAAGAGAATCTAACCTTTACTTTGCAATCACGTATAAAAAAAACAAATCTTTACTATGTATTCCTATATAAAATTCCCATTTTTCGTTTTGCTTTCATACGTATAAAGATTGAATTTTTATTCCACTAATAACTACATAAAATCGGATCTACTAATTAAAATCAGCGAATATAATTCAAATGGGAATACGTACATCGAATCAGGCAAGGAAGGGACAGAGCTGCTGCGTGGGGGTGCTTTCGAGGTGGAGCAGGCTCGGGGAAGGAGGAGGCGGCAACCGGCGTCGTCGAACTGGGTTTTGGGGCTTGAACGGGGCTAAGGGGAGGGCGGCATTGAATCCCAGAGGGGTGTAGGGGGGTGGAGGATGCACGGTGGTCGAGGTGCGGGGCCAGGCAGTCGCTGGCGAAGCAGGGAGGTGGCGGTGGGGTTTAAATCTGGGGCGTCGCGGTTTTTCTTTTGGGGACGGGCTTCGAACGGAGGTGGATGGACGGAGGCGGAGGAGCTCGAGAAGAGGAGGGGGCTGGTGGAAGAAGGGGCGGCGGCGATGGGTCACCCCCCTGGCGGCGCGGCGTCGACGATTAGAGCTCGAAGCCCCCCCCCCCTTTTTTTTTTTTTTTTTCTGAATCTCGATTTTGGGAAGAAAAGCTAGGGGGGGGGTTTATGTAAAGTTTATTTTTAATTTTATTTAATTAATTTATATTTCAAAAAGTTGACTTTTACATACGACCTCGTAACGAGGCCCACCGCCTGTCGTCCATAGCGTTTTACCCCCATTCCGAACACAATGGGATATGTATCGCCAGCTGATTCGATTGTTACAATCAGTTTCCTTTTGAATTTTCATTTAAATCACTATATTGAATTTTAAACGCACAATTCAAATTACCGGGGTCACATTCTAACTCTAAAAATTCTCGAAAAATATTTTCTAGCTTCGTATTGACGATACGGTCCTAACAAAACTAGTTTCGTCGAATTCTGAGACCGTTTGAAAAATGGCCAATTTCCAGTCGATTAAAATCAACTGAAACTGGTCAAACGCGTTTTCCTTTACCACGCTCACATACTGATTCGAAAAATTATGGAATTTGAAACCTAGCAATAACTTCACATCCCGGACCCAACAAAACTGGTTTCGTCGAAATCCGAGGTCGTTTGCAAAATGGCTATTTTTAAGGGCTATATATTATATAAAATATATATAAATTCCACAGCGACTATTCTGAATTTTCAACTGGACATATCTTATCATTTCTAAAGTGAAATCTCGGTTTGTTAACTTCGTTAGAAAGATATTCACTATTAGATTCCATTATTTTTGGTTTCACTAAAATCCGGATTGTTTTGCACCCGGTACATTCAATTGAAGTTTGAAATCGAATTATCGAACTACCGCGCCATTTTCAATTCTATTTATAATTATATATAATTATTTATATTCTAACGACGACGCGTATAAATATATTCGTTCGAATTATATTCAAAATAAATTTCTCGTCGATTTTATTTAAAATAATTCATTTTAAATAATCAAAATTCGCTAAAATTGCCAAAATAAAAATTTTAAACTGGCCCAGATTTTCCGGGTTGTTACATTATTATATTATATAATCACATGTTCAAGTCACTTACTTGAAACTATATATTTCTGTATTATTCTTCTGAGGACTTATATTATGTTAATATTTATAGAACGTAGTACATATAACATAACAGAATAAAATAATAACATAAAGAGTGTTATTAATCACATCAAATAGATTGCCTCTAGGACTTAAATGCTAATAGTTAAGAATTGAACCTAACCATGTATCACATACGCTATAAGCAAGCTAAGTAGATTTACCAGAAATCCTAGAAAACTTCATTGGAAAGCTATAATCATAGATTCATAGTTCTAGGATACCTAAAGTGTACGTAGAGCTATGGTCTACAACAGTGGAATGATACGGTGGTTCAAATTGGATCACTGGATCACATGATACAAAGTCTCAAGTGGATATGTGTTCACCTTAGGAAATGGAGCAATATCATGGAAATCATCCAAATAGACATATATAGCTAGATCCATGATGGAATCAGAGTTTATTGATCTGGATAAGACTATAGAAGAAGCAGACTGGATTTGAAGTTTCTTGGAAGACATTCCTAATTGTAGAAAACCCGTGCCTCTAATATCTATATATTGTGATAGTCAATCAGCTATTGGAAGAGCTAATAGTACACAATACAATGTTTGTCAAGGCATATTCGTTGTAGACATAAAATAATACGACAACTTCTCTCTAATGAAGTTATCACCATGTACTACATTAGGTTTAAGGATAACATAGCAGATCCACTAACAAAAAACTTGCCGAGAGGGAGAGAGAGAGAGAGATCAAACCTTATCGATGAGTATGGGGTTAAGGCTTATAAACTATAAAGTACTTCTACCATGGAAACCCCACCTAGTTGACTGGGGATCCCAAGATCTAATTTTAAAGGGACAACAATGTTTAAGAGAAACATGAAAGCACTATTACACACAAACCATTCGTATGATAACTCAGTGCATTATTTTGGAAAATAGGATTAGTATTGATACTTTTAATGATATATATACTGGAAGAATTAGAGAATACCCCTCATAGAATCACCTACATAAATGTGAAGGCACCTCTTCAAAGTTAATTTTGAGGCTATACGCTCTAAGCACTCATGAGATAGAGAAGGTTCTCAAGTAAAAAACGAATGCATGCTGTTGGAGAAAGGAGTTTTGATGACAGCAACCTTATTTCAATTATCATTAATTATAAAATATATACTAACATCTTTTTAACATCTCCTCTTCTTCATCTTCTTCCTCTTTCGTCCTATCATTATTATTCTTCATTTTTATGGTTTTTACAGTTATACTCTGTCAAATTCACTTCTGAATTAATCAAACTTCTTCTCTCTATACTATCTTCTCTCTGAATCAAGTGATTGAAGAGTTATAGGGTTGTTTTGTAATTGCTTGGGTTGAAAGACCTTGTTTGTAAGTCAAAGAGTAATTGGTTTATCCTTGTTGTCGTGAAATCAAGGAATAGGAGTCGGTGTGCCCTTGTTGAGCCGTGAAATCAAAGGATAGGAGTCAGTGTCTCCATGTTGAGCCGTGAAATCAAGGAGGTTGTATTTGGCTATTTGAAAATAGTAATAAAACTCTGCACAATCCAACATTGTGCAGGACTGGACATAGGAGGGATCCGAACCAGTATAAAATCCGGTGTGTTCTTTCCTTTTCTACACTTTATTTCTGTTTCCTTTGCATCTGTGTTTTAATCTGTGTCTGTAATTGTGATTGTTGTGTTTGATTAATCTCATAGTTCTCCCTAATTTTTAGTTTTGTTTAAATTCTTACAAGCACTATTCACCCCCCTTTAGTGTTTGCTTTCCCTAAACGATCCATTCCGAAATCCCTAACAATTGATATCAGAGCAAGGTTTTTCAAAAAGTTCATAACTTGATTTTTGAAAATTTTAAATGGAAAATTTTGAACACTAGTTTTAATTCATGTATTGCATCAAGTATTAGATGACTCTGCACTCTATCTTATTGAAAAATCAAGTTACTTTGATTTGAGTTTTCAATTTTTGAAATTTGAAATGTTTTAAATTTTGAAATTTTGATCTATGGATGTGTTACAAAACTATCATGATATTATTGTTTAAAATTATAGTTAATTATTTGAAAAGTCACTTATTTATTTGAAGAGTCATTTATTTTTTGAAAAGTCATTCAATTATGTGAAAAGATGTGTTGTTTTGTAGGAAAGGATGTGCTATATGACTTTTGAAAATTCAAAAGTTGAAAAGATAGGTAAAGTGTCTGTTATTGATTCAAATTCCGATATGTTGGCTATAGAAAATTCAAATTCTGAAAAGGTGGCTGTTGGAAATTCAAATTCCAAAATGGTGGCTATTGAAAATTCAAATTCTGGAAAGAAATTAAAAAGAGGAGAAGAGTAACGATGGTTGATGAAAAGACATCAAGAAGAAATGGATATATATAAAGTAAATCCGAAAAGAAATGGGTACCAGATCAATTTACAACTTTGGATTTTCATCTAAATCTTCATGCGGTACTTCTCTTTATTTGCTTCATAATGTCGTCGGATTCATGTAAATCCGTCAAGAATTGATCAAGTAATGATCAAATGAAGTTTTGGTGAATAAAGAGAAAAGGAAACCAAAACTGTTAACGGTTATCCTCAAATTGCATCCAAAGATTAGATTATTTTGTCTCAAATCCTTTTCTAAATTGTATTTCGCGATCTCCAGGTCGATTTGATGGGTAGGTCGTCAAATTCCAATCAAAACTGAGTGAGATATGGCAGTTTGAAGTTGGCGATTCAAAATTGAAAACTGTCACGAAATTTCTTGCATACCTCTTACTGTTTCGACTTGCTGCACTCCAATACCATCCAAATTCATCCCCGAACTGCTACTATATCGTAGTCCTCAATTTCCTCTTACATTTTCCATTGATTTTGTTCAATTCTGTCAAGAAACGAAGAAATTATGCCTCCTGAAAGTTTGATTAAAAATTAAAAATGAGAAGAAGAAGACGAAGAGAAGTGATTATGAAGAGACATGACTTTTGGGCATTTATGTAGTAATACAAGTCTCTATTCATTCAAAATTCAAAATTCAAATTCAAATTTTGGGGCCAAATTGGATGAACTACTAAATATTCAAAATCTTTCTAATACGATGTTCAAATTCAGCAAATAAATACACTATCCTGATCAGATAAATGACCCCGTCGCAATAGAGCAGATCTCATCATCAAATTCCAGAAGATCAATTCAGAATTAATAGAATATCGAAGAAATGGATCTAAAAACCAGGTTCGCCTTAATTAAATTTTAAATTTTTGGTTGAATGGATGTTTTGCTTGCTTTGCTTTGTTTTAAATTTGAAATTAACTTTTAAATTCAATTTTGAAATTTAAAATTCAAATTTGAAACTTGAAATTCAAACTATGAATAAAATAATAATAAATATAGTAAGAAATTTTGAATGTTTGTTAGGATTAATATTATTTCAGGAATTAGTTAAAACCTAAAATATAAATCGATAATTTTTAAAACCAATGTCACAAAACCGTATTCTCTTTGAAATAATACATATACGTCAACATACATATATCTATATGTTAACATATCAGCCTATAGAATGAAATTCAAATTTTTTATCTCAAAGACTTAAACTTTCAAACTTCCCTCCATATTTTTCAATTAGAAAATGCCAGTTAAAATTCTAGTTAATAAATTTATCTATATACATATTTTCTTGTATCTCATTTCAAAATATATATATTAAAATATATAATTTAATAAAATTATATAAACATGTTAATACGATATACAAAGTTAATATAACATTTTGATATTGTTATAAATACAAATTTATTCATCTTTTATATAGTTTGAACATGCATAGTTTAACTTATATATTATTCTTATGATTTCATAATAATTTTGGGTTACATTATCACAAATACTAATTGTAACTTAATACTTATTTTGATTTCCTATTAAGATTTATAAAACTTGTATATTTAACTTAATATAATGAAATATATATATACATGATTTTTTTTAAGTCGTTTAAATATAAGAAGTTTTATAGATTACTTTATTATGTTTCCTTCTATAGTGTAAATGGCTTTTTGGGCAAATAAATAGGTTTTGATTTCTAAAAGTTTAAATTTAAAATTTATTTGTATCAAAATATTAAGGAATATCTCATAAATTAAATTTGAAGTTCTTTTTAAACTAATTTTTTTATACTTATGAATATATGCTTATATTGCTTACTTTATATTATACAAATTTTATATTCTCTTTTGAAAAATCTTCAATTTTTACTATATTTACCCAACAAATTTTATTAAACTTCATGATTTTTTCTGAATATTTTACTACTTATCATGAATATTGTTTTTAATTAAACTCTTATCTTTATTATTCTTTTAATCAAATTCATTAATATAATTTATATAAGTCTAGAAATTAACATTATCCTTGTTTGATTCAAATAAGTCATAATAATTAAATAGTAATTTGAATATTTGTTACCTAAATAGATATAATGATTAAATCATTCTGCATACTGTCATTACACATCTTATTTCATATCATACTTCAATATTAGAGTACATCTCAAGTTAAAATCATTCACATCCAAGTTGCATTTCATTCAATATATCACTTCATATAATTTTGCATATAACATGCTGCATTATAACCAATACACTACATTACATGTTAATCATAACTTCACACATAACATATTTACTTTGTCTTGATTAACTTAATTGACTTGTTTGGCTTGGTTGAATTGATTGAACTGGCTTACTTGATTAAATTGATTGAGTTGATTGGATTGAATTACTTTACTTATATCATAATTTTAAGGATATATTACCAGAGTTATTTCTAAGTCTATATTAAGGTCTTATTATTGTTTTAAGGGAACTACATTGTATGTTAGGCCACTGGTTGGTGATGAACCGTAACAATTGGAGGTCTAGTCTTGTATTAGATTAAGGGGGAGTCTTATAGTTTATGGGTTTAGTTGAAGGTTCAAGAAGTGTTTATTAACACATATTATTTAATTTTATTGATTTGGTTGATTGCTTGCTGTTGGCAAGCTTTTTGACCAAGCCACCAAGGTCCGCACACACGAGAAAAATATGAAACTTCATACTATTAGCCCTCGAACACCCGATCGGATCGCCCTGCCTTCCACGGTTCGTGATTGCCTCCCCAATGATCTCAACCCGATCCATTCATGCTAGATCCACTCGATCCGATCCCTGGAGCTGATAAATGAAGGCCATGACCAAGTCTATCACGATCCGAGAATGCAGGATCTCACGACACCTGTCCATAACGGCCATATTGACTATTTCTCCATCAAGCTACGAACCAGTCCGAGATCCTCGGGATTTGTGCCATGTATGACTGCGATCTGTCTGCAAATATCAGCTATATATAGCCCCGGACTTGGCATTTTTTAGGATCCTTTTGGAAATTCTGAGCTCTGATTCTACCATAATTATATCTCTATTATTATTCTTCAGAGTTGTCTCGAATTTATTAAGTGAATCAACATTGTAAAAGTGAGGTTGAGGGATAAATCATCGATTTACTTGAATTTTAAGTATAATCGTAGATATAAAGTGGACGTAGGCTCGTTAACGCCGAACCACTATAAATATCATGTCTTTCCTGTTTCTCTTGCATTTTTTCCGATATTAATCTCTGCATAATTGAATAACTTGGGCGTTGGAGCCAATTTTGGATCTAACATTTTGGTGCTTTCACTGAGAACAAAATCTCAGCATATTGGATTGTAATTCTATTATTCGGACAATCAAGTTCGAAGAAAACAATCCAAAACTCCACTGTTTCGATTTTTGAAGATTTCAGTAAAGCCCAGATATCATGGCTTGTAAGAAGTCTAAGGAAGTACGAGCCTCCCAAGCGACTGAAGCTACGAATGAAGCAATTGAAGAGAGCGTTCAAGAGCGGATCGAAGTTCTGTCCTCGGATCGTGGAGAACAGGGGGCGATCTGATCCAATGAAGGCATGGCGACCCAAGCAGCTGAGGGTGTCATGACCCGATCCCAAGATAACGTCGCCATCCGCCTACTAACCTTTCGCGATCCGATCCGAGGGAACTACCACGAACCGATGTCAGGTGCGTACCGCGAGCCACCAGCATAAGAGGACCATGATCCGAACTGATAATCAGACTACTACCCGACCTGGGAAGGAAATTGTGACAACAAGGAATTTCGCTCGATCCGAATCAGTCGCTAAATCGATCTAGACCTTTCGAAATGCCTGATTGTTTCGAGAAAGCGACAAAATAGAACGCAGACGGAAGAACATTTCATTGTAAATTACAACAATTCCATCAGATATAAGAATATACAGAGTATGAATAAATATTACACAAAAATATCAGAGATTCAAATTACATTTAAATACATCGCAGCGGAAAATAATACAATACACAACTAGAAGAGATATACGGATATAAAGCTTTCCGGATATCATTCCAGCTGTAAACCAGGATCCTGTGAATATAAATCTGCAAAACCAAAACTACTAGCTGCCCGTGTCAAAATAAGGGCACCCAGAGTTTAGGTTAAAACAATAAACTCCAGGTCAGTCATGGGACTGGTGTGAGAACCAAAACAGATATTATTCTTTATTTTACAGTTCGGTAAATCAAGGGACCACGCCGTATAACATGGAACGGGTTTCCTCCCAAGAACACCAGTGCATAAAACAAACAACGCAATGCTAAATAAAGAAAAATGAAGCTATTATAAGACCCAGGTCCTATCACACAATGCAACGCAACCCGGGGGATAAGGTTTTACCTTATAATAGCCAAACATGCTTAGTACGTTTAAAACAAATCATTTGATACTACTATAAGTGCATAGTGTATAAAACAACTTCAAATCATAAATATCAATCATAGACGACATGGGTACCATATATCATGTCGCCATACTAGGCTCTACAATCAAAACCGCAAATGTCACGTATTTGGAAGTTGGATTTCCATCTGTGAACCGAGACCAGGTATCGTCCTCTACCGATTCGAGACAATCTAGCCCATGTCTCAGGAAAGTACTCAGTCAAGCCTTGGAGCGACAGGGCCGGTCCACCGATGTGGATTAAAATGCCTGAACACTACGTCTCTCCGCCCTATGGGGCGTAAATGAGCCAACGAATGAGTCCATCGGACCCGGATCGTCCGATCAAACCGAGGCGCCTCGCAACAGCAACAACCACATAAGTCAAACTCGTCAGGGCGTGTAAAACCACTGACGCCACTTCTAGCTAGAAAGAAACGCATGTCCTCCTTGAGGTCCTCTCCCGTTTTTGGTTCACAACCGAGGTGTGAGGCTCGCGAATTCACGCTACACAAAGCTACGCCACACAGGCCGTGCTTTGATCATACACCACAAGACTCTACTTTTCAACAGAAGTCTTGATCATATTTCCACTTAGGCATGCCACACAGGCGATTCACTCCATGCGTTTGATATCCATCGATATATAACCCTTGAGCCCGTATGTCTCAGAGAAGGGCGTTAAGCAAGAGAATAAATTCTCCGCCGCCAAACAGATATATATTTAATAGAAATCAATCACACAGACTAAAATCCAATGTCAGACACACAGTCCATTTACAAGTTCGTTCTGGGTCTGAACGAAACCGGAGACACCTAGTACCCCGCACATCCATCGATCTCCAAGTACATCTGGAAGATCACCAACTGTTTCCATCTTCTTGGGTGTACGACCCAATCAAGATCATCAGTAATTATCCAAACGACGTGAAGACCTCCGGTCTTCAACCACCGTCTTCATCTTCGACTTATCGTCGTATCGGTTATTCAGAATGGGATAAACCCGGTCTTCCCGAATAACTCGCGTATACTTAATATAAGTGTTACACAAACACAACATACGCCTCATACCAATTCAGAATATTCGTTTATTCAAATATTCTTCTACGTTGGGAAAGGTTCCCATTAATTTTATCAAAGATAAATTCTTTAAATTTATTCTTTAATCTTTTTGAATATCAATTCAAACTAGTCGGGATTAGCGAATCACACCGGAATAATCATTTATTTTATTTCCCAATCCCCACCTATTCATCCCATGAAGTAAAACTGGTAATACTTCACATCTAACACCACGGTGTTATCGGTAAATTCAATTACCATTTCACGTTTAAATCTAATTAAAGATTTAACTATCGCCTGGAGCAAAACTGGTGGTACTTCATTCTTGATCTTTTCTATCTAATTAAAGATTCATTAAAACTCCATTTAGTTTTAATCGTTAATTGGGTTAAAGAATCAGTGTCATTTAAAACACGGTTCACGATAAATCCAAAATCACATTCCATTAATTATCGGGTTAAAGAACGAGTGTTATTTAAAACGCTGTCCATGATAAACCCAAAAATCAATATCAATTCAATTCCAATTAAATATTATTTAATTGGTACACTTCATTAAATCTAAATAAAAAGATTTAATCTTTTCTCAACTGGGTTCAAGAACAGTGTTAGTCAAGACACCATTCACGACAAACCCAAATCACATTTGATATTAAATACAAGGTTCTGAATAGAAAATATATATCGGCTTATATTCAATATCAAATTCTACGAACAACAAATATTGTATTGGAAATAACGATATATATACATATCTTTCAAATTTCCATAACAACATCTGTATGATCACGAAATCCCACATCGAAATATTCCAAAGACAATTTCGATTCAAATCCATTCCAATTCAATTATTGGAAATTCTGGTTACATTTCAAAACCATTTCAAACTCACTTTATTTATTTTTAAAAATAAATAAATTACTATTCTAGTTCAAAACTAGTTCATTTTGATAAAAAAAATATTTTTATCTTTTCAAATATGGAGTTTTTCATCCCAATTCTTCCCAAATCATTTCTTATGATTTTACACAAATTATTACTATTTTTAATAATTTTGTCAAGGCCCGTACAGTCGATTTCCATCAACGGCCATCGAACTACACTTACAACGACCTTTTTCAAATTTGATTTGGACATAATTCCAAATCCAACCATTAGATTTCTAATTTATCACATTCGTTAGAAAGCCCTTTTCGATACGAACCCAACGGTTCCGGTTTTAGGAGAATCCGACGGTCGGATCTCCCGCAATACCCATTCGAAGTCAATGGTCGAAATTCGTGAACTGCCGCGGCGCGGCGCGTTCTATTCAGGCCGTTATATTATATATATAATATATATATATAATACATACTTCGTCGATTTCCTTTTAAAACGTATTTTATAAATCGTTTTAAATTCGTTTTCAAAACGATTTCAACTTCTTTTCAAATTCAAATCAAAATTGAATTTTTTTCCTTATAAATTCGATTTAAATTCATTTCAAATTGATTTCAATTCAAATTGATTTCTAATTCAATTTTAGCTCGTTTTCAGTTCAATTCAATTTCAATTCGAATTCATTTATATTCAATTTCAATTCGAATTCACTTATTTTCAATTTCAATTCGAATTCATTTCTATTCAGTTTCAGTTCGAATTCACTTCTATTCAATTTCAATTTGAATTCATTTCTATTCAATTTCAATTCAAATTCACTTCTATTCAATTTCAATTTGAATTCATTTCTATTCAATTTCAATTCGAATTAACTTCCATTCAATTTCAATTCGAATTCATTTCCATTCAATTTCAATTTGAATTCACTTCTATTCAATTTCAATTTGAATTCACTTCTATTCAATTTCAATTTGAATTCATTTCTATTCAATTTAATTCGAATTTCAATTCTTTTCAATTTCAATTCGAATTGATTTCCATTCAATTTCATTTCGAATTCACTTCTATTCAATTTCAATTTGAATTCACTTCTATTCAATTTCAATTTGAATTCATTTCCATTCAATTTAATTCGAATTTCAATTCTTTTCAAAATTTCAGATTTTGAAATCACTTTCGATATTCGTTATAAAATGAATAAAATCGATATAAATATCGTTCACGTCAAAATGGCGTAAATCTAATCAACACGGTTTCATATATTGATATTTTCAAATATTCCATTTCGAATATTTCTATTTCAAATATTCTATTTCAAATATTTCTTTTTCAAATATTTCTACTTCTAAACTGGAATGAGGCCCAATCAATTACCATATAATGTTAATTATATGGATTTTCTACAACACAGGTATATATCAACAACGATGAATAATCAACCATCATCCAAAGTGCATTCCACACTGTATAAGCATCAAATATAAATATTCAATGCTTATAACAGTCTATCAATCAATCGATCGACATACAACTAAACAATCGGGATTAGTGTACGTCAAATAGCATCCCGATACCCGTGTGGGGTTTCAAACAATAAAACACAGATTTTATTTGTGCAGTTGGGCGATGTGTAAAATTTATCGTCCCAATCAATATCAGTCAGATGTGTGTATATAAACAAATTGTCCGATTTGTTTATTTTTATTTCATTTCATATACACGTTAAAAATTCTATTTTTAACTATAAAATATTTTTAACTATATAAATATTTTATTTCATTTCACATCGCATCACACAATCAATTGCACATCAAAATCAAACAAACAAGCATACAAGCCGTCCATGGTCTGTGGACGACAGGTGTCGGGTGCTACTAAACACCGTTTCAACTAGAAATAAAATTAAAAGGTGAGAAGTTCTCATAGGTTAGCTAATCCAATCCCACGACTCTTCTTATGTAGAAATCTTCGCCGTTCTTGCCCTTTGTCACTTTCTTTGCCCGTATTCACTACATATATAAAAATCACATTTTTATATTCTCTCCACTTCACGATAAAGTTCAGATTTTTATTCCACTTCATATATTTAGAACGCTTCTTCCTATATAAAAATTATATTTTTATATTTCTACTTCTTATATAAAGATTGAATTTTTATTATCATAACCATACAAAAATTATATTTTTCTATCACCATTCTCTATATAAAGATTTCCCCCTTTCAAATATATAGATTTCGCATTTCCAAATATAAAGATCATATTTTTACTCCTTCTATAATATAAAAATCATATTTTTATACTACCTAGTATATAAAAATCATATTTTTTTCTTCACTACTTAATTAAAAATTATATTTTTATTACTTTACATAAATAAAAACTATATTTTTTTATCTTCTGCTAATATAAAAATTATATTTTTATCTTCTTTCTTGAACAATAAAAATCATCCCTTTTATATGTAAAAGAACTCGTCTTTACAATGTTAAAAATCTAAGCTTGATATCAATAAAATCAAAACTTTATAATTTTAAAAATCCGTTCTTTATTTCTTACAACAAATTCTAGTTTATATTTCCTACAATGCTTTTAAATTATAAAAACTGATTTTATATAATGGATTAAAACAAATAAAACTGATTTATATAAACTAGGTTATTTCTTTTTTTTTAAATTTAATTACTTTTAAATTCATTTAAACTAAGTAAAATAAAATAAAATAAAATAAAGAAGATGAAGGAGCTTACTGTAAAATCGTTCTGAAATAGAGGGGAATGCTGAGAAGGGGAAGATGCGGTGGCTCGACTGGTGCTGCGCGCGGTGGAAGGGGGGCTCTGGCCATCGGATTGATGGAGAAGGAGGGTGAAGCGGGGGGGGGGGGGGGGGAGGTTGGAGGAGGGGCGCTCGAGGTAGGGGGGCTGCGGTGCCTGGCGTCGGTAGCCAGAGGTGGGCGGTGGTTTAAGGTGGAGAAGAAGAAGAGGAGGGCGTCGCGAGGTAGGAGGTTGGAGGAGGTGGAGAGGAGAAGGGGATTGGAGGGGCCGCGACCACCTGAGGCGCGGCGGCGACGGGCTCTCCCCCCCCCCCCCCGTCGTTCTCCCCTTTTTTTATTTTTATTTTCGATCTGTATAATGAAAGAGGTGGGGGGTATATGCATATAATTATTAATATTTTATTTTATTTTTATTCTCTAAAAATTTACTTTACCATTCGATCTCAAAACGGGACCCATCGCCTGTCGTCCCTAGCTAATTAGCCCCATTCCGAACACAATGGGATATGTATCGTAAGCTGATTCGACTGTTTCGATCAGTTTTCGTTAAAATCAACATATAACTCTATATATTGAATTTGAACGCTTATTTAAATTTATCGGGATCACGTACTAACTCGAAAAATTCCTGAAAAATATTTTCTAGCTTCGTATTGACGATACGGTCCTAACAAAACTAGTTTCGTCAAATTCTGAGATCGTTTGAAAAATGGCCATTTTCTAGTCGATTAAAATCAATTGAAACTGGTCAAACACGTTTTCCTTTTCCACACTCACATATTGAATCGAAAAATTATGAAATTTGAAACCTAACAATAACTTTACTTCACTGATCCAACAAAAGTGGTTTCGTCGAAATCCGAGGTCGTTTGCAAAATTTCCATTTTTAAGGGCCTGAATTCCATAGCGACTATTCAGAATTTTCAACTGGACATATCTTTTGATTCTCGCTATGAAATTTCGATTTTTCGGATTCGTTGGAAAGATATTCCCAAATAGATCCTATTATTTTTGGTTTCACTAAAATCCGGTTTATTCTGCACCCGGTACATTCAATTGAAAATTGAAATCTAATTATCGAACTACCGCGCCATTTTCAATTCCTTTTATAAAAATTAATAAATATTTATATTCTATCGTCGATTCAAACGAATATATACGTTCGAATTACATTCAAAATAAATTTCTCGTCTTTATTATTTAAAATAATTCAGTTTAAACATTCAAAATTCGCTAAAATTGCCAAAATAAAATTTTTAAACTGGCCCAGGTTTCCGGGTTATTACAATCTCCCCCACTTAAAACTTTTCGTCCCCGAAAAGGAACAAAGCCGAAAGTTGTTTAACTAATCAACCCAACTTCCAGTATTTTCACTACGGCTTAAGTTCTTCAACTTTTCAGTTTCTAAGAACTTTTCAAAAATCTCAAAAATTTGGCTAACACCCTAAATTTTCGAAAATTTTTGCCATAACCTCCCCTGCCCCGGGAGCAATGGGAAAATCCCGAAATTACCATACAGGCCTTCTGATCTCAAAATGAAAAAGAAAAAGCCAAGCAAATAGCCAGTCGGCTCATAAAATCATCATCACCCAAACAAAACAGTAAATTATGGTAAACATGTACCTATTTGTCGGGCAAACAAATTTTATTCTTCTGCTCTAGCCTCCTTGCTATGACCTGTTCAATGTAAGTACATGTATATGCAGCAAATGCGACCAAATTTCAATACAATTTAATATTTGACCAATTTGGTTAAAGGTTCAAATTTTAAATAATCAACCGATAATCAACAACACAACCATCAATCAATTAGTTGATTAGCTTTTGAAATTCATAATTTTGATACATAGTCAAAAATCAGATTTTTGATGCCAAATCATAACAATAGGCCCTATCTAATTTTGGTTCTCACACCAGTCAATAGGAAATATATAGAAAGCCCACTTTCGTCATACGAACATAAATTCTAATGATGGAGCTCCATCATCAAAATCATCTCCGGGCGATTAGAGTGTAATTCTATATCCTTCCAGTATATTAAAACTTCGAATACATGCTAGCTAGGCGCATATGCAAAATCTTTATATATTGGATTGTCCAAATCAACATGAAATAAATAATCAAATACGAATAATTGATTTTAAATTTTCAAAACAAAATTTGGTTTCATTTTAAAAATATGCTCTTCACACACGTTCTAGGAGACTACTGATCCTATCTCTAACGGGTCATTCTCGTTGGATATTAGTAATCCAATCTCTGATGAATTCTTCTGTATGGTTCTAATGTGTCTTGTTCTCTGAGCTTTGTAAACCGAAGCTCTGATACCAACTGTGACAACAAGGAATTTCGCTCGATCCGAATCAGTCGCTAAACCGATCTAGACCTTTCGAAACGCCTGATTGTTTCGAGAACGCGACAAAATAGAACGCATACGGAAGAACATTTCATTGTATATTACAACAATTCCATCAGATACAAGAATATACAGAGTATGAATAAATATTACACAGAAATATCAGAGATTCAAATTACATTTAAATACATCGCAGCGTTAAATAATACAATACACAACTAGAAGAGATATACGGATACAAAGCTTTCCGGATATCATTCCAGCTGTAAACCAGGATCCTGTGAATATAAATCTGCAAAACCAAAACTACAAGCTGCCCATGTCAAAATAAGGGCACCCAGAGTTTAGGTTAAAACAATAAACTCCAGGTCAGTCATGGGACTGGTGTGAGAACCAAAACAGTTATTATTCTTTATTTTACAGTTCGGTAAATCAAGGGACCACGCCGTATAACACGGAATGGGTTTCCTCCCAAGAACACAGTGCATAAAACAAACAATGCAATGCTAAATAAAGAAAAATGAAGCTATTATAAGACCCAGGTCCTATCACACAATGCAACGCAAGCCGGGGGATAGGGTTTTTCCATATAATAGCCAAACATGCTTAGTACATTTAAAACAAATCATTTGATACTACTATAAGTGCATAGTGTATAAAAAAACTTCAAATCATAAATATCAATCATAGACGGCATGGGTACCATATATCATGTCGCCATACTAGGCTCTACAATCAAAACCGCAAATGTCACGTATTTGGAAGTTGGATTTCCATCTATGAACCGAGGCCAGGGATCGTCCTCTACCGATTCGAGACAATCTAGCCCATGTCTCAGGAAAGTACTCAGTCAAGCCTTAGAGCGACAGGGCCGGTCCACCGATGTGGATTAAAATGCCTGAACACTACGTCTCTCCGCCCTATGGGGTGTAAATGAGCCAACGAATGACTCCATCGGACTTGGATCGTCCGATCAAACCGAGGCGCCTCGCAACAGCAACAACCACATAAGTCAAACTCGTCAGGGCGTGTAAAACCACTGACGCCACTTCTAGCTAGAAAGAAACGCATGTCCTCCCTGAGGTCCGCTCCCGTTTTTGGTTCACCACTGGGGTGTGAGGCTCGCGAATTCACGCTACACAAAGCTACGCCACACAGGCCGTGCTTTGATCATCTACCACAAGACTCTGCTTTTCAACAGAAACCTTGATCATATTGCCACATAGGCATGCCACACAGGCAATTCACTCCATGCGTTTGATATCTATCGATGTATAACCCCTGAGCTCGTATGTCTCAGAGAAGGGCGTTAAGCAAGAGAATAAATTCTCCGCCGCCAAACAGATATATATTTAATAGAAATCAATCACACAGACTAAAATCCAATGTCAGACACACAGTCCATTTACAAGTTTGTTCTGGGTCTGAACGAAACTGGAGGCACCTAGTACCCCGCACATCCATCGATCTCCAAGCACGTCTGGACGATCACCAACTGTTTCCATCTTCTTGGGTGTACGGCCCATTCAAGATCAGCAGTAATTATCCAAACGACGTGAAGACCTCCGGCCTTCAACCACCATCTTCATCTTCGACTTATCGTCGTATCAGTTATTCAGAATGGGATAAACCCGGTCTTCCCGAATAACTCGCGTATACTTTAAATAAGTGTTACACAAACACAACATACGCCTCATTCCAATTCTGAATATTCATTTAGTCAAATATTCTTCTACTTTGGGAAAGGTTCCCACTAATTTTATCAAAGATAAATTCTTTAAATTTATTCTCTAATCTTCTTTGAATATCAATTCAAACTAGGCGGGATTAGCGAATCACACCGGAATAATCATTTATTTTATTTCCCAATCCCCACCTATTCATCCCATGAAGTCAAACTGGTAATACTTCACATCTAACACCAAGGTGTTATCGATAAATTCAATTACCATTTCACGTTTAAATCTAATTAAAGATTTAACTATCGCCTGGAGCAAAAATGGTGGTACTCCATTCTCGATCTTTTCTATCTAATTAAAGATTCATTAAAACTCCACTTAGTTTTAATCGTTAATTGGGATAAAGAATCAGTGTCATTTAAAACACGGTTCACGATAAACCCAAAATCACATTCCATTAATTATCAGGTTAAAGAACGAGTGTTATTTAAAACGCTGTCCACGATAAACCCAAAAATCAATATCAATTCAATTCCAATTAAATATTATTTAATTGGTACACTTCATTAAATGTAAATAAAAAGATTTAATCTTTTCTCAACTGGGTTCAAGAACAGTGTTAGTCAAGACACCAATCACGACAAAGCCAAATCACATTTGATATTAAATACAAGGTTCTGAATAGAAAATATATATCGGCTTATATTCAATATCAAATTCTACGACCAACAAATATTGTATTGGAAATAACGATATATATACATATCTTTCAAATTTCCATAACAACATCTGTATGATCACGAAATCCAACATCGAAATATTCCAAAGACAATTTCGATTCAAATCCATTCCAATTCAATTATTGGAAATTCTGGTTATATTTCAAAACCATTTCAAACTCACTTTATTTATTTTTAAAAATAAATAAATTACTATTCCAGTTCAAAACTAGTTCATTTCGATAAAAATCTATTTTTATCTTTTCAAATATGGAGTTTTTCATCCCAATTCTTCCCAAATCATTTCTTATGATTTTACACAAATTATTACTATTTTTAATAATTTTATCAAGGCCCGTACAGTCGATTTCCATCAACGGCCATCGAACTGCACTTACAACGACCTTTTCATATTTGATTTGGACATAATTCCAAATCCAACCGTTAGATTTATAATTTCTCACATTTGTTAGAAAGCTCTTTTCGATACGAACCCAACTGTTCCGGTTTTAGGAGAATCCAACAGTCGGATCTCCCGCAATATCCATTCGAAGTCAATGGTCGAAAATCGCGAACTGCCGCGGCGCGGCGCGTTCTATTCAGGCCGTTATATTATATATATAATATATATATAATACATACTTCGTCGATTTCCTTTTAAAACGTACTTTATAAATCGTTTTAAATTCGTTTTCAAAACGATTTCAACTTCTTTTCAAATTCAAATCAAAATTGAATTTTTTTTCCTTATAAATTCGATTTAAATTCATTTCAAATTGATTTCAATTCAAATGATTTCTAATTCAATTTCAGTTCATTTTCAGTTCAATTCAATTTCAATTCGAATTCATTTATATTCAATTTCAATTCGAATTCACTTATATTCAATTTCAATTCGAATTCATTTCTATTCAGTTTCAGTTCGAATTCACTTCTATTCAATTTCAATTTGAATTCATTTCTATTCAATTTCAATTCGAATTCACTTCTATTCGATTTCAATTTGAATTCATTTCTATTCAATTTCAATTCGAATTCACTTCTATTCAATTTCAATTCGAATTCATTTCCATTCAATTTCAATTCGAATTCACTTCTATTCAATTTCAATTTGAATTCACTTCTATTCAATTTCAATTTGAATTCACTTCTATTCAATTTCAATTTGAATTCATTTCTATTCAGTTTAATTCGAATTTCAATTCTTTTCAATTTCAATTTGAATTCATTTCCATTCAATTTCAATTCGAATTCACTTCTATTCAATTTCAATTTGAATTCACTTCTATTCAATTTCAATTTGAATTCATTTCCATTCAATTTAATTCGAATTTCAATTCTTTTCAAAATTTCAGATTTTGAAATCACTTTTGATATTCGTTATAAAATGAATAAAATCGATATAAATATCGTTCACGTCAAAATGGCGTAAATCTAATCAACACGGTTTCATATATTGTGTAACGACCCAGAAGATCTGAACCAATTTAAAATTTTTAAATTGGCTAAATTAATGGATTTTAAATATTTAAAATAAATATTTTAAATAATAGCGATGAAAACTAAGTTTGAATCGATAATTGAAAATGAATATAATTAATTCTAATTATAAACAAGGCCTGAAAAGGGGCTGTAGTTTCAAAATTTGAATTCAAACTTTGTCGGACTGTACCGGGTGCAAAACAAAACGGATTTTAGTGAAACCAAAAATATTTAAATCTGTTAGTGAATACCTTTCTAACGAATCTGAAAAATCGAATTTTCATAGTGGAAAGCAAAAGTTATGGCCAAATGAATTTTCAGAAAGGTCGCTATGGAATTTATATAGCCCGTGAAATTGGCCATTTTGCATACGACCTCGGAATTCGATGAAACCACCTTTGTTGGATCCGGGATGTGAATTTATTGCAAGGTTTCAAATTTCATAATTTTTGAAGCTAGTATGCGAGCGTGGCAAAGGAAAACGTGTTTTGGTCAATTATAGTTAAATTGGATCGACCAAAAATGGGCCTTTTTGCAAACGGTCTCAGAATTCGACGAAACTGGTTTTGTTGGGATCGTATCGTTAAAACATAGCTAGATTTATTTTTCTGGAATTTTTTGAATTAATTTGTGGCCCTGGCAAATTGAAATGTACGTTCAAATCAAATATTGAATGTTATATATTTTAATTTGAAGGAAAACTGGCAAAACAAGTCGAATGGGCCTACGAAACATATTCCATTGTGTTCGGAATGGGGGTAAAATGCTGGGGACGACAGTCGTTGGGTTTAGATTGGTGGTCGCGTCAGAAAAACCCTTATAAAATCTCCCGGCCAATCAGAATTTAATAAAAAAAATCTCTTTCTTTCTCCCCGACGTCGAAGGCGGAAACACGTTCAAACCTTCCCCTTCATTTTCCGATCAATCCACGCCGAATTAGCTTCTGCCACAGTTGAACTTTTTGAAGATCTTCTCGAGATCTTCAAATCCATATAATGTTTTGATTTTTTCATTGAGTGGTTTGGGAGAATCGGGCCTCCAAACCTTCGTCGTTCAAACCGCCGCCGCCGCGCCATCTGACCACCGAGCTGGGCCCCCTCCGTGGCGTCAGCGTGCCTCACTCCCCTCTTCGTCGCTGCGAAGGCCGATCATCAAACCGCTTCACCGTTTGCACGAAAAATCCAAACCTAGTTTGGAACCTTTTGCTGAGAGGTACAGGTTTATTTATTTTTAACTGATTTCGACAAATAAAAGCGTTGCAAACTTTGAAAAATCATATCTTTTTCGTTTCTAGACGAAATTCAGTGAAACAAGAGACAGTGGACTCGTGTGGACGTCTTCTACCTTCTAGAAGAGACCACATATTTTTCTGAGCCATCTGCTATTTTTGGTGGAGTGGAACCCAACGTGAGATTTCTAGTTTATAAACGATATGGAAACGACGATGTATAAATTATATAGTCGATGTATGAGTTATATAAGCGTTGTACACCTCTTGTATAAGCGTTGTATAAGTTGTACGTTCGATGTATAAGTTATATATGCGTTGTAAAAATTATATATGTGTTGAAATAGAAGTGAATTGCTATATATATATATATATATATATATATATATATATATATATATATACGCCCCTCGTCCACAAACCATGGACGATATTTATTGGTTGTGATTGGTGTGAAAATTGATTGATAGTGAATGGTCGATTGGGATTGTTTGTGGTTGATATTGATTGATTGTGGTTGAAAAATACCCGTTTGTGGTTGAGAAATATTTGGTTGAAACCACATAGGATTAGTTGTGGAAATGAAATAAATATATACATGTCGCCGGCGTGCGAACTAGATACATGATCCCCATTGTCAAAAACCGCGAGGTTTTAAGGTAGAGCGAGGAGCCGTACTAGGGACGATCCCGGTTTTAACTACCCTGCCATTATGCTGCCGAAATTTTGAATAATATTCATGTGTTTGAATTATTTTCATTTGCTGAAACTATAATTATTCGTTGAATAGAAAACATTCATGTGTTGAATGGTGTTCGTATTTTAAATATAAAAATCACATTTTTATCATCTATATGAACTATATAAAATAATCTCTTTTTGAAATAAATTGTTTTATAATAAAAATCCCATTTTATCACCAATATGAACCATATAAAAAATCTGGTTTTGAAATGAATTGTTTTACATTAAAAATCACATTTTAATTATATAAATGAATTGTTAAAAATAGTGAAGTGTTGAAATAGAAGGCAGTTAGATGAAAATATCATTTTTATCTAAAGTGTGAAATTCCTATGGTTTTGAAATCGAAGAATCGATTTATATATTTAAATAGAATTGAAATATATCGAATAAAGACGCTGCAGTTCGTATTTTGAAATCGTGATTTCAAACGATTAGTACGGGAGATCCAACCGTCGGATTTTCCCAAAACTGGAACCGTTGGATTCGTTTTGAAAAGATCTTTCTAATGATGTAAATTTTGTGAGGATCTAACTGTTAGATTTTTAGATATGTGTGAAACAAAATTAGTGAAAAACAGCGCCACGGCCGCGTTATGGCCCGAAGCGTCGTTTTGAATAAATTGGCTATTTCAAAATAAATAAAAATGGCGATAAATCGTTATAAAATAGCATAAACGATATGGAGTGGAAATAAGCTGAATTTGCTCGATTTATGGGGTATTTGATGGTTGAATGTGTTTGGTGTGAAAATTACATTAAAGAACAAAATTGGGGTTGTCGAATGATTTGACCATTGAAATCAATTGATTTGAAATTCTAAATATCCGTGAATTATTTGAAAAGGCCGAGTTAATTCTCATTTCAAATAATTGACCGACGAATGAAAGTCGAAGATGAAGACGGTGGTAGAAGACCGGAGATCTTCACCCCGTTTGGATGGTAACCGAGGTCCTGATTGGGAGGCATCCCGAAATATGGATAATGAGTGGTGATCGTCCAGACGTACGTGGTGGTCGATGGGTTTGCGAGGTATATAGTGCCTCCGGTTTCGTTCAGACCCAGAATGGACTTGTAAATGGACTGTGTGTCTAACATTGGATTTTATTCTATGTTGATTGATCTCTGTTAAATATACACCTATTTGGCAGCGGAGAATTTATTCTTTTGCCTAACGCCCTTCTTTGAAACACACGAGCTCAGAGGTTGTATATCGATGGACATCAGTCGCATGGCATGAATTGCTAGTGTGGCATGCCTAAGTGGAAAATGATCGGGGCTTCTGTTGAAAAGCAAAGTCTTGTGGTGATGATCAAAGCACCGCCTGTGTGGCATAGCTTTGTGTATAACGTGGATTCGCGAGCCTCACACCCCGGTATGAACCAAAAACGGGAGAAGGACCTCAGGGAGGGCATGTGTTTTTTTCTAGCTAGGAGTTGTGTCGGTGCTTTAACACGGCCTGACATTTTACTTATGTGGATGATGGATAGCGAGGCGCCTCGGATATATCGGTCGATCCAGGACCGATGGAGCCATTCGCTGGCTCGTTTACGCCCCATAGGGCGGAGAAACGTAGTGTTCAGGCATAATAATCCACATCGGTGGACCGGCCCTGAGGATCCAAGGGCCCACCTGAGTCTGGGCCCTGAGACATGGGCTAGATTGTCTCGAATTCGGTAAGGACTATCTTTTGCCTTGGTTCATGACGGAAATCCAATTTCCAAATACGACATCGCGCGGTTTTGATTGTATACCTAAATATAGCGACATAGTGGTATGGGGCATTAATGCCGTCTATGATTGATAGTTATGATTTGAAATTGTTTTCAAAACATATAAACACTAGCAATAATATCAAATGCCTTTGTTTTATTCGTATCAAGCATATTTTGGCCGTTATAAGGTAAAAACTCTATCCTCCGGTTTGCGTTGCATTGTGTGATGGGAACTGAGTCTTATAATGGCTTCATTTTTTTATAAAAAGCATTGCGATGTTTAAAAGAAAGATTTGTTTTAAAGCACTGGCAATCCAATGGAGTAAAAACCCGTTCCACGAAAGTGGCATGGTCATGTGATTAGCCATATTAGAGATGCGTTGAGTAGATTTCTCATACCAGTCCCATGACTGACTCGCAGTTTGTTTCACTTTCAAACTCGGGTGCCCCTTTTTCTACACGGGCGACCTTGTATTCAGGTTTACCTGGCTCTTTCTGGATAGCTGGAGCTGAAGATGGATTCTATCATTTATCTCTTTTTATGCTGTTCAGCTCCTATTGTACATATTTTGTTTGTTTCCGCTGTAGACATTTATGTATAACTGAACTGTATCTGTGCTAAGTATGATCCTGTATAATGTGTAACTCTGATGATTAATTTTATCCAGTATATTCTATTGTTCATTATCTGGTGTATTTATTTATTTCGGTTCTGCTATTATGTGTTTCTGTGTTATATTCCAAAGATTACCCTTGTCTCCGTCTGTACGGGAAATGGGGTCGTCTCAACGTGGTATCAGAGCTTTGGTTAAGCTCGGCTCTGGTATGTAACACATTAACGAACTCGTCAGAGATAGAACCAGTAGCGTTCTAGGACGAGTAACTCAGTACAGATAGGATCACTAATATTCTAGCATGGGTATAGCAGAATCAGAATAACTCGTTAGAGATGGGGTCAGAAGTGCCCCAGAACGAGTCGAGAATAATATGTTTATAAATAACGTATTTGTGATTATATATCTAATTTGGTTTTAGAAATATGATTTTTGAACATATAGAAAAGATATATATTTTTGAAAAGTTAAAAACAATTTGATTGTTGGTTGTGTTGTGTGATTATATATTAGATTAATTAAATTATTGAAACGATAGTTAATTTAATCAATAATGGAATAATGGTAGAATTTATTCAATTATATCACACATTGAACTGATTAGAAAATAGATAGAAATATATACATGTGTATTATATATGTTTGAACAGGTAAATGGATTAGCTGTTGAGTAAAGATTTTATTTGCGTGCCCGACAAATAGGTAAGCCTTAATGAGTTGGATGTGAAATATTATTATATCAACTCCTGTGAATGCCAATGGATGCGGAGTACTGGTTTTCTATGTGAAATAATAAATATCGCCATTGGATTGTAACAATTAATTTTGAACTACACCACATGGCATACTTCAGAAGATAGGCATACTTCATCATATACCACATAAACATTTGGAGCTTGTGTGACGAGGTGAAAGATTTACCATACGAGCGAGAGGCTTGTATGGTGATGACTATAGTTTACAGGTTGAACTGATGACTGATATGGACTATTTAAATTGTAACGATTAAATTGCCAGATTAATAAAAACCCCACACGGGTCTGGAGTTGACAATAATCACGTCTCTCTAGTCATTTAGATACGGCACATGGACTATTTATTTCCCACACGGGACGAGGTGACGAGGATTTATCCTCTGGAGCATTTTAAAAACACACTCCCTCAGGCTTTGACAGGGTGACGAGAATTTATTCTCTAGAGTTATGATCAATACACACTCCCCTGTAAACACCAGAATATATCACTATAAATATGTGTATGATTATTAGGATTTATTGGGTACCTAATACGACCCAATAAATTTCCAAACCCCTCCCCGTACAAAGGAGGTTATGGCGAAATTTTTCGAAAATTCTGGGTATTAGCCAATTTTTGAAGAATTTGAAAATTCTCAAAAACTGAAAAGTTGGAGAATAGAAGCCAGATCGAACGTAGAGTTGATAAATCAAACCACTTTCGACTTTGTTCCTTTTCGGGGACGAAAAGTTTTAAGTGGGGGAGATTGTAACGACCCAGAAAATCTGAACCAATTAAAAAAAATTTAATTGGCTAAATTAATGGATTTTAAATATTTAAAATAAATATTTTAAATAATAGCGATGAAAACTGAGTTTGAATCGACAATTGAAAACGAATATAATTAATTCTAATTATAAACAAGGCCTGAAAAGGGGCTGCAGTTTCAAAATTTGAATTCAAACTTTGTCGGACTGTACTGGGTGCAAAACAAAACGGATTTTAGCGAAACCAAAAATATTTAAATCTGTTAGTGAATACCTTTCTAACGAATCTGAAAAATCGAATTTTCATAGCGGAAAGCAAAAGTTATGGCCAAGTGAATTTTCAGAAAGGTCGCTATGGAATTTATATAGCCCGTGAAATTGGCCATTTTGCATACGACCTCGAAATTCAACGAAACCACCTTTGTTGGATCCGGGATGTGAAGTTATTGCTAGGTTTCAAATTTCATAATTTTTGAAGCTAGTATGTGAGCGTGGCAAAGGAAAACGTGTTTTGGTCAATTATAGTTAAATTGGATCGACCAAAAATGGGCCTTTTTTCAAACGGTCTCAGAATTCGACGAAACTAGTTATGTTGGGACCGAATCGTCAAAACATAGCTAGATTTATTTTTCTGGAATTTTTCGAATTAATTTGTGGCCCTAGCAAATAGAAATGTACGTTCAAATCAAATATTGAATGTTATATATATTAATTTGAAGGAAAACTGGCTGAAACAGTCGAATGGGCCTACGAAACATATTCCATTGTGTTCGGAATGGGGGTAAAACGCTAGGGATGACAGTCGTTGGGTTTAGATTGGTGGTCGCGTCAGAAAACTCCTTATAAAATCTCCCGGCCAATCAGAATTTAATAAAAAAAAATCTCTTTCTCTCTCCCCGACGTCGAAGGCGAAAACACGTTCAAACCTTGCCCTTCATTTTCCGATCAATCCACACCGAATTAGCTCCTGCCACAGTTGAACTTTTTGAAGATCTTCTCGAGATCTTCAAATCCATATAAAGTTTGAATTTTTTCATTGAGTGGTTTGGGAGAATCGGGCCTCCAAACCTTCGCCGTTCAAACCGCCGCCGCCGCGCCATCTGACCACCGAGCTGGGCCCCCTCCCTGGCGTCAGCGCGCCTCACTCCCCTCTTCGTCGCTGCGAAGGCCGATCGTCAAACCGCTTCACCGTTTGCACGAAAAATCCTAACCTAGTTTGGAACCTTTTGCTGAGAGGTACGGGTTTATTTACTTTTAACTGATTTCGACAAATAAAAGCGTTGCAAACTTTGAAAAATCATATCTTTTTCGTTTCTATACGAAATTCAGTGAAACAAGAGACAGTGGACCCGTGTGGACGTCTTCTACCTTCTAGAAGAGACCGCATATTTTTCTGAGCCTTCTGCTATTTTTGGTGGAGTGAAACCCAATGTGAGATTTCTAGTTTATAAACGATATGGAAACGACGATGTATAAATTATATAGTCGATGTATGAGTTATATAAGCGTCGGACACCTCTTGTATAAGCGTTGTATAAGTTGTACGTTCGATGTATAAGTTATATATGCGTTGTAAAAATTATATATGTGTTGAAATAGAAGTGAATTGCTATATATATATATATATATATATATATATATATATATATATATATATATATATACGCCCCTCGTCCACAAACCATGAACGATATTTATTGGTTGTGATTGGTTTGAAAATTGATTGATAGTGAATGGTCGATTGGGATTGTTTGTGGTTGATATTGATTGATTGTGGTTGAAAAATACCCGTTTGTGGTTGACAAATATTTGGTTGAAACCACATAGGATTAGTTGTGGAAATGAAATAAATATATACATGCCGCCTGCGTGCGAACTAGATGCATGATCCCCATTGTCAAAAACCGCGAGGTTTTAAGGTAGAGCGAGGAGCCGTACTAGGGACGGTCCCGGTTTTAACTACCCTGCCGTTATGCTGCCGAAATTTTGAATAATATTCATGTGTTTGAATTATTTTCATTCGCTGAAACTATAATTATTCGTTGAATAGAAAACATTCCTATGTTGAATGGTGTTCGTGTTTTAAATATAAAAATCACATTTTTATCATCTATATGAACTATATAAAATAATCTCCTTTTGAAATAAATTATTTTATAATAAAAATCCCATTTTATCACCAATATGAACCATATAAAAAAATCTGGTTTTGAAATGAATTGTTTTACATTAAAAATCACATTTTTATTATATAAATGAATTGTTAAAAATAGTGAAGTGTTGAAATAGAAGGCAGTTAGATGAAAATATCATTTTTGTCAAAAGTGTGAAATTCCTATGGTTTTGAAATCGAAGAATCGATTTATATATTTAAATAGAACTGAAATATATCGAATAACGACGCTGCAGTTCGTATTTTGAAATTGTGATTTCAAACGATTAGTACGGCAGATCCGACCATCGGATTTTCTCAAAACTGGAACCGTTGGATTCGTTTTGAAAAGATCTTTCTAATGATGTAAATTTTGTGAGGATCCAATGGTTAGATTTTTAGATATGTGTAAAACAAAATTAGTAAAAAACAGCGCCACGGCCGCGTTATGGCCCGAAGCGTCGTTTTGAATAAATTGGCTATTTTAAAATAAATAAATATGGCAATAAATCGTTATAAAATAGCATAAACGATATGGAGTGGAAATAAGCTGAATTTGCTCGATTTATGTGGTATTTGATGGTTGAATGTGTTTGGTGTGAAAATTACATTAAAGAACAAAATTGGGGTTGTCGAATGATTTAACCATTGAAATAAATTGATTTGAAATTCTAAATATCCGTGAATTATTTGAAAAGGCCGAGTTAATTCTCATTTCAAATAATTGACCGACGATTCAAAGTCGAAGATGAAGACGGTGGTAGAAGACCGGAGATCTTCACCTCGTTTGGATGGTAACCGAGGTCCTGATTGGGAGGCATCCCGAAATATGGATAATGAGTGGTGATCGTCTAGACGTACGTGGTGGTCGATGGGTTTACGAGGTATATAGTGCCTCCGGTTTCGTTCAGACCCAGAACGGACTTGTAAATGGACTATGTGTCTGACATTGGATTTTATTCTGTGTTGATTGATCTCTGTTAAATATACACCTGTTTGGCGGTGGAGAATTTATTCTTTTGCTTAACGCCCTTCTCTGAAACACATGAGCTCAGAGGTTGTATATCGATGGACATCAGTCGCATGGCATGAATTGCTAGTGTGGTATGCCTAAGTGGAAAATGATCAGGGCTTCTGTTGAAAAGCAAAGTCTTGTGGTGATGATCAAAGCACCGCCTGTGTGGCGTAGCTTTGTGTATAACGTGGATTCGCGAGCCTTACACCCCGGTATGAACCAGAAACGGGAGAAGGACCTCAGGGAGGGTGTGACGGCCATGAATTTTGCTCGATCCTAATCAGTCGTTAAACCGATCTAGACCGTTCGAAACCCCTGACTGTTTGAGAACAGGACAAATCAAAACACAAACAGAAAAACATTTCATTGTATATTACAACAATGCATCAGATACAAGAATATACAGAGTATAACTGAATAAATTACATTCGAAAAATATCAGAGATTACAATAAATTACATAGCAGCGGAAAATAATACAAAGCACAACTGAAGGTGATATACGGATACAGAGCTTTCCGGATATCATTCCAGCTGTAAACCAGGATCCTGTGAATATAAATCTGCAAAACCAAAACTACTAGCTACCCGTGCGGAAAATAAGGGCACCCAGAGTTTAGGTTAAAACAATAAACTCCAGGTCAGTCATGTGACTGGTGTGAGAATTAAAACAGTTATTTAAAGCTTTACTTTAAAAGGGAGTAATTCAAGTGACCACGCCGTATAACACGGAACGGGTTTCCTCCAAAGAATACCAGTGCATAGAATAAACAACGCAATGCTTTTTCGAAAAATGAAGCTATTATAAGACCCAGGTCCCATCACACAATGCAACGCAAGCCGGAGGATAGGATTTTCCCTTATAACAGCCAAACATGCTTGGTACGTTTAAAACAAATCATTTGATACTATAATAAGTGTATAGTGTCAAAACAGTTTCAATCATAAATATAAATCATAGACGGCATGGGTACCATATATCATGTCGCCATACTAGTTCTACAATTAAAACCGCAATACACGTATTGGAAATTGGATTTCCGTCATGAGTCGAGGCAAGGGGCAAGCTCCTCTCCGCGCTCGAGACACTCTAGCAAATGCCTCGGGGCTACACACTCTGGGCAACCCCTGGATGCTTCAGGGCCGGTCCTCACTTACGTTAGAGGATTAATTATGCCTGAACACACGTTTCCCGGTCCTTACAGACCTAAAATCGAGGCGCCTCATTCCAACAACCACAAAGGTGAAAAGTATATAAATGTCAGGGCTGGTAAGTCACTGACACCACCAAAGCTAGAAAGAAACGTCGTGCTCTCCCTGCAGTCCTTATCCCGTTTTTGACTCATACCGAGGTTTGAGGCTCGCGAATTCACGCTATACACAAAGCTACGCCACAAAGGCCGTGCTTTGATCATCAACCACAAGACTTTGCTTTTCAACAGAAGCCTTGATCATTGCATCTTAGCGTGCCCCACAGGCAATTCATGCCATGCGACTGATGTCCATCGATATACAACCTCTGAGCTCGTACATCTCAGAGAAGGGCGTTAAGCAAAAGAATAAATTCTCCGCCGCCAAACAGATGTATATTTAATAGAAATCAATCAACATAGAATAAAATCCAGTGTCAGACACACAATCTATTTACAAGTCCGTTCTGGGTCTGAACGAAACCGGAGGCACTTTCCTCGCATATCCATCCATCTCCAAGTACGTCTGGACGACCACCAACTATTTCCATCCTCTTGGGTGTACAGCCCAATCAGGATCGTCAGTAATTGCCCAAACAATGTGAAGACTTCCGGTCTTCGACTACCGTCTTCATCTTCGACTTATCGTCGAATCGGTTATTCAGAATGGGTATAAACCCGGCCTTTCCGAACCACCCGCGTATATTAAAAACAAATGTTACACAAACTCAACATACGCCTCATTCCAATTCATTAGTTACTAACCGTAAATCAGTAAGAGAGCAATTCCCTAAATATTAACCCCGAAGGCCGAAACCAACATCAGATCAATATCCAGGAAACCATTCTTCTTAACTAACCTTCAGCTAGTTTCTAAATTTCAATTCTTAGGGAAAGGTTCCCATTAATTTTATCCAAGATAAATTCTTTAAAATTTATCCTTTAATCTTCCTTTGGATGTCATTTCAAACCAAATTATGGTTTTCCAAACTAGTCGAGATTAGCGAACCACACCGAAGTAATTATTTATTTTATTTCCCAATCCCAACCTATTCATCCCCTGAAGCAAAACTGGTAGTACTCCATATCTAATACCATGGTGTTATCGGTAAAATTAATTACCATTTCACGTTCAAATCTAATTAAAGATTTAACTACCGCTTTGGAGCAAAACTGGTGATACTCCATTCTCGCTCATTTTCTAAAGTTGCTAATTTAGATTATAGATTCACATTTCAACCTAATTGCAGATTCGTTAAAACTCCTTTTACTAGGTTAAAGAACTAGGTGTTATTTAAAACCCAGTTCACGACAAACCCAAATCACATTCTATTTATTATCGGGTAAAAGAACTAGTGTTATTTAAAACACAGTTCACGACAAACCCAAATCACATTCTATTTATTATCAGATTATAAAACTAGTGTTATTTAAAACACAGTTCACGACAAACCCGCAAATTAATTCTAATTCAATTCAAATCAAATATATTAGGAATTCCGATTATTTAAAACCCCCTTTTTAAATCTAATTTATTTATTTAAAAATAATTGGGTTTGAAATTTAGTTCAAACTAGTTCATTTCGATAGAAATCTATTTTTATCCTTTCAAATATGGAGTTTTTCATCCCAATTTTTTCCAAATCATTTCTTATGATTCTACACAAATTATTACTATTTTTAATAATTTTATCAAGGCCCGTACAGTCGATTTCCATCAACGGCCATCGAACTGCACTAACAGGGACCTTTTTCAAATTTGATTTGGACGTATCTCCAAATCCAACCGTTAGATTTCAAATTTCTAATATTCGTTAGAAAGCGATTTTCGATACGAACCCAACGGTTCCGGTTTTAGGAGAACCCGACGGTCGGATCTCCCGTAATGTCCGTTTGAAATAAATGGTCGAAATTCACGAACAGCCGCGGCGCGGCGCGTTCTATTCAGGCCATTATATTATATATATAATATATATAATATATATTTCGTCGATTTCTATTTAAAACGAATTATATAATTAGTTTTAAATTCGTTTCAAAGGCAATTTCAACTTCCATTTCATTTCAAATCAAAATTGAATTCTCCTTTATAAATTTGTTTTAAAATTCATTTCTATTCAATTCAAATTTCAATTCAATTTGAGTTCATTTCAATTCGTTTTCAATTCAATTTGAATTCATTTCAATTCAATTCAATTCAAATTGGTTTTCTATTCGATTCAATTCAAATTGGTTTTTTATTCGATTAAATTCAAATTGGTTTTCTATTCGATTCAATTCAAATTGGTTTTCTATTCGATTCAATTCAAATTGGTTTTCTATTCGATTCAATTCAAATTGGTTTTCTATTTGAATCAAATCAAATTGGTTTTCTATTCGATTCAATTCAATTTGGTTTTCTATTTGAATCAAATTAATTATATATTCAATTCATTTCGAAATCGTTTTATATTCAATTCATTTTGAATTCTATTCGTTTCAATTCAAATTTCATTTTAAAATATTCGATTTTGAAATCACTTTTCAATATTCATTTTAAAATGAATAAAATCGATATAAATATCGTTCACGTCAAAATGGCGTCAATTTAACCAACACGGCTTCATATATTTCTATTTTCAAATATTCTATTCAACAAATGAATATTTATTTTTGTCAACACACGACTAATCTCAACGAATGAGTACTGTCCACGTGTGACTATTTTTGTTATTTAATATAATTTATAAAAATTAAGGTATCTATCGTTTGATATTGAATCAGACTCCAACCGTAATTTAGTGAGAGAACGATTTCCTGAATATTAACCCCGAAGGCCGAAACCAACATCAGATCAATATTCAGGAGACCACTCATCTCATCTATTTTCCAGTTAGTTTCTAATTTCATATATGATAAAGATGTAAATTTTATTATAAAAATATTTCGTTCAACACATGACTAATCTCAACGGATGAGTACAGTCAACACATGAACATTTATTTTATATTGATAAAGACGTAAATTTTATTATAAAAATATTTCGTTCAACACATGACTAATCTCAACGGATGAGTACAGTCAACACATGAACCTTTATGTTATAATATTCGTTATTTTCTAAATTGGAATGAGCCCCAATCAATCACCATATAAAATTAATTATATGGATTTTCATACATCACACGCATATAATAGCATTGAAAAATAATCAACCATCAACCAAAGTGCACTACACTGTATAAGCATCAAATATAAATATATAACGCTTATAACAGCCTGTCAATCAATCGATCGACATATTTAATCAATCAGGATGAGTGAACTTCAAATTTCATCCCAACACCCTTGTGGGGTTTTCAAACAATCAAACACAGATTTTATTTGTGCAGTTGGGCGATGTGTGAAATTTATCGTCCCAATCAATGTCCTTCAAATAGGTGTACATAAACAAACCGACCGGTTTGTAAATGAATATTTATTTATTCACATTCACTATATTCATATCACGTTAAAAATTATATATTTTTAACGATAAAACATTTTATTTTAACATATGAATTTCTATTCAGTTCATTCTTTAAATAAAATGATATTTTTATTTTTCTAACTTATTTTAGAAAATTTCGGCGGTATAACGGCACGATACTAGAAACGGGACAAGGCCTAGCCTTATCCGCGGTCTAGTGAAGGCCCACGCCATTCACACATCAATCAAATCCATTCATTTCACCAAACAATTCAATTTCAAATCAAATCATCTAACTAATCTATGCAACCAAACAAACAAGTCCATGGTCTGTGGACGATTGTGTCGGGTGCTACTAAGCACCGTTTGCATCCTAGTATATATATATATATATATATATATATATATATATAACTAGAAAAAGGAAATTTGAGTGAGAAATTCTCACCAATAGCTATCCTAACTCCATGGCACTTCCTATGTAGAACATCTCCACCATGCTCGCCTTTCTTCACTTTCGTTGCCCGTAGCCACTACATATATAAGAGTCGAATTTTTTACTATGCTATTCAATATATAAAAATCGAATTTTTACTATGCTATTCAATATATAAAAATCGAATTTTTACTGTGCTATTCAATATATAAAAATCGAATTTTTACTATGCTATTCAATATATAAAAATCGAATTTTTACTATGCTATTCAATATATAAAAATCGAATTTTTACTATGCTATTCAATATATAAAAATCGAATTTTTACTGTGCTATTCAATATATAAAAATCGAATTTTTATTTCGCTACATACATAAAGATTTCGCCTTTTCAAATATAAAGATTATATTTTTCTCGAAGTAAAAATCATATTTTTACTTCACTACTCATATCAAAATATCGTCTTTTCATATTTAAAAATATAATTTTTATTTTGCTACCTATACAAAGATGTTATTTCTAATATTCCTACAATGCAAAGATCATATTTTTATCTTTCTTCAATATAAAAGATTATATTTTTACTACTTTAAAAATATAAAAATCATATTTTTAATACTTTAAAACATAAAAATCATATTTTTATGATATTAAAAATCGTATTTTCCTAACATGAAAAATATAATCTTCTCTTACATTATTTACATGGAAAATAAATAAGCTAAATTAAAATAAATACTTACTTTAGTTCAGCGAAGGGAGGGGGGTCTTGGGAGCATCGAATTCAGGGAGGGGAGGGGGTTTACTGACGGAATTGGTGGAGGGGGGGGGGGCTGTCAGGCCGGCGGCATCGCTCAGGGGCGGTGCTGGTCTACTTGGTGGAGGAGGAGAAGTCGAAGGAGGAGCGGAGGATAGAGGCGGTGGGTACAAGAAGGTGGCGGCGGCGGAATCAGGGCTTGGGCCTTCGCGGGGTCATTGAATCGGGGAGAGATGGATGGACTTGGGAGAGAGGGCGATGGAGGAGGTGCGGCTGTCGGAGGGGAAGGCGCAGCGGTGGTAGATCGTTGAAGGCGGTTTTTTTTTCTTTTTATTTCGATCTGTAGAAATGATGAATTGGGGGGGGGGGGGGCAGAACCAATAAAGGGGAAGAATTATATATATATATATTTATTTATTTTAATTATTTAATTCGAAAAAAAGTTGACCTTTACATACGAACTCGAAACGAGGCCCACCGCCTGTCGTCTATAGCGTTTCACCCCCATTCCGAACACAATGGGACATGTATCGTAAGCTGATTCGGCTGTTACAATCAATTTCCGTTAAATTTACATTTAAATCATTATATTGAATTTTAAACGTACATTTCAAATTACCGGGGTCACATACTAACTCTAAAAATTCTCGAAAAATATTTTCTAGCTTCGTATTGACGATACGGTACTAACAAAACTAGTTTCGTCGAATTCTGAGACCGTTTGAAAAATGGCCATTTTCCAGTCGATTAAAATCAACTGAAACTGGTCAAATGCGTTTTCCTTTGCCACGCTCACATATTGATTCAAAAAATTATGAAATTTGGAATGTAGCAATAACTTGACACTGCGGATCCAACAAAAGTGGTTTCGTCGAAATCCGAGGTCATTTCCAAAATTCCCATTTTTAAGGGCCTGAATTCCATAGCGACTATTCAGAATTTTCAACTGGACATATCTTTTGATTCCCGCTATGAAATCTTGATTTTTCGGATTCGTTGGAAAGACATTATCAATTAGATCCTAATGTTTTTGGTTTCACTAAAATCCGGATTGTTTTGCACCCGGTACATTCAATTGAAGTTTGAAATCGAATTATCGAACTACCGCGCCATTTTCAATTCCTTTTACAATTATATATAATTATTTATATTCTAACGACGACGTATATAATTTATATACGCTCGAATGCTATTGAAAATAAATTTCTCGTCGATATTATTTAAAATAATTCATTTTAAATAATCAAAATTCGCTAAAATTGCCAAAATAAAAATTTTAAACTGGCCCAGATTTTCGGGTTGTAACAGAGGGATGCGTTTCTTTCTAGCTAGGAGTTGTGTCGGTGTTTTAACACGGCCTGACATTTTACTTATGTGGATGATGGATAGCGAGGCGCCTCGGATATATCGGTCGATCCGGGACCGATGGAGCCATTTGTTGGCTCGTTTACGCCCCATAGGGCGGAGAAACGTAGTGTTCAGGCATAATAATCCACATCGGTGGACCGGCCCTGACGATCCAAGGGCCCACCTGAGTCTGGACCCTGAGACATGGGCTAGATTGTCTCGAATTCGGTAAGGACTATCTTTTGCCTTGGTTCATGACGGAAATCCAATTTCCACATACGACATCCGCAGTTTTGATTGTATACCTATATATGGCGACATAGTGGTATGGGGCATTAATGCCGTCTATGATTGATAGTTATGATTTGAAATTGTTTTCAAAACATATAAACACTAGCAATAATATCAAATGCCTTTGTTTTATTCGTATCAAGCATATTTTGGCCGTTATAAGGTAAAAACTCTATCCTCCGGTTTGCGTTGCATTGTGTGATGGGAACTGTTTCTTATAATGGCTTCATTTTTTATAAAAAGCATTGCGATGTTTAAAAGAAAGATTTGTTTTAAAGCACTGGCAATCCAATGGAGTAAAAACCCGTTCCACGAAAGTGGCGTGGTCCTGTGATTAGCCATATTAGAGATGTGTTGAGTAGATTTCTCATACTAGTCCCATGACTGACTCGTAGTTTGTTTCACTTTCAAACTCGGGTGCCCCTTTTTCTACACGGGCAGCCTTGTATTCAGGTTTAGCCGGCTCTTTCTGGATAGCTGGATCTGAAGATGGATTCTATCATTTATCTCTTTTTACGCTGTTCAGCTCCTATTGTACATATTTTGTTTGTTTCCGCTGTAGACATTTATGTATAACTGAACTGTATCTGAGCTAAGTATGATCCTGTATACTGTGTAACTCTGATGATTAATTTTGTCCAGTATATTCTATTGTTCATTATCTGGTGTATTTATTTATTTCGGTTCTGCTATTATCTATTTCTGTGTTATATTCCAAAGATTACCCTTGTCTCCGTCTGTACGGGAAATGGGGTCGTCTCATATTGATATTATCAAATATTCCATTTCGAATATTTCTATTTCAAATATTCTATTTCAAATATTTCTTTTTCAAATATTTCTACTTCTAAACTGGAATGAGGCCCAATCAATTACCATATAATGTTAATTATATGGATTTTCTACAACACAGGTATATATCAACAACGATGAATAATCAACCATCATCCAAAGTGCATTCCACACTGTATAAGCATCAAATATAAATATTCAACGCTTATAACAGTCTGTCAATCGATCGATCGACATACAACTAAACAATCGGGATTAGTGTAGGTCAAATATCATCCCGATAACCGTGTGGGGTTTCAAACAATCAAACACAGATTTTATTTGCGTAGTTGGGCGATGTGTAAAATTTATCGTCCCAATCAATATCAGTCAAATGTGTGTATATAAACAAATCGTCCGATTTGTTTATTTTTATTTCATTTCATATACATGTTAAAAATTCTATTTTTAACTATATAAATATTTTATTTCATTTCACATCACATCACACAATCAACTACACATCAAAATCAAACAAACAAGCATACAAGCCGTCCATGGTATGTGGACGACGGGTGTCGGGTGCTACTTAACACCGTCTGCATCCTAGTATATATTTCAACTAGAAATAAAATTAAAAGGTGAGAAGTTCTCACAGGTTAGCTAATCCAATCCCACGACTCTTCTTATGTAGAAATCTTCGCCGTTCTTGCCCTTTGTCACTTTCTTTGCCCGTATTCACTACATATATAAAAATCACATTTTTATATTCTCTCCACTTCACGATAAAGTAAAGTTCAGATTTTTATTCCACTTCATATATTTACAACGCTTCTTCCTATATAAAAATTATATTTTTATATTTCTACTTCTTATATAAAGATCGAATTTTTATTATCATAACCATACAAAAATTATATTTTTCTATCAACATTCTCTATATAAAGATTTCCCCCTTTCAAATAAATAGATTTCGCCTTTCCAAATATAAAGATCATATTTTTACTCCTTCTATAATATAAAAATCATATTTTTATACTACCTAGTATATAAAAATCATATTTTTTTCTTCACTACTTAATTAAAAATTATATTTTTATTACTTTACATAAATAAAAACTATATTTTTTTATCTTCTACTAATATAAAAATTATATTTTTATCTTCTTTCTTGAACAATAAAAATCATCCCTTTTATATGTAAAAGAACTCGTCTTTAAAATGTTAAAAATCTAAGCTTAATATAAATAAAATCAAAACTTTATAATTTTAAAAATCCGTTCTTTATTTCTTACGACAAATTCTAGTTTATATTTCCTACAATGCTTTTAAATTATAAAAACTAATTTTATATAATGGATTAAAACAAAAAAAAAACTGATTTTCATAAACTAGGTTATTTCTTTTTTTTTTAAAAAAATTAATTACTTTTAAATTCATTTAAACTAAGTAAAATAAAATAAAATAAAATAAAATAAAGAAGAAGAAGGAGCTTACTGTAAAATCGTTGTGAAACAGGGGGGAATGCTGAGAAGGGGAAGACGCGGTGGCTCGACTGGTGCTGCGCACGGTGGAAAGGGGGCTCTGGCCATCGGATTGATGGAGAAGGAGGGTGAAGCGCGAGGGGAAGGTTGGAGGAGGGGCGCTCGAGGTAGGGGGGCTGCGGTGCCTGGCGTCGGTAGCCAGAGGTGGGCGGTGGTTTAAGGTGGAGAAGAAGAAGAGGAGGGCGTCGCGAGGTAGGAGGTTGGAGGAGGTGGAGAGGAGAAGGGGGTTGGAGGGGCCGCGACCACCTGAGGCGCGGAGGCGACGGGTTCTCCCCCCCCCCCCCCCCCCGTCGTTCTCCCCTTTTTTTCCATCTGTATAATGAAAGGGGGGGTATATGCATATAATTGTTTGTATTTTATTTTATTTTTATTCTCTAAAAAGTTACTTTACCATTCGATCTCTAAACGGGACCCATCGCCTGTTGTCACAAGCTAATTACCCCCATTCCGAACACAATGGGATATGTATCGTAAGCTAATACGACTGTTTCGATCAGTTTTCGTTAAAATCAACATATAACTCTATATATTGAATTTGAACGCTCATTTAAATTTACCGGGTTCACATACTAACTCGAAAAATTCCCAAAAAATAATTTCTAGCTTCGTATTGACGATACGGTCCTAACAAAACTAGTTTCGTCAAATTCTGAGATTGTTTGAAAAATGGTCATTTTCCAGTCGATTAAAATCAACTAAAACTGGTCAAACACGTTTTCCTTTGCCACGCTCACATATTGAATCGAAAAATTATGAAATTTGAAACCTAGCAATAACTTTACATCACGGATCCAACAAAAGGGGTTTCGTCGAAATCCGAGGTCGTTTGCAAAATTTCCATTTTTAAGGGCCTGAATTCCATAGCGACTATTCAGAATTTTCAACTGGACATATCTTTTGATTCCCGCTATGAAATTTTGGTTTTTCGGATTCGTTGGAAAGATATTCCCAAATAGATCCTATTATTTTTGGTTTCACTAAAATCCGGTTTATTCTGCACCCGGTACATTCAATTGAAAATTGAAATCGAATTATCGAACTACCGCGCCATTTTCAATTCCTTTTATAAATATAAATAAATATTTATATTCTATCGTCGATTCAAACGAATATATACGTTCGAATTATATTCAAAATAAATTTCTCGTCGTTATTATTTAAAATAATTCAATTTAAATATTCAAAATTCGCTAAAATTGCCAAAATAAAAATTCTAAACTGGCCTAGATTTCCGGGTTATTACAGAAATTATGGCTCATTCCGCTCGTGCTGGTACTTCTGCTCAACCCAGTTCAAGTTCCTTGCATATAAGAGAAGATGAAGAAGACCAGTTCGACCCTTCGGCCCCAATTACCGAAGGACATCTGACTCGAATACTTGAAGCGCTGGACAGGCAGACTGATGAACTGGCCGCTCAAAGGAAGGAGAGCTCGTTGCTGCATCAAAATATTACTGCCCTAGGAAGAAGAATTGACGATATTCAAAGGCAGGTTTCACCACCTCCAGCTCACCCTTTCTCTCTGAAACATACGTCGTCGTCTGAAGTGCTTAGAGAATGTCATCGCCCCAAATTGAGAGATGAAGTGCTTAGAGAATGTCATCGCCCCAAATTGATTATACATCCATATGGTAACAAAATGCATCGAGACATGAAGCAGGCCTACTACTAGGAAGGAATGAAAAGAGACGTTGGGAAGATTATTTTAAATGCATGAATTCCCAGCTAGTTAAATCTGAGGAAAAGAAGCCTAGTGGTTTGTTGCAACCATTAGAAGTTCCAGAATGGAAATGGGAACAAGTCTCAATGGATTTCATTGATGGGTTACCAAGGACTAGGTCGGGGCATGATAGCATTTGGGTGATTGTGGACCGATTGACCAAGAGTGCAAGATTTATACCCGTCAAGTCAAATAGAATGGCAGCTAAGTTAGCTGAGCTATATACGAAATGGGTAGTGAGATTTCATGGAGTACCTAAATGCATTGTGAGTGACCGAGACCCGCTGTTTACTAGTGGGTTTTGGAAGCGCTTACAAGAGGCGTTGGGATTAGAATTACATCTCAGTACCTAAACCGACGGTCAAACAGAGAGGGTGAACCGTATATTAGAAGATCTCTTGAGAGCTTGTATATTAGATTTTGGTGGATCATGGAATGACCATTTAAATCAAGTAGAGTTTTCATATAATAATAGTTATCAATACAATATTGGTATGGCCCCATTTGAAGCTTTGTATGGAAGACCATGCAACTCACCGCCATGTTGGGTAAAAACTGGTGAGAAGTTTGTGCTTGGACAAGATGTGATAAGTGAAACTTCAGATAGGGTTAAGATCATTCAACAACGAATGAAAGCTTCCCAAGATAGGCAGAAGAGTTATGCTGATAAGAGGCGAAAGGATTTGATGTTCTCCGTTGGCGACTTGGTGTTTATCAAGATTTCTCCATTGAAAAAGCGTGATTCAATTTGGCAAGAGAGGCAAATTAACACAAAGATTTGTTCGTCCATTCCCAGTTCTTGAGCAAATTGGTAATTTGGAATATAAAGTTGAATTACTAGAGAAGATGGCAGGAGTTCACAACGTATTTCATGTTTCCCAGTTAAGGAAGTTTGTGCACAACCCTAATGTGGCTATTTCACTAGATCAGTTAGATGATATCGAGGTTGAACCCAAGGAGATTGGGAACCGCAGGCCTATGCGTATTGTTGGGAATGATACGAAGCAGTTCGAAGGAAGGCGGTGAGATAAGTCGAAGTTCAGTGGGTGATGATGAGGAAGACTGTACTTATGAAACAGAGGAGGGCATAAGGAGGAAGTATCCAGAACTCTTTGCCTGGTCAGGTTTTTATGTCGGTATAGTACTCCCTTGTTAGTAAACCACATGCTAGGATAGGCTTGTTGCGTAGTTTTGCATGCTTTATTGTTTCGTTAATGATTGGTAGGCATGCGGGATACTTTGTATGTTTTGGGTTATGGCATTTCGGGGATGAAATTTCTTAAGGGGGAGAATATAACGACCCGCATTCTACACATCGGAGGATCGTAGAATATTTATTTCTTTCTCATACGAAGTTATATAGCCATGTAACTTTGGGAGACGACTATTAGGGTCATTTCCCATATTCGTGATTTTTTTCGATTTTTAAATGAGCGTTTTGCCCCTAGCTGATCTTGTTTCAGCCATAACCTTTTATTGGAAAGGATTTTTGGCCCGAAATCACATCCATTATGTCCATATGATGGTTTACCTTTCCGTAGAGTGGTCATATGTGAAAAAAGGACTAACCTTTTGGGAGATATGGCTGAATTAAGGTTTAGAAGGTGAAAAAACAGCTTAACCGAGCTTAATTGGGTAATTAACTGCTAGGCCTAGAGCGGGATTTCGGGATTTGGAGTATTTAAGGGCTGTTAGGGTTTAGAGAACACCCTTTTCTCATTTTGCAGCTGCCACTTATCATTCCTCTCAACCTAACAATGGCATCCAACATCTAAAACACTTCCTAATCACCGTTTAATCAAGTATTGGCTTAATCTACATCAAACCAAGGTGAATTAGCATAGAATTTGGAATAGAGCTGATGGAATGCAGAGAGATCGGATCTATATCAGAGATTATTTCAGATCTATAGTTTGTTTGTGGCTAAGGTGAGTGATTACCATTGTTTTTACACTAATTACTGTCAATTAGGGTGATTAGTGTTAATTAACAAAATTATGCATGTTAAAAATCTTAAAAAATATTATTAAATTTTGAAATATTGTTTTAGGCATCTGTTAGAAAATTTGGTTAGTTTGGTTAAGTTTAACCAATCCTATCATTAGTTTTGCTTAAACATGCTTAAGGGAAAATATGAGATTTTGGCTATGTTTGATCCATTTTAACCTATCAAATTGTCGTTTTGGTGTTAGTGGTCAATTCTATATATTGCTATGACTGTATGGTATGTTTTGTGATTGATAAGAAAAGTTAGATTAGTTGAAAACGCCGTCGAATGGCGTAAAACAGTCGCTGGAAAAGTTGCAGGAAGTAGTCCAGGGTTTCGGATCGGATATGGTTGGGGGGCTTGGATTGGATAAGAGAATTAGGCAAGAGGATACGATCCGGATCGGGACTTTGCCCTAAAGGTGGCTTGGAAAGAAGGAAGTTCATTTGCATAAGAGCTGGAATTGGGTTCAGCTAGGGAGTAAGGAAGGGGCTGCGGATCGGATCAGAGAAAAGGTGCTGAAGCTTGGCGTGGGAATCAGATCAGACTAGAGCTAGGGGATGGGATCGGACGAGGCAAGTGGGACTGGAGTATTAAAACCGAGATGAATGGAAGGTGGCAACCCGAACCAGATGGAGACCACCGAAGCGACCTGAAGTGGAACACCGAACCGAACTGGAGCATAGGGGAGATGTATTCGAATCGAACTGCCTGAAGCACGCCGAACCGAACCTCATCTGGAAGCCGAACCAAACCGGATTGGAGCTGCGATTACGCGACGACCCTTCTGAAGACCAACTCCAATCTGACCAAAACCCGAGATGCAAAGGAAGTCCAAATGGGAGGTTATTACTCAAGATCCAAATGGGATCAACGGGTTAACTTCATGAGGGTTTTGCTGTGGGACGTGTGCTAAGGGGTTATCGACGTCTATAGCTTTGACTCACCACGGAAAGATGGATATTGTCTAAAGATCAGTGCAGTGAAGTTGTTATGACTTCATGGGGCAGAGTGATCGTAGCAAGGCTATGAGCCAGTGCAGTGGAGCCATCATGACTCCGTGGGGCAGAGTGGACATAACAAGTACTAGTGGCTATGGATCAGTGCAGTGGTGTCGTTACGACTCCATGGGGCAGAGTGATCGTAGCAAGGAATTGGGTGGTCAAAGTGGTGGATATCGTATATTTTACGCACTAAGTGAGAGATGCGAGGATGGTTGCGATGATTGGTTGTTTGCCATCACTATGTCATGCACACCCCACCCCCGTATTCTTTACACCATGTGTTAGTGGAACCTTAGAGTATTGTACAGTATGTAGTCCTAACTCTTTGGTTGCAGGTCCAGGTTCAGGTATGGTTTAGTATACCTGTTATTATTCTGTTTTGCTACTTATCGCTCATACCAGACTTTTGTCTGACCCAGAGTTTTATGTCTCTTCTTGTTACTCTGGGTGCTCTTAAATGGGCAGAATAGAGACAGATTAGCTGCCTATGCACGAGTAGCTGATCTAGAGACGAGCAGGAGGCTCCTACGTATTGTCTACATATATTCTCCCTATGTTGTTGACGGTCACTGCTTTGGGCATTAGTATTGTACCTTTCCTTTCTTTTGCTTTAGAGACAGTATTTCGAAGTTGTAATAATGGTTATGGATCATAAGTTGTATTTTGGATTTCCGCTGTTATGATGATTATGGTTTAGTATTCAGCTTATGCACTGTCTGGCCTGTTTTATGTCAAGTATGTTATTGTTATATTTTATTCCATGCACTGTGAGACATTCTACAGGTTCCTTGTCAGTTCAAATTCCTTACCTTTCCTTTTTTTGGCGACCATCACGTTCTGGTTGGATATCGGCACAACACAATTTCATAGGAAATGCCGGCTGGTGCGGGCCGGGCCGTCACAGACGACATCAAGAAAGCTGGCGGTTCTGAAGAGACATTAAAGTGTGTTAGAATCGACCTGAGCTGAGCTTGCTTTACCAAAACACCTACCCCCACTTCTCCCGTTGATCCTTCTGCTATAATGCCCACTACTATTACTCCTGCTTGTCCTAATTCTAATCCGTCGGCTACTAGTTTAGGCAAAGTTGATATTCATACGTTCGTGAAGAAGCCTCCTTACTCACTCCTAAAACCACCTAGTTATTTGTCGCAAAGGTTTCGTAGATAGTTCCTAGATGATGTGCGCGTTGACTTAGACATCTCATTGATTGACAAAGAGAAAATGCTAAAGAACATTGAACTTTTTCAGAATGACGTGGATAAGCTTTCCAACTGGAAGAAACTTGCTTCAGGACTGCAGAGGATTAACAAATTGAAATACAAAGCTAAGCGAACATTAGAGATCGAGCTCCCTGAATTAGAGAATGTTCTTAAAGATCGAGATGAAGTGACAGATTGGATGGCCTCTGCTTATGAGCAGATGGTGTTACTAAAACGAAATCCAAAGAGGATTTAGCGGACATGGTCCAATCATTCCAACAAAAAAGAAGCTTTAATAAATTCTTAACTGTGCGATGCTCATGCCTCACAGAAACGGGACGAGGACCTGCTTGAGGCAGAGAAAAGGACCATCGAGTATTACTGTAAGCAGTTGGCGAGTCTTACAATGCCTCTCAATAACGAGAGTCTTGAGACCTCAAAGTTGAAGGAACAACTTCCTAGAGTCCCACATGAGCACGACTAAGCCTATCAAGAATGCGATCGGGCTAAGCAGGATAAGGTCGTTGTTGAGGAAAACCATATCGGCACAGTGAGCACTCTCAATAGAAATATGTTTGAGTTTTATGTTCTCTACAACTTGGACAAGTGCAGCATGGAATTCTTGGAGGAGAGGTATCCCTGCACTTTGGCCAAGGTTTAGGACGAAGTCCAAAAACGAGTGAGTGATGGCGATTACAAGAAAGAGGAGCCTTTGTCCTTTTTTTGGATAATGATTCCCAGGATGCTCTTTCCATAAGATAGGAGAATTAAGGCGCGAGAAGGAGATAATTATTATTGAAGGAGTTGGGCTTATAATGAATCCTATCCTGAACCTGATCCGTAGACTACTTCGGAAGCTTCCATTCAACTTGATGGCCCAGCATAGACAAAAGATTCCCTTACCGAGGTTACCACTAGTGATACTTCTCCTCCTAATAATTTCACCTTTGCCACTATTTCCTTTGTCAATGTTACTACTGGAGTGACTTCTCCTTAGACTAAAACTTCCAATGAAACCAAAACTGGGGTGAACGTGTCAAGTGATAAAGGAAATGGCTAGGGTGCATAGGACTTCGAGATTACAACACGGGTATCCTCAAAAGTAGGTAACGATGATATCCTTGCTAGCTTAGGGGACCACTTTCTCCCTATATATGAGTTTGGTGATTTACTCGAATCATTTTTACTTGATGTAGGACTAGACATACCTAGATTTTTCCCTTCCACTACTGCCACAGTGGGGGCCACCGCTATTTTCACTCCTTCGCTTATTATTATGATGGGTACAAAACAAGGGTTAACTGTTGCTTAAACGACTGTTGCCTCCGTTATCCTTTCCTATATTTCTACTCTTGCCTCTCATCCAAGGTCACAAGCTAAGCAAATTTATACTCAACATGACCTTGATGACCCATCATTATCTTCTAGAGTTGGCGGAGATCCTATGGATGACTGAGCGTTGAATATGGGTCGGGAGGGATAAGAAATCGAAAGGAAAACATAGCAAGAAGTGCAGTGCGCGCTTGAAGTCGAAGGTCGCCTATTGTAACACCATGTATTTTGTAACAATTAAATAACTAAATAATGCATATATGTATATATATGCATAGACATAAACATTTAAAAGAAAAATATAATAATGATAATATATAGTTTCACGCAATAAATACGTGCACTAAAAAGATGAAAATGATTAATGTAAATAAAAATGTAATGCATGCACTAAAAGAAAGAAAGGATTAGTTGCATGCGATGTAAATATGTTGCATGCACTGATTATACATTAGTAATAAAAGAGAAATAAAACAAAAATATTCATGCAATGGTTTCAGTGAAATATTGTAACAAACATGAAAAAAGTAGTAAGAAGAGAACATTAATCACCATTGTTCTAAGCCTTCTTAACAATAGCCTTAGTAGTCTTGTTGGTTAGAGCATGTGGCTTGCATACAAGAGGTACCAAGTTCGATCACTACCGGTGTCATATTTTTGTTTTAAGGGAACGACTAAAATTAACACATATTCTAAAGAGAAAATACGTATAAACACATATAAGGAAACATATATGTGTAAGGTAGTGAGGAAAATATATGTATATATATATATGAGAATATATATGTATATATGTGCAAATATATATATATATATATATACACACACACACACAAGAGATATAGTTCAAGATAAGGCTGCTATCAAAGAAATATGGTAGGAATCAAATAACGGTGCAACAACGTTTGAATTTTTAAAATGAAACAAAAGTTGTGCATATATATATATGGGTAAAATGGTCATTAGAAGATTGGTATACGTATAAGAAGATTACATGTGAATAGAACAGTTAAATAAATTCCATAAATTCAAACATTCAAAAATCAAAATTTTACGCCAAAAGAGCTCGCGAGTCATAGGGGGTCAACACCCCTGTAGGGGGTTGACACTGGGGTCGACACACCCCTAGATCTTGCTAGATTCATCTCTGAACCTGGACTATTTTCTTAATTGGGTTCAATGCTGACTCGGCTCTGTGTGTTCGCTAAGATCCTGAACACCTATAAATAGGCTAGAAGAGCCTAGCCTAAATCTCATATTCTCTGAGACAACGTCTAAGCTCTTCCATTCTTCCCCCTGCTCCTCAAATCTCTTCAAAAAAAATAAGCTAATTAGTTAAGGAAAATTACGAATCAAGATCTGGAGGAAAAGAATGAATATTAAGAAGAAGGTTTTCAGATTCATATTCGAAGTAAGGTAATTTCTTAGATCTATTCTATTTCAATTTTCTCCTCTTTCTTCCTTTTTTCTTTTAGTACTGTGGAACCATGGTTGCTAGGTTATAAATTCAGTTAGGGGAAACCATGGAATGCTAGATCTGGACCAGATTCAGAATTGGGAAAGCAATTTAGGCGAATGGATTTAAGTTATATCGTTTTTGATAATGATATATTATTTTTTGACATTCCCTATTAATATGCAATGTAAATCTGCTAGAGTGATTAAAGTGATGAAATGCTAATATGACATGTTGAAATATTAATATGTTAAAATATAAATACTTTGGAAAATACATATGTTGAAATGTTTAATATGCTGAAATGTTCATATGTGGAAATGCAAACTTGTTAAAATTTGTGTAACGATTACTGTTGTATACATACATGTTCTAATTACATCATTAACTTGCGGCATATTATGTACTTGAATTATCAACTGTAGAATTGACAAAATTGCATGATAATTTGTTAGATTTGAACAATTACATGATGAAATGATCACATGTTAGAATAGAATTAATTACATGTTATACAGAACATTCGACATAAAATGGACGTAATATGATGACATATATAGATAATAGTAAAAATTTGAAAGAATGGACACGCCTAAATTTATATATAGAATTTATAGTAAATAGAAAAATATAACTGCACTTAGACTCGAGGTTAAATTCAACTTGCGGTAGAAGTCTGCCCAGAACTGCCTGGCATATCCCGCGTCTAGAAGTTCATAATTTAATGTGAGAGGTCAATCACATAAATAAACATGTAACGGTGCTAAGACACGATATTAAGTCAACTGTGGAAGGAGTCTTCCCGGAACCGCCCGGCAAATCCAACATCCACAAGTGATGGGCTTTAGTACATAAATATATATAAAAATATTTGTATATAAAAGAATTGAAATAGATGGCACTAATTGTGATTGATGGAAATGAATAAGGAAATGAATGAAATATAATTACAACAGTAAAGGAAATGGAATGAAAGGGGAATGATGCACATTAGAGGTTATGTGCGGATAAGGCATCGAATACGATTGATGATACATACGTGGAAAAGTTTAGATGCATGCATTTCTGCCCTGGGTGGTGTATCGTAGACTAGAGGGAATTATTCTATGATGGAATTTGATTCGATTGAAGGTGAAAGTCTGTACAATAACGTAGCATAGTAATGAAAAATATATGTGGAACACAACATTGTTATATAGAGATCCGTAAGACACTCCGGTGTTGGATGAGGGACTGCGTACATTTGTATAACATTATGGCGGAGACCGTGCGAGTGGGGTACCATGGGGTGTACTTAATATTGGAGGGGGGAGGGATGGGGTAGCTACATATGTATTGTATTAGGTTAATCCACTATGAAGTAGAAGGGTACGACGTGTGTGTAAGCCTTGAGTGCTGATAACCCAAGTAACCTAATAAATAAGAAAATGAAACTTAATGGTATATGTAGGATTATCCAAAGTGTATAGTTTAAATCCAGTCAATAGAACTTGAGTTTTGACCCCCTCCTCATAACATACTCGCAGGTTAGAATTGTGGCAGATATATGATAGCTTTGGGTATTGGTTAGGAAGAATTATTAAAACGGTAAGGCTATACTTTGATTATATTATACTTTATCTATTCCACTGTGAGTTATTTTCTGGGCTTTGATATATTTTATATCTTTGTCTTTTCTGCAGGATACCAACATGGATTTCGATGGATTAGAATTTCAAAAAAAAATCGATATATCGGAATTCGGGTTGCAACATCTAGTATCAGAGATTAGGTTTATAATTCCTGTATAGGTAGTGTAACAACCCGGAAAATCCGAAACAATTTAAAAATTTTATTTTAGCAATTTTAGTGAATTTTGAAAATTCAAAATGATTTATTTTAAATAATAACGATGAGAAATTTATTTTGAATAGAATTAGAATGTATATATTTATTTGGATCGACGTTAGAATATAAATATTTATTTTAATTATAAAAGGAATTAGAAATGGCGCGGTAGTTTGAAAATTCGATTTCAAATTTCAAATTTCAAATGAATGTATAGGATTCAAAATAAACCGGATTTTTGCGAAACAAAAAATATTAGAATATATTTTCAAATATCTTTACAATGAATTTGAAAAATGGAAATTTCATTGTGGGAATAAAAAGTTATGCCTAGTATAAAATTCAGAATAGTTGCTATGGAAATATAGAACTTAAAAATGTCGATTTTGCAAACGACCTCCGTTTTCGACGAAACCACTTTTGTTGGATCCGGAATGTCGAAGTATAGCTTGATTCCAATTTTCATAATTTTTGGAATCAATATGTGAGCGTGGTGGATTTAAACGTGTTTGACTAGTTTAAGTTGAATTTGATTGACCACAAAATGGCCATTTTTCAACGGTATCCAAATTTGACGAAATTAGTTTTGTTAGGACTGTATCGTCAAAACATAGCTAGATTTATTTTTCTGAAATTTTCAGAGTCTGTATGTGGCCCTGGTAAATTAAAATGTATGTATAAATTGAATATATAATGATTTCTATTTTAAATTAAAGGAAAACTAATTGTAACAGCCGAATTGGGTTGCGAAACATACACCATTGTGTTCAGAATGGGGGTTATTCACTAAGAATGACAGTCGGTGAGTTCGATTTGGAGTTCAAAATAAAAGTTACTTTTGAAAATAATTAAATTAAAATTAAATAAAAATGTAACAACCCGTAAAATGCGGGCCAGTTTGAAATTTTTATTTTGGCAATTTTAGCCGAATTTTGATTATTTAAAATAGATTATTTTAAATAATATCGACGAGAAATTTATTTTGAATATAATTCGAACGTATATATTATATACGTCGTCGTTAGAATATAAATAATTATATATAATTATAAAAGGAATTGAAAATGGCGCGGTAGTTCGAAAATTCGATTTCTAATTTCAAATGAATATACAGAATTCAATATCAGTCAGAATTGAACGAAACAAGAAATATTTGAATCTGTATAACTATATCTTTGTAACGAAGTTAACAAACTGAGATTTCATCTTAGAAATGATAAGATATGTCCAGTTTAAAATTAGAAATAGTCGCTGTGGAATTTATATATATTTTTATATATATAAGGCCCTTAAAAATAGCAATTTTGCAAACGACCTCGGATTTCGATGAAACCAGTTTTGTTGGGTCCGGGATGTAAAGTTATTGCTAGGTTTCAAGTTTCATAATTTTTCGAATCAATATGTGAGCGTGGCAAAGGAAAACGCGTTTGACCAGTTTTAGTTGATTTTAATCGACTGGAAATTGGCCATTTTTCAAACGGTCTCAGAATTCGACGAAACTAGTTTTGTTAGGACCGTATCGTCAATACGAAGCTAGAAAATATTTTTCGAGAATTTTTAAAGTCCGTATGTGACCCCGGTAATTTGAAATATACGTTTAAAATTCAATATAGTGATTTAAATGTAAATTTAACGGAAACGGATTCAAACGATCAAAACAGCTTGCGATACATATCCCATTGTGTTCGGAATGGGGGTTAAACGCTATGGGCGGCAGGTGGTGGACCTCGTTTAGAGGTCGTATGTGAAAGTCAACTTTTTAATAATTAAATAAAATATATATATATATATATATATAATTCTCCTCTCCTTTCCTTTATCTTCTGGCCCCCCCCATTCTCGTTTCAGAATCAAAACGAGAACGAAAAAAAAAAAAGAAACTAAACCTAATCGATGCGCCTCCACCAGGTTCCAGCCGCCCCTCCCCTTAAAACGCCGCCGCCACGCGAAGACCCCCCCAAGGCGCCTGAGGCGATGCGCGAGAGCCCCCCCCCCCCCCGGCGGCGCGACGATCGCGACACCCCCCCCTTTGCCGCAGTCCACCATCGGAGCCCCCCTCTGTAAGTAAAACCCATTATTTATTTTACAGTAAAACCGATTTTTTTTTATTATTTATTTTATTTTCTTTAAAACTGATTTTTATCAATATAGATTTGAAAGGAAATAAAAATCTGATTTTTTTTTCATTTGCGAAGCGAGATGAAAGGTAGGATTTTTATTTATATAAATGACATAAAAATAGGATTTTTATATATTGAACTTCGATAGAAAAATGGGATTTTTATATATTGAACTTCGATAGAAAAATAGGATTTTTATATATTGAACTTCGATAGAAAAATAGGATTTTTATATATTGAACTTCGATAGAAAAATAGGATTTTTATATATTGAACTTCGATAGAAAAATAGGATTTTTAAATATTGAACTTCGATAGAAAAATAGGATTTTTATATATTGAACTTCGATAGAAAAATAGGATTTTTATATATTGAACTTCGATAGAAAAATAGGATTTTTATATATTGAACTTCGATAGAAAAATGGGATTTTTATATATTGAACTTCAATAGAAAAATGGGATTTTTATATATTGAACTTCGAAATAAAATTCGATTTTTATATATTGAATAGCGAAGTAAAAATTCGATTTTTATATATTGAATAGCGAAGTCAAAATTCGATTTTTATATATTGAATAACGAAGTCAAAATAGAATTTTTATATATTGAATAACGAAGTCAAAATTCGATTTTTACATAGGTAGTGAAAGCGAACGACGAAGGTGGCGAAGATGCGATAGCAATGAAGATTCCTATCAATGAAGTGCCGTGGAGCTAGGATAGCTATATGTGAGAATTTCTCACCTTTCAATTTATTTCTCTAGTTATATTTATATATATACTAGGATGCAGACGGTGCTTATTAGAAGCACCCGACACCCGTCCACAGACCATGGACTTGTTTGTTTAGTTGAATGTTGGGTGATTGATTTATTCGTTTGGTTGAATTGGAAATTGATTGAAATTGATTTGTGAATGGCGTGGGCCTTCACTAGACCGGCGATAAGGCTAGGCCTCGTCCCGTTTCTAGTATCGTGCCGTTATGCCGCCGAAATTTTCTAAAATGTGTTAGAAAAATAAAAATATCATTTTATAGAATAAATGAATTGAATAGAAATTCATAGGTTGAAATAAAATGTTTTATCGTTAAAAATATAATTTTTAACGTGAATGTGAATAAATGAATAGTTATAAACAAATCGGCCGATTTGTTTGTATATACACTGATTTGACTGATATTGATTGGGTCGATAAATTTCACACATCGCCCAACTGCACAAATAAAATCTGTGTTTGATTGTTTGAAACCCCACACGGGTGTTGGGATGAAATTTGAAGTTCACTCATCCTGATTGATTAAATATGTCGATCGATTGATTGACAGGCTGTTATAAGCGTTAGATATCTATATTTGATGCTTATACAGTGTAGTGCACTTTGGTTGATGGTTGATTATTTTTCAATGCTATTATACATGTGTTGTATGAAAATCCATGTAATAACTTTATATGGTAATTGATTGGGCCTCATTCCAGTTTTAAAATAGAAATATTCGAAATAGAAATATTTGAAATAGAAATATTCGAAATGGAATATTTGAAAATATCAATATATGAAGCCGTGTTGATTAGGTTGACGCCATTTTGACGTGAACGATATTTATATCGATTTTATTCATTTTAAAATGAATATTGAAAGTGATTTCGAAATGAATTGAATTGAAAACGATTTCGAAATGAAATGAATTGAAAACGATTTCGAAATGAAATGAATTGAAAACGAACGATTTCGAAATGAATTGAATTGAAAACGATTTCGAAATGAATTGAATTGAAAACGATTTCGAAATGAAATGAATTGAAAACGATTTCGAAATGAATTGAATTGAAAACGATTTCGAAGTGAATTGAATTGAAAACGATTTCGAAATGAAATGAATTGAAAACGATTTCGAAATGAATTGAATTGAAAACGATTTCGAAATGAATTGAATTGAAAACGATTTCGAAATGAATTGAATTGAAAACGATTTCGAAATGAATTGAATTGAAAACGATTTCGAAATGAATTGAATTGAAAACGATTTTGAAATGAATTGAAAACGATTTCGAAATGAATTGAATTGAAAACGATTTCGAAACGAATTGAATTGAAAACGATTTCGAAATGAAATGAATTGAAAACGATTTCGAAATGAAATGAATTGAAAACGATTTCGAAATGAATTGAATTGAAAACGATTTCGAAATGAATTGAATTGAAAACGATTTCGAAATGAATTGAATTGAAAACGATTTCGAGATGAATTGAAAACGAATTCAAATTGAATTGAAAGCAAATTGAAATGAATTCAAATTGAATTGAAATTTGAATTGAATAGGAACGAATTTATAGAGAAGAATTCAATTTTGATTTGAATTGAAAAGGAAGTTGAAATTGCTTTTGAAACGAATTTTAAAACTATTTATATAATTCGTTTTAAATAGAAATCGACGAAATATATATTATATATATTATATATATAATATAATGGCCTGAATAGAACGCGCCGCGCCGCGGCAGTTCACGAATTTCGACCATTTATTTCAAACGGACATTTCGGGAGATCCGACCGTCGGATTCTCCTAAAACCGGAACCGTTGGGTTCGTATCGAAAAGAGCTTTCTAACGAATGTTAGAAATTTGAAATCTAACGGTTGGATTTGGAGATACGTCCAAATCAAATTCGAAAAAGGTCGCTGTAAGTGCAGTTCGATGGCCGTTGATGGAAATCGACTGTACGGGCCTTGATAAAATTATTAAAAATAGTAATAATTTGTGTAAAATCATAAGAAATGATTTGTGAAGAATTGGGATGAAAAACTCCATATTTGAAAAGATAAAAATAGATTTTTATCGAAATGAACTAGTTTTGAACTAGAATTATAATTCTATTTATTTTTAAATAAATAAATTGAATTCGAAAAGGGTTTAAAAAATAACCAAAATTTCCAATGATTGCATTGGAATGGATTTGAATCGAAATTGTCTTCGGAATATTTCGATGTTGGATTTCGTGACTATACAGATGTTGTTATGGAAATTTGAAAGATAGATATATATATCGTTATTTCCAATGCGATATTTGTTAGTCGTAGAATTTGATATTGAATATAAGCCGGTATATTTTCTATTCAGAGCCTTGTATTGAATATCAAATGTGATTTGGGTTTGTCGTGAATGGTGTCTTCACTAACACTGTTTTTGAACCCAGTTGAGAAAAGATTAAATCTTTTTGTTTAGATTTAACGAAGTGTACCAATTAAATGATATTTAATTGGAATTGAATCGATATTGATTTTTGGGTTTATCGTGGACAGTGTTTTAAATAACACTCGTTCTTTAACCCGATGATTAATTAATGTGATTTTGGGTTTATCGTGAACCGTGTTTTTAAATGACACTGATTCTTTAACCCAGTCAAAGATTAAAACTAAGTGGAGTTTTAATGAATCTTTAATTAGATTGAAATAATCGAAATGAAGTATCACCAGTTTTGCTCCAGGCGATAGTTAAATCTTTAATTAGATTTGAACGTGAAATGGTAATTGAATTTACCGATAACACTGTGGTGTTAGATATGAAGTATTACCAGTTTTACTTCATGGGATAAATAGGTTGGGATGGGGAAATTAAAATAAATGATTACTTCGGTAAGGTTCGCTAATCCCGACTAGTTTGAATTGAGATTCAAAAATAGAAATAAAGAATAAATTCAAAGAATTTATCTTGGATAAAATTAATGGGAACATTTCCCTATGAATGTGAAATTTAGAAACTAACTGTCGGTTGGCCAAGCAGAATGGTTTTCTGGATATTGATCTGATGTTGGTTTCGGCCTTCGGGGTTAATATTTGGGGAATTTGATTAATTTACGGTTAGTGACTAATGAATTGGAATGAGGCGTATGTTGTGTTTGTGTAACACTTATTTAAAATATACGCGAGTTATTCGGAAAGACCGGGTTTATCCCATTCTGAATAACTGATACGACGATAAGTCGAAGATGAAGACGATGGTCGAAGACCGGAGGTCTTCACGTCGTTTGGGTGTTAACTGATGATCTTGATTGGGTTGTACACCCAAGAAGATGGAAACAGTTGGTGATCGTCCAGACGTACTTGGAGATCGATGGATATGCGGGGTACTAGGTGCCTCCGGTTTCGTTCAGACCCAGAACGGACTTGTAAATGGACTGTGTGTCTGACATTGGATTTTAGTCCGTGTGATTGATCTCTATTAAATATATATCTGTTTGGCGGCGGAGAATTTATTCTTTTGCTTATCGCCCTTCTCTGAGACGTACGAGCTCAGGGGTTATATATTGATGGATATCAATCGCATGGAGTGAATTGCCTGTGTGGCATGCTAAGATGCAAATGATCAAGGCTTCTGTTGAAAAGCAAAGTCTTGTGGTTGATGATCGAAGCACGGCCTTTGTGGCGTAGCTTTGTGTAACGTTGATTCGCGAGTATCACACCCGGTATGAATCAAAAACGGGAGACGGACCTCAGGGAGGGCATGCGTTTCTTTCTAGTTATGAGTGGCGTCAGTGCTTGAACTGGCTGACGAGTTTGACTCATGTGGATGTTACTTATTATTACTTGCTGAAAAGCGAGGCGCCTCGTGATATCGGTTTCGGCCGATGCTTCTGGTCGGCTGACGGGCCAGGCTTATGCCCCAAAGGGCGGGGAAACGCAGTGTTCAGGAATTTTAATCCACATCGGTGGACCGGCCCTGACGATCCAAGGGTCGATGCGCTCTGACCCTGAGGCTCGGACTAGACAGTCTCGAATCGGTGAGGATCTTGCCCCTAGCCTCGGTTCATACCATAAATGATAACCCAACTTCCAATACGACGTCTTGCGGTTTTGATTGTAAACTTATATAAGGCAACATAGTGTTATGGGCCATTCATGCCGCCTATGATTGATACTTATGATTTGAAGTTGTTTTATACACTATGCACTTATAATAGTATCAAATGATTTGTTTTAAACGTATCAAGCATTCTTTGGCTATTATAAGGGAAAACCCTATCCCCCGGCTTGCGTTGCATTGTGTGATAGGACCTGGGTCTTATAACAGCTTCATTTTTCTTTATTTAGCATTGCGCTGTTTGTTTTATGCACTGGTATTCTTGGGAGGAAACCCGTTCCGTGTTATACGGCGTGGTCCCTTGATTTACCGAACATTAAAAATAAAGATATATAACTGTTTTAGTTCTCACACCAGTCACATGACTGACCTGGAGTTTATTGTTTTAACCTAAACTCTGGGTGCCCTTATTTTGACACGGGCAGCTAGTAGTTTTGGTTTTGCAGATTTATATTCACAGGATCCTGGTTTACAGCTGGAATGATATCCGGAAAGCTTTGTATCCGTATATCTACTTCTAGTTGTGTATTGTATTATTTTCCGCTGCTATGTAATTTAAATCTCTGATATTTCTGTGTAATATTTATTTATACTCTTTATATTCTTGTATTCTGATGCATTGTTGTAATATACAATGAAATGTTCTTTTATATGCATTCTGTTGTGGTTTGTTCTCGAACTATCCGACGCTTTCCTTTACGGGGAAGTTGCGGGTCTTTACAAAAAACCTATCCCTCTTCTAACAAGTCAAACCCTCCTCCTATGATCCAACAAGAAAATCCGCTCGACCCCCCTTCCCAATCCCGTCGTGCCCCTACCGAAGCCCATCACCACCGTCCCGGCCCGCGCCCCACCATCCACGCCTCCCGTGCGCCATCGCGACCACCCCAGCCTCCTCCTTCGCCGTTGAGCCACCCCCCATTGTCATCCAGGTTGAAATGCACCAAACTATAGCCGCTAGGCCCCACCACGCCTCCATCGGCCAACCGCCACCCCCACCATCTCCCCGACCCCCAACGCACCTCCTCCGACAACCCCTCCGACCGTGGGCTCCCGACAATCAACAAAATATTCCGATTTATAGTATTTGTTTTGCAATTAACACCTCCTCCTCCACTATTCGCTGCAGGCAACACCGTCCCGCTTCGTTTGACGCTTTAAGTTTTCTTATTTTTGTTCTATTTATTTATGTATATAGAAAATGGGATTTTTACACATAAAAATATGATTTTCATTTATATTTTTAACATATAAAGATTTGATCTTTATTTATACCCTTTATTTAAATGAACAAGGATATAATGATGTGATTTTTATATTTAAAAAGTATGATTTTTATTTTTGAAAAGATAAGATTTTTATTTTAGAAGGAGGGCGAAGTAAAAGTATAATTTTTAGCAAAGTAAAAATATAATTTTTAGAGTAGAAATAAAAATGTGATTTTTACTATGAACAGCGTGAAGAAAATTGCGTTGGAATTTAGGCAAGGCAGCACTGTTCTGAAATTCATAAAAGAATGGAGGAGTGGATCCCAAATGTGGGAACTTCTCACTTCAATTTATTTTCTAGTTAAACATATATACTAGGATACGGATGTTGCTTAGCAGCACCCGACACCCGTCATCCGCAGACCATGGATGACTTGTTTGTTTGATTTATGTGAAAATTGTTTACGGTGTGAAATGGACTGAATAAAATATTAATATGTTGAAATAAATATTTTATCATTAGAAATATAGTTTTTAACATGTATATGAATAAAATAAATATTCATAAACAAATCGGATGATTTGTTTATGTACACTCATTTTACTGATATGGATTGGGACGATAAATTTTACATATCGCCCAACAGCATGAATAAAATATGTGTTTGTTGATTGAAACCCCACACGGGTAATGGGATGATAAATTATGTACACTAATCCCAATTGTTTACTGGTATGCCGATCAATTGGTTGACAAGTTGTCGTAAGCGTTGACTATTTATATTTTATGCTTATGCAGTTGTGTAATGCACTTTGGATGATGGTTGATTGTTTGTCATTGTTATAATACACGTGTGTTGTATGGAATCCATATAAGTAACATTATATGGTATTTGAAACACCTCACCTCCGTCAAGGTCACTCACAAAGGGAATCCCTTAACTTTGGTGGAGCATTTTAGATAAAAGATGCAGATTAATTACAAGACAAACAAATAAAGCAGTGGAAAATAAAGTCATTTTATAAACAATATGGTTCAGTCAAGCTTTTACAACAGTTGCCTTAATCATACTAAAAAGTAATTCATAGAACTTCTGTCTTGATCTAAAAACTTCCAAATATAAAAGAAGCATAAAAACCAAAATGATATTCCCCAATAAAGCATAAACCAGCCATAACAGTGGAAGGAAGAGTCCAAAGCAATACATCGACTATCTTCGAGCTTGGAAAGAAAACTGAGCTAAGTGGTAACATTTCCTCGCTGTGAACCTAGGGAGGAGGGGAACGGAAGAAAGGAGGCGAAACAAAACTAGGTTAGACATAAGTCTGGTAAGTCCAGTGACTTTCAGCATATAAACAGGCAAAAGCATCATGACATGAATAAACTGAATATAAGACAATACCATGATAACAGGGACAACAAGATAACATAGGATAAGCATAAGGTATGATAAGGCAAGATAAACTGAATGCACTTCTTCTCTTTCTCTACTTCGCTACTACTTTGTTATTCTAATTTTTATATATATCTCTGCACCACCTAACTAGTGTCTCAACTAGTAATCTTTATAAAATGATAATATTACAACGTGATGCCAATCCCCGCAAATGGTGGTAGCCTTCAGGTGTATATTTATCGTGAGGATTCCACCTTAATCAACCTAATTGCCATGAACATGTTAGATGTACCCTTGCTACCCTATCGATCGGTTCCCTTACTTGTATTCATGTTCCATGTGTCTGTGCTAATCGGCCCTTTCTTGCGTGTAGATACCCTGTGCTGGTCCCACCATAAGGTGTATCATTCCTTACGACAGCAACCCAACACGATTCAGGATGCATAGTGTATAATTACTGGTACCCAGTGCCTGCTTTTCCCCACTCCGGAGTACGTGCATGCCCAAAAACGTCAAAACCTACACTGACGTACCCCTTGCCGCTGTTTTGACCGCTTATAATCAGCCCAGTAATCTTGCCCCACCCTGCATAGTTTCAGGGTACCATGATACATCTGTGTGGGTTACTGTTGAAATAAGTCCCCGTTACTAGAGTTTCCTGCTGGTTAAGTTTGTGGGCCTATGTATACAAATATTACCCACCTACACGAGATGTACTTAACCCTGCCACCTATTCTAGCATGTTTTCTTAACGGTTAAGTTTGTGGGCCTATATTTACTAATATTACCCACCAACCCGATATGTACTTAACCCTTTCATCGATTCAAGCATGTTTATTTGACGGTTAAGTTTGTCGGCCTATATTTACTAATATTAGCCACCAACCCGATATGTACTTAACCCTCCCACACATTATGCCATATTGGTTAAGTGTCATCCATTCATGTTAATTCACCCACCCATTCATCGTGTCATGTTGGTTAAGTATTTTCTTATTAACTTAACCCCGTTCTTTCATCAAGTTATATTGGTCAAGTGTTCCTTGTTAACTCAACCCCACGTGTTTATCATGTTGTATTGGTTAAGTGTCATCAATCAATTCAAGTTAACTTAACCCCACGTGTTCATCATATTTTATTGGTTAAGTGTCATCAATCAATTCAAGTTAACTTAACCCCACCTACTTGTCATAATTACTTTGGTTAAGTATTGCCTTCTTGTGTTAACTTAACCCTACAACAAATCAAGTCATACTGGTTAAGTGTTTCTTATTACTTAACCCTAGTCATTCATGTTAGCATGTCTTGTTCATTAGCATTAATTGATTTATTAATGCTCCAACCTCCCACATTAGATACGTGTTGTTCCAGTTACCGGACGTGCCGGGCGTTTCCAGCCAGTTTTACACCACAACTAAATCTAACCTCGGGTTTTTTTCTTGGGCATGATGCGCTAACCTCTCACATTAGATAGGTGTTGTTGTGGTTACTGGATGTGTTGGGCGGTTCCGGGCAGTTTTACACCACAACTCAATCTAACCTCGGGTTAGGCATATTCATCTTTTCACATATTTAATATTTACAGTTTATTTGTTAATTATTTACAATTGTTATCAATTTCAAATTATGCCACATTTTCCATAAATGTCCAAGCCTAGATTATGCTAATTATCCCAACCAGTCATATTCCAATTCTCAAATTATGCCCAACAAAGCTAATTGCAAGTTATGGCCCCCAAATTCAATTTTGAGTTATTACTCAAATTAGACTACATCTAATCTTCCCAAGTTTGAAATGATAGTCATGCCCCAATATTCCAATATACATTATGGTTGGCGTCTTAACCAATGGTTATGCCCAATCCAAATAAATATTCCAATTTACAGTTTGCGCCAAATCTAGATTCAATATTTCCATTTTCCCTAAGTTCGCAACAAAGACAATTATGCCCCAAATAATAACTTACAAAATTATGTTCCACCATTACCAAATGGACTATCCCCCAATACCCCCATGCACGTACAATAAATTTCAGTCTAGATTCGAGGTTAATCTAGATTCATAAAATAAAAGGGGAAGAAAGAGGAACATAAACGAGAGTATGTAACAACCCTGAATTTTGGGGTAAATTTATTTTAACTAATTTTAATGAGTTATTCATATTTTAAATAATTTATTAAAAATAATAATGAATAAAAATTTATTTAAATCGAAGTTAGAATGAATAATTTAATTTTAATTATAAAAGGAGTTAGAAATAGCGCGGTAGTTTGAAAAGTCAAACTTGAACTTTGACTGACCGTACAGGATGCAAAATTTAACGGATTTTAGTGAAACCAAAAATATTAGAATCTTTTTTAAAATATCTTTCTAACAAATCTGAAAAATTGAAATTTTATAGTAGGAATCAAAAGTTATGCCCAGTTTAAATTTCAGAATAGTCGCTGTAGGATTTATATATATATTTTAATATTAAAAATAGCCATTTTTCAGACGACCTCTGTTTTCGACGAAACCACTTTTGTTGGATTCAGAATGTCAAATTATTTCTAAGTTTAATTTTTCTTAATTTTTAGAATTAAATTGTGACCGTGGCAAGAAGATTTCAGTTTGGTCAATTTAAGTCAATTTTAATCGACTTGAAAAAGGCCATTTTTCAAATAGGCTCAGAATTGAACGAAATTGATTTTCCTAGGTCTGCAACGTCAAAACATAGCTAAATATATTTTTTGGGATTTTTTTGGAGTTAATTTGTGGCCCCGGTGAATTTATTCGTACGGTTAAATAAAAAAATAAAAGTAAAAATATTTTAAAACAAAGAAAACTGAGTCAAGACAATCGTTTGGGCCTGCGGGACATAGCTAGATGAGTCCGGAATAAGGGTTAATAGGTAGGAACGACAGTCGTTGGGCTGAAATTGGACAAAGTGGCTAAACGGGCTTTATTGGGTAATTAAATCATTAAAATATTATAAATAATAGAAAATTTACAAACCAAAACCCTAGTTCATATGCCAGCCGCCACTACCCTGAATGAACGGCTATGACGTTCAATCCTTTCTTCCCCTAGGTCTTTCAATTCATAATGAATTTTATCGAACTTGTAAGGCAAACATTGAAGAACTCAGCGAGCTCGACACAATCAACGATCGAGATCGAATACGATGGCACTGATTTCTCGGATTTTGGGTCCAAACCAGCTTCGTTCGGGCTCAATTCCCGGCGCAGTCAGGAGGCCGAGTTGGCCACGTGGCGAGGCGGGGAGTGGCGACGAGATGGGCGTCAGAATGGTGCGGGGTGATCGAGCTCCAATGGTCCCAAAGTCGGTGCACAAGGAGGGTTTCACATTGAGGATGGGTACCGTTCAAATCCAGAAGGGGAACGATGTAAAAGATGGATTAAGGGGTAGTGTAATTAAAATTAATTATTATATTCTTCATGTAATCAAATCTTTAAAAACCCATAACTTGTTCAAAACAAAACAGAATTTGACGATTTCGGATCTGTTGGAATCAGAAAAATGAGATCTTCACGATGAAATGACTAGACCAGATTCTGAGGAAGCTGAATTTTTGAATTTTTTTGGATCTGAACAGCGCAGAACTCAATAACCAAGGTGAGATTTCTAATTTTTAAATAAGTAGATAATTTATTTATTTATCTCGATTGTTTGAATCATTGTATAAACGCAAATATATTAGATCTATGACGTGATAAGATTATTGATGTTGTTTTGTATGATTTGTCGTGTTTTGTTTTTGATCTGTGGTTGTGTATATGGATCTATATAGATCCAATAATTATCATCATGTTGTATAAAAATTGGATTAAACTGAATTTTTAATCCAATTAAATAAAAATATCATCTTGCCTGAGAATCGGATGAGATTTGAAATTTTAAATCCATTCAAAATATCATATTTGTTGTGATTCTTTTATTGACATTATATTGTCAAAAATTATCATTTGGGTACAGTTGTTGAATTAAAATAATTTGTTCCTTCAAAACAGATTGTTAGGTTATCATGTTTATTTTATGACATTAAATTGTAGGTCCAAATCACATGTTTATTTATTTTACGCGTAAATAAAAACGCACATGTGTTAATCATAGTTTTATTTACATTTTATTTGTAGTAAAAGAGCATATTTTTTAAAGACATTTTTATTTACATTATACGTGTAAATAAAAAGACAAAATTGGAAAAGTCATTTCTATTCACATTTTATGTGTAAATAAAAAAGCAAATTGGATAAAGACATTTTCATTTACATTTTAAATGTAAATAAAAGGGTATATTTAGAATTTGCATTTTTATTTGCATTTTAAATTTAATAAAAAGGGGATATTTGAAAATCACATTTTTGTTTACATTTCACATGTAAATAAAAATCAATTTCATAAGAATCACTTTTTAAAGTCATGTTTATGTATATGAAATAGAAAAGTAGAAAAACAACACATTTATTTTATGAAATAGAGAAGCAGAAAAACAACACAGTTATTTTATAAAATATAAAGGTATGTAAAACAAAATATTTATTTTGTTAAGTAGAAAGATATGTCATAACAAAATGTTCCTTTTGTTAAATAAAAAATTGTTAAAGTAAAAGAAAAATAATAATTCAGAAATAAATTGTTAAGAAAGATTTAACATAAAGTATTCTTTTTATGTTAAAATAAAATGTTAAGAAAGATTTAACATAAAGTATTCTTTTTACGATAAAATAAAATGTAAAGAAAGATTTGACATAAAGTATTCTTTTTATGTTAATATGAATGGTCAAAAATATTTACCTATAAAATATGCTTTTATATGATATTAGAAATGTATATTTTTATACATTAAAAGAGAATGAATTAGAAATGTATATTTTTATGCATTAAAAGAGAATGAATTAGAAATGTATATTTTTATACATTAAAAGAGAATGAATTGGAAATGTACATTTTTATACATTAAAAGAGAATGAATTGGAAATGTATAATTTGATACATTAAAAGAAAATGAATTGGAAATGTATATTTTTATACATTAAAAGAGAATGAAATGGAAAAGTATATTTTTATACATTAAAAAAGAATGAATTAGAAATGTATATTTTTATACACTAAAAGAGAATGAATTAGAAATATATATTTTTATACAGTAAAAGAGAATGAATTAGAAATGTATATTTTATACATTAAAAAGAGTTTAAAACAAAATTCATTTTTGTTCATTAAGAAGAAAGATTACATTTTGATCATTAAAAAGAATTAAAGAAAAATTAGCATTTTGTTTACTTTAAAAGAATGAAGACAAAAATGACATTTTTGTTTACATTGAAAGATTAGACAAAAGTAACATTTTTATTAAATCGGGCAAAACCCAATTTAAGATGTTAGCATTAAAAAAAGATAATTTTTATTATATGAAATGTTAGCATAGAAAAGAAACATTTTTATCTTATAAAATGTTGCATAAGGAATAAAGGTTCACTATTGTTAAGAATGTTGCATTTAAGAGAATTAACATTTTTAGTGTAAAATGTTGCATTTAAAAGAATTAACATTTTTAGTGTAAAATGTTGCATTTAAAAGAATTGACATTTTTAGTGTAAAGTGCCACATTAGTATAAAAATTACATTTTTTTGTTAAAGATGTTTAGGAATGGCAATGGGGCGGGTTGGGGCGGGTTTCTCGTGCCCCAGACCCGACCCGGACTTTTTAAACCCCACCCTAGACCCGCCCCGTAGACACGGCGCAGGTCTGGAATTTCGCCCCGTACCCGAAACCCATACGGGTCAGGGTAGACCTGACCCGCCCCACGACCCGGTGATATTACGTTCTAGTGTACACAAATTTATATATTTATATTTTTTATCACTAAATGATAAATTATATGCATATTATAATGTGTTCACAATGACAAGAGAATATTATAAAATGAGTTGTAAGATAATAGTTCAAAATATATGCATTTGTTATTGTATGATTATCATTAATGCAAATTAATACAATGAAAATTTTATAGTTTGTCAATTGAAAGAATATAATATTCAAGTCATAACCATGTAAATCTAAGAAGATTAACAAGTAATAGTTATAGTTATAAAATGTTTGAATGATGTTTTGATCATGCAGGTCGGGTTGGGGCGGGTTAACCATGCCCCAGATCCGACCCTAGACCCGGCCCTCTAAAAGCGGGTCGTGGGTCTACCCACCCTGAAGACCCTATGGGGCGGGTCTAAATGGGTCAAAACAGGGGCGGGTCAAGCGGGTTTGGACCCTAGACCCGTCCCATTGCCATCCTTAGATGTCACACTAGTATGAAAATAACATTTTTGTGATAGAATATAAGTGTCATACTACACCGTCACGTGTTAATTAGAAAATGAATACTTACACCATCAGATGTCAATTAGAAATGGAATACTTACACCGTCATGTGTTAATTAGAAAATGAATACTTACACCGTCATGTGTTAATTAGAAAATGAATACTTACACCGTTATGTGTTAATAAGAAAATGAATACTTACACCATCATGCGTTAATTAGAAAATTTACATTTTTATGTAAATAGTATAAAAAGAAGGAAATTTACATTTTTATGTAAATAGAATAAAAAGGAAGAAAAATTGCATTTTTATGTAAATAGAATAAATAAAAGAAAATTAACATTTTTGTGTAAATAAACAATGAAAAAGGGAAAATTTACATTCTTATATAAACAAACAGTAAAAAGGAAAATTAAATTCAAAATGTAAATTAGAATAAAAAGGACATTTTTGTTAGCAAATGATAATTAAAATAAAAACCATAGAAAAAGAAGTACATTTTTATTTGCCTTTTATATGCAAATAAAAACCAAAGAAAATGAAGTACATTTTTATTTGCAAATTAGTTGCAAATAAAAACATGAAGGTATAAAGTACATCTTTATTTGCAATTTAGTTATAGATAAGAAAAAATGATTTAAAAGTAAGAAAATTTCATTTTCAGGTAATTAAGATTAAAGGATTAATTGACATTTTCATGCAAATAGAACTAAAGAGAAAATTTACATTTTAATGTAAATAAGAAGTAGAATTTAAGGAATTAGAAAAGTTACATTTTTATTAATGTAAATAAGAATTAGAAAAGTTACATTTTTCTTAATGTAAATAAGAATTAGAAGAAAATTATATTTTTATGTAATTGAGTTAAAGAACATAAAAATTACGTTTTTATGTAATTAAGTCAATTTCCATGTGAATTAGATTAAAAGTGAAAAATTTACATTTATCGTGTAAATTAAGATAAAGGAGAAAAATTACATTTTTACGTAATTAAGTTAAAGAAAATTAAGTTTATATTTTTATGTAATTAAGATTTAAAGTAAGAAAATTACATTTTCATGTAATTAAGATTTAAAGTAAGAAATTTACATTTTAATGTAATGAAAAGATTAGATTTTGACATTGCAAAATTATTTACATTCTTTTTAAGTAAATTAGATTAAAAAGGAAAAGTCACATTTTTATTGTAGATTAGATTAAAAAGAAAACTTTACAATTTTAGATGTGATAAAAATAGTAGAAATGAAATGTATATTTTTATCGTCACTTTAGATGCGATAAAAGAATAGAATAAATATTATATATTTTTATCGTCATTTTAGAGACGGTAAAAAGAAGTTACATTTTTCAATTTAAATAGAAGAAAAATAGTAAGTTACATTTTTATATGTAACTAGAGAAATATAGAAATTTACATTTTCCAATGTAAATAGAAAATGAAATAAAAGTTTACATTTCTCAATGTAAATAAAATTGGAATAGAAAATTACATTTTTCAATGTAAATAAAAGGATTAGAAACTTATATTTTAATGAATTGATTTTCATTAGAAAGAATAATGAAACCAAATATACATTTTGTGTAATTTGAAAGATAAAAGAAAATATATATTGTTATGTTTAGGATGTGTATGTAAATTATAATAAAATAAGCATTATTATGTGTCATGTTATACCTCGACATTATATATACAAATAGGGATATTCGATGTTAGCAAAATATAGTGAATGGAATGGATGACGGAATTATATAAGATTATATATATAGAAATTAAAATCAAACGAACCGAGCGTGGTAGTTCTCATCTTGGAATCGTGTCTTTAATTGATTATACCAAAATATCCAACCGTCGAATTTTCCCAAAAGTGAAACCGTTAGGTTCGCCTTGGGAAGACCTTTTCAACGATATGAATTATGTTAAAATCGAACGGTTAGATTTAGAGAAACGTGTAAAACAAATTTGAGTAAAAACAGCGCCAGGGTCGCCCATTGACCCAAAGCGTCGTTAAATTAAATTTAGCTATATCTATATAAATAAAATTAGCAATAGATCGTTATTAAATACTAATAACGATATGAAATGATTTTAATATATATATATATATATATATATATATGCGAGGATCATTTGAAAAGTCCGAGTTCAATCTCATTTCAAATGATTATTCGGCGATCTATGTCGAAGAGTTGAAGACGGTGATTGAAGACCGACGATCTTCACGTCAAATGGATGAGTTACCATTGACGCCCATGATTGGAGTAGCTACCTTGAAGGGGCCACAACGGTGACTGTCCAGACTACTTGTTGATTGTTCGGATATGCGAGGAATAAGGTGCCTCCGGTTTCGTTCAGACCCAGAACGGACTTGAAAATGGATTGTATGTCTGACGTTGTATTCCTTTATACGGTATTCATTGATCTCTGCTAAATATATATTTGTTTGGTGTTTAACACCCTTCTGTAAGGCGTACGAGCTTAGAGGTTATATATTGGTAGGAATCAATGGTATGGCATGGATTGACAATGTGGCATGCTAAGATACAAACGATCAAGGCTTTTGTTGAAAAGCAGGCCTTGCAGTTGATGATCAAAGCACAGCTTGAATAAGCATAGCTTTGTGTATTACGTAGCTTCACGAGCCTCACAACCCAATTGGAGTCTAAAACGGGAGAAGGGAACGCAGGGAGAGCAGGAAGTTTCTTTCTAGCTAGAAGTGGTGTTTGGGTTTTACACGGCCCGACATTTTACTTATGTGGATGATGAAATGAGGCGCCTCGGATATTAGGTCCTATAGGACTGGGAAACGTGTGTTTAGGAATTGCCAATCCGTAAAATCATATGTGTGGACCGGCCCTGCAGCTTTCTAAGGGTTCACTGCCGGGGATCCGGAGACATTAGCTAGAGTGTCTCGAATCGGTAAGGAGCTCCTCTCTAGCCTTGACTCATGATGGAAACCCAATTTCCAATACGACCTCATGCGGTTTTGATTGTAGAACTAGTATGGCGACATAGTAGGATGGGGTACTATGCCGTTGTAACACCCTGCCTCCGCTAGGGTCACTCGCAAAGGAATGCACTAGCTTTAGAGGGGCATTATTGGTAAACATGCACAGAAATATCACAAGATAGAACATATAAAATAGCTGAAGTAAAATCAAACTTTCATAACATGAATAAATAAGGTCTAAAGCCTTTTACATCAGAGTACATCAAAACCTGTCTTGCAATAGTAAAAAAGCATAAAGACATTTTCGAAAATTATTCCCCAAGTAAAACAGTAAAGTAGCCATAGCCAAGAAAAGTCCAAGCCATCCATGATGACCTTCAGGCAGAAGAAGTCCGAATTAAACAACAGTATTCCCTCCTTGTAACCTGGGGGGGGGGGGGGGGGAAACGGAAGACAAGAAGCGAAACAAAACGGGTCAGTCAAAAAGACTGAGTAAGCCCTATCTACTATCAGCATAAAAACTAGTAAAGTTAACTGACATGAGAAACTGAGATGAACATAAGCATGATGACAAGATAGATAAGCCAAATCAAAATAACAGGATGAACTACTGAACTCAGACAAACTAAGGTGTCATGATAAATTACGATGTCAAGATAAAACAAGGTATCCCATCGTCAGGTTCTTATCAAGTATAATATCCCCAAGATATCTATCACGTATAACGTCCCATGGTATCTATCCTGTATTTTAGCTCTGCACCTACCATACTAGTATCCCCTCCGTATCATGCGTTAACCATGAATGACCCTTACTTAAAAGTCGTGTAATGGTTCATGTCAACCTAATATATCGCATTTATAGCTTACTCAACTCGTATGTTTCTCTCCATGTAAATGTTCAGTTCCTTGCCGTAGACCATACGGGCTTTCCCATGAGGTTCTATATTACTCCAATGTAATTCCATGATCCTTAAGCTCGTTTGGACTGTTACCCTAGACCTAACTAGGCTTTCCCAACATGAATCATCGTTTGTGTAACTAGGACTTATGCCACCTAGGACCGCTAGTGATTATGCTTACCTATTGCACGTTTTCGTATTTCGGTTTAGGTTCAACCACCCAGGGCCACTAGGAATTACGCTAACCGTCAACCGCGCCCTTTTTCCCACGCATTCATCGTGAATCGTTTTTCCATGACTGTACGCACATGTATCACATCGTGCCATCCGAGTCCTGTCACAGGGCAGATCAAGAAATACAGGACTCGGTCGGGAGCTTTCGATTTATCTGCCGATGCAGATGCTAAGGTCTGTTTTTTTCTATACGTGGCTATGGTCCCACGAGACCACTCCCTCAACTAGTGAAAGACAAGACAGGATAAATGCTGTATGAGAACACACTACTGGCCAAACCACAATCCTAGCCTTACCGCAACCATAATTAGATAGCAATTATGGTCTTTTGGGTGTTCTCTGCCTTTCCGTACGTACACGCTTGACCAAAGATGGTAGGTAGCCTGACGAAATGCTATCTAGGGCATGACCGTGTATCGTCGACTATCCCCTATCCATCCCCGTCTTTAGGTCGCTCGTATAGCAACCAAGGCATACTCTTGGTTCTTCTAACGCAGACCTTAACCTCTCATGAGCCTAGTATGATCACCTGGCAGCTCACAGAGGGATACCAAGAATATCCTCACGTTCCCCGAAGCCGCTGCTTCGTTACCCAGTTCACTGGGGCCTTTATCTAAATCAGATAACTTGCTCCTACTCGTGTGCTTAAACGATGACCTACCGTATCAGGTTACTCATCTATCTATGAACTGGTCTAAATTTTCTTGACTAAGAATTATTACTTAGTTATTCTTCAACTAAGGTTTACCACTTAGCCTCATTCCCGTTATCCTTGTTAATTACGGTTTATCCACCTAATTCTCCGAACTAGGGTTTATATAATGGATTAAGTGTCACTTAAGTTCATGACTTAACCCGTCTACAAATCATGTCAAAATTGGCTAAATATCCAAGTCCAAGACTTAACCCTACAAACCATGCTCAAGTTGGTTAAGTATGTATTAACTTGACCCTACCAAATTACTGAGTCAAATTGGTACAGTGTATTCACACAATTCGTGACTTAGCCTTATCATGTTATCACGTTAGATTGGTTAAGTATTGGTTAACTTAACCTTATCAAATAACCGAGTTGGAGTGTTTAAGTATAGGTTACTTAATCACTTCAAAATTACCGAGTTAGATTGGTTAAGTGTTGGTTAACTTAACCACTTCAAAATCACCGAATTGGATGGGTTAAGTCTAGGATAACTTAACCACATCCCCTAACTGTATTATACGGTTAAGTGTAACTAGGAAAGCTTAATTAACCGTATCAAATTCACGTGTTGGTTTGGTTAAGTGTTGGTTAACTTAACCCCGTCCACTAGTCGTATCAAAATGGTTAAGTGTCATTAGGCAAATCAAGTTACTTAACCTACCCAACCTTGTCATGTTTTGTTAAGTATCGTTAGCCTAATCAAATTACTTAACCCATTTGTCCATGTCATATTTGGTTAAGAGTCATTAATCAAATTAACTTAACCCTATCATGTGGCATTAATTACTTAATGCACCTCAACCTCTCACATTAGGCTTTGTTGTGGTTACTAGTTAAGCCGGTCGGTTCCGGGTAGCTTTACACCACAACTTGGTCTAACCTCGGGTTCAAGCACAACATGACCAACTTCTCACATTGGGTCCTATTGTTTGCAACTACTAGTTAGGCCGGTCGGTTCCGGGTAGTTTTACTTTGCAAAATCAATCCAACCTCGAGTTGGTCACTTTCATGTTTAGTCTAGTGTCATGTTCATATTCAAGTTTTTAAGAATATGGGTAGACCTAACTCAATAGGTAAATTCCCAATTCCATAGTATGGGTAGACCTAACTTAATAGGTAAATTCCCAATTTCATATTTTCAAACATACTCACATGTCAACTTCCATGTTATATTTCAAGTCATGTTTTCAAGTTGTATTCTCATGTCATTAGAAATTACTCATAACATAACACAACGCTTTTGAACTCGCATATACGTTCGCAACGACGTAATGGATTAAAAGAAGAGACTTGGCAAAGGCATGACAAAAATGGATATTAAGCCACAAGTTAATCATGGTGGCAAATGAGGCACAAATGTGTTCATTAACTTGCATGTTACATTCTTAAGCCTCAAAAACATGCAAAAACCCAAACTTGGCACATAAGCGAATCATGGTGACAAAAGACATGGAATGATGACTAGTAACTCGCATATATCATCATATAAGGGTTATGTCTTCATATGCAAGTTGACATAAAGGTTATGAGGGTTCTCATGTTGGATAATGCAACATTTCAACATAAAGGTTGTAGCTTTTAGCCCACAAGATCAAGATAATGACTTCATAAACTTGCATGACATGATAGCATGTATCATACTTAATGATCAAACCCAAACTTGCAACATGAACATTTAACTTCATAGTTAATATCTAAGAGTAGGGAAAGGGCTTACATTGCTATGAAGGCACAAATCGAAATGCAAAACAAAGATTGAGACGAAGCTCTTATGCAATCAAATAAACCCAATATGAAAGCTCCAAATCAATAAAAACCCTTGCTTTGAAATAGAAATGTTGCAACTTGACTTGAATGCAAGCTAACAACATCCATTCATCCTTGAAAACACTTGAATGAACATGAATCTCTCATAGGAATTTACTTAGGAATTTTTAGAATGAGAGTGGAGGCCATGAGAGTAATAATTTTGCCATAGTTTAGTTGCATGAATGAATAATGAGGATTTAGGGGTAGGTTAGGGGCTTATTTATAGAGATTAGGAGTGATTAGGACCTTAGGATTAACCCTAGGACCAATCTGAACCTTTAAAACCCGTCTCAGGCCACCAGACTAGACCAAAACAGATGACCAGGTGCACCAGGCCGTAACACACAGAAGTGTGTTTTTGGGCCCAGTCGACCCCCAAGTCGACAGCCCTGTCGACTTGGGTCCTGTGGTGTCGACAGCCCTGTCGACTCCCCAGTCGCCATGGGCTTTGGCGGGAAAATTCCCGCCTGGACCAAACTTCTGAATTTTCGAGCTGTTTCATACTTAAAATTTCCTGAAAATCGATATGGGCCTTAACTGAGTCATACGGGCTCCAATTCTCGAAAACTCGGACTCTATTTCGCGTATTTTTCCTAGACGAACGCAATGGTAAATTCCGTTTAACTTAATTCTACAAGTATAAACAGAATATCATTTATTTTCATAGTTCATTAGTTTATACGCTTGCGTATCATCACATACGTACGTAAATTTCTTATTTTTAAAGCGTAAAAATACGGGGTGTCACATTCTCCCACCCTTAAGGAATTTCGTCCCCGAAATTCAATAATAGTAGGATTTATGTCCCCACATTATCATCCATAAGTGTTCAGCCAATTGTTGCAACCATGTGCACATGTGCAAAAGTGAATCACAATATAGAAAAATATGTATGCCTAACTTGTGGTACCACCTATATGAATGCTATTTCTTGAAAATTTCTTTTCTGAAAACATGAAGCTCTCATCCTAAAATATACTTGCAGTTCTAAATGAATGCAAAAATTTGAGAAAGCAATTTCATCCAAATTTTCCCACACTCTTACAAGATAAGAGTGAAGTTCATCCAATTGGCGCATCCAAGACCTTACCATCCATTTTTAATTTAGAAAAAATCTAATTTTCTAAACTTTATATAACGGAAAGATTTCCCGTTTTATTACTTTCTCGCTTTACTTTGTTTATAAGGCATTATCGTGCAATATTTCATAATTACATTAAGCACAACAGATTTCATAAACAAACAACGTGCAAATATTAAGATAGCTTTCAGTACATCGTTACTACCAAATAACAAAGAAAACAGTACTGAAAAAAAATACTATCCTATGGATACACTGATAGAAGTCAACCCTGATGGAAGTAGCCACGGATGAGCTCCTCTAAGCTATCTAACCTCTCTTCATGTCGTCGGTTCCCCTGCCTAAATTCTAACTGTATGTCCTGTATCCCCGCTCCTAACTGATCATAGGAGCTACCCATGTCTTGAAGCATCTGCTGCTGAGTCTGAGCTAGGCCTACCTGTGCCTACATCATCTCCTGCTGTGACTTCATTATGTCCCGGTGGCTCCTCATTATGCGAGCCTGCTGCTCTGAAACATACCTCAGCTCAGTCCTCCAATCTGGATCCCTAGCAACCCATGGATCCCAGGCACCTGTATCTGAAGCCCCCTGCGCCGGGGCCTGATGAGCCCAGGCTCCTTCCCAAGCATGCCCTGTCTGTGCCTGCTCGTCCTCATGCTGTGGTGCCTAATAGGGTTTCTCAAACTGTCCGAACTGACCATTATGTGGTTCTTCCTCCTCGTCACCTTCACTCTCTCCCTCATCTAATCCCTCGTGCTCCAAAGGATGTGGCTCATCTTGCAGATCTTGCATATTTATACCCATCCTTCCTAGTGCAGCCTCAGTGATGATAACAGAGGGATGGTTAGAAAGTGTCAGATAATCCTCATCATGCAAATCAACCCCATATCGGTGAAAAACCGTGGTCCATAAGTTCCCAAAAAAAATATTGGCGTGCCTTGCTTCCCTATAAATTTGGTATTGCTGTAAGATGGTCCTTGCCCAGTTCATTTGTATGCCCCCAAAAATAGCATAACTGGCGGCCTTAACAACGATTGGGACTCTATCAAACCCAGCATTTTGCCCCGCAAGATTATATTGCAATATTCTGACCACAAACCTAGCTAGCGGACGCAAATATGTACTATCCCAATGTCTCATCAGTCCATTAAAAAAGATCCTACCCCACACATTCAAATCATTCATCTCAAGATCGGTCGTATCTAGTCCCGTACCACGGATATTCAACATGTCCCCAAACTGGATCTCATTCATAAATACATTGGTACTCTTAACCCTTGAACTATAGGTTATTAACCCATCATTATCCACACCAATTTTCAAATGAGCATCAAAAAGTCTTACCATACGTTTGTAGCCTCTCCTCTCGGCCGTGCGCGTATCCAGAATATGAATCAAACCCGCATTAGCAAACAAATTTTCCACGGCGATTCCCGCAAAATCAGCAAACCTCACCGGTCGGCCTAAAAGCAAATTCCTATTGGCGATCCGCGCGTAGTGCTCGATTATCTCTTGTTGCTCGTCACACCACTTGACCTCTTGCGCGGTTAATTGAGGGTAAAGCTCGTAGAGATTGGGTGGATTAGCCATGGTGATTCGAGCACGAATCGGAAGAGGTAAACTATAGATCCGGGTAGAGAAAGTCTTTAGCTTCGATTTAAGACCAAATTTATGAAGAATAGTGGAGGAACGAGGTGATGGGAGGTGGGGGAAGTGGTGAATTTTCGGGTTTTGGTGGCTGGAAGGTAAGAGGCAAGAGAAATGGGGGTTTGGGGAAGAAAGCCGTCGGCTACGGCTTTATATATTTTTTTCCCCTACAGGCGCCTTGTGTCGACAGGGCTATCGACAGGGTGGGGGTAAGTCGACTGCCCTATCGACAGGCCTTTCAACTTGCCCCTTTATATATTTCTTTTTCCTCCTTTGCCCAGCTATCCTTCCATTACCATCCTTTCTCCTAACTGAGTTCTATTTCTCTCGAGAACTATCTCCATCGTATAGAAAACACTTTCCTAACTCGGAAACTAGTCGTAACCAAAACCATCGTGACTACCGATGGAAGAGAGAAAGGAAAAGAGGATTCAACCGATAAAACAAGGACAGTACTAATGGCCTTTGGGGAATAGCTTTTAAAAACAAAGTTTTTCTTGTAAAATGCTTCTTTGTAAACGGTTTTCAAGTAGTTTTCAGAAGGTCTTTAAAAACTTTTGCCCAACCTGGTAACCTTCTGCTCTGATACCAAATGTAACACCCCGCCTCCGCTAGGGTCACTCGCAAAGGAATGCACTAGCTTTAGAGGGGCATTATTGGTAAACATGCACAGAAATATCACAAGACAGAACATATAAAATAGCGGAAGTAAAATCAAACTTTCATAACATGAATAAATAAGGTCTAAAGCCTTTTACATCAGAGTACATCAAAACCTGTCTTGCAATAGTAAAGAAGCATAAAGACATTTTCGAAAATTATTCCCCAAGTAAAAAAGTAAAGTAGCCATAGCCAAGAAAAGTCCAAGCCATCCATGATGAACTTCAGGCAGAAGAAGTCCGAATTAAACAACAGTATTTCCTCCCTGTAACCTGGGGGGGGAACGGAAGACAAGAAGCGAAACAAAACGGGTCAGTCAAAAAGACTGAGTAAGCCCTATCTACTATCAGCATAAAAACTAGTAAAGTTAACTGACATGAGAAACTGAGATGAACATAAGCATGATGACAAGATAGATAAGCGAAAACAAAATAACAGGATGAACTACTAAACTCAGATAAACTAAGGTGTCATGATAAATTACGATGTCAAGATAAAACAAGGTATCCCATCGTCAGGTTCTTATCAAGTATAATATCCCCAAGATATCTATCACGTATAACGTCCCATGGTATCTATCCTGTATTTTAGCTCTGCACCTACCATACTAGTATCCCCACCGTATCATGCGTTAACCATGAATGACCCTTACTCAAAAGTCGTGTAATGGTTCATGTCAACCTAATATATCGCATTTATAGGTTACTCAACTCGTATGTTTCTGTCTATGTAAATGTTCAGTTCCTTGCCGTAGACCATACGGGCTTTCCCATGAGGTTCTATACTACTCCAAGGTAATTCCATGATCCTTAAGCTCGTTTGGACTGTTACCCTAGACCTAGCTAGGCTTTCCCAACATGAATCATCGTTTGTGCAACTAGGACTTATGCCACCTAGGACCGCTAGTGATTATGCTTACCTATTGCACGTTTTCGTATTTCGGTTTAGGTTCAACCACCCAGGCCCACTAGGAATTACGCTAACCGTCAACCGCGCCCTTTTTCCCACGCATTCATCGTGAATCGTTTTTCCATGACTGTATGCACATGTATCACATCGTGCCATCCGAGTCCTGTCATAGGGCAGATCAAGAAATACAGGACTCGGTCGGGAGCTTTCGATTTATCTGCCGATGCAGATGCTAAGGTCTGTTTTTTTCTATACGTGGCCATGGTCCCACGAGACCACTCCCTCAACTAGTGAAAGACAAGACAGGATAAACCCTGTATGAGAACACACTACTGGCCAACCCACAATCCTAGCCTTACCGCAACCATAATTAGATAGCAATTATGGCCTTTTGGGTGTTCTCTGCCTTTCCGTACATACACGTTTCACCAAAGATGGTAGGTAGCCTGACGAAATGCTATCTAGGGCACGACCGTGTATCGTCGACTATCCCCTATCCATCCCCGTCTTTAGGTCGCTCGTATAGCAACCAAGGCATACTCTTGGTTCTTCTAACGCAGACCTTAACCTCTCATGAGCCTAGTATGATCACCTGGCAGCTCACAGAGGGATACCAAGAATATCCTCATGTTCCCCGAAGCCGCTGCTTCATTACCCAGTTCACTGGAGCCTTTATCTAAATCAGATAACTTGCTCCTACTCGTGTGCTTAAACGATGACCTACCGTATCAGGTTACTCATCTATCTATGAACTGGTCTAAATTTTCTTGACTAAGAATTATTACTTAGTTATTCTTCAACTAAGGTTTACCACTTAGCCTCATTCCCGTTATCCTTGTTAATTACGGTTTATCCACCTAATTCTCCGAACTAGGGTTTATATAATGGATTAAGTGTCACTTAAGTTCATGACTTAACCCGTCTACAAATCATGTCAAAATTGGCTAAGTATCCAAGTCCAAGACTTAACCCTACAAACCATGCTCAAGTTGGTTAAGTATGTATTAACTTGACCCTACCAAATTACTGAGTCAAAATTGTCAAGTGTATTCAAACAATTCGTGACTTAGCCTTATCATGTTATCACGTTAGATTGGTTAAGTATTGGTTAACTTAACCTTATCAAATAACCGAGTTGGAGTGTTTAAGTATAGGTTACTTAATCACTTCAAAATTACCGAGTTAGATTGGTTAAGTGTTGGTTAACTTAACCACTTCAAAATCTCCGAATTGGATGGGTTAAGTCTAGGTTAACTTAACCACATCCCCTAACTGTATTATACGGTTAAGTGTAACTAGGAAAGCTTAATTAACCGTATCAAATTCACGTGTTGGTTTGGTTAAGTGTTGGTTAACTTAACCCCGTCCACTAGTCGTATCAAAATGGTTAAGTGTCATTAGGCAAATCAAGTTACTTAACCTACCCAACCTTGTCATGTTTTGTTAAGTATCGTTAGCCTAATCAAATTACTTAACCCATTTGTCCATGTCATATTTGGTTAAGAGTCATTAATCAAATTAACTTAACCCTATCATGTGGCATTAATTACTTAATGCACCTCAACCTCTCACATTAGGCTTTGTTGTGGTTACTAGTTAAGCCGGTCGGTTCCGGGTAGCTTTACACCACAACTTGGTCTAACCTCGGGTTCAAGCACAACATGACCAACTTCTCACATTGGGTCCTATTGTTTGCAACTACTAGTTAGGCCGGTCGGTTCCGGGTAGTTTTACGTTGCAAACTCAACCCAACCTCGAGTTGGTCACTTTCATGTTTAGTCTAGTGTCATGTTCATATTCAAGTTTTTGAGAATATGGGTAGACCTAACTCAATAGGTAAATTCCCAATTCCATAGTATGGGTAGACCTAACTTAATAGGTAAATTCCCAATTTCGTATTTTCAAACATACTCACATGTCAACTTCCATGTTATATTTCAAGTCATGTTTTCAAGTTGTATTCTCATGTCATTAGAAATTACTCATAACATAACCCAACGCTTTTGAACTCGCATATACGTTCGCAACGACGTAATGGATTAAAAGAAGAGACTTGGCAAAGGCATGACAAAAATGGATATTAAGCCACAAGTTAATCATGGTGGCAAATGAGGCACAAATGTGTTCATTAACTTGCATGTTACATTCTTAAGCCTCAAAAACATGCATAAACCCAAACTTGGCACAAAAGCGAATCATGGTGACAAAAGACATGGAGTGATGACTAGTAACTCGCATATATCATCATATAAGGGTTATGTCTTCATATGCAAGTTGACATAAAGGTTATGAGGGTTCTCATGTTGGATAATGCAACATTTCAACATAAAGGTTGTAGCTTTTAGCCCACAAGATCAAGATAATGACTTCATAAACTTGCATGACATGATAGCATGTATCATACTTAATGATCAAACCCAAACTTGCAACATGAACATTTAACTTCATAGTTAATATCTAAGAGTAGGGAAAGGGCTTACATTGCTATGAAGGCACAAATCGAAATGCAAAACAAAGATTGAGACGAAGCTCTTATGCAATCAAATAAACCCAATATGAAAGCTCCAAATCAATAAAAACCCTTGCTTTGAAATAGAAATGTTGCAACTTGACTTGAATGCAAGCTAATAACATCCATTCATCCTTGAAAACACTTGAATGAACATGAATCTCTCATAGGAATTTACTTAGGAATTTTTAGAGTGAGAGTGGAGGCCATGAGAGTAATAATTTTGCCATAGTTTAGTTGCATGAATGAATAATGAGGATTTAGGGGTAGGTTAGGGGCTTATTTATAGAGATTAGGAGTGATTAGGACCTTAGGATTAACCCTAGGACCAATCTGAACCTTTAAAACCCGTCTCAGGCCACCAGACTAGACCAAAACAGATGACCAGGTGCACCAGGCCGTAACACACAGAAGTGTGTTTTTGGGCCCAGTCGACCCCCAAGTCGACAGCCCTGTCGACTTGGGTCCTGGGGTGTCGACAGCCCTGTCGACTCCCCAGTCGCCATGGGCTTTGGCGGGAAAATTCTCGCCTACCCCGCCTGGACCAAACTTCTGAATTTTCGAGCTGTTTCATACTTGAAATTTCCTGAAAATCGATATGGGCCTTAACTGGGTCATACGGGCTCCGATTCTCGAAAACTCGGACTCTATTTCACGTATTTTTCCGAGACGAACGCAAAGGTAAATTCTGTTTAACTTAATTCTACAAGTGTAAACAGAATATCTTTTATTTTCATAGTTCATTAGTTTATACGCTTGCGTATCATCACATACGTACGTAAATTTCTTATTTTTAAAGCGTAAAAATACGGGGTGTCACAGCCGTCTGTGATTGATACATTATGATTGAACTGTTTCTGAAACTTATATACAGTAGTAAAAATATCAAACCCGTTTTTTTATCATATCAAGCATTTTTGACCATTATAAGGTAAAACTCTATCCTCCGATTTTCGTTGCATTGTGTGATGGGACTTGAGTCTTATAATGGTTTCATTTTTCTAAAAAGCATTGCGTTGTTTAACGGTTCACTTTATTTTATGCACCGGCAATCCATAGGAGTAAACCCGTTCCGTGTTAGCGGCGTGGTCCTTGGATTTGCCTTATTGCTATCAGTTATATTAGTTAAGAATTCTCACACCAGTCTCATGACTGACCCGTTATTTGTTTCCACCTCTGCAAACTCGGGTGCCCTCTTTTCTACACAGGCAGTCGAGTAGCTTTGTGCAGACATTTATCCCTTGAGCAGGATTTTGGATCGAAGCCTAAAGCTGTGTCCAGAGCATAGAAGTCTTCCGCTGTTTATTTTATTAATATTGTAATTTTTCTTCCGTTGTAATTTTATTCGATGTACTCTGATATTCTGTACACTGATGTAGCATTATTATGATGTTTATAAAGTCTGCTATTGTTGTATTCCCAAAGTTAACGTATTCGGGTTTTGAAAGGTCTTGGTCGATCTAATGATCGATCGCGTCGGGCGAAATCGAGATCGTTAAAGTTGGTATCAGAGCTCTGGTTAGCTCAAATCTTTGGGATACAACTCATTAGAACTGAACAAAAGACACATAAGAGAATGGATTAGTAATACTCATTAGAGATAGGATCAGCAGTATCCTAGAATTAGAAAACACATTAGAGATGGGGTTAGTAATACCCTAGAATGAGTTGAGAGTGCCCAGTTTATAATTAACGTATTTGTGATTATATAAAATCCGATCTTTGAAAATATGATTTTTGAATATATAAAGTTATATATTTTAAAAGTTAATCAACAAATAAAATTATTGAAATCAATAAAAGAATTAAAGATGAGATAGTTAATTAAACAACATTAGCTTCGTTCCTTTTCGAGGACGAAAAGCTTTTAAGTGAGGGAGACTGTAACAACCCTAAATTTTGGGGTAAATTTATTTTAACTAATTTTAATGAGTTTTTGATATTTTAAATAATTTATTTAAAATAATAATGATTAAAAATTTATTTAAATCGAAATTAGAATGAATAATTTAATTTTAATTGTAAAAGGAGTTAAAAATAGCGTGGTAGTTTGGAAAGTCAAACTTGAACTTTAACTGACCGTACAGGATGCAAAATTTAACGGATTTTAGTGAAACCTAAAATATTAGAATCTCTTTTAAAATATCCTTCTAACGAATCTGAAAAATTGAAATTTCATAGCAGGAATCAAAAGTTAGGCCCAGTTTAAATATCAGAATAGTCGCTGTAGGATTTATATATACTTTTTAATATTAAAAATAGCCATTTTTCAAACGACCTATGTTTTCGACGAAACCACTTTTGTTGTATTCAGAATGTCAAATTATTGCTAAGTTTAATTTTTCATAATTTTTAGAATTAATTTGTGACCGTGGCAAGAAGATTTCTGTTTGGTCAATTACGGTCAATTTTAATCGACTTGAAATTGACCATTTTTCAAATAGGCTCATAATTGAACGAAATTAATTTTCCAAGGTCTGCAGCATCAAAACATAGCTGAATATATTTTTCAGGATTTTTTTGGAGTTAATTTGTGGCCCCGGTGAATTTATTCTTACGGTTGGATAAAATATAAAAGTAAAAATATTTTAAAATGAAGAAAACTGAGTAAGACAGCCGTTTGGGACTGTGGGACATAGCTGGATGAGTCCGAAATAGGGGTTAATCTGTAGGAACGATAGTTGTTGGGCTGAAATCGGATAAGGTGGCTAAACGGGCTCTATTGGGTAATTAAATCATTAAAATATTGTGAATAATTGAAAATTTACAAACCAAAACCCTAGTTCATATGCCAGCCGCCACTGCACTGAACGAATGGCTATGACGTTCAATCCTTTCTTCACCTAGATCTTTCAATCCGCAATTAATTTAATCGAACTTGTAGGGCAAACATTGAAGAACTCAGCAAGCTCGACACAACCAACGGTCGAGATCGAATACGGTGACACTGATTTCTCGGAATTTGGGTCCAAACCTGCTTCGTTCGGTCTCAATTACCGGCGCTATCAGGGGGCCGAGTTGGCCACGTGGCCAGACGGGGAGTGGCAACGAGATGGGCGTCGGAATGGTGCGGGGTGATCGATCTCTGGCGGTCCCTAGGTCGGCGCACAAGGAGGGTTTCACATTGAGGATGGGTTCGGTTCAAATCCAGAAGGGGAACAATGTAGAAGATGGATTAAGGGGTAGTGTAATTAAAATTAATTATCAATTATTATATTTTTTACGTAATCAAATCTTTAAAAACCCATAGCTCGTTCAAAACAAAACAGAGTTTGACGATTTCGGATCCGTCGGAATCAGAAAAATGAGATCTTCGCGATGAAACTGACTAGACCTGATTCTGAGCAAGTTGAATTTTTGAATTTTTTTGGATTTGAAAAGCGCAGAACTCAATAACCAAGGTGAGATTTCTAATTTTTAAATAATTAGATAATTTAGTTATTTATCTCGATTGTTTGAATCATTGTATGTACACAAATATATTAGATCTGCGACGTGATAAGATTATTGATGTTGTTTTGTATGATTTGACATGTTTTGTTTTTGATCTGTGGTTGTGTATATGGATCTGTATAGATCCAATAATTATCATCATGTTGTATAAAAATTGGATTAAACTGAATTTTTAAACCAATTAAAAAAAATATCATCTTGCCTGAGAATCGGATGAGATTAGAAATTTTAAATCAATTCAAAATATCATATTTGTTGTGATTCTTTTATTGACATTATATTGTCAAAAAATTATCATTTGGGTACGGTTGTTGAATTAAAATAATTTGTTCCTTCAAAACATATTATTAGGTTATCATGTTTATTTTATGACATTAAATTATAGGTCCAAATCACATGTTTATTTATATTTTATGCGTAAATAAAAAGACACATGTGTTAATCATAGTTTTATTTACATTTTATTTGTAGTAAAAGAGCATATTTTGTAAAGACATTTTTATTTACATTGTATGTGTAAATAAAAAGACAAAATTGGAAAAGTCATTTCTATTCACGTTTTATGTGTAAGTAAAAAAGCAAATTGGATAAAGACATTTTCAATTACATTTTAATTGTAAATAAAAGGGCATATTTAGAATTTACATTTTTATTTGCATTTTAATTTTAATAAAAAGGGGATATTTGAAAATCACATTTTTGTTTACATTTTACATGTAAATAAAAATCCATTTCATAAGAATCACTTTTTAATGTCATGTTTATGCATATGAAATAGAAAAGTAGAAAAACAACACACTTATTTTATGAAACAGAGAAGTAGAAAAACAACACATTTATTTTATGAGATAGTAAGGTATGTAAAAAATATATTTATTTTGTTAAATAGAAAGATATGTCATAACAAAATGTTCATTTTGTTAAATAGAAAATTTTTAAAGAAAAAGAAAAATAACATTTCAGATATAAAATGTTAAGAAAGATTTAACATAAAGTATTCTTTTTTTTTGGTTAAAATAAAATGTTAAGAAAGACTTAACATAAAGTATTCTTTTTAAGTTAAAATAAAATGTTAATAAAGATTTAGCATAAAGTATTCTTTTTATGTTAATATGAATGGTTAAAAGTATTGTAACAACCCGTATTTTGAATAACATCTTATAACATAAATCGAGGCAGAATTAAATGATAAAATCTGAATCAAGTGAAACGGGCTGTGCCATTGCGTTCGCCTCGGAAAAATACGCGAAATAGATCCGAAATTTTGTAAATCGGAGTCCGTATGACCAAGAAAAAGCCCAACGAAGTTTTCAGAATTTCAATGCCCGAAACAGTTCAAATTTGGATTCAGATTCGAATTCAAACCAAAACAGATAGGCGGGATTTTTTCCGCCCAGGAAGGTTCGACACAGGGGTCGACACCAGTGTCGACCCCCCCCAATGGGTCGACACCTATGTCGACCCATGGGTCGACACCCATGTCGACCCAGGGGTCGACCCCTTCCCCCGGGTGGCCAAGTGGCCTGGTGCGCCTACTTTGAGTTTGGGTCAGGTCTGGTGGCTAATGACGGGATTTGATGGCTCGGATTGAATCTAGGGTTAATCCTATGGCTAATACTATCCTAATCTTCTATAAAAAGACCCCTTAGCCTAGCCTAAATCACCATTATTCAACCCTACAATTAAACTATGTCAAATTTGTTCCTCTCATGGCCTCCACCCTCATGCTAAAATTTCTAAGTTTATTTATATGAGAGATTTTGAGTTCATACAAGTGTCTTCAAGCTTGTATGAGTGTTCTTAGTTTGCATTCAAGTCAAGTTGCAACATTTCTATTACAAAGCAAGGGTTTTTATTGATTTGGCTCAAGGGTTTTTCATTTGGAGCTTTCATATTTGGGTTTTTGGGTGATTGCATAAGGGCTTCGTCTCAATCTTTATAATAAATATTCATTTGTGTCTTCATAGCATTGTAAGCCCTTTTCTACTTTCTTTTTGAACTATAAAGTTAAATGAATGATGCAAGTTTGGGTTGATCATTATGATATGCAAGTTTGGTTGATCATTATGTTATGCAAGTTGGTTCAATCATTATGTATGACACATGTTGCTATGCTATGCAAGTTTGGGTTGATCATTATACACATGTTATCATGTTATGCAAGTTAAACTTGAGTTTGTGAGCTTAAAGCTTTATATTAAAGGTTGCATTTTGGCAACATGGAAGTTATCATATCCCTTATGATAACTTGCATGTGAGGCTAAATGCGAACTCCTAGCAACTTCTACATGTCATTTATCACCATGTATCACTTATATGCTAAGTTTGGTTTTATGCATACTTTTGAAGCCTAATAATGCAATATGCAAGTATATGAACATATGTACATTTCATATGCCACCATGTTAAACTTGTGGCTTCAACACCTTTTTGTCATGATTATGCCAAGTTCCCTATTTTATCCTTTATGCGTTGTTGCGATTATGTAAACGATGGGATTACATTGGGGTTGGGTAACATTATGGCATAAATATGGTTTTTATAACATGACATGATATGTTAGCATGTAATTATGTTTTGGAAACATAATGGACATGACACTTAGAAAATATAAGTGTGGCCAACTCGAGGTTGGGTTGAGTTTGTAGCATAAATCTACCCGGACCCGCCCGGCTTAACTAGTGGCTACAAACAATAGGACCCAATGTGAGAAGTTGGTCATGTGGTGCTCGAACCCGAGGTTAGACCAAGTTGTGGTCTAAAGCTACCCGGACCCGCCCGGCTTAACTAGTAACCACAACAAAGTCTAATGTGAGAGGTTAAAGCACATTAAGTTAAGTTAATGCCTCCTGATTGGGGTTAAGTCATGGTCCACTTAATACTTAACCAATTTGGGCTTGATGGGTTAATCGGGGTTAAGTCATGAACCTTGGGTACGCTTAACCAATTTAATCCACGTTTGGACCGGGTTAACCACATTTAACCCATTAAGAAACCCTAGTTGCGTGGTCCTTTTCAGCAGTAGCCCTCTTGATAGTATCATGATACCCTAGGGACTAGGCTAGGGTGGGGCACGATTACTAGACTGACATGTAAGCGACCAAAACGACGGCTGAGTAGGTACGCCGGTGTGGGTCCAGGCGGACTATGGTCGTGCACATAGTCCGGAGTTGGAAAATCAGGCACGGGTACCAGTAGATCTAGACTGTGCATACTTGATTTGTGTCCGAGGTCGACACCCTAGGACTTGATACACCCTAGGCTGGACCTAGCGCAGTTTAACTACATTTCATGTTTGGGCCGTATGACACCGACACTTGACGAGTTAGGCTTATAGGGAGCCGATCAACTAGACCGTGTAGTTGGACCTTGATTTAGGTTACCTCATGATATTGGGCCAAGCTTGGGCCAAGGGATCAATTCTTGTTTTTACTTGACATGTTAGAATGCTAGTACACCCGTGGTGCAAAACTTAACCTTGATTATGCGATGACACCTTTATCTATCTTGTATGTTCATCTCAGCTTCTCATGCCAGTTAACTTTACTAGTTCATGGACTGATAGTAGTTAGGGCTTACCAGTCTTTTTGACTGACCTGTTTTCTTTCGCCTCTTTTCTTCCGTCTTCCCCCCACCCCTCAGGTCCTCAGGGTGGGAACATTGGAGCTTAGCTTGGATCTTTATAGCTTTCCTACTGGATTTGCTCATGTACGGTTTTGGACATTGAGCCAGCTATGGTTTATCACTTCACTTTGGGGATAGTACTTTATGTATTTCAGTTTTTCAGTTTATGCTTTTCTCTAGACTTTGTTTGTTGGAAAATAATGACCAAGTACTTTGTTGTAACTTGACTATGGTTTTGAAATGCTAGTTTGATCCGCTGCTTTATTTACTCTGTTTTACTTACTTGTTGTGTCTTGTGATATCTGCATGCATGTTTACCTTGTTTAACGCCCCTCCAAAGCCAGTGTCCTTGCTAGAGTGGCACTAGCGGAGGTGGGGTGTTACATTTGGTATCGGAGCATAAGGTTTACAAGATTTAAGCAAAAGTGTTTTTTTTTTAAAAAACTTACCTTTTGAAAAACTATTTTATAACCAATTAAGTATTTTCCAAGAAAAGTCTAGTTATTTTAAAAGGCTATTCCCTAAAAGCCATTAGCACTATCCTTCGTTTCTTCGTTCTGAATCTATCTTTTTCTTTTTCAGTATGGCCGATCTTAACCTTCCCGAGGGAGTGACCATTCCCGGATGGCTCCTGAGGTACTTAGAAGCTAGGGCCAACGATGTGGGCCCAGCAAATACCCCCAATATAACTGAGGTTCCTCCTCCTCCTCCTCCTCCTCCTCAGAATCCGCATGCAGATTTCTCTAAGATTTGCAAAGACTTTAAGGCGATGGGTGGTAAGAACATTATTGGGACGGAGACTTTTGTGGAGGCAGGAAATTGGTTGAAAGAAACTGAAGATCTCTTCGCCATCTTTGATGTGCAAGATCATAGAAAGGTTTTATTGGCAGCATGGTTATTAAAAGAAGAAGCTGCTTATTGGTGGGAGGTCACCAATGCTACGAGGCCTATAGAGACTTGGTCCGACTTTAGGACAAGATTTGGGCTTAAGTTTCTATCATCAGCTGAGGCGAATCTGCAATTGGAGAAATTTATATCTTTGAAGCAAGGAGACATGACAGTGAGGGAGTATGTGAATCAGTTTAACCAGCTTGCTCGATTTGGTTTGGACATGATTAAAACCCCCCAGAAGAAGGCTTTACGCTTTGCACGAGGGTTGAATGAGCCATTACAAGGTTTAGCCCTATCTCATATACCCATGGGGGCCACTTTTGAAGGCCTAGTGGACATGGCATTGCTTCAAGGAGACGATAAGATTGGCAAGAAAGAAGTCAAGCCTAATGAGACTCAAGTAAAGAAGACCGACTCCAAGTGGGGAGGAAATCAAAGCAATCAGAACAACAAGAACAACAAGAACAACAAGGGCAACAAGGCCAAGGCAAAGGACCCAAGAAAATGCAACTACTGTGGGATTGTTGGGCACATAGCTAAAGACTGTAGGAAGAAGAAGAGGAAGTTGGGCGAATGCATTCATTGTGGAGAGACCGGACATTTTAGCAAGGATTGTGTAACACCCCGAATTTCGGTTAATGCTAAAATTCACTAATTGCAGAATAAATAATCTCAAATGTGAGAATTGGGGGAAACGGGCTGCGTCATTGCGTTCGTATCGGAAAAATACGCAGAATAGAGTCCGAAATTTTGTAAATCGGAGTCCGTATGGCCCAGTTATGGCCCAATGAAGTTTACAGAAAATTCAAAGTTAAAAACAGATTTAAAAATTAAAAGTCAGATTTCGAAATTGGAGCCAGCAGGGGGCCAGGCGGGAAACTTCCCGCCCTACCCATGTCGACAGGGCTGTCGACAGGCCTGTCGACTGGGGAGTCGACTGCCCTGTCGACTTGCCTGTCGACACAGGGTGTCGAGCCAGTTGGCTTGGGTGCACCAGATCTGGTTTTCTGGCTAGGGCTGGGCTGTGTTCTAGAGACTTCCTAAATCTAACGGACCAAATCTAACCTAGGGTTAATCCTATGGTCTAAAACACACCCTAATCCTATAAATACACCCTAATGCAAGCCTAATCCATGCTAAAAATAGAAATGATGGCCTCATGCCGCCAAAATCAAACTTAAGAGGAGCCTCCACTAGTTTATGAAGGAAGTTGCAAGCTAATCAACCTCTAATCATCATCTTCTTCATATTTAGCAACTAGTTCTACTTCATAAGTTTGCTAATCTTGGTTTTGGTGAGTTCCTATGCCTTTAGCAAGTAATTGCTAAACTAATTAGGATAGGATATTAGGAGGCTATGGATGTAAATGTGGATTATGCAAGTTGTGGTTGTTATATGTTATAAGTTCATATGTAAACTTGCCTCTTTTTATGATATGATGTGTCATGTAAGTTCATATGCAAGTTTTATGCAAGTTTATATGCAAGATCATATGCAAGTTAGTCTCTTTTTATGATATGCATAGCATATGCGAGTTTGCCTTTGTGATATGACATGATATATGCAAGATTCATGTGCAAGATAGTCTCTTTTTATGATATGCATAACATGTGCAAGTTTGCCTTTGTAATATGACATGATATGCAAGTTTATATGCAAGATTCATGTGCAAGTTAGCCTCTTTCTATGATGTGCATAACATATGCAAGTTTGCCTTTGTGATATGACATGGTATGCAAGTTCATATGCAAGTTTTATGCAAGTTTATATGCAAGTTCATATGCAAGTTTTATGCAAGTTTATATGCATGTTCATATGCAAGTTTGTCTCTTTTTATGATGTGCATAACATATGCAAAGTTGTCCCTATGTATGACGTGTTATGTAAACGAATTACGTGGGAAACGAGGGGGTTAATATGCATGATTATAAAAAAGTGTAAAGTTGTTATGATTAAGCATAACATAAAATTAATGGACATAATTGGGAATTTACCTATTAAGTTAGGTCTACCCACATTATGGAGTTGGGAATTTACCTATTAAGTTAGGTCTACCCATACTATGGAATTGGGAATTTACCTATTGAGTTAGGTCTACCCGTATTCTTAAAAATGTGTAATTAATTAGGGATAATTAATTATGGGGGTGATTAATTAGGTGTAATTAATCAACTAAGACACGAGGTTGGATCCTTTTGTAGCGGAAGTCTGCCCGGAACCGACCGGCCATCCAACGGCTACAAATGATTGGCCCAATGTGAGAGGTCTTAGTCATAAATTAAATACGTGATTAAAGTAAAGACACGAGGTTAGACCCTTTTATGACAGAAGTCTGCCCGGAACCAACCGGCATATCCAGCGGTCATAAAAAGATGGTCTAATGTGAGAGGTCTTTATGAGGTCATGATCTTAATTAATTAATTAAGAAACACTTAACCATATTAGCATGTAGAGGGACATGAGGGGTTAAGTGGGTGCCTTGGGCGGCATATGGAAATCTAGTGGGTTGCCTTGGGTGGTAATAGAAAATACGATTAGAATACTTAACCAAGTGGAAACATGTAGTTAAACATGATTAAAGGGTTAAGTGGGATGCACTAGAAAAAGGAACAAGCTTAGGTGGGTAGCTTGTGGGGGCCCATTTCAACCAGTAACCCATATGTATCTTATTGGGCTCGACCCATGTCGAGGACGGGACACGCGTACTGGGCTTGACTATAAGAGGCCAAAACGGGTTAGCGGTGGCAACGCAAGTCCAACGGGTTTCATATGCGTGTGTGGACCCGGGCTGGTAGGTAAGACGTTGTTGCATCGTGTAGGTATAAGCCGTGCACCGTTGATTGTATCGGGTTGCCACTTTGGGGAGTGATACACCCCACTGTGGGGCCAGCACGGGTATCTACGGTAGGGAGCCGATCGCTTGGGAGTAGTGGGTACACCTAGTGGAGATAGGGGCAGACGGCACCTATGTAGTGAGCTAGGGGTACACGAAACTACTGGGTAAATTTTCTAAGTCCTTGGGAGGGATCAACCTTTAAGTAGGAATGACTGGTGTGGTGCAGTGTAGTAATTATCCTTGGGTGGGTAAATGCGTCTTTTTCGTTGTCTTAGTTCACTCTAAGTCTGATTGGCTACTGAGTGTAGTCATTTATCCCCAGTCATACCGTACCAAGTTATATCTTATCCTTATTACTTTAATGATTACATTGTTAAAGTTATAGGACTCGCTCAGACTTATGTCTGACCCCGTTGTTTTTATCTTTTTCCCAACCCTTAGGTTCTCAGAGTGGTCCCAGTACGAGTGGGCTTTGATCAGGCTGCTTTATTCTCTTTTGGAGCTTGGACCGTAGGAGTAAAGCTCAGCTTATCCTTTTCTTTTATGGCTATCAGTTCATGTATTGGGATTATGTATTTTTATTTATCAGGATGGATATTTTGTACTTGACTCTTATTATGGTTTTGTGATGTAACCAAACATGTTTTGCTTTCCGCTGAAATGAAATGATGTTTTAAATTTTCAAGTATTACTTATATCTGTCTTGTTGTAATTTTTCTGTTCTATATTCACTTAAAATACTCCACCAATGTTATGGCATTCCCTTAGTGAGTGACCGTAGCGGGCGTGGGGTGTTACACGTGGTATCAGAGCAAAGGTTACCTGAACAGATAAAATTTTTGGAAAACTAATTTTCTAAAAACATTTTTGGAAGAGATATTTTCAAAAACATGTCTTTAAAGAGAAAAGTTTTTGAAAGAAAGCGTAATCCCCAATAGCCATATCTTTATCCTTCGAATTCTCCGTTTTGAATCTTTCCTTTTTCGTTTCAGCATGGCTGAGGATCTTAACTTTCCGGAGGGTGTGACGATACCAGTATGGTATAGGAGATTGATGGAGGCTAGAACCACCACTGTGGGTCCAGCAAATGTTCCTCCACCAACCGTAGCACCCGATCTTCCTCCTCCCCCTCCTCCTCGCACAGATACTTTTGCTAAGACTTGTAAGGAATTCAAAGCTATGGGAGGAAAACCTTTTCAAGGATCTGAAACTTTTGTGGAGGCTAGAGATTGGCTTAAGGAGGTGGAAGAGTTGATAGATATCTTTGAGATGGAAGAAGGAAAGAAAGTCAAGTTAGCTGCTTGGTTAATGAAGGGAGAGGCCTCATTCTGGTGGGAGGTCACTAATGGAGAACACCCCGTTGACTCTTGGGCGGATTTTAGGGAAAGATTTGTGGCAAAGTTTCTCTCAAGGGCGGAGGAAAACTTGTATATGGAAAGATTCTTGACTCTAAAGCAAGGAAATCTCTCAGTGAAGGAATATGTCAACAAGTTTAATCAATTGGCAAGGTTTGGCCTAGACATGGTGAATACACCGGAGAAGAAGGCTTTGAGGTTCGTGAAAGGCTTGAATGAACCGATGCATGGGTTGGCTATGACTCATATCCCTATGGGGGCCACCTTTGAGAAGCTAGTTGACATGGCACTCATGCATGAAGAAGAGAAGGGTCCCAATGCTAATAAGGCACCCGAGAAGAAGGGAGATCAAAAGAGACCTCAACAACAACAACAAAACAAAGGTGGGAAAGGCAACGGTGGCAAGGGGAAGAAGAAGTGCTTCAATTGTGGGATACCAGGTCACATAAGCAAAGATTGTAGAAAGAAGAAGAAGACTGGTTGCTTTCACTGTGGCGAAGCAGGGCATCTAGTGAAGGATTGCCCTAAGAAGGGGCAAAGGACGGGATCTACCTCAGGAGGACAGGTGCAAGCTCTTATGGCACCGGGTCAGGCTAGGGGGCAAGTACAGGCTCTCGCGGTTCCACCGATTCAGGAAAGAGGTAGAACTATTTCCGTTGAAAGTCTGGTTTTTCTATTTGATCATCCTGTCCGTACATTGTCTGATTCGGGCGCATCGCATTCGTTTATCTCATCATCATTAGTTGAGTCACTGCACTTAGACACCAGTCTGGTAGATGATCCCTTGGTTGTTTCAAACCCAATTGGGGGCTCCACTTATTTGTCCATGATACGTTTGGGTTTGAAGATTTCTATACTTAGCATTGAGTTTAGATGTGATGCTTTTGTTTTGGGCTTCACGGGCTATGGGTTGATTTTGGGCATGGACTGGTTATCCAGTAATGGTGCCGTTCTTGATTGCGAAAGGAGAGTTGTTAGGCTCATGACCCGCTTGGGTAACACTCTCGAGATCTCTTGTAATCCCATGGATTCTGTTATGCTAAGTTATCTTGAATCGCTTGACGCTTCGGTCGAGAGTTTGCAATCTGTTAGAGTGGTCCGGGAATACTCGGATGTGTTTGAGGAGGTGAAGGGCTTACCTCCGAAGCGGGAGATTGACTTCCGAATATATCTGGTGGATAATGCTAAACCTGTATCTTTACCAGTGCGCCACATGGCTCCTCGTGAGAGGAGGGAACTCCATAAGCAAGTAGGGGAGTTGCTTGAGAAGGGGTTCATAAGATAAAGTATATCGGAGTGGGGTGCTCCAGTAGTATTTGCTACGAAGGCGGATGGGTCCCTTAGACTTTGTGTGGACTATAGAGAACTCAACAAGCTCACAAAGAAGAATAGACACCCATTGCCGAGGATAGATGATCTTTTCGATCAATTGGTTGGCGCTTCAGTATTTTCTCAATTGGACTTAGCCACGGGGTTTCATCAGTTGAGGGTGGCTGAGGATAGCATAGACAAGACTGCCTTTAGAACTCCGGATGGTTTCTATGAGTGGCTGGTGATGCCATTTGGGTTGACGAACGCCCCTGCATACTTTGTTGATTTGATGAGTAGGGTGTTCAGGGAGTTCCTTAATAAGTTCGTGGTGGTCTTTGTGGATGATATCTTAGTATTTTCTAAGAGTGAAGAAGAGCATGCCCTACATCTTGGGGAGGTATTGAAGACTCTTCGAGCACATAGCCTTAAGGCTAAATTCTCTAAATGTCACTTCTGGAGGAAGGAGGTGCGGTTCTTGGGGCACGTGGTCTCCAAGGAAGGGATAGCTGTGGATCCCGCGAAGGTAGTATCAATTCAGGATTGGAAGGTTCCGAAGAATGCTACCGAAGTAAGAAGTTTCTTGGGGTTGGCGGGTTATTATAGGAAGTTTATCAAAGACTTCGCGAAGATATCAACCCCATTAACCCGCTTAACGAAGAAGAATCTTGTTTTCGCATGGGACGTAGATTGTGATGATGCGTTCCGACGGTTAAAGAGAGCTTTAACCACTGCTCCAGTTTTAGTGTTGCCAGATGGGAGCAAGCCATTTGTTGTCTATACCGATGCTTGTGGGACAGGACTTGGCGTAGTCTTAATGCAAGAGGGAAGGGTAATAGCCTATGGTGGAAGTCAGTTGAGAGTGCACGAGAAAAATTACCCTACCCATGATTTAGAGTTAGCCGCTATTGTTTTTGCGCTTAAGATTTGGCGCCATTATCTTCTTGGTGAGAGATTCGAATTGTTCACTGACCACAAATCATTGAAGTACTTGTTTTCTCAGAAGGATTTGAATTTGAGACAGCAAAGGTGGATGGAGTTCTTAGCATCCTATGATTTCGAGATAGCGTATACCCCTAGCAAGGGTAACGTGGTGGCGGACGCCTTGAGCAGAAAGAGGTTGTCATTGAGTCCATTGCTCGTGGAACAACGAAGTTTGGAATTTATCTCGATCTTTGATTTCAGACCTTCCATTGATTATGTACCCGGTTTGCTAGCATCCTTGGAGATCAGACCTACTCTTTTGGGGCGGATTGGAGAAGCACAGAGGGACGACCCATAGTTGGTTGAGTTGGTGGAGAAGCTCATAAGGGGGGAGTCGTCCAGCCATTTGAGTAGGTACACCCTAGACAATAGGGGGTGCTTGCGTAGAGACGGTAGACTTTGTGTACCGCAAGACGAGGGTTTGAGGAAGGTTATTCTTGATGATGCACACCGTTCTAGGATGACCATTCATCCCGGTGGGGACAAGATGTACCAAGACATGAAGAGGGTTTTCTTCTGGGCCGGTATGAAGAAAGATGTGGCCGAGTATGTCGCTCGATGCTTGGTGTGCCAACAAGTAAAGGCGGAGCAAAAGAAACCTGGTGGGTTGCTTCACCCATTGGAAGTTCCGCAATGGAAGTGGGATAGCGTCTCGATGGATTTTATTGACGGGTTACCCAGATCCAGAAAGGGTAATACGGGAATTTGGGTTGTAGTAGACAGACTTACTAAAAGCGCCCATTTCATACCTGTAAAGCGCAAGAGGACGGCTCCATGGCTAGCTTCAGTATATCTTCGAGAGATAGTTCGATTGCATGGGGTACCCTCTAGTATAGTGAGCGATCGAGATCCTATCTTCACTAGCGAGTTTTGGAAAAGTTTGCAAGAAGCAGTAGGGACTCAATTGTGTCTGAGTACCGCATATCATCCTCAGACGGACGGCAAGACTGAGAGGGTGAATCGTGTCCTAGAAGACCTTTTGAGGCTTTGTATCTTAGATTTTGGAGGTACATGGGAAGAGCATCTTCCATTGGTGGAGTTCGCATATAATAATAGCTTTCAGTCCAGTATTGGTATGGCTCCTTTCGAAGCTCTTTATGGAAGGCCTTGTCGATCACCTGCATGTTGGTGGGAATCTACGGATGAGATTTTGCTTGGGCCTGATATGGTCAGGGAGACTTCTGAGAAGATTGACTTGATTCGAAGAAGGATGAAAGCAGCGCAGGATAGGCAAAAATCTTATGCGGACAAGAGAAGGACGGATCTTGAGTTTGAAGTTGGGGACATGGTCTTTGTCAAAGTGTCTCCGTTACGAAATGTGGTTCGCTTTGGATCTGTTGGGAAGTTAGCACCAAGGTTCGTAGGGCCATTTCCCATTAAGGAAAGAATTGGACGGATGGCATATAGAGTGGAGTTGCCCGACAGACTTAGTGGTGTACATGATGTATTCCATGTGTCCCATTTGAGGAAGTGCTTACATGAGACCGCAGAGGTGGTAGAGCCGAGCTTGCTTAAAGAAGTGGAAGTAGAGCGTGATGCGACTATCCGACGAGCTCCTACCCGCATCCTTGGGTGAGAAACTAGGAAATTGAGGAATCGAGAGGTTCAACTAGTCAAAGTACAATGGGGAGAAGACGAGGGCAACGCTACTTGGGAGACGGAAGCGAAGATGCGTTCATTGTACCCATTCCTTTTTGAGGGTATGTCTTTTAACTTCTCCTTTATCGTTTGACTAGTACTTATCTTATCTTTAGTATGTCCTCTCATTAAGTACCTTTGACCTTTAGATAGGGTAAACCTATGGTTGAAACATGTGTTTGAGACATGTTATGTTTGATGGATGCATGTGGATGCAAGTGGTTGCCAGTGGTTGCTCGTGGATGCATATATACACACTATAGGCACTAGATCGGCTCAATCACTTCATATTGCATATTGCATAAAATTGTGTGTAGGAAGCTATATTTATGGATGTATAATGATTGTGTTATCATATGGATGATGCATTTTGGTGAATGATTGTGCACTCATGTAGATATTGTATGTGTCGATAGGGTTCTCTCGCATACATAATGGATGCATGGCACTATCATGGTTTGCATATGTTCATACGTTAGATAGGGAACATATACACACACTTTTTGCATATGCTCATACATCATTAGAAATTGTTTTAAGGACAATGGATGCCCGTGTTTGATGGATTGAGTAGATGGTTGTTTGGATGGTAGGATATCCATTCTCCTTAGCTTAGAGATTTCGGGGACGAAATCTTTTAAGGAGGGGAGAATTTAACACCCCGAATTTCGGTTAATGCTAAAATTCACTAATTGTAGAATAAATAATCTCAAATGTGAGAATTGGGGGAAACGGGCTGCGTCATTGCGTTCGTCTCGGAAAAATACGCAGAATAGAGTCCGAAATTTTGTAAATCGGAGTCCGTATGGCCCAGTTATGGCCCAATGAAGTTTACAGAAAATTCAAAGTTAAAAACAGATTTAAAAATTAAAAGTCAGATTTCGAAATTGGAGCCAGCAGGGGGCCAGGCGGGAAACTTCCCGCCCTACCCATGTCGACAGGGCTGTCGACAGGCCTGTCGACTGGGGAGTCGACTGCCCTGTCGACTTGCCTGTCGACACAGGGTGTCGAGCCAGTTGGCTTGGGTGCACCAGATCTGGTTTTCTGGCTAGGGCTGGGCTGTGTTCTAGAGACTTTCTAAATCTAACGGACCTAATCTAACCTAGGGTTAATCCTATGGTCTAAAACACACCCTAATCCTATAAATACACCCTAATGCAAGCCTAATCCATACTAAAAATAGAAATGATGGCCTCATGCCGCCAAAATCAAACTTAAGAGGAGCCTCCACTAGTTTATGAAGGAAGTTGCAAGCTAATCAACCTCTAATCATCATCTTCTTCATATTTAGCAACTAGTTCTACTTCATAAGTTTGCTAATCTTGGTTTTGGTGAGTTCCTATGCCTTTAGCAAGTAATTGCTAAACTAATTAGGATAGGATATTAGGAGGCTATGGATGTAAATGTGGATTATGCAAGTTGTGGTTGTTATATGTTATAAGTTCATATGTAAACTTGCCTCTTTTTATGATATGATGTGTCATGTAAGTTCATATGCAAGTTTTATGCAAGTTTATATGCAAGATCATATGCAAGTTAGTCTCTTTTTATGATATGCATAGCATATGCGAGTTTGCCTTTGTGATATGACATGATATATGCAAGATTCATGTGCAAGATAGTCTCTTTTTATGATATGCATAACATGTGCAAGTTTGCCTTTGTAATATGACATGATATGCAAGTTTATATGCAAGATTCATGTGCAAGTTAGCCTCTTTCTATGATGTGCATAACATATGCAAGTTTGACTTTGTGATATGACAGGGTATGCAAGTTCATATGCAAGTTTTATGCAAGTTTATACGCAAGTTCATATGCAAGTTTTATGCAAGTTTATATTCAAGTTCATATGCAAGTTTGTCTCTTTTTATGATGTGCATAACATATGCAAAGTTTTCCCTATGTATGACGTGTTATGTAAACGAATTACGTGGGAAACGAGGGGGTTAATATGCATGATTATAAAAAAGTGTAAAGTTGTTATGATTAAGCATAACATAAAATGAATGGACATAATTGGGAATTTACCTATTAAGTTAGGTCTACCCACATTATGGAGTTGGGAATTTACCTATTAAGTTAGGTCTACCCATACTATGGAATTGGGAATTTACCTATTGAGTTAGGTCTACCCATATTCTTAAAAATGTGTAATTAATTAGGGATAATTAATTATGAGGGTGATTAATTAGGTGTAATTAATCAACTAAGACACGAGGTTGGACCCTTTTGTAGCGGAAGTCTGCCCGGAACCGACCGGCCATCCAGCGGCTACAAATGATTGGCCCAATGTGAGAGGTCTTAGTCATAAATTAAATACATGATTAAAGTAAAGACACGAGGTTAGACCCTTTAATGACAGAAGTCTTCCCGGAACCAACCGGCATATCCAGCGGTCATAAAAAGATGGTCTAATGTGAGAGGTCTTTATGAGGTCATGATCTTAATTAATTAATTAAGAAACACTTAACCATATTAGCATGTAGAGGGACATGAGGGGTTAAGTGGGTGCCTTGGGCGGCATATGGAAATCTAGTGGGTTGCCTTGGGTGGCAATAGAAAATACGATTAGAATACTTAACCAAGTGGAAACATGTAGTTAAACATGATTAAAGGGTTAAGTGGGATGCACTAGAAAAAGGAACAAGCTTAGGTGGGTAGCTTGTGGGGGCCCATTTCAACCAGTAACCCATATGTATCTTATTGGGCTCGACCCATGTCGAGGACGGGACACGCGTACTGGGCTTGACTATAAGAGGCCAAAACGGGTTAGCGGTGGCAACGCAAGTCCAACGGGTTTCATATGCGTGTGTGGACCCGGGCTGGTAGGTAAGACGTTGTTGCATCGTGTAGGTATAAGCCGTGCACCGTTGATTGTATCGGGTTGCCACTTTGGGGAGTGATACACCCCACTGTGGGGCCAGCACGGGTATCTACGGTAGGGAGCCGATCGCTTGGGAGTAGTGGGTACACCTAGTGGAGATAGGGGCAGACGGCACCTATGTAGTGAGCTAGGGGTACACGAAACTACTGGGTAAATTTTCTAAGTCCTTGGGAGGGATCAACCTTTAAGTAGGAATGACTGGTGTGGTGCAGTGTAGTAATTATCCTTGGGTGGGTAAATGCGTCTTTTTCGTTGTCTTAGTTCACTCTAAGTCTGATTGGCTACTGAGTGTAGTCATTTATCCCCAGTCACACCGTACCAAGTTATATCTTATCCTTATTACTTTAATGATTACATTGTTAAAGTTATAGGACTCGCTCAGACTTATGTCTGACCCCGTTGTTTTTATCTTTTTCCCAACCCTCAGGTTCTCAGAGTGGTCCCAGTACGAGTGGGCTTTGATCAGGCTGCTTTATTCTCTTTTGGAGCTTGGACCGTAGGAGTAAAGCTCAGCTTATCCTTTTCTTTTATGGCTATCAGTTCATGTATTGGGATTATGTATTTTTATTTATCAGGATGGATATTTTGTACTTGACTCTTATTATGGTTTTGTGATGTAACCAAACATGTTTTTGTTTCCGCTGAAATGAAATGATGTTTTAAATTTTCAAGTATTACTTATATCTGTCTTGTTGTAATTTTTCTGTTCTATATTCACTTAAAATACTCCACCAATGTTATGGCATTCCCTTAGTGAGTGACCGTAGCGGGCGAGGGGTGTTACAGATTGCCCCAAGAAGCAAGGGCAGAATCAGCGCGCAGGACCTTCTGGAGGGCAAGTACACGCTCTCAACGCTGCTCCAGTTCAGGACCGAGGTAGTATTTCTGTAGAGAGTCTTGTTTATATTTCTGACTATCCTGTTCGCACCTTCTTTGATTCTGGCGCATCGCATAGTTTTATTTCTTCTGACATTGTTGAAAGTTTGCACCTAAGTACTAGTCTAGTTGAGGATCCCGTTTGTGTTTCAAATCCGATTGGGGGTTCCGCCCATCTATCTATGATTTGTGTGGATTTGAAGATTTCTATCTTTACCGTAGAATTCACGTGTAATGCTTATGTTCTCGGGTTCACGGGATACGGGTTGATTTTGGGCATGGATTGGTTATCCACTTATGGAGCCATCCTCGATTGTGAGCATAGGGTGGTGAGGCTCATGACTCGCCTCGGTAATACGCTAGAAATTTTTTGTAACCCTAGAGGTCCCATCATGTTATGTTATCTTGAATCTCTTGACTCGTCCATCGATGATCTGCAATCTGTAAGGGTGGTCCGAGACTATCCCGATGTCTTTGAAGAAGTTAAGGGGTTACCCCCTAAACGAGAGATAGATTTCCGCATTTATCTAGTCGATAATGCCAAGCCAGTATCATTGCCCGTTAGGCACATGGCCCCACGAGAAAGAAGAGAGATCAGTAAGCAAATCAAGGAGCTGCTTGAGAAGAATTTTATTAGACGAAGCATTTCTGAATGGGGTGCTCCGGTGGTATTCGCTACTAAGGCAGATGGTTCGCTTCGTCTGTGTGTTGATTATCGAGAGTTGAACAAGCTGACAAAGAAGAATAGGCACCCTTTACCGAGGATTGATGATCTCTTTGACCAGCTAGTTGGTGCTTCCGTTTTCTCTCAGCTCGATCTAGCCACCGGATTCCATCAGCTTAGAGTAGCTGAGGATAGCATTGATAAAACTGCGTTTAGGACTCCAGATGGATTCTTTGAATGGCTTGTCATGCCATTCGGATTGACTAATGCACCCGCCTACTTTGTAGACTTGATGAGTAGGGTGTTCAGGGAGTTCCTTAACAAGTTTGTTGTTGTCTTCATGGATGATATTCTGATCTTCTCAAAGGATGAGTAAAAGCATGCTAGGCATCTCAAGGAAGTGATGGATACGCTTAGAGCGCATCAGTTGAAAGCCAAGTTCTCCAAATGTCATTTCTAGAGAAGGGAAGTTCGGTTTCTTGGACATATAGTTTCTAAGCAAGGCATAGCGGTGGATCCCGTGAAAGTGGTTGTGGTTCAAGATTGGAAGACTCCTAGGAATGCAACCGAAGTAAGGAGCTTTCTCGGTCCGGCGGGCTACTATAAGAAGTTCATCAGGGACTTCGCTAAGATTTCGGCCCATCTTACTAAGTTGACGAAGAAGAACTTAGTCTTTGCATGGGACTTGGAGTGTGAGCTTGCTTTTCAAAAGCTCAAAAGAGCCCTTACCTCAGCTCCAGTTTTGGCATTACCCGATAGCGGTAAGATGTTTACCGTGTACACAGATGCATGTGGCACGGGGTTAGGTGTTGTTCTGATGCAAGAGGGAAGAGTGATATGTTATGTGGGTAGGCAACTTAAAGTTCATGAGAAGAACTATCCCACTCATGATTTGGAGTTAGCGGCGATCATCTTTGCACTCAAATCCTGGCGCCACTATCTTCTAGGCGAAAGGTTTGAGTTGTATACTGATCACAAGTCACTCAAGTACCTCTTCTCGCAAAAAGATCTGAATCTAAGGCAGCAAAGGTGGATGGAATTCTTGGCATCGTATGACTTCGAGATAGCTTATACCCCTGGCAAGGGTAATGTTGTGGCAGATGCACTAAGCAGAAGGAGGTTGACTTTGAGCCCCTTGTTCATTGAGATGAAGAACTTAGAATTCTTGGCAACCTTTGATTTCACGACGGCTGGTGAGTCAATGACGGGTTCATTAGCATCCCTTGAGCTTAGACCCACACTTCTTGATCAAATTGGGGCTTCGCAGAAGGAAGATCCACAGATAGTCGAGGTCATGGATAAGTTGATTCATGGTGAGACGTCTAGTCACCTTGCTAGATATACTATTGATGACAAGGGTTGGCTAAGGCGTGATGGAAGGCTATGCGTTCCACAAGTAGGAGACTTGGTGCATAAAGTTCTCGAAGAAGCACATCACTCGAAGATGACCATACACCCTAGTGGAGATAAGATGTATAGAGATATGAAGCGCATTTTCTTTTGGGCCGGAATGAAGAAGGATGTGGCAGAGTATGTTTCAAGATGCATGGTGTGCCAACAAGTGAAAGCCGAGTCGAAGAAACCAGGTGGGCTATTACATCCATTGGAGGTCCCGCAATGGAAGTGGGAGAGTATTTCTATGGATTTTGTGGATGGATTGCCTAGGTCAAGAAAAGGGAACACGAGCATATGGGTCATAGTTGACAGACTTACGAAGAGTGCTCATTTCATTCCTGTAAAGAGCAAGAGGACCGCATCATGGCTAGCATCTATTATCTCCGAGAGATAGTGCGGTTGCATGGAGTTCCTTCTAGCATAGTTAGCGATCATGACCCAATTTTCACTAGCCAGTTCTGGAATAGTTTGCAACAAGCGATGGGTACGCGATTGAATCTGAGTACAGCCTATCACCCCTAGACGGATGGCCAAACCGAAAGGGTGAATGTGCTAGAAGATCTCTTGAGGCTTTGTGTTCTCGACTTTGGTGGTACTTGGGAAGACCACCTTCCTCTTGTAGAGTTTGCTTATAATAATAGCTATCAAGCCAGCATAGGGATGGAACCATTTGAAGCTTTGTATGGGAGGCCGTGTAGGTCACCATCTTGTTGGTGGGAGACAACATATAGGCTTATACTTGGGCCCGATATGATACGGGACACATCCAAGAAAGTTGAATTGGTGAGAAGACGGATGAAAGTGGCCCAAGATAGACAAAAATCCTATGCTGACAGGCGAAGGGCAGATTTGGAATTCGAAGTGGGAGACATGGTTTTCGTGAAGGTTTCTCCTTTGCGTAATGTGGTACGTTTTGGAGAAGTTGGGAAGCTGGCACCAAGGTTCGTAGGACCCTTCCCTATCATAGAGAGAATTGGAAAGATGGCATATAAGGTGGAATTGTCCGAGAAGCTAGCTGGAGTGCATAATGTCTTTCATGTCTCGCATCTCCGGAAGTGCCTACATGAGTCCGCTGAGGTGGTTGAACCAAGCATTCTTGAAGACATTGAGGTAGAGAAAGAGGCAACCTTGAGAAGAGCTCCGATTCGTATCTTGGGAACAGAGATCAAGAAGTTAAGGAATCGAGAAGTCAAGTTGGTGAAAGTTCAGTGGAGTGAAGCCGATGAAGATGCAACTTGGGAAACCGAGGAGAAGATGTGTGGGCTTTATCCATTCCTTTTTGAGGGTACATTCTCAATTTCCTTTCCTAAGTAGCATATCTTTCTTTTTGCTATCCGTATTTATACTGTTTATCTTGTTATCTCGTTAACCTTGTCACGAGGACCTTAGGTAGAAACCCTTTGGATGAAACATGTATTTGAAACATGTTATGCATGATGTTTGCAAGTGGTTGCAAGTGTTTGCAAGTGGATACTCGTGGATGCATGATACACATTAGGCACTAAGATCGGCTCACACACTTTCATGTTGCATATGCATGAGTGCTTATACTTATTCATGGATGAAACTTGTTGTGCTATCACATGGATGTTGCATATGGATGAATGTTATGTGCAATCATATAGATATTATGAATTATGTTATGAAATTGCATACATATGGATTCATTTCACTAACGTACATATGCATTAAGGAGGTTTACTGTATCAGTAACCGCCTGATTTTCGCATTAGATAAGTACATATACACACACTTTTGCATATGTTCATACAGCATTTAGAATCCTTTAAGGACAATGACTGCACGTGGATGATGTTTTAATTAGATGGATGATGGATGGTAGGATACGTTCTTCCTAACTTGGAGATTTCGGGGACGAAATCCTTTAAGGGGGGGAGAATGTAACAACCCGTATTTTGAATAACATGTTATAACATAAATCGAGGCAGAATTAAATGATAAAATCTAAATCAAGGGAAACGGGCTGTGCCATTGCGTTCGTCTCGGAAAAATACGTGAAATAGGGACCGAAATTTTGTAAATCGGAGTCCGTATGACCCAGAAAAAGCCTGACGAAGTTTTCAGAATTTCAAGGCCCGAAAATAGTTCAAGTTCGGATTCAGATTCGAATTCAAACCAAAACAGATAGGCGGGATTTTTCCCGCCCAGGAAGGGTCGACACAGGGGTCGACACCAGTGTCGACCCTCCCCCCCCAAATGGGTCGACAGCCATGTCGACCCATGGGTCGACACCCATGTCGACCCAGGGGTCGACCCCTTCCCCCGAGTGGCCAAGTGGCCTGGTGCACCTACTTTGAGTTTGGGTCAGGTCTGGTGGCTAATGACGGGATTTGATGGCTCGGATTGAATCTAGGGTTAATCCTATGGCTAATACTATCCTAATCTTCTATAAAAAGACCCCTAAGCCTAGCCTAAATCACCATTATTCAACCCTACAACTAAACTATGTCAAATTTCTTCCTCTCATGGCCTCCACACTCATGCTAAAATTTCTAAGTTTATTTATATGAGAGATTTTGAGTTCATACAAGTGTCTTCAAGCTTGTATGAGTGTTCTTAGTTTGCATTCAAGTCAAGTTGCAACATTTCTATTACAAAGCAAGGGTTTTTATTGATTTGGCTCAAGGGTTTTTCATTTGGAGCTTTCATATTTGGGTTTTTGGGTGATTGCATAAGGGCTTCGTCTCAATCTTTATAATAAATATTCATTTGTGTCTTCATAGCATTGTAAGCCCTTTTCTACTTTCTTTTTGAACTATAAAGTTAAATGAATGATGCAAGTTTGGGTTGATCATTATGATATGCAAGTTTGGTTGATCATTATGTTATGCAAGTTGGTTCAATCATTATGTATGACACATGTTGCTATGCTATGCAAGTTTGGGTTGATCATTATACACATGTTATCATGTTATGCAAGTTAAACTTGAGTTTGTGAGCATAAAGCTTCAAGCTTCATATTAAAGGTTGCATTTTGGCAACATGGAAGTTATCATATCCCTTATGATAACTTGCATGTGAGGCTAAATGCGAACTCCTAGCAACTTCTACATGTCATTTATCACCATGTATCACTTATATGTTAAGTTTGGTTTTATGCATACTTTTGAAGCCTAATAATGCAATATGCAAGTATATGAACATATGTACATTTCATATGCCACCATTTTAAACTTGTGGCTTCAACACCTTTTTGTCATGATTATGCCAAGTTCCCTATTTTATCCTTTATGCGTTGTTGCGATTATGTAAACGATGGGATTACGTTGGGGTTGGGTAACATTATGAAATAAATATGGTTTTTATAACATGACATGATATGTTAGCTTGTAATTATGTTTTGGAAACATAATGGACATGACACTTAGAAATAATAAGTGTGGCCAACTCGAGGTTGGGTTGAGTTTGTAGCATAAATCTACCCGGACCCGCCCGGCTTAACTAGTGGCTACAAACAATAGGACCCAATGTGAGAAGTTGGTCATGTGGTGCTCGAACCCGAGGTTAGACCAAGTTGTGGTGTAAAGCTACCCGGACCCGCCCGGCTTAACTAGTAACCACAACAAGGTATAATGTGAGAGGTTAAAGCACATTAAGTTAAATTAATGCCTCCTAATTAGGGTTAAGTCATGGTCCACTTAATACTTAACCAATTTGGGCTTGATGGGTTAATCGGGGTTAAGTAATGAACCTTGGGTACGCCTAACCAATTTAATCCACGTTTGGATCGGGTTAACCACATTTAACCCGTTAAGAAACCCTAGTTGCGTGGTCCTTTTCAGCAGTAACCCTCTTGATAGTATCATGATACCCTAGGGACTAGGCTTGGGTGGGGCACGATTACTGGGCTGACATGTAAGCGACCAAAACGACGGTTGAGTAGGTACGCCGGTGCGGGTCCAGGCGGACTATGGTCGTGCACATAGTCCGGAGTTGGAAAATCGGGCACGGGTACTAGTAGATCTAGACTGTGCATACTTGATTTGTGTCCGAGGTTGACACCCTAGGACTTGATACACCCTAGGGTGGACCTAGCGTAGTTTAACTACATTTCATGTTTGGGCCGTATGACACCGACACTTGACGAGTTAGGCTTATTGGGAGCCGATCAATTAGACCGTGTAGTTGGACCTTGATTTAGGTCACCTCATGATATTGGGCCAAGCTTGAGCCAAGGGATCAATTCTTGTTTTTACTTGACATGTTAGAATTCTAGTACACCCGTGGTGCAAAACTTAACCTTGATTATGCGATGACACCTTTATCTATCTTGTATGTTCATCTCAGCTTCTCATGCCAGTTAACTTTACTAGTTCATGGACTGATAGTAGTTAGGGCTTACCAGTCTTTTTGACTGACCTGTTTTCTTTCCCCTCTTTTCTTCCATCTTCCCCCCCCCCTCAGGTCCTCAAGGTGAGAACATTGGAGCTTAGCTTGGATCTTTATAGCTTGCTTACTGGATTTGCTCATGTACGGTTTTGGACATTGAGCTAGCTATGGTTTATCACTTCAATTTGGGGATAGTACTTTATGTATTTCAGTTTTTTACTTTATGCTTTTCTCTAGACTTTGTTTGTTGGAAAATAATGACCAAGTACTTTGTTGTAACTTGACTATGGTTTTGAAATGCTAGTTCGATCCGCTGCTTTATTTACTCTGTTTTACTTACTTGTTCTGTCTTGTGATATCTGCATGCATGTTTACCTCGTTTAACGCCCCTCCAAAGCCAGTGTCCTTGCTAGAGTGGCACTTGCGGAGGTGGGGTGTTACAAATATTTACCTATAAAATATGCTTTTATATGATATTAGAAATGTATATTTTTATACATTAAAAGAGAATGAATTAGAAACGTATATTTTTATATATTAAAAGCGAATGAATTAGAAACGTATATTTTTATACATTAAAAGAGAATGAATTAGAAATGTATATTTTTATACATTAAAAGAGAATGAATTAGAAATGTATATTTTTATACATTAAAAGAGAATGAATTGGAAATGTATATTTTTATACATTAAAAGAGAATGAATTAGAAATGTATATTTTTATACATTAAAAGAGAATGAATTGGAAATGTATATTTTTATACATTAAAAGAGAATGAATTGGAAATGTATATTTTTATATACTAAAAGAGAATGAATTAGAAATGTATATTTTTATACATTAAAAGAGAATGAATTAGAAATGTATATTTTATACATTAAAAAGAGTTTAAAACAAAATACATTTTTGTTCATTAAGAAGAAAGATTACATTTTGATCATTAAAAAGGATTAAAGAAAAATTAGTATTTTGTTTACTTTAAAAGAATGAAGACAAAAATGACATTTTTGTTTACATTGAAACAAAAGAAAAAAGTAACATTTTTATTAAATCGGGAAAAACCCAATTTAAGATGTTAGCTTTAGAAAAAGATCATTTTTATTATATGAAATGTTAGCATAGAAAAGTAACATTTTTATCTTATGAAATGTTGCATAAGGAACAAAGGTTCACTATTGTTAAGAATGTTGCATTTAAAAGAGTTAACATTTTTAGTGTAAAATGTTGTATTTAATAGAATTAACAATTTTAGTGTAAAATGTTGCATTTAAAAGAATTGACATTTTTAGTGTAAAATGTCACATTAGTATAAAAATTACATTTTTTTGTTAAAGATGTCACACTAGTACGAAAATAACATTTTTGTGTTAGAATATAAGTTTCATATTACACCGTCTTGTGTTAATTCAAAAATGAATACTTACACTGTTATGTGTTAATTAGAAAATTAATACTCCCACCATCATGTGTTAATTAGATGTGACAGACCCCAAACCCCGTACTGACGGCGGAAAAGGTAATCTTTGGAATATAACACATAAACAGATAATAGCAGAACAGAATTAAATAATAAATACACCAAATAATAAACAAATAATATACTGGATGAACGTAATCATCAGAGTTACACATTATACAGGATCATACTTACTACAAATACAGTTCAGCTATACATAAATGTTTATAGCGGAAAACAACATAATATGTACAATAGGAGCTGAACAGCATAAAAAGAGATAAATGATAGAATCCATCTTCAGCTCCTGCTATCCAGAAAGAGCCTACTAAAACCTGAATACAAGGCTGCTAGTGTAGAAAAAGGGGCACCCGAGTTTGCAAGTGAAACAAACTACGTGTCAGTCATGGGACTGGTATGAGAAATCTACTTAACACATTATACAATTGGCTAATCACAGGACCATGCCACTTTCGCGAACGAGTTTACTCCATTGGATTGCCAGTTCTTTAAAAACAAGTAAATCTTTTAAACATCGCAATGCTTTTTATAAATATGAAGCCATTATAAGACTCAGTTCCCATCACACAATGCAACGCAAACCGGAGGATAGAGTTTTTACCTTATAATGGCCAAAATATGCTTGATACGAATAAAACAAAAGCATTTGATATTATTACTAGTGGTTATACGTTTCAAAAACAATTTCAAATCATAAGTATCAATCATAGACGGCATTAATGCCCCATACCACTATGTCGCCGTATATAGGTATACAATCAAAACCGCACCGTCACGTATTTGGAAATTGGATTTCCGTCATAAACCAAGGCAAAAGATAGTCCTTACCGACTTCGAGACAATCTAGCCCATGTCTCAGGAAAGTACTCAGTCAAGCCTTTGGATCCTCAGGGCCGGTCCACCGATGTGGATTAAAATGCCTGAACACTGCGTTTCCCCGCACTTTGGGGCGTAAATGAGCCAACAAATGACTCCATCGGTCCCGGATCGACCGATATATCCGAGGCGCCTCGCAACAGCAACAACCATATAGGTGAAAAATCGTATAAATGTCAGCCAGTTTTAAGCACTGACACCACGTCTAGCTAGAAGGAAACGCATGCCCTCCCTGACATCCTCTCCCGTTTCTGGTTCATACCGGGGTGTGAGGCTCACGAATTCACGTTATACACAAGGCTACGCTGCACAGGCGGTGCTTTGATCATCAACCACAAGACTTTGCTTTTCAACAGAAGCCTTGATCACTGAATCTTAGCATACCACACAAGCAATTCACACCATGCAACTGATGGCTATCAATCACACAGAATGAATTCCAATGTCAGACACACAGTCCATTTACATGTCCGTTCTGGGTCGGAACGAAACCGAAGGCACTATGTACCTCGCATACCCATCGATCTCCATGTACGTCTGGACGATCACCACTCATTATCCATATTTCGGGATGCCTCCCAATCAGGACATCAGTTACCGTCCAAACGAGGTGAAGATCTCTGGTCTTCAACCACAGTCTTCACCTTCGACTTCTTATTGCCGATTCAGTTATTCAGAAGGGGATAAACCCGGTCTTTCTGGGCAACTCGCATATATAATTAACAAGTGCTACACAAAACACAACATACGCCATATTCCAATTCATTAGTCTCTAACCGTCAATCAGTAAGAATACGATTTCCCAAATATTAACCCCGAAGGCCGAAACCAACATCAGATCAAAACCCAGGAAACCATTCGACTTAGCTAACCTTCAGTTAGTTTCTAAATTTGACATTCAATATCGTTTATAATATTTTATAATGATTTATCGCCATTTTTATTTATTTAAAAATAGCCAATTTATTCAAGCGACGCTTCAGGCCATAACGCGGCCGTGGCGCTGTTTTTCTTCAGATTTGATTTACCCATATCAGAAAATCTAACAGTTGGATCTTCACAAATTTTATATCATTAGAAAGATCTTTTCAAAACGAATCCAACGGTTCTAGTTTTGGGAAAATCCGACGGTCGGATCTCCCGGTACACTCGTTTGAAGTTTCGATTTCAAAATACGAACTGCAGCGCCGTTATTCGATTTATTTTAATTATATATATAAATATAATCGATTCTTCGATTTCAAAACCATATTCTTTTCATACATTTTATAAAAATGATATTTTTATCCAACAGACATTTATTCCGACACTTCACTATTTTTAACGATTCATGTATACAGTAAAAATGTGATTTTTATTGCAAAACAATTTATTTCAAAACACGACTATTTTATATAGTTCATTTAGGTGATAAAAACATGATTTTTATTATAAAACAATTTATTTCGAAACACGACTATTTTATATAGTTCATATAGATGATAAAAAAATCTGATTTTTATTACAAAACAATTTATTTCAAAACAGGACTATTTTATATAGTTCATATAGGTGATAAGAATAGGATTTTTATTATAAAACAATTTATTTAAAACAAGAATACCATTCAACACATGAATTTCTATTCAACGAATGAATTTCTATTCAACACATGAATGTTTTTTATACAACACATGAATATAGCTTCAACACATGAAAATAATTCTAACACATGAATATCATTCAAAATTTCGGCAGCATAACGGTAGGGTAGTTAATACCGGGGCCGTCCCTAGTACGGCTCCTCGCTCTACCTTAAAGCCTCGCAGCTTTTGACAATGGGGATTTCATGCATCTAGTTCGCACGTAGGCATCATGTATATTATTTTTTTTTCATTTCCACAAACTAATCCTATGTGGTTTCAACCAAATAATTCTCAACCACAAACGGGTATTTTTCAACCACTATCAATCAATTTCAACCACAAACAATTCTAATCAACCATTCACTATCAATCAATTTTCACACCAATCACAACCAATAAATATCGTCCATGATTTGTGGACGAGGGCGTGTATATATATATATATATATATATATATATATATATATATATATATATATATATATATAAGTATACTTCACTACCATTCAACACATTTATAATTTTTACAACGCATATATAACTTATACATCGAACGTACAACTTATACAACGCTTATACATGTGGTGTACAATGCTTATATAACTCATACATCGACTATACAATTTATACATCGTCGTTTTCCATATCATTTATAATTTAGAAATCTCACATTGGGTTCCACTCCACCAAAAATAGCAAAAGGCTCAGAAAAATATGCGGTCTCTTCTAGAATGTAGAAGACATCCACACGAGTCCATTGTCTCTTGTTTCACTGAATTTCGTCAACAAACGAAAAAACAGTGAAATCCAAAACCGTAGCGCTTTAAAATGCTATAATATAGTTGAAATTAAAATAGTCGTGTACCTCTCTATTTTCTTCAAAATTAGGTTTGAAGATTTCTCGTTATCCGTAGCACGAGGTGACGATCGGGCAGCACAGCGTGGAAGAGGGAGGAGAGGGCTTCGCGGCGTCGGGGTTTTGGCCATATCGATGGCTTGTGGAAGCGGCGGCGGCGCTCCTAAGTCGTCGACTTCCTGGGCGTCGTTCTCGACGCTAGCGAGGAGAGAGAGGGCAGGGGTTGGTCGGATTTGAAGGGGAGGAGGAGGGCTTTCGACTTTGGGTGGTGGCGGGGTCTGGCGTCGACGGTGGTGGCCGGAAAGTGGTTGGAAAGGGTGGAACGATTTCCGCCTTTCAATCGCGTCGGGGAGAGAGAAAATGGGGGGCGCATTAATATATTTTTTCTTTAATTCTGATTGGCCAGATATATTTATAACTTCCACAAATAGTGTTTTCGCTCCCGGACTCCAAATTAAACCCAACAACTGTCGTCCCTAGTGTTTTACTCCCATTCCGAACACAACGGGATATGTTTCATAGGCCCATTCGACTGTTTCAGTCAGTTTTCCTTCAAATTAAAATATAAAACATTAAATATTTAATTTGAACGTACATTTTAATTTGCCGGGGCCATATACTGATTCTAAAAATTCCAGACAAATAAATCTAGCAATGTTTTGACGATACGGTCCCAACAAAATTATTTTCATCGAATTCGGAGACTGTTTGAAAAAATGGCCCTTTTCTGGTCGATCCAATTTTATAGAAATCGACCAAACACACTTTCCTTTGCCACGCTCACATGCTAGCTTCAAAAATTATGAAATTTGAAACATAGCAATAATATAACATCCCGGATCCAACAAAAGTTGATTCGTCGAATTCCGAGGTCGTTTGCAAAATAGCCATTTCGCGGGTTATATAAACTCTATAGCGACCTTTCAGAAAATTCGTTTGGCCATAACTTTTGCTTCCCGCTATGAAGCTTCAATTTTTCAGATTCGTTAGAAAGATATCCACTCACAGATTTAAATATTTTTGGTTTCACTAAATCCCATTTTGTGTTGCACCCGGTACAGTCAATCAAAATTTGAATTCAAATTTTGAAACTACCGAGCCATTTCAGGCCTTGTTTATAATTAGAATTAATTATATTTATTTTCAAATGCCGATTCAAACACACTTTTCATCGTTATTATTTAAAATATTTATTTTAAATATTTAAAATCCACTAAAATAGCCAATTTAAAAATTTTAAATTGGCTTAGATTTTCCGGGTTGTTACATTAGAAAATGAATACTTACACCGTCATGTGTTAATTAGAAAATGAATACTTACACCGTCATGTGTTAATAAGAAAATGAATACTAACACCGTCACGTGTTAATTAGAAAATTTACATTTTTATGTAAACAGTATAAAAGGACGGAAATATACATTTTTATGTAAATACAATAAAAAGGAAGAAAATTTACATTTTTATGTAAATAGAATAAAAAGAAGAAAATTTACATTTTTATGTAAATAAACAATGAAAAAGGGAAAATTTACATTCTTATATAAACAAACAGTAAAAAGGAAAATTATATTCAAAATGTAAATTAGAATAAAAAGGACATTTTCGTTAGCAAATGAAAATTAAAATAAAAACCATAGAAAAAGAAGTACATTTTTATTTGCCTTTTATATGCAAATAAAAACTGAAGAAAATGAAGTACATTTTTATTTGCAAATTAGTTGCAAATAAAAACATGAAGGTATAAAGTACATCTTTATTTGCAATTTAGTTATAGATAGAAAAAATGATTTAAAAGTAAGAAAATTTCATTTTCAGGTAATTAAGATTAAAGGATTAATTGACATTTTCATGCAAATGGAATTAAAGAGAAAATTTACATTTTAATGTAAATAAGAAGTAGAATTAAAGAATTGGAAATGTTACATTTTTCTTAATATAAATAAGAATTAGAAAAGTTACATTTTTCTTAATGTAAATAAGAATTAGAAGAAAATTACATTTTTATGTAATTGAGTTAAAGAACATAAAAATTACATTTTTAGGTAATTAAGTCAATTTCCATGTGAATTAGATTAAAAGTGAAAATTTTACATTTATCATGTAAATTAAGATAAAGGAGAAAAATTACATTTTTACGTAATTAAGTTAAAGAAGATAAAGTTTATATTTTTATGTAATTAAGATTTAAAGTAAGAAAATTACATTTTCATGTAAATAAGATGTAAAGTAAGAAATTTACCTTTTTATGTAATGAAAAGATTAGATTTTGACATTGCAAAATTATTTACATTCTTTTTACGTAAATTAGATTAAAAAGGAAAAGTCACATTTTTAATGCAGATTATATTAAAAAGAAAACTTTACAATTTTAGATGCGATAAAAAGAGTAGAAATGAAATGTATATTTTTATCGTCACTTTAGATGCGATAAAAGAATAGAATAAATATTATATATTTTTGTCCTCATTTTAGAGACGGTAAAAAGAAGTTACATTTTTCAATGTAAATAGAAGAAAAATAGAAAGTTACATTTTTATAAGTAATTAGAGAAATAAAGAAATTTACATTTTCTAATGTAAATAGAAAATGAAATAAAAGTTTACAATTCTCAATGTAAATAAAATAGGAATAGAAAATTACATTTTTCAATGTAAATAAAAGGATTAGAAAATTATATTTTAATGATTGGGTTTTCATTAGAAAGAATAATGAAACCAAATATACATTTTGTGTAATTTGAAAGATAAAATAAAATATTCATTGTTTTGTTTAGGATGTGTATGTAAATAAAAATAAAAATAAGCATTATTGTGTGTCATGTTATACCTCGACATTATATATACAGTAGGGATATTCGATGTTAGCAAAATATAGTGAATGGAATGGATGACAGAATTATATATATTTATATATATAGAAATTAAAATCAAACGAACCGAGCATGGTAGTTCGCGTCTTGGAATCGTGTCTTTAATTAATTATACAAAAATATCCGACCGCCTTATTTTCCCAAAACTGAAACCTTAGGTTCGCCTTGGGAAGACCTTTCTAACGATATGAATTATGTTAAAATCCAACGGTTAGATTTAGAGAAACGTGTAAAACAAATTTGAGTAAAAACAGCGCTAGGGTCGCCCATTGACCCGAAGCATCGTTAAATTAAATTTAGCTATTTTTATATAAATAAAAATAGCGATAGATCGTTATTAAATACTAATAACGATATGAAATGATTTTAATATATATATATATATGCGAGGATCATTTGAAAAGTCTGAGTTCAATCTCATTTCAAATGATTATTCGTCGATCTAAGTCGAAGAGTTGAAGACGATGATTGAAGACCGACGATCTTCACGTCGAATGGATGAGTTACCATTGACGCCCATGATTGGAGTAGCTACCTTGAAGGGGCTACAGTGGTGGCCGTCTAGACTACTTGTTGATTGTTCGGATATGCGAGGAATAAGGTGCGTCCGTTTTCGTTCAGACCCAAAACGGACTTAAAAATGGATTGTATATCTGACGTTGTATTCCTTTATACGGTATTCGTTGATCTCTGCTAAATATATATCTGTTTGGTGTTTAACACCCTTCTCTAAGACGTCCGAGCTTAGAGGTTATATATTGGTAGGAATCAATGATATGGTATGGATTGCCAACGTGGCATGCTAAGATACAAATGATCAAGGCATTTGTTGAAAAGCAGGCCTTGCGGTTGATGATCAAAGCACAGCTTGAATAAGCATAGCTTTGTGTATTACGTAGCTTCACGAGCCTCACAACCCAGTTGGAGTCTAAAACGGGAGAAGGGAATGCATGGAGAGCAGAGTGTTTCTTTCTTTCAAGAAGTGGTGTTTGGGTTTTACACGGCCCAACATTTTACTTATGTGGATGACGGAATGAGGCGCCTCAGATATTAGGTCCTATAGGACTGGGAAACGTGTGTTTAGGAATTGCCAATCCGCAAAATCGTATGTGTGGACCGGCCCTGCAGCTTTCTAAGGTTTCACTGCGGGGGATCCTGAGATATTAGCTAGAGTGTCTCGAATCGGTAAGGAGCTCCTCTGTAGCCTTGACTAATGTTAAAGCAATTTAGGGAAACTAGATATAACTGAAACCCTAAATTAATTATCAATTTAACACTTAAATTCGCTGATCAACGCAATAAAATTGAAATCGAAACATAATTAGGTTAGAACTCATACCTTTCATGATGAAAATCAAACGAATTGACACCACGAAGAAACTCGATCGATCGAATCAAAGGCACAAAAAAGGCGCCGAGCCCTCTATTGTTATCCACGAACGATGCCCTCAACTTTGTCAAACGAAATTGAAGCGGATTGAGATTCGGTACTAGCCGAGATTTGGGATTCTAGGGTTTCTCTCTTATTTGATATCTGTATCTAGGTAGAAAGAGGATCGTATCCTTTTATAAAGCAATACACGGGTAATTAGGTAAGCTTTAGATCCCTTTTATTTGTTCAAAACCAAAGAGCATTTCAACACTTGAATATTTTGTTTTGAACTATTCTCATCCTTTCATCACTCTTATGTGTGACCCTATAGGTTATCATAACGTTGGCAACAATTTAAACAATATTTAAACAGTAAACAGTGAGCGACATCTAGTAATACATTGATGTTACCCAAGTTATAATAATATTAATGATTCGATACAACCTTTCCGTGACCAGTGTATCAATGTAATATAATCCTTTTAACCAATATATCCAGGATTCAACTAGAGGCATGGATCGTATCATCCTCGTTATAATTTAATCCGATTTTCTTGATCGATGAGCAGACTGTTTAAAACAAATCAATATTTGAGCACGGCCATGCATTTCACAGTCTCACTCAATGAAGAGGCCCATGGATATCACTATGAATATATCGTAGGGTTAAATTCCATCTAGATCATTCATAATATTTCATTCGATTCGAGATATATCCAATAATCACTGTTATCATTACTCTATTTCGTAATAACTTTAGATGATATCAAAACACAAATATCCTCGAATAAAATTATAATGATTTCAGGTCTGAGGACCATTGCATCACTGTCACTATGAGAAAAACTTATAATACTGTTGATTATATTCCATGTAGTTATCTCACGGTGGGTCAGCACAATACGCTATTCTCCAATACGTATTTATATTTTGACTTTAATATCACGTATATTAATGATCAATGAGATGTGATCATCAGTCAATCAATATACTAGTCTCAACGCTTTATTGTTGTCCTATATAAACAATAAAACTCGACTAGGGACATTTAAGAATTATAATGCTTATCACATTGTATAATCTCAAGTTCAGTCTTACTCGAACTATATAATTCTGTATTATTATTCAAAGGACTTCTATTAAATTATTATTTATATTACGCAGTAAATACAATATAACATAATATTTTTTAATTCCAAATAAAACAATAACGTTATTAATCACATCAAATGATTGCCTCTAGGACATAAAATCTAATAATCTCCCACTTGCACTAGAGTCAATCCTTTACGTATCGTATACTCATGAAACTAGTGTGACTATTAAACTTCTGCTGCGACAGAGTTTAACTCAGTAGGTCTGCAACATTACAACTTTTGTAACTTTGCAGATATGTTTATTTCCTCTGTGAACAATTTCACATAAGAGTTATATTTCTTAAATATATGTTCGGATTGATTATGAATTTAACGTTTTAGGCCTGAGCAATAACCACATTGTTATCACAATGTAAATCATTGGATCAACAATTAATTAAGTTCAATTATGAACTTCTTAATCCAAACATTTTCTTTCTTAGAATCAATATCTATTTCTTGTTTTAAAACTAACACTATTCACAATAATTAATGTGTTATCAATATATAACATTCTAATTATTATGTCACTCCCACTCAATTTCTTGTCTATACAAGATTCAATGGTATTTTGTGGTCTCCGAGACATTTCAGATTCTATTTTATTCTCATCGGTATGTTAGAGACTGACTCTCTTTTATAAGGATACCAATTCGAGTAATAAACATTTTATTCTCGGAGGATTTATAGAATTAATATCCATTTTCTTCTTTTGGATATTCGACAAAATATTTATTTGATTTGGGTCCGATCTTATCAGAGGAATGACGTTTAACAAGCTCTATACATCCCAAATCTATGCATTTTGACATACTAGGACATTTCCTAATCCATATCTTGTATGGCGTCTTAAGACTTGTTTTAGTAGGATTAATTTAATTGTTCTAAATTTAATTTATTGGAAGATCTATATGACTTATCTTGGTCGTACCATATCTTATAAGGTGTGATTACTTCTTTCAGGCACACCATTTCAACATGGTGTTCTAAGTGGTGTGAGTCGTGAAACAATTTCAAACTCATATGGATAGCCATCAAATTTATTGGCTTAAATATTCTCTTTCGAACTGTTCGAAAAGTATTTATATTCAATTAAAATTGGTTTCTAACTTCACTTTGAATTCGTTGAACTTTTAAAAGGATTCTGATATGAATACATATCTATATACTGATATCATCAGTGAAGTAATAAAATTTACATCTAGCACATGTATTCATTACTCCAAATACATCATAATGTATGAAACCCAATACTTAATAGTCCATTCACTGTGTCAAGTGAAAGATGATTCAGTTATTTGCCCTATAAACAAGATTTGCATTCTTCATATGATTCGAAATCAAATGACCTCAAAATTCCATCATTATGGGGTTTTGATATGCGTTTCTTGTTTATATTGGCTAACTGACAATGCTAAAGGTGTGTTGGATTTAAATCAGTAAATTTAATCCACTCATTATTAATGTCTAGTACATTGTAGTTAAGGATTTACAAAGTTCATTAACTATTTGTGAAATTCCATACGATATTTCATTTAAATAAAACGAATAACAATTGTTCTTTTATTACAAATGAAATTCAAACTTGTCTGAACAAGATCTATTATAACATTTACCTTAAGTGGAATTTCATTATAACAATTATCTTATTTATTTAATTAAGCCAGTATAATCAACAAGGATCAACTTCCTATGGATGATCAAGCAGCATTTGCTTTATTTCCAATGTATGTCTACTTGCCCTATTACCAAAATTTCTACTTATATTGTAACTACTGTTAATTTACATACATTTATGTAATTCATATCTAGTATCTAACACTAGAAATGTATAAGTAGATTGTTATAACATTTATATCTTATTCGATTGAAGTCAAACTTTAATTTTATTTTAGATCCTCTATAGCTGTTTAGAACAATTACGTTTTAATTTGTTTGAGGACAATCCTCAAATTTCAATGTTAGTCAAGAAATTTGATTTAATTCAATTTATCCTTTTCAAGAACAAATTTAAATTATCAGAGTTATCTGTTATTTAATATCTTCAGCGGATAATAAATAATAACTGATTCTATAATATTTATTTAATACAAAATTTTGACAATCAAAATTTATATTAACATAAATATGCAATAGAAACTAAAATACGCTCCCACTCAAATTAACATCCCTCTGTTTATATATGTAAATCAATATATACATATAATGGTGTTCCAAGATCCATATCCAGTCATGCCTTGACCCAGCTTTGGCTAAACTCAAAACACAACCTTTTAGGTAGACATCTTATGTCAATTATATTTTCTATATAATTCTTGGATCGCATGTTGAACATTTTGTTCAGTATTATTCATTTGCTCAAACTGTAGAATAATTCAAGCTTTTGTCTCTATTACCATAATCGTCTTATACAGCCTAGTTAAGTCTGACCCAATAATAGGTTGGAGCACCACATTTTACTCCATCGCATATAACCAAAATAAAAGGTGCACAACACTTTGGCGTTAGTAACATCCAGTGATTTTGGACAGTGATGAGTATATTATTGGAAGAGGTCACCTTGACTTAATATAACAAAATTTGCTTTTAGAGGGAATTTATAATTCATAGTGGTGAACAATATTAAAGTTATTTAATTTCATATATCATAATATATGTATTTTATATTCATAATATAATCGGATTTAAATAAAATATATGACGTATATATAAATTTAAATTCAATGTTTATTTTTGAACACTTCAAAGCATTAAATACAGTTCAACTTTTGTACTGCTAAAAATTTTGAACATTTCAGAACAAACATTAGCGTGAAGCTTAACAATTTACAATTGTTTATATAACGCATGGGCCTATAGTAAAATGAAACAAAATGGACCATATGAAAAACATAGGCAGGATGGCCTAATAAAACTAGACTTCATTACAGTATAGTAAACGTTCCAGCCTTTTATATCATATATATATTCATAAACCACTATATTATATGTAACAAGTTACACATTTATGATCAATAAAATACATCACTGTGTATATTATTGAAATGAATTCTAAACATTCTAAAGTGACAGGCAAATTATCCTACAGATGATCTGCATAGATAAGCATACAATTTGTGCGGGAATGATATTTTAAAACCAAACAATTTGTAATACTTTGCACCATTACATATACAAATCGTAATATATATATACCACTCATCACATATATATACATATATCTCTTTTAGTTCACACACATCTTAATACATACAGTTCAGTTTCAAATGTGAAATTAAAATTACTAGCATTTGATATGTTTGTATCAGCACCGTGAGATAGCATGTGGCATTGCATACTCCAGATCATAGTATATAAACATATACTATTCATATATTCTGAGATATTCACAAACAATTTTCTGCAATCTTCTGGATTGACCTGTATATCATATATACAGCCCTGATTAGTGTTGTTCACTAACATGCTAATGGCAGTTTTAAGAATAGATGTATTCTCAAATATATACAAATCGGATAATTAACATCATATATTCTATTTCTAATTAGATGCCCATATGTGTTTAAAGTAACATATATGTTTGCATTTAGATCTGATGAGGGGTATAAGAAAAACAGATGTAATCCTAGATACAAGCATTTAAACTGCCAGATTCAACCATTTTAAACTACCCAGACAAAGACATGTAAACAGTTCCGACTTAACATTTTAAACTGTTCTGATTTAAACAGTTTAAGCCATCCATATTATTATATTAAAACAAATGCACAGATGACTAACCTCTATTTAATCATATCAGTGATAAATTTCCAGAATTAACATTCACAGAAATTATAATAGAATGTTTTAAGGTTTGTTCTATACAGTGAATAATGCATGGATATTACATAATGTATATATGCATTGGGTGTTTAGAATGCAATACATACGATTGGCAGCATTCAAAATAACGTTTGTAAGTAGCTCATTTTACAACAAATCAAATTTGTGCCCAGGTTTTCAGAATCATATAAATGTAATGTTAAGGCATGTAACAACAATATATGCTTATATCAATAAATATGTGCAAGATAAACTAATTTATCTTAGTAGTTTTTGATATGCATACAATTAACTTTACAATGTGGTTATCAGATCTCATCCTAAAAGCCTAATAGTGTTGACACAGAGTTTAAAATAACTATATCATCACAGATCTACATCTGTCCGAACTATCATATAGTTTTGGATTAAACCATGTCCTATGTTAATACAAACTGGAATTTCCAATGTATACAAGTGAATTAATATCAAATGTTAATTCAGCTTTAGCACTTGAAACAAAACAGAATTTTGTTTATTATGACACAATTTTCATATCTGAATTACAGATTTATTACATTCCAGATTAGATCTATATCATTTGTTATAACAAGTAATAATTGGAGTTGTAAACATATATGATTGAATTAATATCATATATTAATTCTTGACCAATTACAAAATAATTCCATTGCATAATCGACTATTTATCTTATTCCGGTTCAAATTTTAATAACAAAACAGTTTTTGTTTATCGTGAAACCATTTCATGTCTGAATCATACTCTTGTAACATACAGTAATTTTATACATATATCAAATATACATATATATAAATAACACTTTATAAATTAAAATATCATATCATGTATGAAATCTGAACATATTTGTGTGTATATATATATGTGTGTGTGTGTATACATTGATGTAAATATATTGTTAATAAGCAAATAACAATCAGTATTGCATGCTTTCTTTTATTCAGGTTCTAATGTCAAATGCCATTACCATGTTTCCAATATATAGAACAATTCCATCTATATCAGCAAGCATGTTTTACCATTAGAACCAATTTCTAAGTAATCAGGTATATCATACACTTTCGAAACAAACATGAACATATTATGTATATATATACACACACTTAAATCCTATATATAGATTGGCACGCAGCAAATCATATTCACAGATGACATTTAATAATGTACACTCAAATGAGTCAAACATATAAGCATACAGATGCATTATTTACTTTTGAATTGATTTCTGAGATAAACAAAATTCAAAGTAAATGATCTTATATACATACATATATGTATACACACTCTATATATATAACATATAGAGGCAGAAATTAATCAACATCTTAGATTCATGATGCAATAATATACTTTTGAAATAGGTATCTCAAAATTAAAATTAAGACTTGCCTTTCTAGATCAATCAAAACTGAGTTTTTGATAAATCTATTTGAATTAAAAATTCAGCATGTAATTCAGTAGGAATATATATAACTGAACATTTCAGAACTAAATAGAAAACCCAATTTGAAATCTTGTACCAAATTTTACAATCTGTAAACAAAATTAATTTTGTATTGAACAAAGATTTTAATCTTAATGAAACAATTTCATTTTATAAATGAATTTACACTAAATTCTAATCTCATTTAATATAAGGATTAAAACTAGATTTAATATATATAGATCATATCATATATATGTTTCAAGACTTAACAATTTATACATATAGTGTAAGATTGAAATCTAACTGGAAATCAGATTTCCTGTATTTTGAAATCTGAATATACAATGTATTTATCACCATAAATGTATGTACATAGACAATATGTATTTAAGTCCATAATCTATTTTAACTGATATGTCAATAACATATGCATATAGTATTTATACTATATATTCATATATACACAATACTACCAGAATCGACAAATCAAAATATATCTATCATGATTTGGAGATTTCCTATACAATATCTATATAATGTAAAAGTTGTACTTTAGGATGTATGCAAGAATTTTAAACATAAAATTCCTCGAACAAATAAAACAGAGCAGGTTTTTAAAACATGAAAAAGAATCAGATTCAAAACTTCATGTTGCGGATTTCATTAAATCGATGTTTAATCAAAAGCTATCTCCTAATATGTCAATCAGTAAAACATATTAATCATATAAGAAGAAAATTCATGTTAAAACCAGGTCATTAATTTTATCAATCAAACAACTTTGATACGAGATCTAGAACAGTTTACACGTATAAACAGATCAACATACTTCTTTAGATAAATCAACGTATCCAGGATTTAATCATTCCTAATAAATCAATCCGAAATCAAACCCCTAATTTCTATATCCATCATTATCGAATAATTAGGCATTCGAACAAAATTAAACCTAAAAATGAATTCAAAGTACAAATTATTGCAAATCCCAGCACTGATACCGTTGAAAGCAATTTAGGGAAACTAGATATAACTGAAACCCTAAATTAATTATCAATTTAACACTTAAATTCGCGGATCAATGCAATAAAATTGAAATCGAAACATAATTAGGTTAGAACTCATACCTTTCATGATGAAAAACAAACGAATTGACACCACGAAGAAACTCGATCGATCGAATCAAAGGCACGACAAAGGCGCCGAGTCCTCTATTGGTATCCACGAACGATGTCCTCAACTTTGTCAAACGAAATTGATGTGGATTGAGATTCGGTACTAGCCGAGATTTGGGATTCTAGGGTTTCTCTCTTATTTGATATCTGTATCTAGATAGAAAGAGGATCGTATCCTTTTATAAAGCAATACACGGGTAATTAGGTAAGCTTTAGATCCCTTTTATTTGTTCAAAACCAAAGACCATTTCAACACTTGAATATTTTGTTTTGAACTATTCTCTTCCTTTCATCACTCTTATGTGTGACCCTATAGGTTATCATAACGTTGGCAACAATTTAAACAATATTTAAACTGTAAACAGTGAGCGACATCTAGTAATACATCGCTGTTACCCAAGTTATAATAATATTAATGATTCGATACAACCTTTCTGTGACCAGTGTATCAATGTAATATAATCCTTTTAACCAATATATCTAGGATTAAACTAGAGGCATGGATCGTATCATCCTCATTATAATTTAATCCGATTTTCTTGATCGATGAGTAGACTGTTTAAAACAAATCAATATTTGAGCACTGCTATGCATTTCATAGTCTCACTCAGTCAAGAGGCCGTTGGATATCACTATGAATATATCGTAGGGTTAAGTTCCATCGAGATCATTCATAATTTTTCATTCGATTCGAGATATATCCAATAATCACCGTTATCATTACTCTATTACGAAATAACTTTAGATGATATCAAAACACAAATATCCTCGAATAAAATTATAATGATTTCATGTCTGAGGACCATTACATCACTGTCACTATGAGAACAACTTATGATACTGTTGATTATATTCCATGTAGTTATCTCACGGTGGGTCAGCCCAATACACTATTCTCCAATACGTATTTATATTTTGACTTTAATGTCACGTATATTAATGATCAATGAGATGTGATCATCAGTCAATCAATATACTAGTCTCAACGCCTTATTTTTGTCCTATATAAACAATAAAACTCGACTAGGGACATTTAAGAATTATAATGCTTATCACATTATATAATCTCAAGTTCAGTCTTACTCGAACTATATAATTCTGTATTATTATTCTAAGGACTTCTATTAAACTATTATTTATATTACGCAGTTAATATAATATAACAGAATATATTTTTATTCCAAATAAAACAATAACGTTATTAATCACATCATATGATTGCCTCTAGGGCATAAACTCTAACATCATGATGGAAACCCAATTTCCCATACGACCTCATGCGGTTTTGATTGTAGAACTAGTATGGCGTCATTGTAGGATGGGGTACTATGCCGTCTATGATTGATACATTATGATTGAACTGTTTTTGAAACTTATATACACTAGTAATAATATCAAACCCATTTTTTTATCGTATCAAACATTTTTAACCATTATAAGATAAAACTCTATCCTCCGGTTTGCGTTGCAGTGTGTGATGGGACTTGAGTCTTATAATGGTTTCATTTTTCTAAAAAGCATTGTGTTGTTTAACGATTCACTTTATTTTATGCACTGACAATCCATAGGAGTAAACCCTTTCCGCATTAGCGGAGTGGTCTTTGGATTTTCCTTATTGCTATCAATTATATTAGTTAAGAATTCTCACACCAGTCCGATGACTGACCCGTTGTTTGTTTCCACCTTTGCAAACTCAGGTGCCCTCTTTTCCACATGGACAATCGAGTAGCTTTTTGTAGATATTTATCTCTTGAGCAGGATTCTGGATCAAAGCCTAAAGCTGTGTCCAGATCATAGAAGTCTTCCGCTGTTTATTGTATTAATATTGTAATTTATCTTCCGTTGTAATTTATTGGATGTACTCTGAAATTCTGTACTCTAATGTAACATTATTATGATTTTTTAAAAGTCTGCTATTGTTGTTCTGATGTTGTTGTATTCCCAAAGTTTTACTCGTGTTTTGAACGGTCTTGGTCGATCTAACGATCGATCGGGTCGGGAGAAATCCGAGCCGTTACAGAGTAGGCATAAAACAGGTGTTAAAATGGTAGATCTGCCAAATATAATATTATGGACCTTAGAGGACTACAAATCTGTTAGAGTTGAGGTATAACAAAGATAGATCTGAAACAAACTGGCAGAAATAACCTCATGGACATATAGATCTGATATAAAAAATATCATGAACCTAAAAAGGATTATATATCGGATGTCCAACAAACCTAGGCATGATTGAATAATAACTTCCTAGGCATGTAAATCATTGATTCAATAGAAAGATAGGAACAAATTTGAAATATTTGTATTATGGAGTTAGATCCATTTCAGTACACGCCAAAATCACTTTTAGGTGTTTAAATCTGAAATTAACTTGGACTTACATGTTTGTAGTTCGATTTACGCCCCAAATCCCAAGTTATATGTCCAATATACTTTATGCCTCAAATCTCAAGTCATATGTCCAATACTTTATGCCTCAAATCTCAAGTCATATGTCCAATACTTTAAGCCTCAAATCTCAAGTCATATATTTGATACACTTTATGTTTTGGATACAACATGTGTTATGTCCTCAAATCAGTCACAACTCAGTTATCCCCAATTACACACAATTTAATATTTTTTCCCAAATTTTAGCGCTGATCATGTCCAAATCATATTTTATTCCCAATTTTATTTCCAATGTATATTCATCTCTTTTGAAATCTGGCACAGGCTCGCAATAGCCTGGCTATAATACAAAAAGGGAAGAAGGAAAGAAGAGACAAAGAATGGACATAATATTATCAACGAGATAGATCCAATGGATATAGAAAGACAGATAGAAATAGGCATAATTCAGCTTCATATTTATTACAACGTCAGAATCACAATTAACTTTCATATCTGAAAGTAACATGAACTTACAAATTGTATAACGGTCTTGAATTCTGGGATCTGTATTCTGAAACTGAATAGCTCTCCCTTGAAGTAGACTATTTGTTCTTCTAATTTAGATGTGATTCTTAGAAAGTAGTTGTTGAAATCGTTGAATTAGCCTTTAAATCTCTACTAGAATTCTAAACTTAATTTCTACGAAGGACTTGAGCAGCATAACCCCGTTTTAGATTTATTTTGATATGAATTAGTTTAGAGTATAGGTGTAATGAAGTTGTGTGGAGAGAAAGTGAGGTTCGGGGGTGTTTAAATAGCTTAGGAGCAAAGAATCTGGCCAGAACGGGCGTCTAAATGCAGAAAAACGAATATGTCCACGGATCTGGAAAAGGTGGGGGGGTCGACCCCATGGTCGACTTGTTCTACCCAGGTCAACCCCCAGGTCGACCTGGGTCCTTGGCGGGAAATTTCCTGCCCAGCCCGGGTTTGTGATTTGAATTTCGAAACTTTAAATTTGAATTCGGGCTAGTTTTTATTTTAATTTCCTGAAACTCCTAAGTGCCATAACTTCTTCATACGATGTCCGATTCACACAAACTCGGACTCTATCTCAAGAAGAATTCCGAGACGAATGAAATGGCGTACCCGTTTCCCTTAAGTCTTCTCTTAAAAATTAAGTATACTTTAATTTGTTGCTTTAATGTTCACAGAAAATATGGGGTGTTACATTCTCCCCTCCTTAAAGGATTTCATCCCCGAAATCCTCAAGTTAGGAAGAACATATATCCTAACATCCAACATCCATCTACTCAACCATTCAATCACTGGCATCCATTTTCGTTAAAAGGTTTCTAGTGCCGTATGAACATATGTAGAGTGTGTGTATATGTCTCTTATCCAATGCAAAATCAGGCGGACTACTGATCCAGTTGACCTCCTTAATGCGAATCATGAGAGTGTTATGCGTCCAATATGTATGCAAATATCCCTAATCATGTAAATACTATATGTGTGCACATTAACTTATCCATATACAATATCCATATGATAACACATCAAGTTCCAATCCATATACAAATACATTCATATCCATATGCAATATGAAAGTGACTGAGCCGATCTAGTGCCTAATGTGTGTGTTTATGCATCCATGAGCATCCACCAGCAACCACTTGCAACTGTCAATCATAACATGTTTCAAATACATGTTTACATCCATTGGCATCTACCTAAGGCTCGAAGATATGACCTAGAGGATATATTTAAAAGATAAAGACTAGCATGCAAATAAACATTACAGAGAAAGTTGAATCAAGGATATACCCTCAAATAGTGTGCGATGCGCGCATCTAGTCTTCAGTCTTCTAAGTCGCATCTTCTTGAGCTTCACTCCACTGTACCTTAACTAATTTAACTTCACGGTTGCGAAGCTTCTTGACCTCAATTTCCATAACCCACTAGGTAAGATAGGGCCTCGATCACTTACTAGGCTAGAGGGTATCCAATGTAGTTGAACTATCTTTCCAAGATAAGCAGATGTTAACCATGATGCCAAGTGTATATACTAAGATGATTAGAGGACTCTTTTCTACTTAGCTTATCATGCCATAATTCTGAGGGTCTAAAGTTAAAGGTTGCTATGTACTTTGTACCTCTCTTAAGGTCAGTCTTACTTAGGGAGCCTACTACAACCATTTATTTCTCACGCAAACCATCCTAGTCGAACTCGACATCCCTCAAGTACAAGCCCCAAAGGCCTAAACCAGTATCAGACAAGCACCCAAGGAATACCTCCTCCGAATTCGGACGATTTACATGAGTTGATACTAGCAAAACAACCAAACAATTGAGCACTTAACCAACTCTGGCCATCCTCACCAATCTTGCTCCAAAACTATCGTTGATCGCATAACTGCCTTTGCATTGTCAACTACATATATGCGGATGTCTGTCCCGAGTTTTGGGGGAAAAACCCTACCCTAATCAAAACATCTTGCGTACTCATGGACTACTCCAACGGATCGAAAATCATCGATAAATACAAAAAATGATTCTAGGTAGCTAAGACAAACTGATCCCTTAGGATCGCACGAAATCTTGAGGGTATTCCCGAGGCAAGTCGAAAGTCTAACTACCCTCCTTTCACAATTACTAGCTAACCAATCCGTTCCTAAAATCAACCCATAGCCAATGGAACCAAAAACATAAGCATTAATATAGCTATTCTCAAATCCTCATAAAGCAAAGATAAATGAGCGGAATCAGCAATTGGATTTAAGATGATAATGAGATCCTCTGCTATACAAGTTATAAGGTGCAGAGACTCAACTATGGAAGCAGATATAAACGAATGTGAAGCGCTAAAATCAAAAAGAGTACTAAAAGGATGATCAAAACGAAAAACTACACTTTTTCAACCGAAGCTTTACTCCCTCTCTCTTAGGTATGCTTGCAGTGAGAGCATGCACTTGCCTTCCGGAAAATCCTGTCCTTGTTCTTGCCTTTGTCCTTAATAATGACACTTCCTCTTGTTTTAGGTTTTACTGTACTTTCCCTTTTACCTCCTTTGTGAACCAAGTCCATATCCATGAGTTCTTCATCCTTGGGTTGTGCTCCTTAGCAAAACTCCCTCAGTCTCATCTTTACTATCCTTGTGTAGCACGTTGACAAGTCTCTCGAAAGCTTCCTCCATCGCATGGAGAATCCTACAAAGCTCGAAAGAAAATTAGCCGCAGGTGAAACTACTACGGCTATAGATGGTAGTTGGGCACTTATTTTCCGTTTGACAGGTGTCGTTGTCTCGTCGAGCCTACGGAACCATGCCGCGATGAGGTTACCTCCTAGAAAGACAGGAGCCCCGGAGACTGAGGAAAGAAGAAAACAGAGGATCAAAGATAATGCATATGGCATTGGGGAACATGCCTTTAATACAAAACTTTTCTTTTGAAAATACTTCTTTTAAAACCGTTTTTGAAAATAATTTTTCAAATCTTTTATCTGATCCGGTAACCTTCAGCTCTGATACCAAGTGAAACACCCCACCTCCGTCTAGGTCACTCAAAAAGGGAATGCCTTAACTTTGGTGGAGCATTTTAGGTAAAATATGAAGATAAATTACAAGACAGACAAATAAAGCAGTGGAAAATAAATTCATTTTATAAATAATATGGTTCAGTCAAACTTTTACAACAACAGTCTCAATCATACTTAAAAGTAATACATAGGACTTCTGACTTGATCTAAAAACTTCCAAATATAAAAGAAGCATAAAAACCACAATGATATTCCCCAATAAAGCATGAACCAGCCATAGCAGTGGAAGAGAGAGTCCGAAGCAATACATTGACTATATTCGAGCTTGGAAAGAAAACTAAGCTAAGTGGTAACATTTCCTCCCTATGAACCTGGGGGAACAGAAGAAAAGAGGCGAAACAAAACTAGGTCAGACATAAGTCTGGTAAGTCCAGTGACTTTCAGCATTTAAACAGGTAAAAGCATCACGACATGAATAAACTGAATATAAGACAATGCCGTGATAACAAGGATTTCAAGATAACATAGGATAGCATAAGGTATGATAAGGCAAGATAAACTGAATGCGCTTCTACTCTTTCTCTGCCTTGCTACTACTTTGTTATTCTGATTTTTATGTATATCTCTGCACCACCTAACTAGTGTCCCAACTAGTAATCTGTATGAAATGATAATATTACAACATGATCACAATCCCAACAAATGGTGGTAGCCTCCAGGTGTATATCTATCGTGAGGATTCCGCCTCAATCATCCTAATTTGCATGAACATGTTCGATGTACCCTTACTACCCTATCAATCGGCTCCCTTACTTATATTCATGTTCCATATGTCTGTATCAATCGGCCCGCTCTTGCGTGTAGATACCCTGTGCTGGTCCCACCATAAGGTGTATCAATCCTTAGGACATCAACCTGACACAATTCAAGATGCACAGTGTATAACTGCTCGTACCCAATGCCTGCTTTTTTCCACTTCGAAGTACGTGCATGCTCGAAAACCGTCGGAACCTGCACTGACGTACCCCCTGCCACTGTTTTGACCACTTATAATTAGCCCAGTAATCTTGCCCCACGTTGCCAAGTTTCATGGTACCATGATACATTTATGTGGGTTACTGCTGAAATGGGTCCCCGTTACTAGGGTTTTCTGCTGGTTAAGTTTGTGGACCTATATATACAAATATTACCCACCTACAGGAGATGTACTTAACCATCCCACCGATTGTAGCATTTTTTCTTAACGGTTAAGTTTGCGGGCCAATATTTACTATTATTACCCACCAACCCGATATGTACTTAACCCTTCCATCAATTCAAGCATGTTAAACAGTTAAGTCTGTGGGCCTATATTTACTAATATTACCCACCAACCCGAAATGTACTTATCCCTCCCGCACATTTTGCCATATTGGTTGTGTCGTCCATTCATGTTAACTTAACCCACCCATTCATCGTGTCATGTTGGTTAAGTATTTTCTTATTAACTTAACCCCGTTCGTTCATCAAGTTTTATTGGTCAAGTGTTCCTTGTTAACTCAACCCCACATGTTTATCATGTTGTATTGGTTAAGTGTCATTAATCAATTCAAGTTAACTTAACCCTACGTGTTCATCATGTTGTATTGGTTAAGTGTCATCAATCATTTCAAGTTAACTTAACCCCACTTATTTGTCATAATTACTTTGGTCTAGTGTTTCCTTCTTGTGTTAACTTAACACTACCACAAATCAAGTGATATTGGTTAAGTGTTTCTTATTACTTAACCCTAGTCATTCATCTTAGCATGTCTTGTTCATTAGCATTAATTGATTTATTAATGCACCAACCTCTCATATTAGTTATGTGTTGTTGCGGTTACTAGATGTGCCGGGCGGTTCCGGGCAGTTTTACACCACAACACAATCTAACCTCGGGTTTTTTTTCTTGGGCATAATGCACTAACCTCTCACATTAGTTAGGTGTTGTTGTGGTTACTGGATGTGCCAGGCAGTTCCGGGAAGTTTTACACCATGACTCAATCTAACCTCAGGTTAGGCATATTCATCTTTTCACATATTTACATATTTATAGTTTATATGTAAATTATTCACAATTGTTGTCAATTTCATATTATGCCACATTTTACATAAATGTCCAAGTCTAGATTTATATGATAATTAACCCAACTAGTCATATTCTAATTCTCAAGTTATGCCCAACAAAGTTAATTGCAAGTTATGGCCCCCAAATTCAATTTCGAGTTATTACTCAAATTAGACTACATCTAATCTTCCAAAGTTAGCAATAATAGTCATGCCTTAGTATTCCAATGTACATTATGCTTGGTGCCTAAACCAATGGTTATGCCCAATCCATATTAATATTCTAGTGTACAGTGTGCGCCAAAACTAGATTTAAAATTCCATTTTCCCCTAGTTCGCAACAAAGACAATTATGCCTCAAATCGTAAGTTACAAAATTATGTTCCACCATTACCAAATAGACTATCCCCCAATACCCCTGCGCATTTACAATAAATTTAAGTCTAGATTAGAGGTTAATCTAGATTCATAAAATAAAAGGGGAAGAAAGAGGAACATAAACGAGAGTAGGCAGAAAATAGGTGTTAAAATGGTAGATCTGGCAAATATAATATTATAGACCTAGAAGGATTACAAATCTGTTAGAGGTGAGGTACAACAAAGATAGATCTGAAACAATCTGACAGAAATAACCTAATAGACATATAGATGTGATATAAATAATATCAGGAACCTAAAAAGGATTATATACCAGATATCCAACAAAGCTAAGCATGATTGAATAATAACTTCCTAGGCATGTAAATCATTGATTCAATAGAAAGATAGGAACTAATCTGAAAGATTTGTATTATGGACTTAGATCCATTTTAGTACATGCCAAAATCACTATTAGGTGTTTAAATATGAAATTAACTTGGACTTACATGTTTACAGTTCGATTTATGCCCCAAAATCCCAAGTTATATGTCCAATATACTTTATGCCTCAAATCTCAAGTCATATGTCCAATACTTTATGCCTCAAATCTTAAGTTATATGTCGAATACTTTATGCCTCAAATCTCAAGTCATATGTTCGATACACTTTATGTTATGAATACAACATGTTTTATGTCCTCAAATCAGTTACAACTCAATTATGCCCAATTACACACAATTTAATACTTTTTCCCAAATTTTAGTGCTGGTCGTGTCCAAATCATATTTTATGCCCAATTTTATTTCCCATGTACGTTCATCTCTTATGAGATCTGGCACAGGCTCGCAGTAGCCTGACTTTAAAAGAAAGGGAAGAAGGAAAGAAGAGACAAAGAATGGACATAATATTATCAACGAGATAGATCCAATGGATATAGAAAGACTGATAGAAATAGGCATAATCTCAGATTCAGATTTATTACAATGTCAGAATCACGATTAACTTTTATTTCTGAAATTAACATTAACTTACAAATTACATAACGGTCTTGAATTCTGTGATCTGTATTCTGAAACTGAATATCTCTCCCTTGAAGTAGACTATTTGTTCTTCTAATTTAGATTTGATTCTTAGAAAATATATGTTGAAGTCGTTGAATTTTCCTTTGAATCTCTACTAGAATTCTAAACTTGATTTCTACGAAGGACTTAAGCAGCATAACCCCGTCGTAGATTTATTTTGATATGAATTAGGGTTGAGTATAGGCGCTGGGGCTGTTTAAATAGCTTACGAGCAACGAATCTTGTCAGAAAGGGCGTCTAAATGCAGAAAAACGAATCTATCCATGGATCAGGAAAAGGGGGAGAGGTCGACCCCATGGTGGACCTGTTCTACCCAGGTCGATCCCATGGTCGACCTGGGTCCTGGGCGGGAAATTTCCCGCCTAGCCCGGGTGTGTGATTTGAATTTCGAAAGTTTAAATTCGAATTCAGGTTGGTTTTTATTTTAAATTCCGGAAACTTCTAAGTGTCATAACTTCTTCATACGGAGTCTGATTTATGCAAACTCGACCTCTATTTTAAGCAGAATTCCAAGACGAACGCAACGGCGTAACTTGTTCCCCTTAATTCTTCTCTTAAAAATTAAGTATATTTTAATTAGTTACTTCAATGTTCATAGAAAATTCAGGGTGTTACAGTATTTGATGGGGCCTCGTTCCAATTTGGAAAATAAAGAATATTTTAAAACAATATTCAGAAAATGAATAAATATTCATGTGTTGAATAAACATAAATATTCATGTGTTGAATAAAATAAATATTCATGTGTTGAATAAAAATAAATATTCGTGTGTTGAATAAAATACATATTCATGTGTTGAATAAAATAAGATGTTCAAGTTTTGAATAAAAATATTTAAACAATAAAAATATCATTTTTATTAAATATAAACCATAAAAATTATTCATGTGTGGAAGAATATATTCATGTATTGAATAAAATAAAATAACGAATATTTTCAAATAATATTCAGTAAAAGATCTGATTTTGATGTCCGATTTGTGATAGACATCAATATATTTAAATATATAAAGCCATGTTGATTTGATATGTGATATTTTGACATCAACGATATTTATATCTATTTTATTCATTTTTATAATGAATTTCGAAAAGGATGTGATTTTAAAATCTAATGTTTTGAAAATACTATCATTTATATAACGATGATGTGGAATATTCAATTTTGATTTGAATATGAATATGAAGTTGAAATCGTTTTGAAAACGAATTTAAAACGATTTATGAAATACATTTTAAATGGAAATCGATGAAATAAATATAATATATATATATATATGTATTATATATATATATAATGGGCTAAATAGAACGCGTCGCGCCGCGATAGTTCATGAATTTCGACTATTGGCTTCGATTGAACATTACGGGAGATCTAACCATCAGATCCTCCTAAAACCGGAACCATTGGGTTCGTATCGAAAAGAGCTTTTCGATGAATATAAGAGATTTGAAATTTTACGGTTGGACTTGGAATTATGTCCAAATCAAATTTTGAAAAGGTCGTTGTAAGTGTAGTTCGATGACCGTTTATGGAAATCGACTGTACGTGCCTTGATAAAATTATTAAAAATATCAATAATTTGTGTAAAATCATAATAAATGAAAGAATTGGGATGAAAAACAACATATTTGAAAGGATAAAAATATTTTTTTATCGAAGTGAACTAGTTATGAACTAGAATTATAATCCAATCTTTTTAAATAATTAATTTCTATTTGAAATGGTATTAAGAATAACCAGAATTTCCACTATATGAATTGGAATGGATTTGAATCGGAATTATCTTCGGAATATTTCGATATTGGATTCTATGATTATATGGACGTTGTGGAGGAATTTGGAAGATATATGTATAACGTTATTCCAATACGATATTTGTTGATTTCAAAATTTGATATTGAATATAAGCCGATATATTTTCTATTCAGAGCCTTATATTTAATATCAAATGAGATTTTGGGTTTGTCGTGAATGGTATCTTTAATAATATTGTTCTTAAACCCAATGGGGTTAAGGAAATTAGAAACTAACTGGAGATTAGCTAAGTTGAATTGTTTCCTTGGTAGTGATCTGATGTTGGTTTCGGCCTTCGGGATTAATACTTAGCGAATTGTTCTCTTACTAATTTACGGTTAGATATTGATGGAATGTGATTTTGTGTTTATCGTGAACCATGTTTTAAATGACATTGGTTCTTTAACCCAGTTAAAGATAAGATTAATTTCTTAGCTTTGAATAAGCATTAATATTGATTTTTGGGAAGATTAAAACTAAATGGAGTTTTAACGAATCTTTGATTATATTGAAAAGTGAATATGATAATTAAAATTATCAATTCAAGAAAATGATCGAAAATGGAGTACCACTCCAGGCGATTGCTAAATCTTTAATTAGATTTAAACGTGAAATGGTAATTAAATTTACCAACAACACCGTGTTGTTAGATATGGAGTATTTCCAGTTTTTCTCCATGGGATGAATAGGTTGGGATGGAAAATAAAATAAATGATTACTTCGATGTGGTTCGCTAATCCCGACTAGTTTGGAAAACCTTAATATGGTTTGATATCCAAAGGAAGATTAAAGAATAAATTTAAAAGAATTTATCTTTGATAATATTAATGGTAACCTGTTCCCTAATGATGTGAATATTTGAATAAAAGAATATTCCGAATTGGAATGAGGCATATGATGTGTTTGTGTAGCACTTGTTTATTATATACGTGGGTTACTCAGAAAGGCCGGGTTTATACCCATTCTGAATATCCGATTCGATAATATGTCGATGATGAAGACGGTGGTCGAAGACCGGAGGACTTCACATCGTCTGGATGATTGCTAACGTCTTGACTGGCAGTACACCCAAGACAAGGTAATAAGTGGTGATTGTCCAGACGTACTTGGAGATTGACGGATATGCGAGGGCCTCTCTCCTATATTGGATATATGGGACGAGAAATAAGGTGCCTCCGGTTTCATTTAGACCCAGAACGAACTTGTAAATGGACTGTGTGTCAGACATTGGATATTATTCTATGTTGATTGATTTCTATTAAATATATATCTGTTTGGCGGAGGAGAATTTATTCTCTTGCTTAAATCCCTTCTCAGAGACGTACGAGCTCAAATGTTATATATCGATAGACATCAGTGTCATGGAGTGAATTGCCTAAGTGGCAAATGATCAAGGCTTCTATTGAAAAGCAAAGTCTTGTGGTTGATGATCAAAGCACGGCCTGTGTGGCATAGTGTGACGGCCCGCACCGTACCAACCGACTTTTACTCCAAAGGTGCGCTGTACACATGTCCAGTTAGCACGGGACGGTCGCCAAAGAAAGGAAAGAAGAGAAGAATCAACATACAAAGAACCTGTAGAATGTCTCACAGCGCATAGGATAAAATATAATAATAACATACTTGACATAAAACAGGTGAGATAGTGCATAAGCTGAAACAACTAACATAGCAGCGGAAAATGTAAGTACAACTTATGATCCAAAGTTAAACATTATTACAACTTTCAAACTGTCTCCAAGCAAAACAAGATAAAAGAGGTGCACTACTAATGACCAAGTAGCGACCACCAACGACACAGGGAGAATATATATATATATATATATATATATATATATATATATATATACATACATATCATACCTGGAAGCCTCCTACCCGCCTCCGAATCAGCTACCCGCGCATCACTAGCTAACCTGTCTCTAGTCTGCTCGTGTGAGCACCCAGAGTAATAAGAGGAGACATAAAACTCTGGGTCAGACATAAAGCCTGGTATGAGCGATAAGCAACTAAATAGAATAATAACAGGTATAATCCAATCATACATGAACCTGGACCTGCAACCAAAGAGTTAGCACTACATATTGTACAACACTCTAAGGTGCCCTTTCAAATGGTGTAAAGATAACGGGGGGTGGGGGTGTGCATGTCATAGTGATGTCAAACAATCAAGCATAGCAATCATCCTCACATCCCTCACTCAGTGCGCAAAGCATACGATATCCACTACTTTGGTCACCTAATACTTTAGGCCATGACGGAATCCAATCCCGTGTAACTATCACTACAAGCTCACCATCCATCTCCCAGTGGTGAACCAAAGTTATGAATACCGACAACCCCTTTGCACACGTCCCACAACAAAGCCCAATCACGAAGTGAACTCATTGGTTCCCATCTGGATCCTGAGCTCTAACTTCCATTTGGACTAACTTTGCACTCGGGTTTTGGTCAGCATCTCCTCCGGATCGGTCTTTCTTTCTTCGCTTCACGTTGCTTCAGGTCGTGGTTTTCCTCCAGGTTCGGATCATGCTGCTCCTCCATCGGTTCGCTGATCGCACCAATCTAGTTCGGATCGTGTTACTCCACCCATGTTGGATCGTGACATCTCGTCCAGATCGTGGTCATGCTTCGGATCGGATCGAGTTCCTTCATCGGATCGGGTCGCGCCATCAGCTCGTGGTCCCCCAGCTCCATCGGATCGGGTCATGGCCAAGCTTCGGGTCGGATCGTCTCTCTTGGTCCACGGCTCGTGATGCTTTAAGTGACTCGTGGCGCCAGTCTCTAGTTTGTGTCCTTCGAGGTGGAGCGGATCGTGGTTGAGAGCATCGATCGGGTCGGGTCGCATAGGGTAGGGGCGATCCGGTCCGGTGTATTTCCTGCACTTTGTTCCAGCGACTGTTTTTCGCCATTTGACGGCGTTTTTGACCAACTTAACTTTTTTAAACAATCATATAACATTCCAAACAGTCGTAGCAACATGTATAATCATTCACAAACAACAATCATACAATGTAAAATGGATCAAACATACCCAAAAACCCATATTTTCCCCTTAAGCATGTTTAAGCAAATCTAACAATAGGACTAGCAGAACTTAACCAAATTAGCCAAATTTTCTAACAGGGGCCTAAAACAATATTTAAGAATTTATACATATTTTTCCAGATTTTTAACATGCATAAATTCTCTAATTTCCACTAATCACCCCTTAATCCCCCAAATTCCGGGATTTGCAAAATTAGTCGAAATTAACCCAAATTCATATCAGAGGCATAAAATGATGTTTTAGAATTTTAGAAATTTTTCAAGATTTTTCTGAGCGATAGTTTCGGTAATCTTCTCTAATTACCATAACTAGCCGTAATTAGTGAAAAACAATGCAAATCACTCACCTTAGCCACAAACAAACTTTAAATCTGAAACAATCTCTGATTTGGATCCAATCCCAATGTGTTCCAGCAGCTCTCTCGCTAATTTGGTGAAGATCTTCTTTGATTTGATGTAGATTAGGCCAAAACTTGATTAGAAAGTGATTAGAAGGTGATTTGGGTGTTGGAGGCCATTGCTAGAGCTTGAAAGAGGTAAGTGGCGGCTGGAAAAATGAGTCTAAAACTGAAATCCTAACCCTAACAGCCCTTAAATACCCCAAATCCCGGAATCCCCCATTGGGCCTACTTGCTAATCATCCGGTTAAGCCCAATTAGCTGTTTTTAACCCTCTAAACCTTAATTCAGCCATATCTCCCAAACGGTAAGTCCGTTTGGCTATTATGATCACTCTACGGAAAGAGAAACCATCATTCGAATCCAATGGAAGTGGTTTCAAGTTAAAATTCCTTTCCAGTCAAAAGTTATGGCCAAAACAAGATCAGCTAGGGGCAAAATGGTCATTTAAAAATTGGGAAAAATCATGAACATGGGAAATGACCCCAATAGTCGTCTCCCAAAGTTACATGACCATACGACTTCGTATGTGAAAGAAATAAATATTCCACGATCCTATGATGCGTAGAATGCGGGTCGTTACACTCTCCCCCCGTTAAGAAATTTCGCCCCCGAAACTCCCTAACCAAAACACACAAAGGGTTCCGCATGCCTGTTAACCATAAAACAACAATCAACATGCAATACAGGTCTATCATAGCATGCAGTTTACTAACAAGGGAAGAAACTATCACTACCAAAACCTTACTAGGCAAAGAGTTCTGGATACTTCTTCCTTATATCCTCCTTTGCTTCCCAAGTACAGTCTTTTTCATGCTCACCCCACTGGACTTTGACTAGTTTCACCGCCTTCCTTCGAAGCTGCTTCGTATCGTTTCCAACAATACGCATAGACTTGCGGTTCTCAACCGCCTCGGGTTCAACCTCGATATCGTCCAACTGATCTGGTGAAATAGCCACATTAGGGTCTTGCACAAACTTCCTTAGCTTGGAAACATGAAATACGTTGTGAACTCCCGCCATCTTGTCAGGTAGCCCTACTTCATACGCCAAATTCCCAACTTGCTCGAGGACTGGGAATGGGCCAACAAATCTTGGTGCTAACTTACCTCTCCAACCAATCTGAATCGCATTCTCTATGGAGAGATCTCGACGAACACCAAGTCGTTAACGAAGAATTCCAAATCTCTTCGTCTCTTATCGAGATAAGCCTTCTGTCTATCTTTATCCTTTCCCAGTAGTAGATTTGCTCTATGTCTCAATACATCTTGTTACCACTGGGATGTATAGTCAATTTCGAGTGATGATATGCTCTAAGCACTTCACCTCTCAGTCCATCTACATTGGGTACAACTAGTCCCTTATTCTTTCGAAGCCACCCTTCTCGATTAAATTCTTATTTGATCATTCTCTTTCCGTCGATACCCATCTCTACCCTAGAGATGGTTTCCAATAGATTAGGATCGTCCTTCGGACTGGGACCAATCCACTCAATCAAAATCGATCTAATCGTCAGGCTTACTAGTGTTTCTGAATCCAATTCACTCTTGGGCCCAAAATCATATCCTGTGATATACTTTAGTTGCTTCCATCCGAGAAACAAAACCCCTAAACTGGCATGTTTCCTACTCAATGCAACTATTACCACACCCAAATCCTTTACTATGATCACTCTGCCCCATGGAGTCATGGCGACTCCACTGCACTGATCCATAGTCACTAGTCCTTTGCTATGTCCACTCTGCCCCATGAAGTCATAACAACTCCACTGCACTGGCTCATAGCCTTACTAATCATTTACTATGTCCACTTTGCCCCTCGAGTCATGACGACTCTACTGCACTGGCTCGTAGTTCTACTACAATCACTTTGTTCCCCATCGCTGGAACCCTACAGGTGATAGTCTACTCAAGGGAAGAAATTAGGAACAACATAGCAACCATAACATCCATCAAACAAGTCCTACCTATCACTTGCTAAATTCATAAACACATTGACACCTACATGATTGGTCTAACCAATCCCAATATGTCGATTCTAGTATGTCTGGTCCAACCAACATCAATAACTAATGGAAGCCCAGCCTCCATACATACACCGATGCCTACTTGACTGGTCCAACCAATCCCAGGCCAATGGAAGCCCTGCCTCCCTTCGGACTACCGTACGTCCAACGTACGTTTATCCTCCAAGGATAATTAAACTATTGGAAGCCCAGCCTCCAATCGGACTACCGTACGTCCAACGTACGTTTATCCTCCAAGGATAACTAGATCACGTCCAACGGATCCAAGGTAACGGGCGTCCCCAGATACCCCTGCTTTTAGTCCTCCTAAAATACTTGAGTCCAACCCAAGTCTATCCATTGTCTTGCTGCCCTCTCGAGTCCAACCCGAGCCGAATCCAATTCCTTGCAGCCTTCTCGAGTCCAACTCGAGTCAATCTATAACTCAGACCTAGTCTTGAGTATCCATTAGTGACAAACTCTAGTCCAACGTGAGTCGTCTCCCTATTCGTTGCATCTCCAAGATCAACGAACACCCATTTTCTTTTACGAATTCAAGTCCAACTTGAATCGCCCTAATCTTCGTTGTATCTTCCATGATCAACGAACACATCCTATTCCTTCAAAGTTCTGCTATCCAATAGAGAACATCAACATAGGGTCCTCAACAATCCATTACTTTGCATCTTTCTCGAGTCCCACTCGAGCAATCTCATAACCCTATCGAGTCTAACTCTGGGCAGTCTATACCATTGAACAGTCCCATCATGTTCCGTCTGCCCATCACTCCTCGAGTAAACCAAGATATCATCCAATGAAAAATCACAACAACTATTTACCCCTCACGCAAACCATCCTAGTCTAAATCGACATTCCCCAAGCACAAGCCCCAAAGGCCTAAACCAATATCAGACAAGCACCCAAGGAACATCTCCTCCGAGTTCGGACAATCCACATGAGGTGATACTAGCAAAACAATCTAGCACTAGAGTACTCATTTGCCTCCCAGAGACAACTAGAACTTATTACAATGATAAATTCTTAGCTTCCTTAACTCCAGTTACTATCGCCATCACTAGGTAGGTACATAATACCACCATATTCTTTTAGAGTAAATCGACTCCTCAAAATAATGCTAAACCCAGTAAAGCCCAAAAAAAGCAATCACAAGGAAACATACATCCATGACTCGATAAGACCAACCACAACAAATCATACTAAGATCAGTCGAACCACCTATCGGGTTTGTCACAATTAGAGGTCTATCGACTAACTCAGGTTTGTCAAACAAAACCCGATCAAAACATCTTAAATAGAAAGCATACCTCGAATAACGACACCTTTTTCCTTCTGCGCCACAGTTGGGGGATTCGATGAAGAAGGAACAGCGTTGATAGCATATGCTTTCACAATCTGCTTCTCCCTAGGAGGTTGTGGGCAATCATCCTTGTGATGTCCCGCCTGGCCGCAGTTAAAGCACTTCCTTTCCCCAGGCTTTTCTCGACAATCTCTGGCGTAATGGCCCTTCTTGCCACAACTAAAGCATTCGCCATCTTTCTTATTTTTCTTATTCTGACCATCCTTGGTCGGGTTCTGCTTCCTCTTGTTCTGAGAATTCTTCTTGCCTTCACCGCCTTCTTGCGGCTTTGGCTCCTCTACAGATGCCGTAGCAACTTCGGCCTTCAACTTAGGGAAAAGGCTCTCTGACCTTAATGCCTTTCCTACAATAGACTCGAACGTCTCATCGATATGGTTTATAAGTCTTTCCCCCAAGAACCCATCCAAGCCGGTTATGAACTTTTCGTTCTTCTTTTCGACTGTATCGATAAGGGACCATCCATATTTCGATAAAGTGTCGAATTCAGCGATATACTCCGAGACTGCTCTACCGTTCTGCTTAAGCTCTAAGAACTTCCTGAACTGTTCTGATTTATGAGCAGCTGGAATAAACTTATCACAAAAGTGAGTCTTTAACTGATTCCATGTTACTTGATCTTCTGGAGTAGTTGTTCTAATGGCATTCCACCAATTCATCGCTCGCCCTTGCAGCTGACGAGACGCTAGCCTTCTCTTCATCGCATCCTCAAGACCCAAGTCGTCGAAGATACGATCACAGCTATCCAACCAATCCTGAACATCTGTGGCCGACTCCGTTCCGTGGAACGGCTTCCCACCAAGGTTAGTGTAATCCTTGCACAACTTGGCGAAATTGACCCTCGGCGCCTGCATTACTGGACCACCACCATTTCCGGGATTGGGAATTGCCCCTTGAACATCCCTAAGCATCTCCCTCATGAAGGTAGTGAACATTGTCCTCATGTCAGGAGCATTTCCATGGTTGGTCCCTCTACCAGCACCCCTGGTGTCTCTACTCATCGTCAATCTGAAAAAGGGAAACGATTAACGACCCCGTAGTGGTGCTAGTGCAGTACGACTTCATCCTTATACTACTAATAGTATATATATAGCTTTTGAAAACCAAAGTAATCACAAATACGCGCTCTCATATACGTACTATCTCTCCCTAGTGTCTTTCCCTAGGTTAACTACGCAACCTAGAGCTCTTATACCAAGTGTGACGGCCCGCCCCGTACCAACCGACTTTTACTCAAAGGTGCGCGGTACACATGTCCAGTTAGCACGGGACGGTCGCCAAAGAAAGGAAAGAAGAGAAGAATCAACATACAAAGAACCTGTATAATGTCTCACAGCGCATAGGATAAAATATAATAATAACATACTTGACATAAAACAGGTGAGGCAGTGCATAAGCTGAAACAACTAACATAGCAGCAGAAAATGTAAGTACAGCTTATGATCCAAATTTAAACATTATTACAACATTCAAATTGTCTCCAAGCAAAACAAGATAAAAGAGGTGCACTACTAATGACCAAGTAGTGACCACCAACGACACAGGGAGAATATATATATATCATACGTGGAAGCCTCCTGCCCGCCTCCGAATCAGCTACCCGCGCATCACCAGCTAACCTGTCTCTAGTCTGCTCGTGTGAGCACCCAGAGTAATAAGAGGAGACATAAAACTCTGGGTCAGACATAAAGCCTGGTATGAGCGATAAGCAACTAAACAGAATAATAACAGGTATAATCCAATCATACCTGAACCTGGACCTGCAACCAAAGAGTTAGCACTACATACTGTACAACACTCTAAGGTGCCCTTTCAAATGGTGTAAAGATAACCGGGGGGGGGGGGTGTGCATGTCATAGTGATGTTAAACAATCAAGCATAGCAATCATCCTCACATCCCTCACTCAGTGCGTAAAGCATACGATATCCACTACTTTGATCACCTAATACTTTGGGACATGACGGAATCCAATCCTGTGTAACTATCACTACAAGCCCACCATCCGTCTCTCAGTGGTGAACCAAAGTTATGAATACCGACAACCCCTTTGCACACGTCCCACAGCAAAGCCCAATCACGAAGTGAACTCATTGGTTCCCATCTGGATCCTGAGCTCTAACTTCCATTTGGACTACCTTTGCATCTCGGGTTTTGGTCAGCATCTCCTACGGATCGGTCTTCCTTTCTTCGCTTCACGTTGCTTCAGGTCGTGGTTTTCCTCCAGGTTCGGATCGTGCTGCTCCTCCATCGGTTCGCTGATCGCACCACTCTAGTTCGGATCGTGTTACTCCACCCATGTTGGATCGTGACATCTCGTCCAGATCGTGGCCATGCTTCGGATCGGATCGAGTTCCTTCATCGGATCGGGTCGCGCCATCAGCTCGTGGTCCCCCAGCTCCATCGGATCGGGTCGTGGCCAAGCTTTGGGTCGGATCGTCTCTCTTGGTCCACGGCTCGTGAAGCTTTAAGTGACTCGTGGAGTCAGTCTCTAGTTTGTGGCCTTCGAGGTGGAGCGGATCGTGGTTGAGAGCTTCGATCGGGTCGGGTCGCATAGGGTAGGGGCGATCCGGTCCGGTGTATTTCCTGCACTTTGTTCCAACGACTATTTTTCGCCATTCGACGGCGTTTTTGACCAACTTAACTTTTCTAAACAATCATATAACATTCCAAACAGTCACAGCAACATGTATAATCATTCACAAACATCAAAACAACAATCATACAATGTAAAATGGATCAAACATACCCAAAAACCCATATTTTCCCCTTAAGCATGTTTAAGCAAATATAACAATAGGACTAGCAGAAATTAACCAAATTACCCAAATTTTCTAACAGGGGCCTAAAACAATATTTAAGAATTTATACGTATTTTTCCAGATTTTTAACATGCATAAATTCGCTAATTTCCACTAATCACCCCTTAATCCCCCAAATTCCGGGATTTGCAAATTTAGTCGAAATTAACCCAAATTCATATCAAAGGCATAAAATGATGTTTTAGAATTTTAGGAATTTTTCTAGATTTTTCAGAGCCATAGTTTCGCTAATCTTCGCTAATTACCATAACTAGCCGTAATTAGTGAAAAACAATGCAAATCACTCACCTTAGCCACAAACAAACTTTAAATCTGAAACAATCTCTGATTTGGATCCAATCCCTATGTGTTCCAGCAGCTCTCTCGCTAATTTGGTGAAGATCTTCTTTGATTTGATGTAGATTAGGCCAAAACTTGATTAGAAAGTGATTAGAAGGTGATTTGGGTGTTGGAGGCCATTGCTAGAGCTTGAAAGAGGTAAGTGGCGGCTAGAAAAATGAGTCTGAAACCGAAATCCTAACCCTAGCAGCCCTTAAATACCCCCAAATCCCGAAATCCCCCATTGGGCCTAGTTGCTAATCACCCGGTTAAGCCCAATTAGCTGTTTTTAACCCTCTAAACCTTAATTCAGCCATATCTCCCAAACGGTAAGTCCGTTTGGCTATTATGACCACTCTACGGAAAGAGAAACCATCATTCGAATCCAATGGAAGTGGTTTCAAGTTAAAATTTCTTTCCAGTCAAAAGTTATGGCCAAAACAAGATCAGCTAGGGGCAAAATGGTCATTTAAAAATTGGGAAAAATCATGAACATGGGAAATGACCCCAATAGTCGTCTCCCAAAGTTACATGACCATACGACTTTGTATGTGAAAAAAATAAATATTCCACGATCCTATGATGCGTAGAATGCGGGTCGTTACACATAGCTTTGTGTATAGCATTAATTCGTGAGCCTTACACCTCGGTATGAGTCAAAAAGGGATCGTGACTGCAGGGAATGCACGACGTTTCTTTCTAGCTATGGGTGGTGTCAGCGTTTTACAAGCACTGACATTTGTATTATTTTTACCTACGTGGTTGTTGGAATGCGAGGCACCTCGGATATATTGGTCTCTACGGAGCCGATGGATAGGTCCAATAGGACCGGAAAACATGTGTTCAGGTATAACCAATCCTCTATGTGTGGACCAGCCTTGAAGATCCAAGAGTTCGGCAGTGTCCGAATCCTGAGACATTTGCTAGAGTGTCTCGAATCGGTGAGGAGCCATCCCTAGCCTCGACTCATGACGGAAATCCAATTTCCAATACGTGACATTTCGGTTTTGATTGGAGAGCCTAGTATTGGCGACATGATAGATGACATCCATGCCGCCTATGATTGATACATTTATATTTGAAGTTTTTTCATACACTTTACACTATAATAGTATAAAAATGATTTGTTTTAAACGTACCAAGCATTATTTGGCTATTATAAGGTAAAACCCTATCCTCCGGCGTGCGTTGCAATGTGTGATGGGACCTGGGTCTTATAATAGCTTCGCTTTTCCAAAAAGTATTGCACTGTTCATAATTGTTTATGCACTGGTATCCTTGGGAGGAAACCCGTTACGTGATATATGGCGTGGTCCCTTGATTTACCAAACTTTAAGAATCAAATTAGTAACTGTTTTAGTTCTCACACCAGTCACATGACTGACTTGGAGTTATTGTTTTAACCTAAACTCAGGGTGCTCCTAATTTCCACACGGGCAGCTAGTAGTTTTGGTTTTGCAGATTTATATTCATAAGATCCTGGTTTACGGCTGGAATGATATTTAGAAAGCTCTTATTCCGTTTATCTTTTTCAGTTGGGTATGGTATTAATTTTCCGCTGCTATGTAGTGTATTGTAATCTCTAATATTTATCGAATGTATTTTATTTATTCATACTCTGGAATATTCTTGTATTCTGATGGAATTGTTGTAATAAGAAATGAATTGTTCTTCTGTTTGTGTTCTGATTTGTCTTGTTCCCTGACAATCCGTTCTTCCTCTTCTCTTCGGAGATCGGGGAACTTCGGGTCGTTACAGGTAGCGAGTGAACGTATTTGTATTTTTTAAAAATATAATTTTTATATATATACACACACACACCCCTAGATCCATAGAGGAACCCACTAAATAGAAAGAGTATAATGTGGTAAGAATTGGGATAACTGTTTTGTACATTAAAGGAATGAATATGGAAATTTGAGACCCTTAGGAAATTTGGATTGAAAGTGTACAATCTACTCTGTATGGAAGGAAGGTGAAACCCATATGATTAGTATTTTGGGTTAGTGGGTTTTGCGGTAAAACCTTATAAATTGGAAAAGGTTATAAATAGAAAAAATGGATTAGGAATATATATAGTTAAGAGAATTTACTTTGTGGAAGTGTTCAGGAAGGCCTGGAAAAATGGAAACCCTAGGAAGGCCTGGAAAAAAGGAAACCCACTTTACGTCTAACCTATTGTTAACTTTTAAGAACTTGAAATTATAAAAGTTTTTCGGTGATGGTTTATGGTGTTTTATAGTTTTAATCTTAATTTTATAGTTTTAATATATGTAAAGAAGTACATATTGGGTTTTGAAGTAAAATGGGGTATATTTTGCAAATAGTGATTTCTTGCGAATTTTTTTTCTAAAATAAAATTCTCTCAGTAAAAGGTGCATATTATAAAGCATGTATAGCTCGCTGATTTTCTTGTTATATTGCATAAAAGAATTTTTAATAATGAAATTTTTGAAGTCTCTATTCTTTTGACAATCATTTTTGATAAATTGTTTTAAAAAGGGAATTTTGTTGTTTGGAAAAAATAAGTTGTAGAAATTAAGAATAGAGTGGAAGTTTGAACCTTGTAGTAAGAGACTGAACTGACCTTATAGGCAAGAACAAGTTATAGACCCGATTGACAAATAGCTATCCTTATCTACTTCGGTTTTTGTGATTTGGAAAAAAAATTGATTTACATTTTTATATAGAATGACATGTTTTATGGTTTCGAAAAAAGTAAGTTTTCATAAAGAAAATAAAATTTTGGCACTTTTTATTTTTGGAAGGAAATTTAAATAAAAAGGCCAAACTATGTTTTAAAAAGTATGGAGTAGGTAAGGATTAGTGCCTAGGGAAGACGAAAAAAGATTTGAGGCTGTGAAGTATGTAGCAAGAATTATCTTGGAATAATGGTATGTTCCCGTCGAATGCGTAAGCATTGAAAAGCCTAGGGTTTGGCTTGAAATAATTGTTGGTACACAGCTAGGACTAGTGGTGACTACTAGAAAATAAAGATCAAGCAAGCATTTAAATCTTTTTGCTAATTTTCATGTTAGGGGTATAACCAGTTTTTGCATTTTTGTTGGGATCGTTCTGTTATTTTATTCTTGTTGGGTAGTCAGGGTAACACCTAAACCTATCATTGATCTCGTTGTTCAAGCTTGCTTTCTGAGGGGGACATATCGCGAGATTCTTGGCCCTTAATAGTAGCTGTGTAGAGTGTTTGTTTTCCTGTTTTAGTTAAAGAACTAGAAGGCTTATTTGAAAACTAAACTTAGATAAGAGGATTAAGTTTAATAAGTTAAGAAAAGGGTAATGGCATAACTAAAAAGGAAACAACAAATCCAGTAAAGAAACAAACATGATAGTTAAAGAATGGCGGAAAATTATGAGAAAAGATGAATAAGAGTAAAAATTTCCAAGATAAGATGAAAAAGAAAGGCTGCAACAAAGAGAATTTTCTTATGTGAGCTGTGCTTGGATAGGAAAATAGGGAATCTTTATAGATAGTTACATAAATTCCAAGTACGGTCAGAAAAAGGTACATAACGGAAGATGTGAAGTTGTCCGATTTCCACCTTTTTGTAGCATAAGAATTCGAATTTGGAAAATTAGATTTTTCTGCAATTCGAAAAATAACGTTGCTTGGTCGGGTTTTGGATGTAAAAATTGGATGAACTAAGCTTTTCCTCAGCAAGAGTGTGGAAAATTTTGAATGAAAAAGTATTTTTGATCTTCAAAATATTGCATTCATGTAGAACTACTAGTATATTTAGGATGTGATCATCATATTTTAAAAGGGATTTTGAAAAACTTGCATACACATAAGAGGCACCGCTTAGGCATATATGTATTATTATGTTGTATTTCATTTTGCACAAGTGCACAATGTTTGTAAAAATTGGATGCACACATGATGGATGTATATTATGTGAGGGCTTAATTGATTTTTACCCTTATCAAATTTCAGGGACGAAATTTCCTAAGGGCGGGAGAATGTAACACACCGCATTTTATAACAATTAAATAATTAGATAATGCATATGTGTGTATATATATGCATAGACATAAAAATTCAAAAGAAGAATATAATAATGATAATTATAATTGCATATAATAAATACATGCACTGAAAAAGAAGAAAAAGACTAATGTAAACAAAAATGTAATGCATGCATTAAAAGAAAGAAAAGATTGGTTGCATGCGATGTAAATATGTTGCATGCACTGATTATGCATTAATAATAAAAGAGAAAAAAAAGAAAAATATTAATGCAATAGTTTAAATGAAATATTGTAACAAACATAAAAAATGAGAAGTAAGAAGAGAACAATAATTACCATTGTTTTAAGCCTTGTTAACAATAGCATTAGTAGTCCAGTTGGTTAGAGCATATAGCTTGCACATAAGAGGTACAGAGTTCGATCCCCACCGGCGTCATATTTTTGTTTTAAGGGAATAGCTAAAATTAACACGTTTTCTAAACAGAAAATATGTATAAATACACATATAAGAAAAAATATACACATAAGGAAGTAAGGAAAATATATGTATATATATGAGAATATATATGTATATATACAAAATTATATATATATATATATATATATATATATATATATATATATATAAGAGATAGAGTTCAAGATAAGGCTGCAGTTAAAGAAATATGGGAAGAATCAAATAACGGTGTAACACCATTTGAATTTTGAAAACGAAACAAAAGTTGTGCGTATATATATATACATGTAAAATGATCATTAGAATATTTGTATACATATAAGAAGATTACATGTGAATATAACAGCTAAATGAATTCCAGAAATTCAAAATTTGAAAATCAATCTTTTACGCCAAACAGCTCGTAGGCCATAGGGGGTCGACACTAGGGTCGACACCCCCTGATCTGGCTAGATTCATCTCCGAACCTAGACTATTTTATTAACTGTGTTTAATGCTGACTCAGCGCCGCATGTACGATAAGATCCTAAACACCAAAAAATAGGCTAGAAGAGCCTAGCCTAAATCTCATATTTTCTTAGACAACGTCTAAGCTCAGCCATTCTTCCTCCTCCTCAAATCTCGTTAAAAAAAAATACGATAATTAGTTTAGGAAAATTCTGAATCAAGATCTGGAGGAAAAGAATGAATATTAGTAAAAAGGTGTTCAAAACCATATTTGATGTAAGGTAATTTCTTAGATATGGTCTATTCCAATTTCGCCCTCTTTTTTCCCTTTTCTTTTAGTATGAATTGTGGATCCATGGTTGCTAGGTTCTAAATTCAGTTAGGGGAAACCAAGGAATGCTTGCTCTGGACCAGGTTCAGGATTTGGAAAGCAATTTAGGTGAGTGGATTTAAGTTATATCATTTTTTATAATGATATATTATCATTTGATATTCCCCGTTAATATGCAATGAAAATCTGCTAGAATGATTGAAGTGATGAAACGCTAATACGATGTGTTGAAATATTAATATGTTAAAATATTAATATGTATGCTTAATATGCTGGAATGTCCATATGTGAAATGCAAACTTGATAAAATTTGTGTAATGATTACTGTTGTATACATACATGTTCTAATTACATGATCAACTTGTGGCATATTATGTACTTGAATTATCAACTATAGAATTGAGAAAATTACATGTTAATTTGTTAGATTTGAACAATTAATTGATTAAATGTTAGAATAAAATTAATTACATGTTATAAAGAACATGCGACATAAAATAGGATTAATACGATGACATGTAAAATATAGATTATAGTAAAAACTTGAAAGAATGGACACGCCAAAATTTATATAGAAAATTTATGGTAAATATAAAAATGTAACTGCATTTACACACGAGGTTAAATTCAACTTGTGGTAGAAGTCTGCCCGGAACCGCCCGACAAATCCAACGTCCACAAGTTGTTAATTTAATGTGAGATGTCTAGTGCATAAATAAACATGTAACGGTGCTAAGACACGAGGTTAAGTCAACTAGTGGAAGAAATCTACCCGGAACCACCCGGCAAATCCAACATACACAAGTAGTGGGCTTAATGCTAGAGGTCTAGTACATAAATATGTATACAAATATATGTATATAAAAGGTTAGAAATAGATGGCACTAATTTTGATTGATTGAAAGGAATGGAAACGAATGAAAGATAATTATAACATCAAAGGAAGTGGATTGAAAGGGGAATGATAATTAACTATTATAAATAAGTTACATTAATGAGAATGTTGTATAATTGGCAGGCTTGTCCTGGGTTCAAGTGGAAATTAGAACCTAGGTTATAATAAAAGATAAAGAAAGGGAAATAACTAATGTAATAAGATATGTAACACCCCGTAATTTAACAATACTAAAGATGGTAAATTAAAGAATAATTAATTATATATTTAGAATTAATTGAAACGGACTACGCCATTGCCTTCATCTCGGAATTCTGGTCAAGACGGACACTTGGTTTGCATAAAACGAACATCATATGAAGAAGTTATTAAGGTTTAAAGTTTATATATGCATAACAAGAATATATATAAATTAAAATAAGTCCAGAAATTCAAAGCAGTTCAAATTCACAAAGAGAAAGGGAACGGGAAAATTCCCGTCCAGGGGTGTCGATCCCATCAAGTGGGTGTCGATCCTTGGGTCAACCACATAAGTGGGGTCGGCCCCTATACAGTAGATCTGGGAAGATTTTAGGGTTTCAGACGGCTATATATATGACACCATTTCTCTTGCTTCTCCACACCAAAATCAATAGATTGCTAGATTCTGCCTCTGCCCAAATTAAATCAAGCCTTTTTCTTCTTCAACAATCAAATCATTCAAGTTTAGAGATCTGTGATTCGATATATTCAATCTTTCTTCTATTTTTCTAGATCCAACCATAGTGTGTTTACGTCACTTTTAGATCTAAATGTTTAAACGTTAATCTTGACATGACTATAACTTGGATCTAAGCCTATGACTATTCGAATTATATCATATATGCTATAACCTGCGTATCAGAGTTATTATTACATGACTTTGAACTAGATCTAAGCTATACTTATTTATCATGTCAGATCTTCCATTGTTAATTGATCAAATTCACTTTTCAGATCTCATCATGCCTGTTTATGATGTCCCTATTATGTTAGAATCAGTTCTACTATCATGTGTTTATCAGATATGTTGCTATATGTCTATATTGTCATTACGCCCAACTTTGTCACTGTGTATTTATTAGTTTCTATGCCTATTTTACCGTCATTTGTCAATCTTGTTATTGTGATCATTTCTATCCTCTTCCCTTCTTCGTTTCCCATTTTATTTTTAAAGCCAGGCTACCCTTGAGCTTAGGCATGCCGCTGAAATATGCGAATGCATTAAAACAAGAACGAAGGGAAAACGTTAAATTTGGGGCATAACTTGTATTGGGAAATTTGGGCATACCTTGCATGTAACACATGAATATGGATTTGGGGCATAAACCACAATTGTGATTAAAAACATTAATTTGGGGCATATGGTTCATTATGAACATCACTTTGAAAAGGGGCATGAAAACGTATAATGACATAGGAATAATTGGTCACTAATAAAGATGCCTAGAATTATAGTAAAATTTTAACCGCGATTAGACACGAGGATTACACTTGTGGTGGAAGTGCGCCTGGAACCGCCCGACATATCTAGCGACCACAAGTGGTGAATATAATGTGAGGGTCTAAGTGCATAAACGCAAGACGTGCCAAGACACGAGGTTAAGCTCGACTTTTGGAAGAAGTCTGCCCAGACCCAACTAGCATTTCCAACGTCCACAAGTTGTAGGCTTAATGTGGGAGGTCTAGTACATTGTAATCATAAATGAATATGGTAATAAACTTGAATACTTAACCTAATTGAATCCACAGGAATTGTATATGTTAACTAGAGTAGGGTTTAAGTAAAGTTGTATGAAACAGTGGGAGGGTTAAGTACACCTTGGGTTGGTGGGTAATATTTGTATATATATAGGCCCACAAACTTAACCTGTGGGGTTATGCAATCTTTTTACTCTGGTACGGCATAACTTGTGGAAAACCTAGTGGGGTTATAAGCGTAGGGGGAAGCTTGTATCATCTTGTGTGTGGGACCCATTTCAATCAGTAACCCATATATATATATATATATATATATATATATATATATATATATAGGCATCAAACAAGTACTCCAAACTAGGTTGAATTCGGGGCACGCTTACTGGGTTGATTGTAAGAGATCCAAAAGTGGGGGACGGTGTGGGCGATGCACTCCGACAGAGTCATGTGCGTGCATGGGTTTGGCAGAGGAGGTTTAGACGCCATGACACCTATAGATATGGTTGTGCACATCCTAAAAATGAAGGTTTTCCACTTTAGGAAGTGATACATCCTAATGTAAGGCCAACATAGGATATCTACAAAATAGGGAGCCGATCGATTGGGTTAGTAATTAGGGTACATCTAGACTCCGGTATGTTTAGGAGCCCGTTATTATCCTTAGGAGTAACTCCGGTATGTTGGGCTGCCTGTTGATTGTATGGGGTTAAACCTCCCACTAGAAATACACCTAAGTCTACCATCTTATACATGTTGGGGATCATCTTATTCTGGTTATACTATTATTAGTGCAGAGAAAAAGACAGAAAATACTAGGGAAGTACAATATACCGTATCATGTTTATCTATTTTACCTTGTCGTACCTGCCTTATTGTGTTGTTATCTATCTCTCCAGTTTATATGCCTATCATGACAAATATACTTATTTATATGCTAGAAGTAACTGGACTCGCAAGACTTTACGTCTGACCTATTTTGTTTCCTCTTTATCCTCTTTTGTTTCCTCCTTAGGTTCTCAGGGTGGGAATACTCAAGCTTGATCAGGACTCTGCTTTCATCTTTCTTGTAGCTGTTTTAGATGTACGACTTGATTTCGTATCTCTCTACTATGGTTATGTTTTGGGGATTATGCTTCTTTTATTGTTGTACTCAGATGTTTTAAGTACAAGACAGAAATTTTAATGATGTATTAGGTTTTATGCATTCCAGATATATGAAGTAACCATGTTTTGAACTACGATCTTTTCTTCTTAATAGAATTTTAAATTCCGCTGCTATTTTATATTTTTCTTGTAATGTTTCTGTTTCCATTTACCTATATTGCTTCACGAAATTTAATGCATTCTTTTAATGAGTGACATTAACGGATGTGGGGTATCACAAGATAAGTTGTACCTAATTGTGAAGTAAGTTATCTGTGAGAACGAGAATCTGAAATATGCTGATAAGGACAACATAAGTCATATTTATGGAAAGGGAACTTATTAGTAAACCTTAGTTAAGAGAACTAAGTTAATAAGTAAACAACGATAAGGTGTTGTGACAGTATAAGATGGAATTATGATTAAATTAGAAAGCGTGAGGTAAACATATGAAATGAAATAAGTTATTTAACCATAACTAATGAGTGACATGTTAAACAAAAAACATGTGAATTAAGATATACTTAGTTACTTATTAAGTAAAACATGTTATTATAACGATGAAATCAAGAAATAATATAAAGGGATTGTCGATTACAGACCTTGGATCACAATCTAGAGTATAACATGTTGTGGGCTTATTAATAAACTTAAATGGGTTAAGTTATATGATTGACATTATTAAGCAAGTGGAACTTGGTAACTTGAATAAGAAGTCAATGTGAATAACCAAGTTAGATGAATACCCGAGGAGGTTGAGCAAGTGCATAACTGGATATTTAGACATAGGGTCTTATAACACATTAAACTGAGGCGCATGGACCAGTCCGTACATTTGAGGGTGCATAACCCAATGGGGTAGATCATCGTGGTGTCCTAGGGCACGAGGGGAGCACACATTCATATGATTATTCTGTCGGCTCCGAAGGACAAGAAGGGGAAGCAAGTGGCTTCCTAGGACGTAAAAGGTGCCCCTGATAGTCCTCTGTGGTGGTGCAGTGTTCGGGCTACGCTCATAGAGGTTGGGTCTGCGCGTAACTACCCGGTGAGTTTCCTTGACTGCAAAAGTAGCTTTGCAGTCAGAAAGTTGTGACGAGGTGATATTAAGGTGATTCGACGATAGCCTCTGTAGGTAGGAAGGGGTCAAGACCAACAAGGATAGTAGATCGTCGCGTACCCATCATCGGCAGCCAATGGGATGCGAAAAGACTAGAGCTAAACCCAAGATGCCATCCACCTTTCACTATCAAGGAATGGTGGTTGAGGGGAGACGCCAACTGGATGTTTAGATTGTTTTTTAGGGGAAAGTCGCTTAGCTCTTGTAGATTTACTAGTTAAGGGAGGGGCCAAGGTGGGGCCGTAGCCACCATGAAAAACATACCTTAAGGATATCTGTATTTTGAGGCTCTTAAAGGAGGACCTATACAGATGTGGAAAAGCTCCTGTCCGGTTTCCCTGTTTCTTGTACATCCCTGCCACGGAGCTCAGTGCACATTAGAGGTTATGTGCGGTTAAGGCATCGAATACGATTGACGATACATACGTGGGAAAGTCAAGATACATACATGTTTGCTCTGGGTGGTGTATCGTAGACTTGAGGGCATTACTCTGTGATGGAATCTGATTCGATCGAAGGTAGCAATCCATACGCTTATGTAGAAGAGTAATGACATTTATATTTGTAACGTAACATTGTTATATAGAGATCCGTATGTCACTCCGACATAGGATGAGGGACTGCGTACATTTCCATGGCATTATGGTGGATACCGTGCGAGTGGGGTACCACAGGGTGTATCTCAATATTAGGCATGGGGGGGGGGGGGGGGGGGTGTTAGCAACATATATACTGTATTAGGTTAATCAACTGGGAACTAGATGGGTACGACATGTGTGTAAGCCATGAGTGCTGATAACCCAAGTAACCTAATAAACAATAAAATGTAACTGAATGACATATGTACAATTATCCAAAGTGTATAGTTTAAATCCGATCACCTTGTGTTATGACCCCTCCTCATAACGTACTCGCAGGTTAGATTTGTGGCCGAGATATGATGATTTTGGATACAGATCAGGAAGTATTATTACTACGGTAAAGCTATACTTTGATCATATTATAATTTACCCATTCTGCTGTGAGGTATTTTCTGAGCTCTGATATATTTTATATCTCTGTCTTTTCTGCTAGATACAAGAGCAACCGACATGGGATTCAATGTATTATAATTTTGAGAAAAAAATCGGTTTTTCGGAATTTTGGTTGTTACACCTATGCCGCTAATGACAAGGAGAACACTGTAGTCTTAGCTATCCCAGCTTCCACCACTATTACATCGAATAGGCCTACTATACTATGGATTAGGTCGAGTGAGACCTCCAAAGGTGGGAAGAAGAAGGGCTAATGCTTTATCCACTAATTTTTTTTCTTGGCTGTGATTGTGCGAATATCGACCCGAGCTTTTGATGATTTTGATGCGATCTTGTAAATTGCTTTCGTTAATCAAAATCAATTTTCTAACTATACATCTCTGTATCGCATGCATTGCAATATTTTCTGGTGTACCTCTTATTTTCCGTGTTTCTCTTTGATGTAGCTTTTATTCTTTATACATATGCCATTAGTTAATTGTAGTCTTGGGGACAACCCTATGATATGTCTTACTTTGATGTCGTTTGAAGCCACTTTGGGTAGTATTGCCCACATATCATGGGTCTCCATGAGCACTATGATGATTTTAACTCCTAGTTTCCCCGCGTGGTGTTTTTAATCACCGATCATTGGTATTTTTCCTAGGCCGTGTTCTTTTGTCATTTTAATCGGGAGCCTTTCTAAATATATCATTCACAACAGTTTTTTTGTGCATTGTTGGAGTAAGTTTTTATCATTTACCTGATGTTTATCGATAGTCAAATGCCTTGGGTCAGGACCATCTTGTGTTGGTCGTACTTCCCGAAGTTGAATTTTATCACGATGTGTATGAGTGCCTCGTAGGAGCTAGGTATTTTTCCACTCAATTTTTATCAATCGTCATGTGCCTTTATTAGGGGTCGAGACTAGTTTTACTGGTTGTGTTTCCCGATGCCAGACTCTATCATGATGTATATCGACTGCCTCATTGGAGCAAGGTTTTTAACCACTCGATATTTATCGATCATCATGTGCCTTTTTTTGTTGTCAGGAACAATTTGTACTGGTTGCATTTCCTAAGCCCATACTCTATCATGATGTATATCGAGCGCTTCACTAGTGCAAAGTTTTTACCCACTCGATGTTTATCGACCGCTATGTGCCTTTATTCGGGGTCAGGAACAGTTTGTGCTGGTCACGTTTTCCAAGGCTAGACTTTATCATGATGTATATTGAATTCCTCATGGAAGTGAGGTTTTTGATTTTCATTACGCGATCATTAGTGAATCCTTCATGCTTGCCACCGTGGATCCGGCTTCTCATGGCACTTTTTCTCACTTAATTTTATGTGCCTTGATCCTTATTGAGGGCAGCTTTTTTGAAATTGTGTTGCTTCCTCTAAATTTTTCTTGGGTTTGTAGACTTGTTGCCTATAAATTTTAAATTGAATATTAGGGTTTTGCAATTTTGAATAAAAGAATGCAGTTCTTGATTAAAAGACACAAACTTGACATGTGTATAGTCGCAAGCATCTAACAATAGAGTTTATTTGTTACTTATATAGCACAAGTTCGAATACAATGCCCCGACATAAGCGGTGGCTTATTATTAATAGCAAAAGAAATGCAAACAAACATTACAACTTCTAAACATCATTTCTATAGAAAATAAGGACGTAAATGGTCATTATTCCAAGCCTAGGGAATTAGGGTTCCATGTGCTATGGTTAGCCTGACTGAACCATCAAAGAGCTTCTTTCCTATACATATGGTCCATCCTAACTCGTTTGAATACTCCCATGTTGGTCGCTTTTATTTTCAAGATGAGGTGGTCGACTTCAAAAGCGTGGTAGTGGATTCTATAGTTTAAATGTTTGCCACCTTCCTCTGATGTGCTGCTAGTCTAAGTTCTGCCTCTTCCCTTTTTTCATCTAGTTGGTTGAGAGCTTCCAGCATCAAATGTTAATTCTCAACTTGACTGAAGTGTATCCTCCGGTGGGTCGGGACCTCTAGCTCTACAAGAATCATTGCCTCTACGCCGAATGCCAAAGAAAATAGTGACTTCCTAGTTGCAGATTTGTGGCTTGTTCGATAAACCCATAGAGCGAGTGGTATTTCATCAACCCATCCGCCTTTGTCCCTCATCGGTCACTTTTTTATGGTGGACTTAATTATTTTGTTAACATCTTCCATTTGTCCATTCGCCTATGAGTAAGCTACAACTGTGACGCTTTTCTAGATGTGGTACCACTTAGAAAAATCATGATACTCCCTACTCTCAAACTATGTGTTATTGCTGGTGATGGTCTTTTGTTGCACGCTAAGCCTGCAAATGATATTTTTAGTCACAAAGTTAATAACCTTCTTAGAGATAATTGTGGTCAGCAGTTCCACTTTGCCCCATTTTGTAAAGTAGTCCTTAGCAACTATTTCATATTTGGCACCTACTTTTGCTGTTGGTTGTGATTTAATCAAATAAATGCCCCATATTGCGATTTGCCACATGATAGTTATTTGTGTTTGTTTGGACCTGCAGTTAAACGCTCAGCATATCCAATAAGACGGAGGTTCAAAAAGTTGTACCGACGATAAAACAAGGAAATAGCAGGATATAGGAGATCAACATAATATAACATATAAACCCCTTTTTTAGTGCCTTTACAAATATACAAATGATAAATAAATGGGAAGTTAACATTCAATTTAATTATAATTAGTGCATTCTTAATTTTAAATAAAAGCATGATGCAAAAATATGAAAATAAATACAAACTTTTATTTATTTTGAAAAAATTTAATAGAATATTATAGTGTTTTCAGTTTGAAAAATATATGTCAAAAATTCTATTTTAATACTAATTTTATAAATTTTATAATGTAAAAATGATCGTTTTTAATTCATTTCTTCTATAGAAGATAAATCGGAAATTGTAACACCCCGCCTCCACTAGGGTCACTCACAAAGGGAATGCACTAGTTTTGGAGGAGCGTTATCGAGGTAAACAAATACAGAAATGTCCAAGACAGAACATAAATAAAACAGCGGAAGAATCAAAAGATAAATTTCATTACATTCAAAATAGTCAAAGCCTTTTTCATTCAAAGTACCAAATAGCCAAAGTCATTATTTTCCATTACAACAAATTCTATCTTGGATAACAAAGAAGCATAAACTTAAAACATCAAAAGTAGCTTAATTCCCCTAAGGTAGCAGAAAATGCGGCCATAGCATAGCCCAAATTCAAACCGTACATGAGCTGAATCAAAAGCAAGTGAAATCCAAGCTAAGTGCTAGAGTTTCCTCCCTGAGAACCTGGGGGGGGGGGGGAACGGAAGAAAACGAGGCGAAAGAAAACGGGTCAGTCATAAAGAGAGGTAAGTCCTAGTGACTTTCAGCATAAAAACAGATAAAGGTAACATGACATGTATAAACTGAAAGTAAACATATGGATGATGAGAAGATAGGCAAGATAGACTAAGATAACATGATAAATCATGTATAAATCAAGTATAAATCAAGTATATCATCACATATTCAAGGTTCGCTGCATCAACAGTACTAGAATCCCAAACCCATGTCTTATATAAATCATGAAATAATCCCTTTGCCCAATATCATGAAATGACCCATTTCTAGGTCCAACAAAACGATCCACTAGTCGGTCGGCTCCCTACAAGTTCTAGCTCGTCGTGTGTCTGTGTCATATGGCCCTATCACGAATGTAGTAACCTGTGCTCGGTCCACCATAGGGTGTATCAAGCCTTATGGTACCAACCACCGACACGAATCAAGCATACCCAGATAAACTTACTGATGCCCAATGCCTGCTTTTTCAACTCCGGACCACGTGCACGACCATAGCCCGCCTGAACCTACACTGGCGCACCAACACAACCATCGTTCTGGTTGCTTACAACCAGCCCAGTAATCGTGCCCCACCTTACCTAGTTCCAGGGTACCATGATACATCTAGTGGGTTACGGCTGAAATGGACCACGTAACTAGGGTTTTCGTCTAATAGGTTAAGTGTTGTCATTTAAATTCGTGAGTTAACCCCTATAAGTCTAGCATGTCAAGCTGGTTAAGTGTTTTCTTTCATGTTCATGACTTAACCCTATCATGTGGCATTAATTCATTAATGCACCCCAACATCTCACATTAGAACTGTTGTGGTCACTGGATATGCCGGGCGGTTCCGGGCAGATTTACACCACAACTCAGTCTAACCTCGGGTTTCAAGCGCGATATGACCAACTACTCACATTGGATCCTATTGTTTGCGGTCACAGGATTTGCCAGGCGGTTCCGAGCAGATTTACACTGCAAACTCAACCCAACCTTGAGTTGGCCATTTTCAAGTTCATTCTAGTGTCATGTCCATGTTCCAGTTTTCATGTCAAGTTCGTGTCAAGTTTTCAAGGCAAGTTTCATGTCAAGCTTCCTATAATTACCAATTTCTCCCAACGTTACCCCGTCTAAATATTAGGCTAACAATCTTAGCCTAATTTTCCGCCCGCATGGTTTTTGGCATATAATATTAGGCTAAAAACTTAGCCTAATTTAACGTACACAAAATTGGCATAAAGAAATTTATTAACATTAGCATGACATAGGCGTAAACTTGGCATCATCGGCATAGTGAATTTGAACGTCATAGGTGTGAACTTGCAAAATAATCAACATATATCATAGGTGTGATCTTGCAGCGTAGACTGAACCAACATACATATATGTGAATTTGAAACATAGACTAAATCAACTTACATATATGTGCACTTGCAAATCAATCACGAACATATGAATAAGTGTGAACTTGAAATATGACAAAGGTTTAACATATACACACAAACATGTAGATCTAACATTTGGTCACATATGTGATATGATTTCACAACCTAAAACTTGCATAACATGGTAAACTGCACAACTTGTCATAACGGGTTATACTCCAAGTTCATATACATATGAATAGACTTATTCATTAATTCCCGATTCAACATGATGATAAAATAGAACCACAGGCATAGATCAACATAATAAACATTGCCCTATTATCAATTTATTTCCAAGGCATGATCTAACTGAATAAATTGATTAAAACATCGTAGGCATAACATTATGAACATGAAAAGGTTTGAATAATAATCTAGATTCAATTTCATAGCCATAATTCTAGGCAATAACCTCTTGGTCATGAATCATAAGTGATTAGTCACAATTGTCCTTGTCATAGTTATAGGCAACAGTCTTATATTCACAGTCATAGGCATAGGCATAGTCTTATGTTCACAGTCATAGGCATAGGCATAATCTTATGTTCACAATCATAGGCGTAGTCTTATGTTCACAGTCATAGGCATAGTCATAGTCTTATGTTCACATTCATAGGCATAATCATAGTCATATGCCATTAACAATAGTTTCAACGTTGTAGACAATATTCCCAATAGTCAAGATCCAAGAAGAAAACAAGAATAGATATGAATCATACATAAATCAATTCCAATTTAACATGCCTATATTAGATTTATAGTTTTTATCTAAAAGTAACTGGAACTTATAGATCGTGGACTAAGAAATTTAGATGCAGAAGTCAAGTCTAGAAATTAGTCGTTGAATTGTTGAATCGTTGGTCTTCAAGACATAATCTTCATGATTTATTTTAAATTAATTTATTTTAGAGGAAGAAGAAGAAGTCATGATCATCAACAGTTTAAGCAGCATAAGGTTAGAGAAGAATGGTGTAAAGAGAATGAGCCTAGGAGGCTGTTTATATAGGGTTTCAAACTAATTAGAGCCGTCGATCAAGCTAGAGTTAATCAAGGCCATCTATCTCGAGAGAAGACAATCAGAAAGTGACAAGTTAGCCCTAGTGACACAACAGAGCTCAGAAATTCGACCAGAACCCGACCAGGCCAGCCATGGCCAAACCAGAAACATGTACGGGCCTGCTGCTCGGCCTGGGAACACCTGCCAAGTGCGCCAATGCAAAATTGCATGGGCTCACTTCCCAAGTGCGCCAGTGCAATTTTGTTCTGGTGCACTTCCCAAGTGCGCCAGTGCATTCTAGTCGGTTTCTAGTTTTTCTGCCTAACTTCGTTCGTCCATATCTTCTTCGTACGATATCCATTTTACGCAAACTCGGAATCTATTTCAAGCAGAATTCCGAGACGAACGCAATGGCATACCCCATTTCCCTTGATTCCTATTTTAAAAATTAATTCTGCCTTGATTTATGGTTTTAACACGTTATTAAAATTCGGGTTGTTATAGAAATAGTGGAATATACTTGAAATAATGGGATATATTGAGAATATCGGAATATAGCAGAGCTTAGAGTGGAAACGCTATTATGAAATAGCATAGCAGTAGAAATCCGCTACATGATATAGCGGGAGTATGTCGGGGTAATAGATGGGAATAAACTACACAGGTTTGGACGACGGGGCCTTTAGGATTTTGGCGAATCTTTAGCATTTATCACATTTTTTAGCATAATCTGCGGCATCTTGGTTTACTTCAGGAAAGAAATAACCATATCAAATTATCTTCTTCACTAAGGTCTGACCACTAGAATTATCTCTACACTCCCCCTCATGCACTTCAAACAACATCCTTTTAGCTTCTTCTCGAGTTACACATTGCAGTAGTGGTATAGAGAATCCTCTTTGGTACAACTATCCATCCTGTATGACGATCTTGAGGCCTTCCTACGTAGCTATTTCCGTTCTATTTGACTTGCAGGGAGCATTCCATTACTTAGGTATTATTTTATAGGACTCATCCAGGACTCCGGTTCTTCTGGAGTTTCCACGACATGCTCGACTGCCATTTCACCAATGCTTTGATTAATGAGGATTTCTACCGGCACCAAACCCAATGGTTGAGCTTCCCTTGAACTGGCATACTTTGCGAGTGAATCCGCCTTCATATTTTCATCTCTCGAGATGTGGGTAATGACTTAATGCTCAAAGTTGTCTAGAAATTCGCATGCTTTCAATAAATATTGAGTAAGATTACCTCCTTTTTCTTGAAATTTTCTTGAATTTGACACACCACAAGCGCGAGTCATTGAGTATTTGATGACTTCGGAGATTCAATACTCAAGCTATACTCAATCCAGCGATCAGGGCCACATATTTTGCCTCATTGTTAGTGGCCTAGAATTACAATCGTATTGCATAACAAAACAAGCATCCTTCGAGAGTCTCGAAGACTATATCGGCACCAGAACTGTATTCGTTCATAGCTCCATCAACATATAACTTTCATTGCATGTTAACCTCTACTGTTTCTTCCTCGTCGTCCTCTCAAATGGTAAGTTCTTCAGTAAAATCAGCTAAATCCTTCCTATTGATTGCTCATCGGTGATAGAAGGTTATCTCGTATTGTCTTAATTCAATGTTCCATTTCAATAAACATTCCAAAGTTTTTGGTCAGAACAGGACTTGCTTTAGCGGCTGATCAGTTAGTGCTTTGATGGATGCGCTTGGAAATAAGGTCGGAATTTCCTTGATGCGATCAGAAACAGTAAGCAAGCTTCTCGAGCTTTGGAAAATTGTTTTCTACCCTAGTGCACCTCTTGCTAGTATAGTACACACGGCATTGGATCCACAATTCCTTCCATACCAAAGCTGCGTTCAAGTCATGGGGGGACAACACTAGGTAAATAAATAGATCCTCACCATTGCTGGGTTTCCAGAGCACCAACGGGGATTCTATATGTCTTATTAGTTATTCAAAGGCTACATGACACTTTTCTATCCACTCGAAGTTTTTTTTTCCTTTCTTCATAGCATCGAAGAAAGGAATGCATTGGTCAGTCGCCTTTGAGATGATACTGCTCAAATCTGCGATCTTTCCATTGAGACTCTGAAGTTCTCTTATATTTCGAGGAGCATATAGATCCCACATTTTTAATTAAATAAAAAATTAAAATTTCAAGATATTCCATAATTTGGCCATGGGATTTGCGTCATTGCATCCGTGGCGATTTTCTGGTTAATTTAGACTTATGGATTGCAGAAAACTAATTTCAGATGAAAGAGATAGTAACATCCTGGATTTTAAGCTATTTTATAATAAACATTTTATTTACTTTAAATGTTGAATTGAATATATTAATCGATTGTTTACTGAATTTATAAATTTAATATCGAATATATTGAATTATCGTAATATGAAATAGTAATAACTGAATTTACAGTTATAATCTGAATCTCAACAATTCTGTCAATTAATATAAATTTTATTGGAATGAGAATGATGATAATTATTTATTAGTTATTTTTTTTGAAACCAATTTATATTTTTTATCAATTTAATTTATTCAGTTTAAATTGATATCTTTTCCAGACGATCAAATTAGGCTATAGAATCTGTTCCACTATGTTCAGAATAGTGGTATAACACTAGGGGTTTCGGTCGCTACGTTAAAAACAGAGTTCAAATTTATAGGTATATTAATTTAAATTAATTCATATAAATTCAAAAACTAAAAAAGAAAAAAATTATAAGGCTGACCTATATTTTTAAAGCAACCTATCTATTTACCAATGTCATCTCATCCCTTTAATTCACATACCATATTGCCTCCCCATTTCAATATAAAGGAGATAGAGGAATTAATGGCATATGTACGTATGTTCCTTGTTCTCTTTTATAAATCGTGATAGCCTCTTCTCTCATTTTTATTCATCCTCTCTGTTCATTCTTTTTCCTTTTCAAGCAATGAGGATATTTCAAAGCCGTTTCCTCCTTTTGAAATCCTAAACTAATTTGAAATCAAACCCGTATCCTTCCCCTTCACTTTTCTTATTCCAAATCGAAAAAGGGGAAAACCGCTTCCTTCTTCAATCAAAATCAACTTCAAAAAAAGGAATGAGAGTGAGAGAAGATCAAATCGAGTATCGCGTTTCAAATTCGCGAAGTCCTGGAGCTCGACATCATTCAGGTGCACGTGTATTAGGGATTGCGATGAGGTGATTTGCAGGTAATTTCGACTTTGTGGTGTGCGAATTGAACAAGCATGATTTTGCGAAAAGGGGTGATGCTAGACAGTGGTTTGAGGCTCGCAGGTAGATCGCGACATTTCTTGAAGTGCCGATGGTGGCCACGCTTTTGGTTACAACTTGGCGAGGTTCAATTTTACTAAAGGTTAGCTGGGTAATTTTGCGACCGACAACAGGTGGTTGTGGGGAGCCAATCTCTGTTTTTGGTAAGACAAACGTAAGGGCCGATGTTGTGTGATTTTAAGGTCCGAACAGTAACTGGAGGGAGTTCATTTTGGTGATTTGGGAACTGCGATGTTGGATGTAACATCCCAGAATTTTAACTAAGTTTGATTTGGATTTTATTTATATAATTTTTGATTTTTCTAGATATAAATTGATGATAAGGTTTGAATATAAATATTTACTTAGATTAAGTATCTTATTTTATTTTGTATGCTTTTTTTTAAGAAGAACTTATTTTAAATGTTATTTTAAAGGATAGTTATTCCATTTAAGGCTATATTTATTGTTTTATGAATATTTGTTAAGTAATTTAGATACGATAGTAGTATATTTGTAAAGTAAGATTTATTTTAAAATAACATGAGATTTCGTATAAGTTTAAAATTCCTATTTTATAATTTTATTTACAAGATATATCTTTTATAAAAATCTATTAAAATATTCAAATTCTAGCTTACTATTTTATAAGAGTTGATTTTAAGTAATGATAAAATATATTGAAATGTTCAAAAAGATTATTATTCTATTTTAGACTATATTTAATGTACATGGATACCGTTAAGTTAATATAATTATATCATTTATATTTTGGAAATTTTAATAAATATATTTCTATATGTTGTATATGAAATATAATGTCATTTTATTTAAGTTACACTTATAAGTGTTAAAGAATGGTTTCATATATAAAGGTTACAACGATGTTACTAAAATTAAATTTTATTTAAATAAATAAATATGCCAATTCGGCAACCATGCATTTAAGTGAAATTATAATGCCAACATGTGGCTACATAGGTGTAAAAATGCATGAGAAGACTTCATGCCATGAGCCATGTGTCCCATGGTTAATTGACTAAATTACCCATTTTAATGCCTATATAAACACATGAATGCATCACCAACTTGCCATAATTCCAATCTGTATTTCACATTCAAAAAAATGTTGCGTCTTCTTTATTGTTCATTCCAGTGAATAGAAAAAATAAACATTTCTCTTCATTCAAAAATCAACATCTCTTAAATCATTCAATTTTTGAGGAAATGATATACGTGGATATTGTCCAGATCATCATTGCCGATTTTTAGAAATTCACGGATCAAGATTTCAGGGTGTATCGTGAGAGAAATCCCAGATTTACAGGAAAGTGACAATTTGTGAAGAGAACTTCGGAAAATTATATCTCCAAATCCGCTTCGAATTGATCGACGCCGTCAGCGCCATTGAGATCAGCAAAGCCAGTAGTATTTTTCATGTGAATTAGAGACGATTCCATGTCGACACTTTGGATGGTTAGAAACTAGGTTTGATGTTTATCAGAGATGGAAGCGACGATGGTCGAAGCAGTGAATGCCTTGGTGTTGAGATTGGAAAGAGCTTCGATGGCACGTAATTTGGTGGAGAATGGTGCAAGTTTGGGGGGTGCGGCATGTAGGGTGACGCGTTTTTCTTGTTCCTAGGTCACGACATCCATGGCGTCGGATTTTGATTCGGAAGGCGGGAGGTTGGGCGAGTTGGTGCAAAAGGTAGAGGGGTTGAAGAGAAACATGTTAGTAAAATTAGATTTTGGTTCGGTGGTATTTTTGTTGTGTGCATGTGCACAGGGCGCGTGTAGAAATGGGTTACATGAGAGAGCAAGAAGAAGAGGCGTGAGGGAAGAAGAAGAGGAGCGGGCCGGTGTTTAGCAATTGGACTTGGGCCTTGTTAATGGGTATGATTTAATTAGTTTTATTTGTTTTAGTTTAAATTAGTTCAAACTTTAAACACCAATATCTCACTCGTTTTAAACCCGATTCGCTTGCCGTCAGAAACGTTAGAATCGTGTTTGAAAATAGAACGCAGTGGTATATAGTATTGGAAATTTTAGTTAAGTATAATTTTTGGAAAATAAATGAAATTTCCATACATATATATGACGACATATACATTTTAAACAACTATTGTTAATTCAATTCCAAATATAATTAGCAGAACAATCATCAACTGCTAATCAAAATGGATCAGGAACAGTACCAGTAGCAGTGGCAGTGTCCGTTGGTCTATCCGTCTGGGTAATGAAGATGTTGGAGCTAGTATGGTGAGAACTTCTAATTTAAATTATTTATTTAAATTAGTTAATTATAATTAGCTGAGATAATTATAATTTGTTGATGATGATTGTGTGATGGATGTTATTACGTGAATGGATGTGCATGTAGTTAGATAAAATACTGAACAGTGTAAGCGTTATCGACAGTAACGCTTTTGCACAACAGAACTGTTTGTTGTTGATGATAACGATAATTCATTATCATCTGATGTATATGGTTGATTTATTCTGTTGTATGATGCACACACAATACCATGGTTATGGGATTATATAGGTGATCGATTTAGAATCTCCTTCCTATATACGATTTTATTTAATTATTAAATAATATTTAAAATTTTGGTTTTGAATTTAATATCAACTTTTAAATATTGAATTGGGATTTGGAAAATGATTTAGATTATGTATTGATTTTGTATAACGAGTGATATCTATTTGAAACTGGTTTTGGTAAAAATATTTTTCATTTTAAATTCAAAATTAATTTTTTGAAATTTGAATATGGTTTTATACATACATACATACATATATATATGTTAACGACATCTTTTATAATAATGATATAATATACACCAGAACGTTCTAGGATGACAGAGAGGATGGTGTCTAGGCTTGGGTTTGGTAATTCAGTTTCGTGCTCTCCCTGGCTATCCCTAACTGGCCCGACAACAGGATGGTAAATTAGAAATCGAATTTGAAATATAATTTGAAACTGTCTTCCAAATGATTTGGATATATAAATTAGATTGAAAAGGATGTAGAAATTTATATTCATTATATGGTTGAATAAACGCACTATGATGCGACAATTCGCAAATATCGATTTCAAACTTCGAATGGTTATGACTTGATTATTTTAAATTAACTTGACTTGAAATGAGATGCGTTGGATTTCAAATAATAATAATATTTGAATAGAAAGGATATTTCGATTGTCGACATATGATTTTTTTCAAGCTATATTCAAACAAGTTTAAAATACGTGTAGTTGCCGATCATAATCAAATAAACAAGTTTATTAAATTGGAGAAATCTGTGATAATTCCTAAAAGGTGATTAGAATTGGAATACTTGAATTTCGAGAAATTTTAAATCTAGTTGATTTAAAAAGGGCCATTTTATTAGCAGTACTCTGGTAACATTACCAAATGTTATTATTGGTTTGAAATTTACAGCAGGAACTATTATTTGATTATAAGAATGATTTATAAAATAGTTCGAAGATTTTTAAAGTATCGAGAATACTTATATGGGATTGAAATGGGTTTTTCAAATTTTTAATTTGGATATGGTTGGAGATAAATCTTCGGATGTTTGATATTAACTCGGTAGAAGAAAATTCATATTATCCGAGGAATTTAAAAGGTAATTCACCGTTATTCCACTTATAGTATGAGTTGGATACGGAGATGAATATTGAAGATAAGTTGATGTTATTTCTATCTAGATCAAATAACAAAGAGTTGAATAAATCTTTTAATTAAGATATGGATTTCTCCATCTGATTGAAATGAGTTAGATAGAAATAATCTTCTATATTTGGTATAAAATTTCATGGTGTAAATGAATACTATCTGGGGAACTTGGAAGATATATTATATCATTATTTCACTTATAGTATTCGTTGTTTATGAGAATTTATATCGAATTTAAGTGTATAAAAATTTCTGTGTAATTTTTGATTCAATATCGATTGATTTGGGTTTTGTAGGGAATCGTATCTTCAATAATATCATTCTTGAAACCCGATGAGATTGAATGGTGGAAATTCATATCGTAATTGGGGATTTAATCAAATATTCGATTTAAGGGAATTATAGGTAAGAAATTAAAGCAAATGGAAACCTTTGACTTCAAGGAAGGGATAAGATGATAACGAGATGAAATTTATAGTAATTCAAATCTTGAATCGTAAATGAATTGATAACTAATTGGAAGGAGATTTGAATTGAAAAGCCTGGGTAAACCATAACTACTGTTTTAAGTACGCTTATTACTTGGGAAGACCGGGATCGAGTATATGTTCGAAACCCATTCCAAGTAATAATACGACGTCATGAAGCAATTCAAGACTTGGTAAACGACGAATGAATACCGGGAATATTTAAATTTGTTTAGATTGGTAGTGATTAATGTCTCGGTTAGGTAGGCCACCGATACAAGGTATGAGTTACATGAGACCTGAACATATTTAAGTATTTTCGTGTTGTTGTTCCGTTCAGACCCAGAACGGATTCGTATGGATGGTGTGTTTGACATTGAAATTGACCGCATAGCACCGATTTCTGTTAATGTATATCGGATTTGTGGCAATATATTATCCTCGTCTCTAAGTCATATGAACTTAAAAGGGTATGCATTGATTGAAATCAGTGATATGTCGTGAATTGTCAATGTGGCACACCCGAGTTATGAAATGAGCTAATGATGATCAAAGAATGGCTTATCAAAGCATCGCTTTGTGTATGACGTGACATCGACAAGCCTCACACCCCGGATTAATGAGAAACCGACGGTTAGGTTTTATAATTATATATTAATTGATGATGAAGCTGTGCAGCAGTGGGAAACCACTTATGAACCTGGGGAAGTTAGGTATGTTCGAGGGGTCGTGTCTGATCGAAAACAATTGATCTGCCCTGACGATGTGTAGTCGGTGTCCGCATGATGGATGAAAAGGCCGTTGAGGCACTTCGTTTCGTATCCCTGATTGATCTTTCGTGCCAGGAATCATCAAGTTGGAAATCCAATCCCCAATACGAGCCTTGCGGTTTTGGTTTGTATATATATGGCGAGATAATATTATTGGTATTATGTCGTCTAGAATTAATACATTTAATTGCGAAATTGTTTTTCACACTATATGATAATATTAGAAGAGGATTTTCACGTATGAAAGCATGTTTGGTTATCATTAGGTAAAACTCGCCCATCTAGTGTGCGCTTGCATTGTGTGATATGGGACGAGCTTATGATAGCTTCATTTTTCGGAAGTCATTACGAATTCATACGCACGGGTATTCACATGGAGTAAACCCGTTCCGCGTTAACGGCATGGTCCGGTGAATTTCCCGACTTTAAAATAAATCCTAAAAATAACTGTTTTTGAGTTCTCACACCAGTCCCACGACTGACCTGGAGTTTATTGTTCCTTTCTAAACTCTGGGTGCCCAATAATTTCCACACGGGCAGCTAGTGTTTAGTTTTGCAGTTAAAGGTCATGGAGTAGGATTCAGAGCGCTTTTAGAGTTGGAGTCCACGCTAGAGTTTGGAGCTTCTGCTATATCATACAGTTATTCCGCTGAGTGTATATTTTCTTTTCTTCCGCTGTATATGTTGTAACCCTGATATTCTGTGTATCTCTGATGTAATATTTGTAACGAAATAAAAAGTCCTGTTATTTTGTTCAATATATGTATGTACCCATAACAATTCATCTTTGTGAACGGTTTAAGTCGGTTTAATTACCGGCGAAAAATCGGGCAAAAAGATGGATCGTCACATTTGGTATCAGAGCTTTGGTTATACAAAGCTATGGGGTACGTACGTATTTGGACAATAGAATAGGACTCCTCAGAGTTATGTTATCTCATTAGAGATAGGGTTAGAAATACCCTAGAATGAGATTTCGGAATATTATGACGAGAGATCTTATTTTTGAAACCTATATAAGGTATTCTGAACAAGTAAATCATTTTGGAAATGATGATTATTTGGAATATATTTTGAAATATAATTGGAAATAAGGGTTTCGAGTATTTTATTCAACGTCACGATTGGACTATCGAGTATACGAGGGTTTTGAATATACGTCTGATCAACGTATATGCGAAGCCCAATAAATACTAGGTAGATGTAGGGTCACACTCTAGTCACTCGAGGATGATTTTACTGATGACCATGGCACCATTAGTAGTTATTTTCGAGTTTCGAAAGTGGGATGACTATATGGTTTCAATTAACACGTCAAGGAATACTTGAACCATTTCGATATGATTATTAAAGGGAATATAATGTAAGCACAACTAACTATTTTAATAACCAGAAGGATTTTAAGGTAAATCCATTTAAAGATTAGGAAGAAAATGTGGGAAAATAAGATAATACATTAAGAAATTTTATCATAAATAGCACCCATACTTCAAGTTAAACAAGTCATAATAAATGTTTGAATATGATCTAATAAGTTTTAATCAGAAAAGATATTATATTTCTCAAAGAATGTTAATATGTAATGTAAGCAATAGATTGGATAAATCCATAACATGAATTGTAAATGAGAATATCCAAGAATATCTTAACTATCAGAACCCCTTAAGAATCTGTAGATGATTTAGACTTAAGTTAAGAATTTATTTAAAGAGATGATTTTGACTTAAGAATGAGTTTAAAAAGTTAATTTAAATCGTAACAAACCTCGAAATAGGAAAATTTGGATCTTTGAAATATTAATTTTGAAGAAGTGAGTTCTGAAAATGTTAAGATTAATATTTGAAACAACCCTAGCTTGAACATGTATACACATAATCAGAGTGCGCAGAGGAAGCATGGTGGTATTTTAAATAAAACTATTTAAAGAGATTTTCCGGCTGGTTGAGTAAGAAAAATTTCTAAACAAGTTTTGATACCTAAACAAGAATGAAAAAGGTTATGTATTTTTTTTGAATTTTAAAGTGGATTTAGAAAAAGTGTTATTCGATTGGTGAATATGACAACTAAAATAATGAGTATAAATTTAACTTAAAAATGGGTTAAAATGAAATTGGAAACGATTGGAATAATTTTTTTTGAAATAAAACATGTATTTCGGAAATATAATTCTATCTCTTTCCTTGTCGTTGTGTTTTGCTCGACCCATTGTCATCTTTTGATTATCACCCCAAATTGTGGTGCTTGAAATTATAAATATCCAACTTTATTTCTGAATTTTTCTTTTGCACTCCTCTGATAAAGCCATGGAAAAGTGAATTAAATTGGATTAGAAACTAGTATTTTGGACTATCTCTTAAGTTGAAATTGAATATGTATTAAGAGCAATAGAATTTCTAATACTGAATTTTGCTAAGATGTTATTTTGAAAGATAATTGAATGATTAGGGAAAAATTTATTTGAGAATTTAGATTTAATTTTCTAATTTAAACATTTGGTCTTATAATTGATGAAATAATCATGGGTTCCGTAAGAGTAAGGTAGAATGATAGTTTCCAAACTTTAAGATTTTCTTAGGATCATAGACCTCCAAGTATTAGACCATATCTGTCCTAGTTTCTCCTTTGTGATAGTGGTAGCAGCTAGGAGCCTAACTCGGAAAAAATATTCGATCTCAAACAAAACCCATGACGACCCTAGTAATCACGAAATTATAAAAGTTTCCTTAGACTCTACCTTTGGTGAAAATTTGATAGACTATCCTGAGAAATATGGACCTTGGTTCAAACTATTACATTTTCTGATATGTTAAGAGAGAAATGGGATGGGAGGAAGAAAATAGTTCGAGTAGCGGAGTCAGTGATATTTGGCTTGTTCGTCCTGATAGGTTGAGGAAGAAATTCGAATTTAAAATTTAGTAGGAGTTTAATTTACTGGACTTCCTTTTGAAGGATGAAAAGTTTCTAAGGGGTGTTGAATGTAACATCCCAGAATTTTAACGAAGTTTGATTTGGATTTTATTTATATAATTTTTGATTTTTCTGGATATAAATTGATGTTTATAAGGTTTGAATATATATTTATACTTAGATTAAGTATCTTGTTTTATTTTGTATGATAATTTTTTAAGAAGAACTTGTTTTAAAAGTTATTTTAATGGATAGTTATTCCATTTAAGGCTATATTTAATGTTTTATGAATATTTGTTAAGTAATTTAGATACGATAGTAGTATATTTGTAAAGTAAGATTTATTTTAAAATAACATGAGATTTCGTATAAGTTTAAAATTCATATTTTATAATTTTATTTACAAGATATATCTTTTATAAAAATCTATTAAAATATTCAAATTCTAGCTTACTATTTTATTAGAGTTGATTTTAAGTAGTGATTAAATATATTGATATGTTCAAAAAGATCATTATTCTATTTTAGACTATATTTAATGTACATGGATACCGTTAAGTTAAAATATTTATACATTTATATTTTGGATATTTTTATAAATATATTTCTATATGTTGTATATGAAATATAATGTCATTTTATTTAAGATACATTTATTTGTGTTAAAGAATGGTTTCATACATAAAGGTTACAAGGATGTTACTAAAATTAAATTTTATTTAAATAAATAAATATGTCAATTTGGCAACCATGCACTTAAGTGAAATTATAATGCCAACATGTGGCTGCATAGGTGTTAAAATGCATGAGAAGACTTTATGCCATGAGCCATGTGTCCCTTGGTTAATTGACTGAATTACCCCTTTTAATGTCTATATAACCACATGAATGCATCACCAACTTGCCATAATTCCAATCTATATTTCACGTTCAAAAAAATGCTGCGTCTTCTTGATTGTTCATTCCAGTGAATAGAAAAAATAAACATTTTTCTTTATTCAAAAATCAACATCTCTTAAATCATTCAATTTTTGTGGAAATCATATACGTGGATATTGTCTAGATCATCATTGCCGATTTTTAGAAATTTACGGATCAAGATTTCATAGTGTATCGTGAGAGAAATCCCAGATTTACAGAAAAGTGACAATTTGTGAAGAGAACTTCGGAAAATTATATCTCCAAATCCGCTTCGAATTGATCAACGCCGTCAGCGCCGTTGAGATCAACAAAGCAAGTAGTATTTTTCATGCGAATTAGAGACGATTCCGTGTCGACACTTTGGATGGTCAGAAACTAGGTTTGATGTTTATAAGAGGTGGAAGCGACGATGGTCGAAGCGGAGAATGCCTTAGTGTTGAGATTGGAAAGAGCTTCGATGGCGCGTAATTTGGTTGAGAATGGTGTAGGTTTGGGGGGGTGCAGCATGTAGGGTGATGCGTTTTTCCTGTTCCCAGGTCACGACATCCATGGCGTCGGATTTTGATTCGGAAGGCAAGAGGTTGGGCGAGTTGGTGCAAAAGGTAGAGAGGTTAAAGAGAAACATGTTGGAAAAGTTAGATTTGGGTTAGGTGTGCATGTGCACAGGGCGCGTGTAGAAATGGGTTACAGGAGAGAGCAAGAAGAAGAGGCGCGAGGGAAGAAGAAGAAGAGGAGCGGGCCGGTGTTTAGCAATTGGACTTGGGCCTTGTTAATTGGTATGATTTAATTAATTTTATTTGTTTTAGTTTAAATTAGTTCAAAATTCAAACACCGATATCTCACTCATTTTAAACCCGATTAGCTTGCCGTCAAAAACGTTAGAATCGTATTTGAAAATAGAACGCAGTGGTATACTGTATTGGAAATTTTAGTTAAGTATAATTTTTGGAAAATAAATGAAATGTCCGTACATATATATGACGACATATATATATTAAACAACTTTTGTTAATTCAGTTCCAAATATAATTAGCCGAACAATCATCAACTGCTAATCAAAATGGATCAGAACAGTACGGGTAGCGGTGGCAGCGTCAGTTGGTCTATCCGTCTGGGTAATGAAAATGTTGGAGCTAGTATGGTGAGAACTTCTAATTTAAATTATTTATTTAAATTAGTTAATTATAATTAGCTAAGATAATTATAATTTGTTGATGATGGTTGTGTGATGGATGTTATTACGTGAATGGATGTGCATGTAGTTAGATAAAACACTGAACACTGTAAGCGTTATCGATAGTAACGCTTGTGCACAACTGAACTGTTTGTTGTTGATGATAACGATAGTTCATTATCATCTGATGTATATGGTTGATTCATTCTGTTGTGTGATGCACACACAATACCATGGTTATGGGATTATACAGGTGATCGATTTAGAATCTCCTTCCTATATGCAATTTTATTTAATTATTAAATAATATTTAAAATTTTGGTTTTGAATTTAATATCAACTTTTAAATATTGAATTGGGATTTGGAAAATGATTTAGATTATGTATTGATTTTGTATAACGAGTGATATCTATTTGAAACTGGTTTTGGTAAAAATATTTTTCATTTTAAATTCAAAATGAATTTTTTGAAATTTGAATATGGTTTTATATATATGTTAACGACATCTTTTATAATAATCAAATAATATACACCAGAACGTTCTAGGATGACAGAGAGGATGGTGTCTAGGCTTGGGTTTGGAAATTCATTTTCCTGCTCTCCCTGGCTATCCCTAACCGGTCCGACAACGGGATGGTAAATTAGAAATCGAATTTGAAATATAATTTGAAACTGTCTTCCAAAGGATTTGAATATATAAATTAGATTGTAAAGGACGTAGAAATTTATAATCATTATATGGTTGAATAGAACGCACTATGATGCGACAATTCGCAAATATCGATTTCAAACTTCGAATGGTTATGACCTGATTATTTTAAATTAACTTGACTTGAAATGAGACGCATTGGATTTCAAATAATAATAGTATTTGAATAGAAAGGAAATTTCGATTGCCGACATATGATTTTTTCAGGTTATATTCAAACAAGTTTAAAATACGTGTAGTTGCCGATCATAATCAAATAAAACAAGTTTATTAAATTGGAGAAATCTGTGATAATTCCTAAAAGGTGATTAGAATTGGAATACTTGAATTTCGAGAAATTTTAAATCTAGTTGATTTAAAAAGGGCAATTTTATTAGCAGTACCCTGGTAACATTACCAAATGTTATTATTGGCTTGAAATTTAAAGCAGGAACTATTATTTGATTATAAGAATGATTTATAAAATAGTTCGAAGATTTTTAAAGTATCGAGAATACTTATATGGGATTGAAATGGGTTTTTCAAATTTTTAATTTGGATATGGTTGGAGATAAATCTTCGGATGTTTGATATTAAATCGGTGGATGAAAATTCATATTATCTCAGGAATTTAAAAGGTAATTCACCGTTATTCCACTTATAATATGAGTTGGATACGGAGATGAATATTGAAGATAAGTTGATGTTATTTTTATCCAGATCAAATATCAAAGAGTTGAATTTATTAAGATATGGATTTCTCCACCTGATTGAAATGAGTTAGATAGAAATAATCTTCGATATTTGGTATAAAGTTTCATGGTGTAAATGAATACTATCTGGGGAATTTGGAAGATATATTATATCGTTATTTCACTTATAGTATTCGTTGATTATGAGAATTTATATCGAATATAAGTGCATAAAAATTTCTTTGTAATTTATGATTCAATATCGATTGATTTGGGTTTTGTAGGGAATCGTATCTTCAATAATATCATTCTTGAAACCCGATCAGATTGAATGGTGGAAATTCATATCGTAATTGGGGATTTAATCAAATATTTGATTCAAGGGAATTAAAGGTAAGAAATTAAAGCAAAGGAAACCTTTGATTTCAAGGAAGGGATAAGACGACAACGAGATGAAATTTATAGTAATTCATATCTTGAGTCGTAAATGAATTGATAAGTAATTGGAAGCAGATTTGAACTGAAAAGCATGGGTAAACCATACCTACTGTTTTAAGTACGCTTGTTACTTAGGAAGACCGAGATCGAGTATATGTTCGAAACCCATTCCAAGTAATAATACAACGTCATGAAGCAATTCAAGACTCAATAAACGACGAATGAAGACCGGGAATATTTAAATTTATTTAGATTGGTTGTGATTAATGTCTCGGTTAGGTAGGCCACCGATACGAGGTATGAGTTACATGAGACCTGAACATATTTAAGTATTTTCGAGTTGTTGTTCCGTTCAGACCCAGAACGGATTCGTATGGATGGTGTGTTTGACATTGAAATTGACCGCATAACACTGATTTCCGTTAATGTATATCGGATTTGTGGCAATATATTATCCTCATCTCTAAGTCATATGAACTTAGAGGGTATGCATTGATTGAAATCAGTGATATGTCGTGAATTTTCAAAGTGGCATACCCATGTTATGGAACGAGCTAATGATGATCAAAGAATGGCTTATCAAAGCATCGCTTTGTGTATGACGTGACATCGAAAAACTTCACACCCTGGATTGATGAGAAACTGGCGATTAGGTTTTATACTTATATATGAATTGATGATGAAGATGTGCAGCAGTGGGAAACCACTTATGAACCTGGGGAAGTTGGGTATTTTCGGAGGATCGTGTTAGATCGAAAACCGTTGATCTACCCTGACGATGTGTAGTCGGTGTCCGCATGATGGATGAAAAAGCCGTTGAGGCACTTCGTTTTGTATCCCTGATCGATCTTTCGTGCCAGGAATCATCATGTTGAAAATCCAATCCCCAATACGAGCCATATGGTTTTGGTTTGTATATATATATGGCGAGATAATATTAATGGTATAATGTCGTCCAGAATTAATACATTTAATTGCGAAATTGTTTTTCACACTACATGATAATATTAGAAGAGGATTTTTCACGTATGAAAGCATGTTTGGTTATCATAAGGTAAAACTCGCCCATCTGGTGTGCGCTTGTATTTTGTGATATGGGACGAGCTTATGATAGCATCATTTTTCCCAAGTCATTGCGAATTCATACGCACGGGTATTCACATGGAGTAAACCCGTTCCGCGTTAGCAGCATGGTCCGGTGAATTTCCTGACTTTAAAATAAATCCTAAATATAACTATTTTTGAGTTCTCACACCAGTCCCACGACTGACCTGGAGTTTATTGTTCCTTTCTAAACTCTGGGTGCCCATTAATTTCCACATGGGCAGCAAGTGTTTAGTTTTGCAGTTAAAGGTCGTTGGAGCAGGATTCAGAGCGCTTTTAGAGTTGGAGTCCACGCTAGAGTTTGGAGCTTCCGCTATATCATACAGTTCTTCTACGGAGTATATATTTTCTTTTCTTCTGCTGTATATGTTGTAACTCTGATATTCTGTGTTGCTCTGATGTAATATTTGTAATGAAATAAAAAGTCCTGTTATTTTGTTCAATATATGTACGTACCCATAACAATTAATCTTTGTGAACGGTTTAAGTCGGTTTAATTACCGGCGAAAAATCGGGCAAAAAGATGGGTCGTTACATTGGAGGATGCAGGAAAATGGTTGTCGGTGTGAGGGAAGTCTGGTCTATTGACTTTTGGGATGCTATCGCGATTCCAATATATGAATGGTGAGTAGTAGTTCGATGTGCCAGTACGAGTTTCAAGTAGTGGATAGTTTGCGATAGTGGGAAAAAGAAAGTTATGCCTTGGATGGTTTTACTGGAATGAACTTGCGTGATTTTCTAGGGAGATTCAAGGGGGCATGTTGTTCAGGAGAAGGAGAAGTTTATCTGGACCTGGAAGTAGATGGGTTTGAGATAGTGTATTCACAAGTGTAGTGATGTCTGGTTTGCAGCAAGTGGTTTGTGAGAAAATGGAAAATTGCTAGCAAGATAATTGATGCAATAGCCAAGTGTGATGGAGTAGGATTCTAGACTGATTTAAGTATAGATGGATCAAAGATTTTTGAATCGGCTTTGTAATTATTCAGGAAATAAGGTATACATTCTTATTTAATTTAATTGACATAGAAAATTATTTAATTGTTTAAGAAGTTAATTTAAAAAAATTTAATTGATAATTAAATAAAAATAAATAATCATAGGTACGAAATAATTCTTTCAAGTAGATTCGAAGAAGCAACAGCCTGGAATTTAATTTTATAATTAGCAAAGGAAAATCTAAGTGTGTAAATATCGCTCTAAGTTTATATTTAATTTATTTTTATCTTTAAAAATAAATTGTTGGCTGTTTGGATCCATGTATGGATTATTGCATCACTGTGGTTATTATATATAATATGTTAGCCATTTAGGCTTGGTGGTTGTGGTTATTACATGGATTTCCCGCAGTACCATTAGCGAATTCCCGCAGTATCATTAGCGGATGAATCTATCACCCCACGATGTATTAGAGGATAACCTTCTATACCACTATATCTTGCCTTGAAGCAGGATTAATATTGTTTAAATTGTCTGACATCTTTGGATGTAGGGAAATAGGTTGGAGGAATCCAACTGGGTTCCTCAAATTTATTTACTGTTAACATATTTATGTATGTGAGTGATGTGTGAATTGAATGGATGATTTATTTGAATATGACTAGCCCAAGATATTTATATTTAAAAATATCAAAAAAATAATGATTTTTGGATTTAAAAAGGAAAATTAACTTTTCGAAATGGAAATGGAATTTCAAATGGATTGAGAGACATTAACTTGTTTTTAATAATAAAAACAAGTAGCTGAATTTATAAATGGAAAGAAAATTTTTTGTTTGACAATATTAGATTTTAAATTCAAGTCTAAATTTAAAAAGAAAAAAACATTTTCCCAAATGAGAATTGGATTCCAAATAAGATTTAAAATAAGAACTTGTTTTAAATATTTAAAACAAGAAATGGAATTTATAAACGAAAAAGGATAAAAATTATCATTATATGATTTATAAATTTAAATTCAAGTATACGTTTAAAAAGGGTTAATAGAATCATTTTGAATAGAAAACAATGGAATCTATTTCTGATGTGCGGAATGTAATCGAATTGAAATAAGTCCACTCAATTTATGGCTAGAATTCAAGTAGGTCGAATTTATAGAAATAAATTTATTTCCGAAGGATATTGGAACTGTATTAAATAGAAATTAGAATTTCAATGTAAAATATATTCTATTCTTATATATGTATTAATGATAAAACATTTCAAATGGGAATCGATTTTTAAATGGAATTTTAAGTGAAAGCTTGGTGAATAAAAAATAATGAAGTCGATTTAAAAAATGTATTTATAAATGAAATGAAGTAATTTTCATTGGATAGATTGGAAATAGATTTTTCTAGAGAAATGGCGTTTAAAAATCATATATTTAAATGGGATAAAAGAGGGAATTTTTATGATATGTAATGTCAGCTTGGTATTACAAACTCTTATCTGTCTCAAGATAAGAACGTTATCGATCAAGGTCTGAGAGGTAATTAAAATACCCCAACTTGAACGACTTCACTATTATCAAGAAATGATATTAGTTTGTAATGTTAAGGGTTGCTAAATTAATTAATTATTTACATAAAAATAAATTCATAATCAGAATTCGAAGATATCGATATTTTATAAATAATCTAATTCCATGTGAATTAGACTTGAATATATAAATCAGAGTTTTAAATTTAGTTATGGAGATGGAATAAAATAATCGATGAATTTGAGAATTAGATTTGGATAACAGGTTTATTTTAAAATACTAAAAGTGGAATTGAAATTTATTACTAAACGAAGTTTAACGTTATATTTAAATTATAACTAAAACGAACACGTTACAGCACAGTAGTTCGTAATTTGTAGTTTCGAATTCAATTAAGTATACATAACTCAATATAAGTCGGAATTTGATAAAACAAGAAACGCCTGGACCTATTGAATAATAATTTTCTAATGGAAGAGAATTTTTTTGATTTTTTGGCATAGATTTTAAGTTATGTTAAAATCAAATTTTCAGAAAAACAGCGCCACAATCTCTTTTGAACCATAACGTTTCATAAAATTAATTAAAAGGGTTTCGAATGAATAAAAATTTGAATTTCCAATATTAAAATCCAGATTTGAGTTATAAATTAAATAAGAACTCAAGTGGAATATATGAAGTGATTTTTGGAACAAAAATAAGATTTTTATTTTTCGAATGAGGTTAACTAACTTCAAAAGGGATTAGTTAATAGAGTTTGGATTCAAATTTAACTTAGTTTAAATGAATTGAATTTATTAGTCGAGATTGCAAATTCAAATATAAAACCTGGATGAGACATAGGAAGCGAGCAAGGCGATTGAGTTTGAATTGAGTATAATTGAATACAAAAATATTTGAATGGGATATATTCAAATTAAAAAGAGCATTAGGAAAAAAGAGCTAATTAAGGAAGTGGTTAGTGAATTTTGGTAAAAAGGGTTGAACTGATTACAATGAATTGGAAATGGGCGTATATATGTTAAACAGGTATGGGATGAAGAAAATAAAGAGAATGAAGAATATTATTAGTGCCTGACAAAAAGTTACATGTTTAAGTTTCCATATGAGTTTTATGCACCGAATTGGCAACCCACTTGGATTTTTGATTTTCTTTTTGAATGAAAAGGGCCTAGAGAGGCGAGTTGAGGTTTGAACTATTGACCGGTACAAAGGAAGTGCTAGCGAAATTTTCCAAAAATTTAAGGAGTTAGAATATTTTTCAGAAATTTGGTAAATAGAAATCAATATAGAAACTTGATAAGGAAACAAACGTGAAATATTAGAAAGGGCCATTGATTGTTTGATGTTAGAAATTTGGGTGGATGTTTTATTTTCCATTGATAGTTAAAACACTAGTTATCAAAGATTTTTGACCATCGTTGTCAATACAGAGAGACCGGTTGGATTTAATATCTGAAAACCACTCCTTATAGGCATAGACGTTGCAAATTATATTATGTTGAAGAAATTGAAGACAAAGTGAAATGGAAGAGCTGATCTGTTTGTCCAGACCCAGGACAACTTTTATGGACGAATGTCTAACAGAGTCGGCCTAACATATCACATAAGACAATTTTATCAGGGTATTACGTTGGTGGCGGAGAAATTCGTTTCTCTTAGCTTTTAATACCCTTAATATTTTTGGGAAGATCAACTAGTGATTTGATGGGTTTGACGATGTGGAATTCAAAGTATACGGTGGCCAGATGTTCTAAAAGATATAAGTAGCCTCAAGCCTGACAACGGGGAAATGACAAAAATCGGGAGGGCAGCATGGCTAGTTGGGTCATACCCAAGTAGGATATATTTGTCACGGATCTAGAGAAAATTGTTATTTGTTCTTCTTTCGATTCTATATCTTACGGATTACGATTGGATGGCTAGCAAACGTGGGTGACAATATATTTGGCATGAGTGGGCGGTCATGTGTGGTCGGGTTGCAAGACTTTTGTAACAACCCAGAAATGCGAGCCAGTTTAATATTTTTATTTTGGCAATTTTAGTGAATTTTGAATATTTAAAATTTACATCTTTATCATTATAAAATAAAGGTTCATGTGTTGACCGTACTCATCCGTTGAGATCAATCATGTGTTGAACGAAATATTTCAACAATAAAATTTACATTTTTATCATTATAAAATAAAGGTTCATGTGTTGACCGTACTCATCCGTTGAGATTAGTCATGTGTTGAACAAAATATTTTAACAATAAAATTTACATCTTTATCATATATAAAATTAGAAACTAATTGAAAAATAGATAAGATGAGTGGTCTCCTGGATATTGATCTGATGTTGGTTTCGGCCTTCGGGGTTAATATTTAGGGAATCGTTTTCTTACTAATCTACGGTTGGAGTCTGATTTGAAATCAAACGATAGATATCATAATTTTATAAAATATATTGAATAACAAAAACAGTCACACGTGGACAGTACTCATTCGTTGAGATTAGTCATGTGTTGACAAAAATGTAGATTCATGTGTTGAATAGGATAAATATTCATTTGTTGGATAGAATAACGGGATTATTGAAAAATATAAAGTCCTGTTGATTAGAGATGCGCTATTTTGACGCGAACAATATTTATATCGATTATATTCGTTTTTATAATGAAAATTGAAAAGTGAATGAATTCGAATTGAATTGAATTGAATAGAAAACGAATTTGGTTTGAATTGAATAGAAAACGAATTCGAATTGAATTGAATAGAAAATGAATTCGAATTGAAATGAATTTGAAATTTGAATTGGATTGAAATGAATTAAAAACGAATTTATAAGGGAAAATTCAATTTTGATTTGAATTTGAAATGAAGGTTGAAATTGTTTTAGAAACAAATTTGAAACTATTTATAAAATTCGTTTTAAATAGAAATCGATGAAATATATATTATATATATTATATATATAATATAATGGCCTGAATAGAACGTGCCGCGCCGCTACAGTTCGTAAATTTCGACCATTGACTTCGAACGGACATTACGGGAGATCCGACCGTCGGATTCTCCTAAAACCGGAACTGTTCGGTTCGTATCGAAAAGATCTTTCTAAAGAATATTAGAAATTTGAAATCTAACGGTTGGATTTGGAGATACGTCCAAATCAAATTTGGAAAAGGTCGCTGAAAGTGCAGTTCGATGGCCCTTATTGGAAATCGACAGTACGGGCCTTGGTAAAATTATTAAAAATAGTAATAATTTGTGTAAAATCATAAGAAATGATTTGTGAAGAACTGGGAGGAAAAATCCCACATTTGTAAAGATAAAAATGGATTTTTATCGAAATGAACTAGTTTTGAACTAAATTTAAAACCCAATCATTTTTAAATAAATAAATTAGATTTAAAAGGGGTTTTAAATAATCGGAATTTCTAATATATTTGATTGGAATTGAATTAGAATTGATTTGTGGGTTTATCGTGAACGGTGTTTTAAATAACACTAGTTCTTTAACCCGATAATAAATAGAATGTGATTTGGGTTTATCATGAACGGTGTTTTGAATAACACTGGTTCTTTAACCCGATAATAAATATAATGTGATTTGGGTTTATCGTGAACTGTGTTTTAAATGACATTAGTTCTTTGACCCAGTAAAAGGAGTTTTAATGAATCTGTAATTAGATTGAAATGTGAATTGATAATTTAAATTATCAGATTTGGAAAATGAGCGAGAATGGAGTATCACCAGTTTTGCCCCAGGCGATAGTTAAATCTTTAATTAGATTTGAACGTGAAATGGTAATTAATTTTACCGATAACACCGTGGTGTTAGATATGGAGTAATACCAGTTTTGCTTTATGGGATGAATAGGTTGGGATTGGGAAATAAAATAAATAATTACTTCGGTGTGGTTCGCTAATCTCGACTAGTTTGGAAAACCATAATTTGGTTTGATATGACATCCAATGGAAGATTAAAGAATAAATTTTAAAGAATGTATCTTTGATAAAATTAATGGGAACCTTTCCCTAAGAATTGAAATTTAGAAACTAGCTGTAGGTTAGTTAAGAAGAATGGTTTCCTGCGTATTGATCTGATGTTGTTTTCGGCCTTTGGGGTTAATATTCGAGAAACTGTTCTCTTGCTGATTTACGTTTAGCGACTGCTAAATTGGAATGAGGCGTATGTTGTGTTTTCAAGCACTGTTTTATTATATACGCGGGTTGTTCGGAAAGGCCGGGTTTATACCCATTCTGAATAACCGATTCGACGATGGGTGGTCGAAGACCGGAAGTCTTCACATCGTTTGGGTGATTACTGATGATCTTGATTGGACTGTACACCCAAGATGAGGGAATCAGTTCGTGATCGTCCATACATACTTGGAGATCGATGGATATGCGAGGAAAGTGCCTCCGGTTTCGTTCAGACCCATAACGAACTTGTAAATGGACTGCGTGTCTGACATTGGATTTTATTCTATGTCGACTGATCTCTATTAAATATACATCTGTTTGGCGACGGAGAAATTATTCTCTTGCTTAACGCCCTTCTCTGAGACGTACGAGCTCAGAGGTTGTATATCGATGGATATCAGTCGCATGGCATGAATTGCCAGTGTGGCATGCCTGAGTGGCAATTGATCAAGGCTTCTGTTGAAAAGCAAAGTCTTGTGGTTGATGATCAAAGCACGGCCTACGTGGCATAGCTTTGTGTATAGCGTGGATTCACGAGCCTCACACCTCAGTATGAGTCAAAAACGGGATACGGACCGTTGGGAGAACACGACGTTTCTTTCTAGCTTTGGTGGTGTCATTGACTTACCAGCCCTGACATTTATATACTTTTCACCTTTGTAGTTTTTGGAATAAGGCGCCACGATATTAGGTCCGATAGGACCGGGAAACGTGTGTTCATGAATTGCCAATCCTCAAACGTAAGAGAGGACCGGCCCAACCGATCCAAGTGGCTGCCCAGAGTGTGTAGTCCAGAGGCATTTGCTAGAGTGTCTCGAATCGGAGAGGAGCTTGCCCCTTGCCTCGACTCATGACAGAAATCCAATTTCCATTACGAGATATTTCGGTTTTATATGTAGAGCCTAGTATGGCGACATGATAGATGGTACCCATGCCGCCTAGGATTGATATTTATGATTGAAATTGTTTTGACACTATACACTTATTATAGTATCAAATGATTTGTTTTTAAACGTACCAAGCATGTTTGGCTATTATAAGAGGAAACCCTATCCTCCGGCTTGCGTTGCATTGTGTGATGGGACCTGGGTCTTATAATAGCTTCATTTTTCGAAAAAGCATTGCGCTGTTTATTCTATGCACTGGTATTGTTAGAAGGAAACCCGTTTCGTGTTATACGGCGTGGTCCCTTGAATTACTCTCTTTTAAAGTAAAGTTTTAAATAACTGTTTTAGTTCTCACACCAGTCACATGACTGACCTGGAGTTTATTGTTTTAACCTAAACTCTGGGTGCCCCTATTTTCGACACGGGCAGCTAGCAGTTTTGGTTTTGCAGATTTATATTCACAGGATCCTGATTTACAGCTAGAACGATGCTCGGAAAGCTCTGTATCCGTGTATTAATTTCAGTTGTGTTTTCTATTATTTTCCAATGCTATCTAATTTATTGTAATCTCTGATATTTATCGAATGTATTTTATTCATTTTTACTCTATAGATTCTTGTATCTGATGGAATTGTTGTAATAGCAATGAAATGTTCTTCTGTTTGCGTTCCATTTTGTCATGTTCTCAAGGTAATCCGGGCTTTCACTATCGGGGAAGTTACGGGTTATAACAACTTTCTTGCTGAACCCCAAATTATCCCTCTAGAGTATATTGATCGGGAGGTGGTCCCTTACCTTGTCATAGTTGGAATCCACTCTTCAATAAGCGCTCTACGGTTTTTGATTTTATACTATATATGTAGCACGTGAGATGCAAACGTTCTATTATTTGATTATTTACTTGATTAGACATTATTATAATATAACTGGATTTTAATATCAAAAATGTTTAGAGTTATAGTAAGGTAAAAACTGTCCATGTTTATGTCTGGGCTGGTCTTACTTTTATCCTTTTCTTTCAAAAGGTTTTCAAAGTTCAACAATATGGTTGGAGTTTACTCACACCAGTCCCATCACTGACCCAAAGTTTTTTTTTTTTTTTTTTTTGGTTTTCCCTAAACTCTTGGGTGCCCAAATTTGTACGGGCATTCAAGTTTTTCAGGATTTTACAGGTAAACTTGGAGGAACTTGAAGCAGGAGGTTTCACCGTTAGTTAATTTAGAGTTATTTCAGCTGTTTAAAATATTGTATTGTGCTCAGACGATGGTATGCATATATGTTACAAATATTTGTATTAAAAAAATTATGTTATACATATATTTTATTCATTCCGCTGTGAGATTCTGTATTATTATTTTTGTTCTTTTTTCTATCTGTTCTATTTCTTTAGCTCTAATGGCTCGTATTTCTATATTATATGGGTTGGACGTGTGTTGTATTATTCATCTCAGATAGTACGGATTTACGGGCCATTACAGTTGGTATCATAGCTTAAATTAAGCGAACAACTTGGCATTGGTCTGGGTTTACTCATTAGAGATAGGGTAAATATTACCCTAGAATGTATATGAGAGAGGGTATTTGCAAGTTGATATAAAAAATTGTTTTATATTGTGTTGTCTTGTCTGTTGATTGACTTGTGAATTCTGGTCGAATCGTGGGATGCCACGACGTCGATAGGTGTTTCTAAGCACTTGAACAGAAGAATAGACATAATGTTGTTCTAAAATGGGTAAATGAAATAATTTTACCTAAAATTATATTTTGAGACAAAAGATAAATAATTCTCTAGAATTATATATATAATTATATGGATGAATTGGTTGCTATTATAAAATTGAAATAGTTAAATGTGAACAATTTATACAAATAAGATAAATTGGAATTGAATTAAAAGCAGAATTGGAATTTAAATCTTGGAAATTTGGAAAATATTTTTTCAAAGTATATAAAAATAATATTTTTTGTAATGATTTTTGGATTAAATTGTTCTGAAGGGATTTTTGAGAATGATAAAGCACTGAATTCACTTCGGTCACAGGAAAATAATTCCGATGACCATCCGGACATTATCGGTGTTCATTTTCGAGTTTCTAAATGATGGATTGCTACCATAGTGAGATTTCCAATTGAAATTTTAAATTCAAATGTTTGAATTTGAGATGGAAAGAAATACATGTAAGTATATTTATTTTATTTCTTAGGATTTGAAATAAAAACACGGGAATTTGAATTTTGAACCAAATTTAACTTAAGAAAGTTAAACAAATCGAAATGATGGAAACCAGTTAGATGAACTGAAATTGAATATCCCTATAAAAACTTAAAGTATATGGGACTTGAGTTATAGAATTTGAAATGTTGAGTTATAACAAGCAGATTTTTGTAACGTTAATGGGTCTGCAGCATTTCTTCTACCTTAGTAATTTTGTGGACGAAATTATTTTAAGGGGGAAGGAATGTAACGTCCTGGATTTTAAGTTATTTTATAATAAACGTTTTATTTATTTTAAATATTGAATTGAATATATAAATCGATTTTTTATTCAATTTATAAATTTAATATCGAATATATTTAATTATCGTAATATGAAATAGTAATAACTGAATTTACAGTTAAAATTTGAATCTAAGCAATTCTGTCGATTAATATAAATCTTATTGGAATGAGAAAAATGATAATTATTTATTAATTATTTTGTTTGAAACCAATTTATATTTTTAATCGATTTGATTTAAATAGTCAGTTTAAAATTATATCTTTTCCAGACGATCAAATTAGGCCATAGAATCTATTTTAGTGTGTTCAGAATAGTGGTATAACCCTAGGGGTACCTGTTAGTACGTTAAAAACAGAGATCGAAATTTATAGGTTTTTTTAAATTAAATTAATTCATATAAATTTAAAAACTAAAAAAGAAAACAATTATAAGGTTGACTTATATTTTTAAAGAAGCCTATCTATTTACCTATGCTGTCTCATCCCTTTAATTCACGTTCCATATTGCCTCCCCATTTCAATATCAAAGAGACACAGGAATTAATGGCTTATGTACATATGTTCCCTGTTCTCTTCTATAAATCACGATAGCCTCTTCTCTCATTTTTACTCATCCTCCTCGTTCTTTCTTTTTCATTTTCAAAGCATTGAAGATATTTCAAAGCTGTTTCCTTCATTTAGAATCCTAAACTAATTCAAAATCAACCCCGCATCCTTCCCCTTCAATTTTCTTATTCTAAATCGAAAAAGGGGAAAACCGCTTCTCTCTTCAATTGAAATCAACTTCAAAAAAGGAAAGAGAGTGAGATAAGATCAAATCGAGTATCACGATTCAAATTCGTTAAGTCATGGAGCTCGACATCATTCAGGACCACGTGAATTAGGGGTTGCGACGAGATGATTCCGGCCATGAAGTGTGCGAATGGAACAAGCGCGATTTTGTGAAAAGGGGCGATGCTCGACCGTGGTTTGAGGCTCGCCGGTGGATCACGATTTTTCCTAAAGTGCCGAAGGTGAGCTATGTTATTTGTCATCGACAATAGGTGGTTATGGGGAGTCGATCTCTGTTTTTGGTAAGACTAATGTAAAGGCCGGTGTTGAGTTATTTCGAGGTCCGAACAGTAAGTGGAGGGAGTTCGTATTAGTGATTTAGTAACTACGATGTTAGAGGATGCAGGAAAATGGTTGTCGGTGTGAGGGAAGTCGGGTTTGCTGACTTTTTGGATGCCGTCGTGATTCCATTATTTGAACGTTACGTAGTAGTTTGATGTGCCTACGTGAGTTTTAGGTAAGGGACAGTTTGCGATTGTGGGAAAAATGGTCACGGCTTTGATGGTTTTACTGGAATGAACTTGCGTGATTTTCTGGAGAGATTCAAGGGGGCATGTTGTTCAGGAGAAGGAGGAGTTTGTAACACCCCGTAATTTGAACATAAAAATTCACAAATTAAAGTATACTTAATTAAGTGAAATGGATTGCACAGAGAAATATATATATATATTGATATATATATATATATAATTGAAAATTAAATAAATAAATATGCAAAAATGTTCAAAACAGCGAATTGGGAGAGGGGAATAACCGAACCGGCCGATTTTTGAGGTCGACCCAAGCTCGTTGGGTCGACTAGGGGTTAATCCAGGGTGTTTGACTGTCAACCCGTGGGCCGATTCGCTCAAATGCAAATTTTGCATTTGAATGGTTCTCATGGTTCAGCTTTAATCTAAAGGCCCTAGATGGTTCCTACACTTGACTTCTTCCCCAAGACATGCTTTGATGGCTTGGATTGAATCTAGGGTTAATCCTATGGCTAATACTATCCTAATCCTCTATAAAAAGACCCCTAAACCTAGCCTAAATCACCATTATTCAATCCTACAACTAAACTATGTCAAATTTGTTCCTCTCATGGCCTCCACTCTCATGCTAAAATTCCAAAGCCTATTTCTATGAGAGATTGTGAGTTCATACAAGTTCTTTCAAACTTGTATGAGTGTTCTTAGTTTGCATTCAAGTAAAGTTGCAACATTTCTATTTCAAAGCAAGGATTTTTATTGATTTGGCGCAAGGGTTTTTCAATTGGGGCTTTCATATTTTAGTGCTTGCATAAGGGCTTCGTCTCAATCTTTATAATAAATATTCATTTGTGTCTTCATAGCGTAGTAAGCCCTTTTCTACTTTCTTTTTCTAAAGTTAAATGATATGCAAGTTTGGTTGATCATTATATGAAAGTTTGGGTGATCATTATATGCAAGTTTGGTTGATCATTATGCAAGTTATGTATGACAAATGTTGCCATGTTATGCAAGTTTGGGTTGATCATGTTATCATGCTATGCGAGTTTGGGTTGATCATGTTATCATGTTATGCGAGTTTGGGTTGATCATGTTATCATGTTATGCAAGTTTGGGTTGATCACTATGCACATGTTATCATGTTATGCAAGTTAAACTTGAAGTTGTGAGCTTAAAGCTTCAAGCTTTATGTTAAAGGTTGCATTTTGGCAACATGAAAGTTATCATATCCCTTATGATAACTTGCATGTGAGGCTAAATGCGAACTTCTAGCAACTTCTACATGTTATTTATCACCATGTATCACTCATATGCTAAGTTTGGTTTTATGCATGCTTTTGAAGCCTAATAATGCAATATGCAAGTATATGAACATATGTACATTTCATATGCCACCATGTTAAACTTGTGGCTTCAACACCTTTATGTCATGGTTATGCCAAGTTCCCTATTTTATCCTTTATGCGTTGTTGCGATTATGTAAACGATGGGATTACGTTGGGGTTGGGTAACATAATGACATGAACATGATTTTTGTAACATGACGTGATATGTTAACTTGTAATTATGTTTTGGAAACATAATGGACATGACACTTAGAAAATATGAGTGTGGCCAACTCGAGGTTGGGTTGAGTTTGTAGCATAAATCTATCCGGACCCGCCCGGCTTAACTAGTGGCTACAAACAATAGGACCCAATGTGAGAAGTTGGTCATGTTGTGCTCGAACCCGAGGTTAGACCTAGTTGTGGTATAAAGCTACCCGGACCCGCCCGGCTTAACTAGTAACCACAACAAAGTCTAATGTGAGAGGTTAAAGCGCATTTAGTTAATTAATGCCTCCTGATTAGGGTTAAGTCATGGTCCACTTAATACTTAACCAATTTGGGCTTGATGGATTAATCGAGGTTAAGTCAGGAGCCTTGGGTACTCTTAACCGATTTAATCCACGTTTGGATCGGGTTAACCACATTTAACCCGTTAAGAAACCCTAGTTGCGTGGTCCTTTTCAGCAGTAACCTTCTAGATGTATCATAAGACCCTAGGACTAGGCTAGGGTGGGGCACGATTACTGGGCTGATTGTAAGAGACCAAAAGAGACGGCTGAATGATGCCTCGGTTGTTCAGGCGGACCATGGTCGTGCACATCAAGTCCGGAGTTGAACACGGGCAACGGTAGGTTTGGACTGTGCATCATGGTATGGTGTCAGAGGGTTACACCGTAGGGCCAGATACACCCTAGGGTGGACCCTGCACAGTCAACTACATTACATGATTAAGCCGCATGACACCGACACTTGACGAGTTAGGCTTATAGGGAGCCGATCGACTAGACCGAGTAGTTGGACCTTAATTTAGGTCACCTCATGATGACGGGCCAAGCTTGGGCCAAGGGATCAATTCTTGTTTTTACTTGACATGTTAGAATGCTTGTACACCCGTGGTGCAAAACTTAACCTTAATTATGCGATGACACCTTTATCTATCTTGTTAGTTAATCATCATGCCAGTATGTTGTTATCCTTATGTTCATCTCAGCTTCTCATGCGATTTAACTTTACTAGTTCATAGACAGATAGTAGTAGGGCTTACCAGTCTTTTTGACTGACCTGTTTTCTTTCGCCTCTTTTCTTCTATTCCCCCCCCTTAGGTTCTCAGGGTGGGAACATTGGAGCTTAGCTTGGATCTTTACAGCTTGCTTACTGGATTTGCTCATGTACGGTTTTGGACATTGAGCTAGCTATGGTTAATCACTTCATTTTGGGGATCGTACTTTATGCATTTCAGTTTTTATGTTTATGCTTTTATCTAGACTTTGTTGTTGGAAAAATAATGACCAAGTACTTTGTTGTAACATGACTATGGTTTTGAAATGCTAAGTTTTATCCGCTGCTTTACTACTTTGTTTTACTTATATGTTCTGTCTTGTGATATCTGCATGCATGTTTACCTTGTTTAACGCCCCTCCAAAGCTAATGTCCTTGCAAGAGTGGCATTGGCGGAGGTGTGGTGTTACATTTGGTATCAGAGCATAAGGTTTACAAGATTTGAGCAAAAGTGTTTTTGAAACTTACGTTTTGAAAAACTATTTTCAAAACCAATTAAGTATTTTCCAAAGAAAAGTCTAGTATTTTAAAAGGCTATTCCCCAAAAGCCATAGCACTACCCTTCGTTTCTTCGTTCTGAATCTATCTTTTTCTTCGTTTCAGTATGGCCGATCTTAACCTTCCCGAGGGAGTGACCATTCCCGGATGGTTCCGGAGGTACTTGGAAGCTAGGGCCAACGATGCGGGCCCAGCGACTACCCCCACCGTAACTGAAGTTCCTCCTCCTCCTCCTCCTCAGAATCCACAAGCGGATTTCGCAAAAGTTTGCAAGGACTTTAAGGCGATGGGTGGTAAGAACTTTATCGGAACGGAGACTTCCGTGGAGGCAAGCAACTGGTTAAAGGAAACTGAGGACCTCTTTGCTATCTTTGATGTGGAAGATCGTAGGAAAGCTCTGTTGGCGGTATGGCTATTAAAAGGGGAAGCTGCTTATTGGTGGGTAGTCACCACCACTACTAGACCAATTGAGACTTGGGATGACTTTAGGAGAAGGTTTGGACTAAGGTTTTTATCATCAGCAGAAGAGAACCTTCAGCTAGAGAGGTTCCTATCACTAAAGCAAGGGGACATGACCGTTAGAGAATACGTGGATAAGTTTAATCAACTTGCTCAGTTCGGTCTAGAATGGGTTAACACCCCTCAGAAGAAGGCCCTACGCTTTGCTCTAGGATTGAATGAGCCATTGCGCGGTTTGGCCATATCTCATATACCCCTGGGGGCGACCTTCGAGGGTTTGGTGAATATGGCCGTACTTCAAGTGGAAGATAAGAGGGGCAAGAAAGATGTCAAGGCAAATGAGTCCCAAGGCAAGAAGGAAGATACCGAGAAAAGAGATAAGAACAACAATAAGGCAAGAAAGACAAGAAAGTGCAACTTCTGTAGGATCACTGGGCACATAGCCAAGGATTGCAGGAAGAAGAAGAGGAAGTTAGGCAAGTGTTTTCATTGCGGAGAATATGGACATTTTAGCAAGGATTGTCCCAAGAAGCATGGACAAGGGCAAGGACAAACTCAGCAACTAGGACCCTCTGGAGGGCAATTGCAGGCTCTCCTCGCTCTTCCAGCTTTTGATCGAGGTAGAGTTTTTATAGAAATTCATGTTTACATTTCTGATTTTCCTGTTCGCACCTTATTTGATTCTGGCGCATCGCATAGTTTTATCTCTTCTGATATTGTTGAAAGTTTGCACCTAAGTACTAGCTTAGTTAAGGATCCCGTTTGTGTTTCAAATCCAATTGGGGGGTTCCGCCCATCTATCTATGATTTGTGTGGATTTGAAGATTTCTATCTTGACTGTAGAATTCACATGTAATGCTTATGTTCTCGGGTTCACGGGATATAGGTTGATCTTGGGCATGGATTGGTTGTCCAGTTATGGTTCCATCCTTGATTGTGAACATAGGGTGGTGAGGCTCATGACTCGCCTCGGTAATACCCTAGAAATTTCTTGTAACCCTAGAGGTCCCGTCATGTTATGTTATCTTGAATCTCTCGACTCGTCCATCGATGATCTGCAATCTGTAAGGGTGGTCCGAGACTATCTCGATGTCTTTGAAGAAGTTAAGGGGTTACCCCCTAAACGAGGGATAGATTTCCGCATTTATCTAGTCGATAATGCCGAGCCAGTTACATTGCCCGTTAGGCACATGGCCCCGCGTGAAAGGAGAGAGCTTGATAAGCAAATCAAGGAATAGCTTGGGAAAAATTTCATTAGGCGAAGCATTTCAGAATGGGGTGCGCCTGTGGTATTCGCTACTAAGGCGGATGGTTCGCTTCACCTACGTGTTGATTATCGAGAATTGAACAAGCTAACAAAGAAGAATAGGCACCCGTTACCTAGGATTGATGATCTCTTTGACCAGCTTGTTGGTGCTTCTGTTTTCTCTCAGCTCGATCTAGCCACCGGATTCCATCAGCTTAGAATGGCTGAGGATAGTATCGATAAAACTGCGTTTAGGACTCCAGACGGATTCTTTGAATGGCTTGTCATGCCATTCGGTTTGACTAATGCACCCGCCTACTTCGTAGATTTGATGAGTAGGGTGTTCAGGGAGTTCCTTAACAAGTTCGTGGTTGTCTTCGTGGATGATATTCTGATCTTCTCAAAGGATGAGGAAGAACATGCTAGGCATCTCAAGGAAGTGATGGATACGCTTAGAGCGCATCAGTTGAAAACCAAGTTCTCCAAATGTCATTTTTTTGGACATATAGTTTCTAAGCAGGGCATAGCGGTGGATCCCACGAAAGTGGTTGTGGTTCAAGACTGGAAGACTCCTAGGAATGCAACCGAAGTGAGAAGTTTTCTCGGTTTGGCGGGCTACTATAGGAAGTTCATCAGGGACTTCGCTAAGATTTCGGCCCCTCTTACTAAGTTAACAAAGAAGGACTTAGTCTTTGCATGGGACTTGGACTGTGAGCTTGCTTTTCAAAGGCTCAAGAGAGCACTTACCTCAGCTCCAGTTTTGGTAACATGGATTGGAGCTTGGTTTCAAGAGATAGTTTTCTGCGTGGGATACCGTATAATATGTAAACGAGATCCAAGATTCACTAACGAATTTTGGAAAGCTTGCATGAACCATGAGCACGCAGTTATGTTTAAGCCAAGTATTTTAGGCAAAGGATAAGTGGAAGGGGAATGAGAGGCAACGGGGAAATGAGTTCTAACTCATATTTTGGAAATAAGGATTAAGAACTACGGAATTATGAAGTTAAAAGACGGTCAAGGCACGATGGGATTAAGCACAAGAAAATGCGGCTTAGTAGACTGAAGACTAGATAGGCGCATTATATCTCTTTCTAAGAGTATATCCTTGATCCCTATTGTTCCGTACAACTTACTCGCAAGCTATCTTTTAAGTATATCCTCTCGGTCCTATCCTCAATCTTAGTTCTGTTGCAAACCCCATAAAGAGTATGACTCGCCTGTTTGTGAGATATAGTTGGGGTGAAGATGTTCGTCACCAAACTATTTGGGCTTTATGGGATATGGGTAATAATTGATAGACTTACAAAGAAAGCCCATTTTATTCCGGTGAAAAGCAAGAGGACCGTATCATGGCTAGCATCTGTTTATCTTCAAAAGATAGTGCGGCTGCATGGAGTTCCTTCTAGCATAGTTAGCGATCGTGACCCAATTTTCACTAGCCAGTTCTGGAACAGTTTGCAAGAAGCAATGGGTACGCGATTGAATCTGAGTACAGCCTATCACCCCAGACGGATGGCCAAACCGAAAGGGTGAATAGAGTGCTAGAAGATCTTTTGAGGTTTTGTGTTCTCGACTTCGGTGGTACTTGGGAAGACCATCTTCCTCTTGTAGAGTTTGCGTATAATAATAGCTATCAAGCCAGCATAGGGATGGCACCATTTGAAGCTTCGTATGGGAGGCCGTGCAAGCCACCAACATGTTGTTGGGAAGACAACAGATAGACTTATACTTGGGCCCGATATGATATGGGACACATCCGAGAAAGTTGAATTGGTGAGAAGAAGGATGAAAGCAGCCCAAGATAGACAGAAATCCTATGCTGACAAGCGAAGGGCAGATTTGGAATTCGAAGTGGGAGACATGGTTTTCGTTAAGGTTTCTCCTTTGCGTAATGTGGTACATTTTGGAGCAGTTGGGAAGCTGCACCAAGGTTCGTAGGACCTTTCCCTATCATAGAGAGAATTGGAAAATGGCCTATAAGGTGGAATTGCCCGAAAAGCTAGCCGAAGTGCATAATGTCTTTCATATCTCGCATCTCCGAAAGTTCCTACATGAGTCCGCTGAGTTGGTTGAACCAAACATTCTTGAAGATATTGAGGTAGAGAAAGAAGCAACCTTGAGAAAAGCTCCGATTCGTATTTTGGGAACAGAGGTCAAGAAACTAAGGAATCGAGAAGTCAAATTGGTGAAAGTTCAGTGGGGTGAAGCCGACGAAGATGCAACTTGGGAAACCGAGGAGAAGATGCGTGGGCTTTATCCATTCCTTTTTGAGGGTACATTCTCGACCTTCTTCCTAATTAGCATATCTTTCTTTTATCCATGTTTATCCTGTTTATCTTATTATCTCGTTAAACTTGTCATGAGGACCTTAGGTAGAAACCCTTTGGATGAAACATGTATTTGAAACATGTTATGCTTGATGGTTGCAAATGGTTGCAAGTGTTTGCACGTGGATACTCGTGGATGCATGATACACATTAGGCACTAAGATCGGCTCACACACTTTCATGTTGCATATGCATGAGTGCTTATACTTATTCATGGATGAAACTTGTTGAGCTATCACGTGGATGTTGCATATGGATGAATATTATGTGCACTCATGTAGAGATTATAAATTATGTTAGGAATTTGCATACATATGGACTCATTTCACTAACATATTTTGCATTAAGGAGGTTTACTGTATCAGTAACCGCCTGATTTTTGCATTAGATAAGTACATATACACACACCTTTGGATATGATCATACAACATTTAGAATCCTTTAAGGACAATGACTGCACGTGGATGATGTTTTGAGTAGATGGATGATGGATAGTAGGATACGTTCTTCCTAACTTGGAGATTTCGGGGACGAAATCCTTTAAGGAGAGGAGAATGTAACACCCCGTAATTTGAACATAAAAATTCACAAATTAAAGTATACTTAATTAAGTGAAATGGGTTGCGCAGAGAAATATATATATATATATATTGATATATATATATATATATATAATTGAAAATTAAATAAATAAATATGCAAAAATGTTCAAAACAGCGAATTGGGAGAGGGGAATAACCGAACCGGCCGATTTTTGAGGTCGACCCAAGCTCGCTGGGTCGACTAGGGGTTAATCCAGGGTGTTTGGCTGTCAACCCGTGGGCCGATTCGCTCAAATGCAGATTTTGCATTTGAATGGTTCTCATGGTTCAGCTTTAATCTAAAGGCCCTAGATGGTTCCTACACTTGACTTCTTCCCCAAGACATGCTTTGATTGCTTGGATTGAATCTAGGGTTAATCCTATGGCTAATACTATCCTAATCCTCTATAAAAAGACCCCTAAACCTACTCTCATGCTAAAATTCCTAAGCCTATTTCTATGAGAGATTGTGAGTTCATACAAGTGCTTTCAAACTTGTATGAGTGTTCTTAGTTTGCATTCAAGTCAAGTTGCAACATTTCTATTTCAAAGCAAGGATTTTTATTGATTTGGCGCAAGGGTTTTTCAATTGGGGCTTTCATATTTTGGTGCTTGCATAAGAGCTTCGTCTCAATCTTTATAATAAATATTCATCTGTGTCTTCATAGCGTAGTAAGCCCTTTTGTACTTTCTTTTTATTGAACTCTAAAGTTAAATGATATGCAAGTTTGGTTGATCATTATATGCAAGTTTGGGTGATCATTATATGCAAGTTTGGTTGATCATTATGCAAGTTATGTATGACACATGTTGCCATGTTATGCAAGTTTGGGTTGATCATGTTATCATGTTATGCGAGTTTGGGTTGATCATGTTATCATGTTATGCAAGTTTGGGTTGATCATTATGCACATGTTATCATGTTATGCAAGTTAAACTTGAAGTTGTGAGCTTAAAGCTTCAAGCTTTATGTTAAAGGTTGCATTTTGGCAACATGAAAGTTATCATATCCCTTATGATAACTTGCATGTGAGGCTAAATGCGAACTTCTAGCAACTTCTACATGTTATTTATCACCATGTATCACTCATATGCTAAGTTTGGTTTTATGCATGCTTTTGAAGCCTAATAATGCAATATGCAAGTATATGAACATATGTACATTTCATATGCCACCATGTTAAACTTGTGGCTTCAACACCTTTATGTCATGGTTATGCCAAGTTCCCTATTTTATCCTTTATGCGTTGTTGCGATTATGTAAACGATGGGATTACGTTGGGGTTGGGTAACATAATGACATGAACATGATTTTTGTAACACGACGTGATATGTTAACTTGTAATTATGTTTTGGAAACATAATGGACATGACACTTAGAAAATATGAGTGTGGCCAACTCGAGGTTGGGTTGAGTTTGTAGCATAAATCTACCCGGACCCGCCCGGCTTAACTAGTGGCTACAAACAATAGGACCCAATGTGAGAAGTTGGTCATGTTGTGCTCGAACCCGAGGTTAGACCTAGTTGTGGTATAAAGCTACCCGGACCCGCCCGGTTTAACTAGTAACCATAACAAAGTCTAATGTGAGAGGTTAAAGCGCATTAAGTTAATTAATGCCTCCTGATTAGGGTTAAGTCATGGTCCACTTAATACTTAACCAATTTGGGCTTGATGGATTAATCGAGGTTAAGTCAGGAGCCTTGGGTACTCTTAACCGATTTAATCCACGTTTGGATCGGGTTAACCACATTTAACCCGTTAAGAAACCCTAGTTGCGTGGTCCTTTTCAGCAGTAACCTTCTAGATGTATCATAAGACCCTAGGACTAGGCTAGGGTGGGGCACGATTACTGGGCTGATTGTAAGAGACCAAAAGAGACGACTGAATGATGCCCCGGTTGTTCAGGCGGACCATGGTCGTGCACATCAAGTCTGGAGTTGAACACGGGCAACGGTAGGTTTGGACTGTGCATCATGGTATGGTGTCAGAGGGTTACACCGTAGGGCCAGATACACCCTAGTGTGGACCTTGCACAGTCAACTACATTACATGATTAAGCCGCATGACACCGACACTTGACGAGTTAGGCTTATAGGGAGCCGATCGACTAGACCGAGTAGTTGGACCTTAATTTAGGTCACCTCATGATGATGGGCCAAGCTTGGGCCAAGGGATCAATTCTTGTTTTTATTTGACATGTTAGAATGCTAGTACACCCGTGGTGCAAAACTTAACCTTAATTATGCGATGACACCTTTATCTATCTTGTTAGTTAATCATCATGCCAGTATGTTATTATCCTTATGTTCATCTCAGCTTCTCATGCCTGTTAACTTTACTAGTTCATAGACAGATAATAGTAGGGCTTACCAGCCTTTTTGACTGACCTGTTTTCTTTCGCCTCTTTTCTTCCGTTTCCCCCTCAGGTTCTCAGGGTGGGAACATTGGAGCTTAGCTTGGATCTTTACAGCTTGCTTACTGGATTTGCTCATGTACGGTTTTGGACATTGAGCTAGCTATGGTTTATCACTTCATTTTAGGGATAGTACTTTATGTATTTCAGTTTTTCAGTTTATGCTTTTATCTAGACTTTGTTGTTGGAAAAATAATGACCAAGTACTTTGTTGTAACATGACTATGGTTTTGAAATGCTAAGTTTTATCCGCTGCTTTACTACTCTGTTTTACTTATATGTTCTGTCTTGTGATATCTGCATGCATGTTTACCTTGTTTAACGCCCCTCCAAAGCTAATGTCCTTGCAAGAGTGGCATTGGCGGAGGTGGGGTGTTACAAAGTTTGTTTGGACTATGAAGCAGATGGGTTTGAGAGAATGTAGTCACAAGTGTAGTGATGTCTGGTTTGCAGCAAGTGGTTTGTGAGAAAATGGAAAATTGCTGGCAAGATATTTGATGCAATGCCCAAGTGTGATGGTGCAGGATTCTAGACTGATTTAAGTGGAGATGGATCAGAGATTTTTGAATCGGCTTTGTAATTATTCAGGAAATAAGGTATACGTTCTTATTTAGTTTAATTTGCATAGAAAATTATTTATTTGTTTAATAAGTTAATTCAAAAAAATGTTTAATCGATAGTAAATAAAATAAATAATCATAGGTACATAATAATTCATTCAAGTTGATTCGAAGAAGCAACAGTCTAGAATTTAATTAGATAATTAGCAATGGAAAATCGATGTGAGTAAATCTTTCTCCAAGTTTATAATTAATTATTATTGGCTATTTGGATGCATGTATGGGTTATTGAATCATTGTGCTCACTATATATAATATATTAATTATTTAGGCTTGGTGGTTGTGGTTATTACATATATATTGGATTTCCCGCATTACCATTAGTGGATGTTCGCAGTATCATTAGCGGACGACCCTATCACCATACGATACATGAGTGGATGACCTTCTATACCGCAATATCCGGCCTTGAAGTAGGATTGGTATTATTTAAATTGTCTGGCATTTGTGGATGCAGGTAAACAAGTTGGAGGAATCCAACAGGGTTCCTCAATTTTATTTACTGTTGTTTACGAATTTATATATGTGTGTGATGTGTGAATTGAATGGATGATTTGTGTGAATATCACTGGACCTAGATATTTATATTTAAAAATGTATAAAAAAAGGATTTTGGATATTAAAAGAAAAATATACTTTTCGAAATGGATATGGAATTTCGAATGAATTGAGAACTATTAACTTGTTTTTAATAATAAAAACAAGTAGTTGAATTAATACACAGAAAGAATTTTTTTTTTTTTTTTTGATAATACTAGATTTTAAATTCAAGTCTTAATTTAAAAAGGAAAATTTATTTTCTAGAATGAGAATTGGATTTCAAATACGATTTAAAATAAGAACTTGTTTTAAATATTTAAAACAAGAAGGGGAACTTATAAACGAAAAAGGAGAAATATTATCATTAGATAATTTATAAATTTAAATTCAAGTATAAGTCTAAAAGGGTAAATAGAATCATTTTGAAAAGAAAACAATGGACTCTATTTCTGATGTTCGGAATGCAATTAAATTGAAATATATTCACTTGGATTTATGGCTAGAATTCTAATAGGTCGAATCTATAGAAATAAATTTATATCTAAAGGATATTGGAACTGTACTAAATCGAAATTAGAATTTTAATATAAAATATATTCTATGCTTATATATATATATATTATAATGATAAAACATTTCAAATGGGAATCGAGTTTTAAATGGAATTTTAAGTGGAAGCTTGTTTAATATAAAATAAGCAAGTCGATTTATGAAAAGTATTTATAAATGAAGTGAAGTAATTTTCATTGGATAAATTGGAAATAGATTTTCGAAAGAAATGGCATTTATAAAGCATATGTTTAAATGGGATAAAAGAGGGAAATTTTGTGATAAGTAATGTCAGCTTGGTATTACAAACTCTTATCTGTCTCAAGATAAGAACTTTGTCAATCAAGGTCTGAGAGATAATTAAAATACCTCAACATAAATGACTTCACTATTATCAAGAGATGGTATTAGTTTGCAATGGTAAGGGTTGTTGAATTAATTATTTACTTGAAAAGAAATTTATAATTAGAATTCGATGATATTGATATTTCATAAATAATCTAATTCCATGTGAATTAGACTTGAATATAGAAATCAGAGTTTTAAATTTAGTTATGGTAATGGAATAAAATAATAGATGAATTTAAGAAATAGATTTGGATAACAATTTTACTTTTAAATACTGAAATTTAAATTTAATACTAAACAAAGTTTGATGTTATATTTGAATTATAATTAAAACGAACTCGCCGCAGCGCGGTAGTTCATAATTTGGAGTTTGGAACTTCAATTGAGTAACTCAATATAAGTCCGAATTTGATAAAAAAAGAAATGCTCGGACCTATTGAAGAATAATTTTCTAATGGAAGAGAAAAATCTTGATTTTGTCATATAGATTCTGAGTTATGTCAAAATCAAATTTTTAGAAAAACAGTGTCATAATCGCTTTTAAACCATAAAGTTTTATAAAATAAATTAAACGGGTTTCCAATGAATAAAAATATGAATTTCCAATAGTAAAATCCAGATCTGAGTTATAAATTAAATATGAACTCAAGTGGAATATATGAAGTGATTTTTGGAAAAAAAATCAGATTTTTATCTATCGAATGAGGTAAACTAATTTCAAAAGGGATTAGTTAATAGAGTTTGGATTCGAATTTAACTTAGTTTAAATGAACTGAATTTATTAGTCGGGATTGGAAATTCGAATATTATATTTCGAATAGAAATTAGAAGCGAGAAAGGAGATTGAGTTTGAATTGATTGTAAATGAATATAAAAATATTTGAATGGGATATATTCAAATTAAAAAGAGCATTAGGCAAAAAGATCTAATTAAGGAAGTGGTTAGCGAATTTTGGTAAAAAGGGTTCAATTACTTAAAATGAATTGGAAATGGGCTTACATATGTTAAACAGGTGTGGGACGAAGAAAATAAAGAGAATGAAGAATATTATTAGCGCATAACAAAAAGGTACATGTTTAAATTTCCATATAAGTTTTAAGCCCCGAATCAGCAAGGCACATGGCTTTTTGATTTTCTTTTCAAATGAAAACGGCCTAGAAAGGTGAGTTGAGGTTTGAACTATTAACCGGTACAAAGGAGGTATGGGCGAAATTTTCCGAAAATTAAAGGAGTTAGAATATTTTTCAGAAATTTGGTAACTAGAAATCAGTATAGAAACCTAATAAGGAAACAAACATGAAATATTAGAAAGGGCCAGTGATTGTTTGATGTTAGAAATTTGGGTCGATGTTTTGTTTTCCATTGATAGTTAAAACACCGGCTATCGAATATTTTTGACCATCGTTGTCTATACAGAGAGACCGGTTAGATATAATATCTGAAAACCACTCCATATGGGCATAGACGTTGCGAATTAGATTATGTTAAAGAAATTGAAGATAGAGTGAAATGTAAGGACTGATTTGTTTGTCCAAACCCAGCACAACTTGTATAGACGAATGTCTAACAGAGTGTGCCTAATATATCACATAAGAAGATCTTATCAAGGTATTACGTTGGTAGTTGAGGAATTCGTTTCTCTTAGCTTTTTATACCCATAATATTTTTGGGAAGATCAACTAGTGATTTGATGGGTTTGATGATGTGTCATTCAAAGTGTAGGTGGTTAGATGTTCTAAAAGATAGATGTAGCCTCAAGCCTCACAACCGGAAAATGACAAAAATCGGGCGAGCAGCATGGCTAGTAGGGTCATACCCAAGTAGGATATATTTGTCACTAATCTAGGGAAAATTCATTATTTGTTCTTCTTTCAATTCTGTATCTTACGGATTATGGTTGGCTGGCCAACAACCGTGGGTGGCAGTATATTCGCCAAACTTAAGCTAAATGAGTGTGCGGTCATGTGTGGTCAGGTTGCAAGACGTTCTTGTTGAACCTCAATGCATCCCCCTAGAGTACACTAATCGGAGGTGGTCCCATACCTTGTCATAGTTGCAATCCAATCTTAAATAAGTGCCCTGTGGTTTTTGATTTTATACTATATATGTAGAGCGTGAGATGCAAGCGTTCTACTATTTGGTTATTTACTTGATTGGACGTTATTATAATATCACTGTATTTTGATATCAAATTTTTTTTGGCTTATATTAAGGTAAAAAACCATCCATGTTTATGTGTGGGCTAGTTTTGCTATTATCCTTTTCTTTCAAAAGGTTTTCAAAGTTAAACAATATGGTTGGAGTTTACTCACACTAGTCCCATGACTAAATTGGATTTTATTTTGTTTGTTTTTCCCTAAACTCTTTAGTGCCCAAATTTGTACAGATAGTCAAGTGTTTTAGGATTTTACAGATACACTTGGAGGAGCTTGAAGCAGGAGGCTTCACCATTTGTTAATTTAGAGTTATTTCCGCTGTATTAAAATTGTATTGTTCTCTGATGATGGCATGGTATATGTTACAAAATTTTGTATTAAAAAATTATGTTATATATATATATATTATTCGTTCTACTATGAGATTCTATATTGTTATTTATATTTTTTCTTCTATATTTTCTATTTCTTTAACCCTAATGACTCGTATTTCTGTATTATTCGGGTTGGACGTGTGTTGTATTAGTCAGCTTAGATAGTACGGATTTGCATTCCATTATAGAGATACCTTTAAATGAAATATTGTAACGAGAAAGGTAAAAGAAAAAGAGCAATGAATACCATTGTTTTTAGTCTTGTTAGCAATAGCCTGTGTAGTCCAATTGATACAAGCATGTGACTTTCAAGACAGCGACGTGAGTTCGATTCCCGCCGGCGCCATATCTTTGTTTTAGGAGAATGGCTAAAATAATACACGTTCTAAGAAGAAAATAGATATATATGCACATACAAGGAAAATTATACATATATGGAAGAACCAAAATATATTTATACATGGATAAGTGAGTATATGCATATATATGTGCAAACATATGTATATACACACACACACACAAGGGTGAATGTCAAAATAAGGCTGCAATCAAAGAAATCTGCTAAGAATTAAATAACAACATAACGTCGTTTGAATTTTGAAAATCAAATAAAAGTTGTGCATATTTATATGTATATACGTGTAAAATAGGCATTAGAAGTTTTGTATGTATATAAGGAGTTTTTATGTAAATAAATAAATAAAGAGAAGTAAAACTTGAAAGTGGCTAACGTTTAGAAAAAAAACGTTAACAAAAATGTATGTGTGCCCCGTTGGACCCGAGTGGGTTAGCCAGATCGACCCAAGGGGGCTGGATTAACCCTAAAGTTGACCAAGGGGGGTATATGGGTCAACCCATCTCTGATCCGGGTAGATTCATTTAATGAATCTGGACTGTTATTCTAACCACATTCATTGCTGACTCAGCGCTGCATGTACGATAAGATCTTGAACACCTATAAATAGGCTAGTAGAGCCTAGTCTAAATCTAACATTTTTTCAGAGGCTATCTAGTTTCTGCAATTCTTCTTCCTCCTCAAACCTCTTCAGAAAATAGAATAATGAGCATTAGGACATTCTAATTTAAGGTCCGAAGGAAAAGAATGTATATTTACATAAAGGTTGTTCATAATTCTGGTCGAAGTAAGGTAAATTATTGGATCTGGTCAATTTAGGTTTCTCCTCCTTCTTCCCTTATTCTTTTAGCTGAGAATTGTGGATCTATGGTTATTTTGGTTCTAGATCGAGTTAGGAGAGCCATGTAGTGCTAGGTCTAGACCAGATTCAGAATTGGAAAGCAATTAGGTGAGTGGATTTAAGTTATTCCTTTTTTATAATGGTATATTTATCGTTTGGCATTCCCCGTTAATATGTACAATAAATCTGCTGAATTGTAAACTTGTTGAAATCTGTTGAAACTGGTACTGTGGAATACGATAGGAAAATTGGGATTATATGGACCCGTTAATTTGTAGGCTTAATGCAAAATTAAGTGGAACATAATAATGAAACTGTAAGTAACCTGTGGAATCTGTTGGATCTATAGGGTTAAGTAAATATGTTTAATCTGTTGGGGTCATATGAACGTGTTAATCTGCAATACTTAACCTATTTAATCTATCGACGTTATATAAAAGCCTATTCCCACTAATTACCTGTTTGAATTGGGAATTTCTGTGAACAATATATTTATGAAATTTTTCAGTGAACTTTTATTAAGAACATTATTGTGCCAAAAGATTGTAAATAAAAATTACAGTAAAATTTGGAAGAATGACTCTGTCTAAATTTACAGTAAATTGAAAAATTGTAACTGCACTTAGACATGAGGTTAAGTTCAACTTGCTGTAGAAGTCTACCTGGAACCGCCCATCAAATCCAGCATCTACAAGTGGTTAACTTAATGTGAGGGGTTTGGTGCATAAATATATGTATAACGGTGCTAAGACACGAGGTTAAGTCCAACTTGTGGTAGAAGTCTACCTGGAACCGCACGTCAAATCCAACATCCACAAGTGATCAGTTTAATGTGAGACGTCTGGTGCATAAACATATATCTGAATATATGTATCTAATAGGATATAAATGGCATTAATTGAAATTAATGGAAATGACTGAATCCTACAACATTAGGATAATAGGAATGAACGGTGAATGATAATTAACTAGTGTACTGAAAAGAGGTCATGGAAGGATAATAGGTAGACTTGTCCTAGGGACAAGTGGAAATTATAAATAAGGTTATAGTAAACGATAGGGGAAATGAGATAAATTAGGTGATGAGATAAGCTGTACTTAATTATAAATTAAGCAACTTGTAAATATGAAAACCCAAAATCTGAATCTTGTTGATAAGAACATGTTATCTGTAAACCTGGAATCTGTTGATAATTATAACATGCTGAAGGCTTATTAGTGAACTTAAATGTGTTAAGTTGTACAACTGAAATTAATAAGCAAGAGGAACTTGGTAACTTGGATAAGAAGTTAGTATGATTTGAAATGACTAAGTTAACTGGAAATATGGTGAGGTAGAGCAAGTGCGTAATTAAACGGTTAAACATAGGGTCTAATAAAACGTTAAATTGTGGCGCTTGGACCAGTACATACGTCTGAAGGTGAATAACCGAATGGGGTAGATCATCTTGGTGTCATGAGGCATGAGGAGAGCGCACGTCCAATTGATTATTCTTCCTGTTCCGCTTGTTGTTCTGTTGTTGTTCTGCTGGCTCTGAATGACTGGAAGGGGAAGCACATGGTTTCCTGGGACGTAGATGGTACTCCTACTAGTCCTCTGTGCTGTGACAGCATTTTGGTTGTGCTTGCAGAGGTTAGGTCTGCGCGTTACTACCCGGTGGGTAAACCTTGACTGCCACAATAAGGGGCAGTCAAAAAGCTGTACGGTGGCATAGGTGATTCAACCATCCAGTTTCCTTATGACTAGGAGGGTTACGACCATTTTATCTGTTTGCCTTTGGCAGGTCCAACCATCTATTTTATAGCAGTTGTCGGGTACCAATCATCCATGGCCACCGTGATGCGTGATGCATGATGCGGAAAGACGGAGAGAAAAACCTATAGATCGTCACCTTTCACTATCAAGGCTTTGGTTGCGTGACGGGACAATTAGGTTGTTATTTGTGGTTTTTCTGGGCCATGTCACTAGCTCTCAATTCTGTTTGTCTTTCACTAGTTGAGGGAGGGGTTGGACAGGACCACATCCATTGAAAATGCAGACCATAGCATCTGTGTATACAGATATCTGAAAAATCTCGCGATCGAGTTCCGTGTTTTTGATAAAGCCCTGTTACAAAACTCGATGCACAGTACATAGTGTGTGCGGACACATGCATACCATTTTCGTATGTTGTATCTTAAAGGTTAATACATCGAGTAGGATTAACGATACGTACGTGAGAAAGTCTAGTTACATGCATGTCTGCTCTAGAAGGTGTATCATTGACTCTAGTGCATTAATCGTTGACGGAATCTGATTCAATCGAAGGTAGCAGTCTGTACGCTTACGTAGCATGGCGATGGCAGTTCTATGTGAAATGTAGCATGGTTCTACAAAGATCCATACATCGTTCAGGTGTAGGATGAGGGACTACATATATTTATGTGGCATTATGGCAGAGACCGTGCGAGTGGGGTACCATGGGGTGTACCTTAATGTTGGCAGTGGCTATATATATTGTATTTGGTTAATCTACTGGAAAGTATATGGTACAACGTGTGTGTAAATCTTGAGTGTTGTTAACCCAAGTAACCTAATAAATAAGAAAATTTAATTGAATGGTATATGTAGGGTTATCCAAAATGTGTAGTTCAAATCCAATCACCAGAACTTATGTTTTGACCCCCTCCTCATAACATACTCGCAGGTATGATTTGTGGCATAGATATGATAGCTTTGAATACTGGTTAGGCAGTATTATTATCTAGGTAAGGCTATATTTTGATTATATTATATTTTATTCCATTCCGCTATGAGATGTTTTCTGAGCTCTGATATGTTTATTATATCTGCCTTTTCTACAGATAACAGACAAACTAACATGAGTTTCGATAAATTAGAATTATGAGAAAATTCGGACTGTCAGAATTGGGGTTGTTACAAAGCCCTTACTTCGCTTAAACCCATTACTTGTGTCGGATCGGCCTTAATATCTCTTGCACTAAAAATAAATCCAAAAATTTTCGGATGAGACGCCGAATGAACATATTAGTGGATTTAGCTTCATTTCGTACTTTGTCATAATTGCAAACATCTCAGCTAGATTGTCCATGTGGCTATCTTCCCTCTATGATTCTACTAGCATGTCATCTACATACACCTCCATGGTTTTTCCAATTTTAGATTTGAACATCATGTTAACTAGTCATTGATAAATTTCTCCAGTAATCTTTAAGCCAAAAGACATCACTTTCTAGCAATACAATCCTAAATTTGTAATAAATTTGGTGTTCTCCTTGCCTGGCTCATGCAACATAATTTGATTTACCCTGAATACGCGTCTTTGAAGGATAGTAGTTCATGCCCTTCTGTTCCATCCAAAATATGATCAATTCGTGGTAACGAGAAGCTATCCTTATGATATGCCTTATTGAGATATGAAAAGTCAATGCATAACCGCCAATTGCTATTTCCTTTCTTAGACAAAAACAGGTTGGATACCCAATCCGGATATGTTGACTCATTAATAAATCAGTTCTCCATTAAATGATGCACCTCCTCTTTCAAGGATGCCAACCTTTTTGGGCCTTTGATTCGTCTTTTCTATTTTATCGGCATATACCGGGGATCAATATTTAGAGCATGACTTGCCACCTTTGGTGAAATTCCATACATATATACATGACTCCAAGCGAACACAGCCAAGTTGGTGTTAATAAAAGCTATAACCTCCTTTTGTATTCACAACTTGCGATCCTATGCCCAACATCTGGTTGGATCCATTGGGTCCACCAAGGCAGATACTGTCATTTCTGCGAGCATTTCCCTATTATGCCTGCAATAATCTTCCAGGGATCCATAGTTTTCTAAGCGAGCATGTGCTCTCTAGTGAAGTGGTTTCCCTTAAGTTGCTATAAGAAGGGCTCTTGAATGCGGTGAGGCCATCCATATTCTTCTTCTTCCCTTTCTTATTAACTTCCCATAATTCAGTTATATAACATCCTCGTTCTACGCCCTGATCCCTATTGACTACTCTAATACCACTTTCAGTTGGGAATTTCATTACGGTACACCATGGTGCCTAGGGAGATCTCGAAATCCATCAAAGTAGGTCTTCCCAAAAATGCATTATAGGTTGATAACTCATCAACAACGATAAAAGTTTGAATTAAAACCACTTTTCTTTCACCCTCACCGAGCTGGATAGGCAGATCAATTGTTATGATAGGTTTTTGTGGCTCTCCAAAGAAGCCATGGATTTTGATCTGATAGGCTGACACATCTGTTATTGCTAGTTTCATCTGATTGGAGGTTTTCCGGAAGAGAATGTTCACGGATGCTCCACAGTTAACGAGCACCCTTCTCACTACGGCGAGCACGAGGCCAATTGTTACTACCATTAAATCGAGCGTTGGATCTTCAATTCCTTCCATGTCTCTTGCTTTGAAAACTATGTCAACATTTAATTATTTTTACTGCTTCACCAAGGTTGTATCTTCCAAAACAAGGCAAGCTTTGCCCTTTGTGGCATACTTCAAGGCACTTGAGTATGTTTTCACCTCTGCCCAACATTTCTGCGTATGATGTATGCCATATGAATTGGTATGAAAGACGAAATTTCTATTGTTCTGGCCTCTATTTTGGTTGTTTTATCCTGGTTTGTTTGCAAGGACAACTTGCCCATTGTTTGCTTGGGTTGTCTGCACTCTTGGAGGATTCTTGATGTACTGTTGCAACTTATTGTCTCTAATAAGCTCTTCTATCAAATTCTTCAAGTGTCTAAATTCATTACTGTTATGCTGTTGATGATTATGCAAGCGACAAAATCCCCCCCAATTATTCAGGTTTTTCGTCATCTTCGTAGGAAGTGGCCTCACATATCATTCCTACTCATTGGTAGCCAAGAAGATACTCATGAGCATGTCGTTTAGAGGTGGGAATTCTTTAGCCTTGTAGCATCAAACATGTTTTCCTCCCTTTTACCCTTGCTTTCCCTTCAAAGGCTCTCTTCTGACCTCCTGCCTTTTTCCCTTCTTCCGGAATGGCTCTACTTTCCTTATGACTGTTGACCGGATGATTCAATATAGAACCAACAACATTTCCATCTACCTTGTTTTCTTCCTTTATGTGAGGAACTCATCAGCCTTCTTATAAAACTTCTAGAGAGTGTTAGGTTCCTTCATTTTCACCCACTTCCCAAATTCAGTTTCTTTGTCAATAGCCTACATCAGAGCCATCAGCACCATCCTTAGCTCGGATTTGCCAACATCCGTGACTGCTGTGTTAAACCAATTGAAGAAGAACTTAAATGGTTCTATCTTCTTTTGAAACCATTCCAGAGATGATATCTCTTGCCTTTGAAGTATATGGTCTAAATTGTTGTTTGAACATCTGAGACAAATCTTCAAACTTGTAAAACAAATTTGGTACAAGTGTTGTAAATCAAAACGACACGAATCCTTCCAAACACACCTGAAAGTCCAGCATTTTAGTTCATCGATTGCTCGATGGTCATTTTTATGGCAATCTTGTTTGAATATAAAAAAGCTGGGATCAGTCGTTTGGTGGGACGAACTTCTTGCGATAGTCAGCTATCAATGTCTTACTGGTAAAGGTTGTCCTGTTAGGACCAAAACCCCAGTCTTACCACTCTTCCTTTCTAGCCAAACTTTCCTTCATAATCTGTTTGATCATTTCTAAAATATATTATTCACAATTGTTTTTCTCTACTGCGTGAACGTCAAATGCTTTTCCAGGCATCGGACTTGGCAGATGACCTTGGTTAGCTGGCTGGGGTCCCAATCCTCTGATTCGTTGAGTTGCCCCTCTAGTGGTGCTCATGATTTTTTAGGAAGATGGCGTTATATATTGCTTTTGTCTGTTCCAATCGGAATCAACTTATTAATTGTTTGCTTTGGCGTTATTGCCTATATCAACATTAGAAACTGACATCCTATAGAAATCATTGCTAGCGTTAGCCTGATGTTGTCGATCACCTCCCATAGTCAATCCGTTTGGAATAACGCCACCGTTCCTTCTAGCACTGTTTCATATGGTGTTACTACAAAATTCAATAACGATGCCTGCTGTTGATGAAGGTGTATCGGGCTGCAACCAACCCGAAAGAATGATCAAAAAGCATGAAGCCAACATCAGGTTAAATCCGAAAGCATAAAAGAGGTGATTTGGTTAGTAAACTATCGACACCAACATAAAAGTGAAAATCCCTGTACCGTTACGAAAGGGGATAGTGAAAAAGCAATACCGACAAAAGGGCGAACCACATGACTCAGTTCCGAAATCATAGCACAAGGAGTTGAATACAAGAAAAGAAGGGCAAGAACTAGAAGTCAATGATCCGAGATCCGAAACAAAGAAGGGACTCTATATTATTTGAAACATACGCAAAGTGAGACAAAGGGCTATCGACACTAATTAACCTAGTGCCGATACAAAGGGAAATAAAGACATTAATGTCAAGGATAGCACTTTGAAAGATAACCGTCGCAGTGAAGGCTTGTCAAATACCAAGACACAACATTAAAGCCATGCATAGATGTACCGAAAGCATTCTTCCACAAGACCAAAACCAATTTCCAGGATTCGTCGAAGATAAACCAAAGCTTATAAGAAGAAGAGTTATCCATACTAATTTTCTTAGTGTCGATACCGAAAGGGGCGAGGGTTCAACGGTCATGAGAAAGTGTAACATGAAAGCAAACACTAGGAAGACTTGGACACGGAACCAGAATCTACTGTTGAAAGCCACTCACGAAGCTATCCATAGCAACTGGCTTGGTATCGGTATTGAAGGTAGAAACATCATCAAAGAGCAGCTTCTAAGACTGAGAACAGTTTTCCGAAAGTCAAGACCGGCACCACAAAGGCCAATTTATATACGATGGTAATGTTGGAAAGGCGGTCAAAACCAAGGCAACTGTATCCGGATGGTGAGAAGTGCCCGACACCAAGCTATCGCATCATAAAAGAGCAACTTCTAAACCAAAGACAAAAGGGGTCTCGATTTGTCATAAATAAGATCCCGGGGTTCACATTTTAGGGGACTTTTCTCATTCCCCATTATTGTACTCATTTATTATAGAGTAAACGCTAATTTATAAATCTATTTGGGGATTTCCTTTGTAAACATCTATGTACTATTTACTACCAAAATTAACACCAAGGCGGGCTGACGGTGAAGGGGTATCAGACAACCTTAAGCACAAATGAACAAACCGGAAGCAAAAATCCAACATAGAACAAGTTTGAAAGCACAAGGGAGATCTTCAAAACAACAAAAACCAATACCTTCACCAATGGATAAAGCTTGAGTCTGCTGAAAAAAAAGAACACCGGAAGAGTTGTTGCAGAAAGAAGGGTAGTCAACGTAAGCACATACGTGAAGGAGGACCACATAAAACCAGAAAAAGATGAAGAGAAAGGAAGAAAGCCTACAAATCAAGACCAAGAAAGGCGAAAGGGCTATAGGCATTAACTTACTTAATGCTGATACAGAAAGGGACAAAAGAATTAAAAGCATAGGATCCGAGACTCAAAAAAATCGTCCGAAAGTCAACTTTCGGGACCAAATAGCTTGATAATCAACAAAAGGAAACTTTAGCAATCGATCAATAAAATACTAGAAATGTACTTCTGGAGGAACAAAGGCCCGCTCTGGATGTCTACCGAAAGCAAGTCAAAGTTCCTAAAGAGAAAAGCTATCAACACAACTTGCTTGATGTTAACACCGAAAGGGGTGACGGCCTCTGAAACTTAAAAATCCTAAGCATGAAGGCAAGCATCATATAGACCAAAAGATAGGACCGAAAGCTTATGAACAGAAGCCGAAAGCCTTTCCCAAAGTCATCTATATCGACAGGCTTGTTATCGACACAAGAAGAAGGAACCACATCTAAGCGAAGCTCCTAAAACTGGGATTATCCTTCCGAGAGCCAACATTGACACCCTAAAAGTAGTATTACTGCCGTAAGCAGACCCAAAAGAGCAGCCTAGAGGAAAACAACCGGAACCAAAAGGGAAATACGGTAGACACATAGCTGTTGCACCCGAAAGAGATTTTTGCCGACCAAATGTCAAAAGGGGTCCCAATCTGTCTATAAATAAGAAACTAGGGGTCTTATTTTCACGGCTGAATTCTCACTTCTCAATATTGTACTCTTTTCTTTTAGAGTAAACCCTAATTTATAAATCAATTTGGGGATTTCCTTTGTAGACCCTTATGTAATCCAGATCAATGAGCAATAAAGAGTGGATCATCTCTTAGCATATTTTCTTAGCTGTTTCTTACGAAGTACTTTAAGCTTTCTACATGATGAAGGTTCCATAGACAATATTAAAACTTCCTCAAGATCTTTACAAAACTGCTTCCTACAAGCCATTTAGCTTACTATCTCGTGTTGTTCTTAAGTAACACTTACCCCAAGATAGTTGTTGGTTCTTAAGCCGTGTAAATGTGATGCTCACCCTTTTCAGGGAAGAGTAATTAATCTTTCGGCCTTTAAACCTTGACATCTAGGAAATGGTGAACTAACCCAAGCTTGAGGGATGTAAATAAACTCATTTTCCCCTAAGGTCCACTTCCGTAGACCTATCTCCAGTGTTTACGAAAATATCATTTACATTATGGCGCTAGGAGTGCCTGAATCCCCGACCATGTGGTTAACCTTACCTCATATCTAACTGCGTTGTTCCATCCCAGATTGGACTAATCTATCAAAAAGCAAGATTATGGGCAAAAGTTCCCAACAAGAATCTTTTGGGTCTCAAATGGCTATGTCAGGTTCTACTGACCTAAGAGTGACGGAAGAACAAATGTTAAGAATAGTAGCCTTGCAAATAACCAAATAAAAAAAGGAAGAAGAACAATATGATCCTGGTTATTGGAATGATAACCCTTCCTATGTAGAACAACATTAGTCTTTCCACTATTTGGTTCTATATCAAGGAAGCATAACCCCTTCTCTCATGTAAGCAAAGCTATCCATGAGAAAACCAAAGGGATGGTCCTCAAACGAGAAATAATGAAGGAGTTTAACCACTTCGCATCCAACTAGGCTAAAAGATAGCATTCCAACCTCAACATACCTTGAAAAGGAGAAGCAAGGGTATAGACAAAGTGACAAGGTTCAGCAATAAAAGCTTCAAGTTCCAACGACAAGGAAAGAACTTTATACAAAGAATTCCAGATGGGTGTCACTGTACCGCCTCCTTGGAAAACATTTATTTCCTTCCAGATATGAACTCAACTATTGGTCGTCCGCAAAGAAGAAGCCCAAGTATGAAGGGAAATGGGGAGGGCCTTACTGTCACTATCATATGATGAATGGACATGAAACTAACTACTTCATAATCCTTAAAGGGATGACTGTCATGTTCCTCAATCAACGAAAATTGCAAGACTTCGTAAAAGGATCTAACTAATTCTAGTAAAAATCCTTAGGTAAAGGATTATTTACCAAACTAAGGGTATGGAAAACCTCTCAAAACTAGAAACAAGCCAAGTTGGGTCAAACTAAATGGATAAAAACCCTTGTCACTGCCAATTTGTCCAATGAAAGGCACCCCCAATAGGGGTGATGTGTAAGCCTTTCTTCGCACCTAATTCCGAAAGGGCCAGATTAAACCATCAAAAATGGAAACCTCTGATCCACGCTAGAAATGGTCAGATTGTATCGTCTAATTATCACGTCCTACCTCTGCTCATAGAAGAGTACGCCCTGCCTCTGTTATAAACTAACCACATACTACCTCTGCTCATAGAAGAGCACGTCTTACATCTGCTTATGTTTCACGTTACCCGCAAAAGGGAGAGAAAACCCTTATCATCGCCTACGATGGTTGAGATAAGGCATCCATTGGAGGGGGGTTGGAGAGTAAGCCTCTATTATTCCTACGATGGCCAGGGTAGAGAATCAAAAGACTAATTATTAATTCTAAATCTACGATGGCCCGATTTAAGCATCAAGCACCATATCATAACCTACGATGGTCACGATAAGGTCCCTCCTGGAGGGAGTTCGGGTAAGTCCATGGGCCTTACTTGTGGATAAGCTAGCCAAGCACATCGAACGCAGAGGCCAAGAGAGTGACAAACAGAGCCCGTACATCCTCTGCTTTGACCATCAAGAGCCTAGAGAGTGGCTCAAGAAGCACGTACACCCTCTGCTTCATAAACCAAACCCAAAGGGGGTAACAAAACTAATTATCAAAAGAAGATTTCCGGTCTCCTGTCCTTAATACTCGAATCTGGGTTGTTTCGGGATTTCAATTATTGCCAAAAAAGGGTTTCTGGTCTCTTGTTCTTAATAACCCAATTCTAGGTTGGTTTGGGACTTCCACTAAAGTCAGGAGTAAATCTCTGGTCTCTTGTTAGAATACCCAAGTCATGGTTGGCGCCGAAGCTCTATCTTTACCAAAAGGGAGTTCCTAGTCTTCTATCTTTAAACCCTAATCTAGAGCGTAAGAGTCAAGTTATTAATCCAAAAGGGAAGGGATCAAATACCAATACACAGGACAATGGCCTGGTTCTACTAAATAAAAGCCTTCAAACAAAGATAATGTTCTTCCATCGTGCTCAGGGTGATTCATTAACTGATATATATATCCAGTCATTATTCAATGTGTCAAATGCACACCTGATACAAATAACCACATTACATAAGAACATAAGCACAAGGGAGAGCTCAAGTAAATATTTCAAGTATTCCTAACAAAACGTTGTGACAAAACTTACACTCTTCTTAAATACCCTGAGGAAGGAATGTTTCTTGAGAGTTTCTATTAACTGGAGTTGTCTTCTAAGTACTCCTAACAAAACCTTGTGACAAAACTTACACTCTTCTTAAATACCCTGAGGAAGGAATGTTTCTTGAGAGTTTCTATTAACTGGAGTTGTCTTCTATGCATGTAAAATATAGATAAAACTATCATGCATATCCTATAAGGATTAACATTGAATGATGTGTGTTAAATTTACACATAATAGCATGGTAGGACCCTTGAAAAAGAACATTTTCATCACAAGCTATAATTGCATATTAAGTGGCACCTCTACAAGTCATAACTTCATTTATAGCACTATTACTCTAGATCATTACAAATGAAGTATGTTACATCAAGTACCTTACATTTTTCATATTTACTTACAAAAGGATTTGAAATCAAGTATGTCTCCCATGAGGGTAACATTCCGATCCAAATGTCATGGCTTATATGTGAACATAATATAGTCCTCAGAAGCGCTTTTACAGGTCCTTAGTATAATTTCCAGGGCAAGAAGAAATCCTCTTGACTTTGTTCAAGGTCTTAGCAGAAAGATTAAGTGAGGACATAAGTGGAATACCAGACCCTTCCGGTGTGTAAACCGGAGGACACTCGTGATAATATCATTCCATATGGGGTGGACTATCATTACCTCGAGATAGCTTCGACCGATATGTGGGGATTTCTCTTAAGAATTGGTCCTTTTCTTCAGCAAGAAAATCAAGGAGAATCCGAGGATATTGAATACAAACTATCTCAACGTCTCCTAGGAAGCAATACCATGCCAATGGGGAAGACTTAACAAGGAAAGACTTCTCCCGATATTCTATTTTTAACTTAACGTAATCTCCTAAGAAATCCCTAGAAAGAAAACTTGAACTAGAGGACAGACTCTGAAGAAAATATTAAAGGAATTAGAAGAGAGACAATCCATTACCATCGTAAATTGAAAAAATACATTCATTACAGACTGTCCTCCTGCTTATACAAAATGTATCACTTAAAGGTTTCAGATATAAATCGATGCTTATTAAACTTAAGTTTATCTAAAGGTAGCTCTCTCGGAATAGAAGTAACTCATTGAAGGTTCCCACATTAACCTGGGTGGATGTCCACACCACGTTCTTCTATGCACATTCTAATGGGACATCTAAGCAAGCCCCCGGTATGATCAACGAAAAAGGAAAAATCCACTATTTCATATCTATGGTAAATTTGGTACAAAAAGTTTAATAATGTGTCCCTGTCTTTGATTAACATCCAGAACAAGGTCATGAGCTTAGCATTTTCTTTCAAAAGCCTATCGCATCTTAGTCGAGCAGTTCTCAACCTATGGGAAACTTCTCTCTCTTTGAAAAATAATAATTTTGCAACACTTTTATAAAGGAGGTGGTACCTGTTGGACATGGTGTTATACTGATTTGTTTTTTTGTTCAGCTCTCTAGTAAGACGAGTCACTTCAGACTGAGCCTTTTTAAGAATGGAATGCCTAAGACCTAATTTTCTCCTTTTCGTCTAAGAGAAAAGGAATAGAGACCAATTGTTGAATGTAAAAAATATCATAGAAGTTATCATACATAAGAAACTTGAAAAGTCTGAACAGAAGAAGCACTCTTGAAACTTGGATCTTTCCTCATCTTTTGCGCTGTAAAAGAATAGGAAGGTTCAACCAGAACAAGATCACCTCTGGAGATTTCAGAATCTTTGTCGCACGCTTCATCTCACCATCAAGGGCCAAGATGGTGCAACCAGCACCAGCTTAACCAGTACTATGTTCTTCTTGGCCTTCAATAGCATATATGAACTTAGGATTATCGTCATTAGCACAAGCAACCTTTGGCATCTCAATGAGATCCCTTTCATCGTCAGCATACGGTACCTCAAAAGAATATCCCCAATAAACAAAAGTTCAGCCACGTTAGTCTCCTTTCTTTCAGGAACTTTTTTCCCATTCTCATTAGGTTATCTTAGACATAAATCTTTCCACCAAAGTTGGATCGAGAGAAGAAAAGTTTAAATCCGAGCAGTTGTTTATGTTATCCTCATAAAGAAGAAGGAAATCATCCTCAAAAGGATTGAGCGTAATTTCTCCCATGGTGGTCTAGAGAAAACAAGAAACCCTCTGTTTAACATCGTTTACCACTTCAACATCCTTGACCAATAGGGCCTCCTTCCTATGAATCTCAATCTTGAGAACATCATTCTCTTTTTCGAGAATAGAATTATGCTTTTGAAAAGAGGAATAATGAGAATCAAGCACGATATTTTCTTCTTTGGACTTCTCCAAGGCCCCCTTTAAAACCCGAACTTCTTCAGCCAAGACCAGATGGGACTCCTTTTCTGTGACGATCGAGTTTATCGCTTCTACCAGAACAAACTGCAGTTTATTTCGCTCCATAATTACACTTTCTTTAACATGGATAAGGGCGTCATTTTCCTTCCTCAAAGACATGTTTTCTTCTTTAAATCTTCACAACTAAGAAGATGGTTTGGAAGCATCATCTTGCATTAGAAACCATCGCTTGATAGCCTACAAGAAACATAATAGTCACATGCAAGACAATCGAAAAAGGTCAAGAAAAACGAGGGGGATAAAAACTCATACCAAAAGTAGTTGTTCGACCAAAACTTGATAACAACCGGGCGAATAACATGAAAGATCAACGCGGGAAAAGATAAAAGAAGAGATAGTTTGCATGACTAATTCATTGAAGTTATCACCATTAGGTGGGTTGAAAAAGTCTTAAGGGATGAGATCCACATAGGAAAAGGAAAATACCACCACGTGATGTAACTCATTAGAAACTCCAGAGGTCCCAACAATACGAGTGTATGAACAAGAGGCCTCCTTTAGGGAAACAGTCACATAAGCATTAGTAACCACGTCAGGACAGGGAACCAGACCCTTCACGACCTTAGACCTTTTTGGCAGAGGTCCTTCTAAGCCCATATCCATAAGCCTCCTTTTTACGTTTTCCCTGGATTTGAGCAAAGCTAAGGGAAGAAACTCTAGCCCTGAGAATTGGTGAGGAGGAATCTGATTTACTAGATCTAGTGCGGACGACTCCTAACGTATGATAAAAGAAAAATGAATGAAGATTTAGTTCCTACTCCAATTTAATTTATCACATAAAGAGTATACCTGGTTTGTCAAGAAATAAAGCCCAGTCGGGGGAGAAAGGAGCATTTCTTCCTAGCGACAAAGAGAGAGTTCCTTCATAAAGTAAGAACAGAGGAGGCTTCCTGATAATAGATTGATTAAATGGCAAATTGGAATGCCTTCGAAGAATAGCAGAGGTAAGTAGCAAGGGCATATTGCCAAAATTTTCATAAGCGGCGCCAAGAATGTCTATTATCTCCTTATCTGAGAAGTTCGGTAGTTTGTGTGCATCATCTGCAATAAAAACAAGTACGAAGAGAAAGATAATCCTCTATAGCATTAAAAAAAGTTGTTTTCTAGCGTAAATACATGGGGTGTGGAAGCTGCCGGGGATGACGGAAGGAAATCGAACAAAGAAAATTTGGGTTTCTCAGTCGTTGAATCTAGTCGTTCATTCAGATAAAAATTTGTTCATGGATTTTGTACGGAAAATTTGAGGGTTCAGATCGCTAAGTTTGGAAAGAAGAACTAAATAATTAAGGGTAGAAGGGCTTAAGAAGCAATTACCCAATTATAAGGATAGAAGTTTCAAGCCTAACAAGTTGGCGTAAAAGTTAAGAGATAGTTGGACGGGAGAAATTCCCAAATACTGCAGGAATCAACAAAGGAAATCAGGAAAGGGGATGAAACCCCAGTGCCAGATTAGAATTGTGGAGTTAGCAAAGTAGTCCTCGAAAAGAGAATGGATGGTGTCCATTGCATGTAGGGGAATGACTTTAGCACTAGAAATGTTAAAATCTTGAAGAATAGTGTCAACTTGCTCTTGCGATGAAACAAGAGAATGCTTTTCCACGGCACTAACCATCTTCGAAGCAGAAAGGTCATTCAGGAAAGGACAATTTCTACTAGGTTTAAAGGCAATATGTTTCTTTCCCATGTTGTCAGGTACAATCTGTCTAATTTATAAAACAAGGTAAAAACGATGCTCAGAAGGATAAGATCTTTATTCTCCTGAAAAGGTCTTGACAATAACAAGAGGCTATCCCTTAGACATCTTCAGGAGAATAAAGGCAGATGAAAATGCTAATTTAAGCTATCAAGCAAATTTGGAATTGGCAGCTAGAAAACTGAAATCAATTTATTAAAAGCAATTCTGATAGTTACTTTGGCTCAGGATAAACTAACAAATGATTTAATTGTAAAATCAATTATTAATGGCTTACTAAGGATGCTTATTCAAAGAACAATAATGCTTTTCTGAGTTAAATTTCAAATTTAGGAAATGATGAAGATAAGAAGGGGCTAATAAAATGGAGTAAGGAGGGCATATATAGGAAGAAAGAAGCAGGTAATTCATTCAAAGTTTGACTTGAAAAGTCGAAAATACACCTTCACAAGGGGATAAATGTTACTACCAAAATTAACATCGAGATGGGCTGACGGTGAAGGGGTATAAGGCCACCATAAGCACAGAAGAACAAAACGAAAGCAAAAACCCAACAAAGGACAAGTCTGAATGCGTAAGTGAGATCTTGGAAACAATAGACAACCAACACCCTTACCAAAGGATAAGGCCTTAGTCTGAAGAAAAGAAAGAATATTGGAAGAGTAGTTCCAGAATGAAGGGTGGTCAACGAAAGCACAGATATGAAGGAGAACCACAAAAAGCGGAAAAGGATAAAGAGAAAGGATGAAATCCTACAAATCAAGACTAAGAAAGGTGGAAGGGCAATTGGCATTAACATGGTTAATGCTGATATAGAAACAGACGAAAGCATCCAAAGCATAGTGATCCAAGACTAAAACAACCATTCAAAAGTCAACTATCGAGACAAAAAGCTTGATAATCAACAAAAGGAAACTTAAGCAATCAGTCAGTAGAACACCAAAAATATTCTTCTAGAGGAACCAAAGCCCACTCTGGAGGTCTACCGAAAGAAAGTCAAATTTTCTAAAGAGAAAGGCTATCCACACTAAATTGCTTGGTGTCAACAGCAAAAGTGGTGACGGCCTCTGAAACTTAAGAATCCAAAGCATAAAGGAAAGCATCATAAAGATCAAAAGAAAGGACTAAAAACATATGACCGGAATGAAAGGCGTTTCCCAAAGTCATCCATACCGACAGGCTTGGTATCGATACAACAGGAAGGAACCACATCGAAGTGAAGCTCCTAAGACCGGGACTATCCTTCCGAGAGCCGAGACCGGCACTCTAAAAGTAGTATTACCACCGTAAGAAGACACAAAAGAGCGACCGAGAGAAAAGCAACAGGAACCAAAAGGGAAAAGCAACTAACACATTGTTGTTGCACCCGAAAGAGGTTTTGCGGACTCAATGTTTAAAAGGGTCCCGATTTGTCTATAAATAAGACACTAATTGTCCCAATTTTGGGGCCGAATTCTCATTTCTCAATCTCATGCTCCTTTCTTTTAGAGTAAATTCTAATTTCTAAATCAATTTTGGGATTTCCTTTGTAGATCCTTATGTAATCCAGATCAGTGAGCAAACAAGAGTGGACCATCCTTGGCATATTTTCTATATTTTTTCTTAATTATTTGCTTGCAAAGTACTTTATGCTTTCTACACGATGAAGTTTCCATATACAAGATTAAACCTTTCCTCAAGACCTTTACAAAACCTCTTCCTATAAGCCATTTAACTTTATATCTCGTGTTGTGCTTAGGGAACCCTGATCCCAAGATAAATGTTGTTTCTTAAGCCGTGTAAGTGGGATGCTCACCCGTTTGAGGGAAGAGTAACTAATCTTTCGGGCATTAAACCTTGACATATAGGAAACAATGAATTAACTCAAACTTGTGGTAACTAAATAACCCCATTTTCCCCTTAGGTCCACTTCCGTAGAAATGTCTCCGGTGTTAACGAAAAATATCATTAACTGAACACAAATCTATGAGCAATAAAGAGTGAATCGACAATTAGCATATTTTCTATGACTTACCTTATTACTTCTGTCACCTTTTTCCCTTTGTCATCTCAACAATTGAGTGCTTCATGCACAAGTCTCAACCTAAGCGCGAATTACCTGAATACCCTCCTGTGAGCCATTTAGCTTCCTAACTTGTGTTGCGCTTAGGAAACCCTTACCCCAACGTAACTGTTGGTTGTTGAGTCTCATCAACCGTGATACTCACCCCTTGAGGGAAGAATAACAATTCTTCGAGCTTTGTACCTTGATATCTTGGAAACAGTGAAATAACTCAAGCTTGTGGGAACAAAATAATCTCATTATATCCTTATTTCCACTTCCTTAGACCTATCCCTGGTGTTAACAATAAATATGGTTAACACTTTGGCGCGAGAAGGAGAGCCCGAACCTCCAAACCCTTGGATATCTTAAACCAGATTTCTAATTTTGTTGTTTCGTCCCAGATTGGATTAAGCTTTGCAGAAGAAATAATAACGGATAAAGAATCCCAACAAAAGTCTTCTGAATCTCAAATGGCTATGTCAGAAATTCTGACCAGAGAGTGATGGAGGAAAAAGGCTTAGATTGGAAGCCCTACAAGTTGAAAGCGAAAGAATGGAGGTAGAACATTATAACCCTGACCATTGGAGAACTAACCTTTTCCACATAGGTCTAACCCCTATCTTTGCCATAAGTGGCTCTACCACCAAAGGGTGCACCCTATTCACTCATATGGAAGGGGCCATTTATGCACAAGCTAAAGAGAATATATTTGAGCGAAGAACATTGGAGAAACCTAAGCAGGTTACATCAAGGTGGTCTAAAAAGGTTGCACCTTAATCTCGTAACACCACAAAGAGAATGCTTTGGGATATGGAAGAACCAATAAAGTTGAGTAACAAAAGGATTAAATTCCAACAATGAAAGGGGTTCTTTGAGTCAAGATTGACAAAGGAATGCAAACTTACAACATTCATTGAGAATATCTACTTTCTAACAAAACATGAACTCAACTATTCGCCATCACAAAAAGCATACTAAAAATGAAGTCAAATTGTGAGGACCCTATTACTAATATCAGATAATGAACGAGCATGAAACCAATCAATGCAGAGTCCTATAAAGGTTGGTCATCAACTTCTTTATACAAGGGAAACTGTACATATATATGCAAGAAATATAGTTAATTATAGCAACTGGTTCTTTGTGGAATGATCGCCTACATAACTAAGGGGATGGAGACCTTTACAAAAATTAGGACAGCTAAAATGGATACAAAAGAACGAATGGATAAAAACGCTTGTAACCGCCAAGACGGCTAGGGAAAGGCACCCCCTGGAGAGGGGTATTGTGTAAGCCTTTCTCCGCGCCCACATCAGATAAGGCTAGGTTAATCATCAACAGCGTAAGCCTCTGATCCACGCCAGAGTTGTCAGGATAGAGCATCTGATTAGCAGGCCCTGCTTTTGCTCGTAAAAGAGTAAGCCCTACCTATGCTATGAACTAAGCATGCCCTACCTCTGCTCACAGAATAGAACGTCCTACCTTTTCTTATGTTCCTCGTTACCTACAGAAGGGAACGAAAACCCTCATCTGTGCGTACAACGGCCAGGTTAATGCACCCCAAGGAGGGGGTTCGAGTGTAAGACTCTACCACCGCTTGCGATGGCCAGGGTAGAGCATCAAAATAGTAAGCCTTAAAACCATGCTACAATGGCCCGGTTTAAGCGTCTAAGCCCTTATCACCACCTATGATGACCGGTGTAAGGCGCCTTCTAGAGGAAGGTCGGGTAAGTCCTTGTTCCCTGCTTGAGAAAAAGCTAGCAAAGTGCACCAGATGCACATGACCACAGAGTGGCCAACATGACACATACATTCTCTGCTTTGGCAATCACAAGCCCAGACAGTGGCTAACAAAGCAGATACACACTATGCTTATAAAACTTGAAAGGGGGTTGCATTTCTATTATTACCTGAAAGGGATTAATGGTCTTCTATCAAATACCTGAATCTAGGTTGGTTCGGGACTTCTATTATTACCAAAAGGAAATTTCTAGTCTTCCATCAAATACTTGAACCAGTGTTGGTTCGGGATTTCTCTTATTATTTCTTCTAGATCAAAGATATTCTTACGTAAATCATGTCTCCTTCTGCAATGGCCAATCTGAGTGACATAGTGGTTAATACGTTGAAATGTGTCGTCATTAAATTTTGCTTCATAACGGCTTTTCATCTCAGCTATCACTCTCTTACACCACGCAGAAATAACTGAATCGTCTAATCCTCGAGAGGGTTCTTTAAATAAAAATACTTTCAAGCGGTTGAAGATTTACGCCCCGCCGTGGCCTTCGAAAGTTAGGACACATTTATGATAGGGATACACTTAAAAGAAAACTCCCAAGCTTTTCAACTCGCATTAGCATTATCAAGTTCGATTTCCAAGTTAGCTACCCGCTGACATAAGCCTCATCTTTAATCAAACAATATTTCTATTATCGTCTTCAAAATCAATAGACATCTTGGTCTTTATATACTTCTTTAATTAAACAATAGTTCTATTCTTTCCCTCTAATCAACTCTTTAAAGTACCCATCTTTTCTTTCAAGTGCTTGATGGTCAGATTTTAATGTAAAACCGCTTTTTCTCGGGACACAGAGGGTCCCTCTTTTAGAATATGACTCTTCTCTGCAACTATCGGTAGCTCATCCCTAATTAGGGAAGTTTCGTGTCCTACTCACAAAATGAGATATAATTATGAACGAAGTTTTACCTGTGAAAAATGGCATTATAGTTTTCAAGAAAGGATCGATATAATAACTACATCCAAATAAGTGTCTAACTACATTGGTAGTGCATGTGTCCACAAATCACAAAGATTTAAGTTTATTTATTGGTAAATCTACTATTTATATATCAGCTCAGCATGTTCAATCCTAAATCTTTTCAAAATCATCTCTCGGTCTTCGCCTAAGAAGTTAAAAGAAAGTTGTGTGTGTTTCACATAAATATGCCTAAGCTCTCCAAGATTTTTTTTTTTCCCAATCTATGCGACGATGCCATTGAAAATTCCTTTTTTAGCCAAGATATTAAATGTAACATATCTTCATGAAAAACATGGTTCTGCCATGATATAAAAAGAATATCAGCAACTATAGATAATAAAAGGATTACAAACACATTCACAGCATCAATTTTACAAATACTCCTCCTACTCATACAAAATTGACCTCTTTAACAATTCAGTAACATATCTATATTTGTTGTCTTAAGATTTTCTGGTGGAAGCTCCCTAGGAATCGAAAGAACCCTTGAAAGATTTCGACAAGCCCCAAGGTGTTGGTTAGCTCCAAACTTAACACCTATGGAGGCGACGTACTAAACCACCACTAAAATCCCCTGGAAAAGAATATTCTATTGTTATGTACCGCTTAAAATCTCATATTAGAAACCCACTATCGTATATCTATCTTCGATTAACATCCAGAATAAGGTCGTTACCTCTGTGTTTTCTTCTAGAACTGTTTCCCTGTTCTTTCGGGCCACATTTAGTCTTGTGTGACTTCGTGCTCTTTATAAAACATAAGTTTAGGTGCACTTTTATCAAGGTCGTGATATTTTCGTGCTAGGGTGTTGTAGTCTTTCAACAACTTTCCTACTCTATATGAAACTGGGCTATTTCACTATGTTTATAATCTAACTCTGCTCTAAGATGTGAAACAATGTTTCTTTTTGTATATACAATATAAGGACAGGGAACTAGTTACCACCATAAATTCAAGAAGAGAAGATACACTTTGAAAGTGAAATCCATACTTATGAGATAGGAATGTCAGGTTGAATTGGAAGATCCTTTCCTTTCGGACAAGAAGAACCGCCCTCTTTGGAAGGAGCCTTTATTAGGTCTTGGGTGGTAGGAATGTTTCGGGAGTCAGGGTTAACACCCGTAGAATCATATGAGCCACCAGCAACAAGAGGTGGATCACCGCTGTCTTTCTCGGAATAATCCCGACCCTTTCCATCTTTGGGGCCAAAGTCAGCATTATCATCATCGTCGTCTTCATTCCTTTCCTCCTCATCCATTCCAGCAATGGATTCCTCCTCTACATCGGAATCGTCAGGCAAATCTTCAATATTAAAAGATCTTCAGGCTTGAACTTATCCTTCTTTGTTAGTTCAACCTTTTGTTTCGCTAAGGCAATTCTTTCCATGACCCTTTCCCGGATAGAAGGATGGACGGAGGTAAATTCCATTTTTGGAAATTTGTCAGAAAAACCAAGAAATAAAGCTTATTCATAATATTCTATCGCAACCTCGGGAACATGATCTTTTAGGAAATCAGAGATCCTATTCTTAGCCTCATATATTATTCATGCCATTTTAGAAAGCTTAGTGTCCCTCTTCTTCAGCTCATCAAGATGAGCCACCACCAACTCCAACTGTTGACTCTTAAGGATTGCGACTTAATAGGATAAATATCTCTGTCGTGCCTTTCTGTTCCAAGATCCACTTCATCCCTTTTGATAGAAGCCATAAACCTATCGCGCTCATCACTTAGGTTCTCTTCTTTAGATAAAGCATAAGTATTAGTTTTCAAATCCATATTTTCTTCCCTAAGATTGGTAACCTCGGTAGAGGATGAAGAAGGTGCTGCTCAGGACAAGACCCACATTGTGGTTACCTAAAAAGAAAGTATAATCGAATTAGCCTTCATACGGAATCAAAGATAAAAGAAGTATTAAGAAGAAAAGATTTATACCACATGCTGTTAACTGAAAAGATGTTTGTAAAACCTTCCTAGTCTAAAGAAGTGGAGGGTAATCAACTACTAGTAACTTCGGCAGAAGAACGAGTGAGTCCCACAAGTTTAACAAAATCGAAGGTTGGCGAGCAAAGCCTTGGAGGACTGATATATTGAGGATAAGGAGAGATTAAACCATGTTCTCTTATATCTAGAGCAATAGGAAAATTCAATGATGAAGCACGACCTATAAGCTTACTTCCAAAAGCATCTTTAGAAAAAGAAGCGATGTCGAGTACTGGATCGACATGAGGAACCGTAGGGCCTGGAATTCCCTACTTAGCAGACATAGTAACAACATCCTTGGAAGAAGATGTAGAGAGGTCAAACTTTAGTCTTTTAGATGGAGGTTGATTTGTAGCTTCGATAAACCTTTTTCTAGCTTCAGCATCAAACTAATCTAACGCGTCTCTGGGGAATAAGTCTTCAGAAGTGGAGGTATCACTACAACATAACAACCAATTTGGATGCGGAGATATAATATGGGTTAAAGCCGTATCATATTTGATAGTGCTCAGATCCGTATTAAACTACATTTTGTGATCTGCACCACCTCAAATGCCCTAAATCTAACTGTCCACCAACGAAGCACCGGATTAGTTAATTTTATTTGGCTTTGGGCCAAATCAAATACACATCATTTTGTGCATCACATTAGGCACTCGAAATAAAAAAAATTGGCCACTCTCTTTTCCATTTGTTTTACTTTAATGATGACCGAAAACCCAAATTAGGGTTTTCGGTCACCAAATCGTGCCTCCACCTTCGACAGAGACAAACAACCCTCTCCTTCGGCAGAAACGCAGCAACCCTTGGTCTCCCTAGCCCTTTTTCGACAGCGCAGGTATGTGTTTCAATTGAATTTTGGCATGCATGCCTGATAGTAGGGAACCAAATTGAAATCTTTGTGTGATAGTTGATTACTACATTGTGTTAGTGTGTTAGCTATTTCAATTTAACTGGTTTACGTTAGTGTGTTTGCTGATTGCTACTTTGTGTTATGGATGGATCTGTGGTTATACCTTGAAATCAAGAAATCAAATTTGAATCATGTTTTGTGATAATGTAAAAAACATCTGAATTTCTATTGGAAACATGTATCGTATAATTTTAGATTAAGGTATATCCATGAAACAAAGAAATAACAATGAGTTAGTCATAAGGATGCAGTAACCTTTACTAATGTTAAGCTGTTTAATGTCAATTGTCCATAATCTGATTCTATTTGCAATAGCCATTTGATGATATGTTATTTAGATCGTTTTCCACATTTAATCTGCAATGTGGCGGAAATTGGGCAAACGGCTAATTATCGTTCAATATTTAACCATGATTTCATCGTTTTTTAACTACATGTTTGCCTTATGTTTGAAATTTAAATTGGGTTGTTTGATTACCAGTTTCCTCTGTTTTGAGCGATAACAAGCGTACTGAAAATCTTTTAATAGGATTGTTGAAAATTTTGGTAGATGGATGATTACGAGACATTCTGGTTAATATTTTAATAGGCGATCGACCAAGTCGATGCATTTTAGCTCACGTGTAAGGTTGGGTATCAATGCTTATTAGGTTTACCCGGATGTCGGATGTTGCTGCACTTAACCTTAATAAAAAGTAGCTTTCACTAGTAACTTTCCCCTACTTTGTAGCAAATTGTTATGTAAGCTAACTTGCACTACACAGTCTGCTTCAAAGAAAGTGAAAGTTGCAAGTGAATGCAACTTTTTTCAAAGGTTAAGTGAAAGGGCATTCGACATTTGGATAATGCTAATAAGCTCGGATTACTAACCCTGCGCGTGAGCTAATATGCATCCACCTGTTCGATCGTACCATAAATTCTTAATCAGAAAGTTGAGTATGTCTGTCATCTGAAGATGATGATTCGATATCTTTAGACGTTGGAGCAGATATATATTATTTTACACTTATCTCTACTAGTATCTTACATGGATGATACCTTGCACTTTTAGCGACTGACATTTCATTCATCTTTGAGACATATGCTAACTGACTACACAAACAAATGGATGGGCCTTAAAGTGCTATTTTTGACATGTTGCAATGTATTGACTGAGTTAAACATAGAAGACATTTTTTCACACAAATTTGAGGACTGATGTTATGAACTATTTATGTTATTTTTTGTAGGTTGTTTGAGAACAATTTTTGAGTGTGATATATTATGGACAGTTTTTATAGGACTAATGTTACACAAACATAGAAGGCATAAAGTGTAATTGATGTCGATCTCAATCAGTAATTAAAGTGCTATTTTGACTTGTTTCAGTGTAATTTGTGTTAAACTTAGTAAGTACATAATAACAAAAGATATTTCAGTCCATATATCATTTATATATGTCATTAAACAAGTTCCATTTTAGCTCATTTCTGTATGCTAATGAGTTACAATGTCGATCTCCTATCCATTGAAGAATTTGTAACTTTCTTAATGAATTTATATGCAATCCTGTTGGAGAAAAAAAAAAATTGGGGAGGTGTATCGGCTGTATACGATGTTGGAGGTCACGTTAAATGACAAAGCATGTGAGATGCTGGTATGTTTCTAGGTTACAAGTTCATGAAATCATGTCAGTAGCATTATAAACATGTTATAGATACAATTAACTAGTATACACAAATGAACAAAAAGGCATGATATGCCCTTCACTGTTATTTTTATGCCACTCGACTAGTCATCGACTATTCGAGTAATCTAGATCGAACCATCGACATGAAGTCTTGACTTGCCTTTTTTTTAATTTTGGGCACATTGGTAGAAATTAGTCGACTAGTCTCGACTGGTTTTGTGTGCAATATGCATAAAATTAAATCATTTTTGTTGTAGATTTTGGTGCTTTTGTGCTGCTGGAACTCAGGATAGCTGTCACGATTCAATTTTGCTACCAATCATCAAGTTGGCCTTTTAATCTTTTGTTTCAAACTATGTATATATATATATATAAATGTTTATGCGATTATAAAACTTTATCAGCATCACTAGCTTATTCTCATTGTACTGCTTTGATTTACAGTAAACACATGGATTTCATCGGTATGATCAACACATACGCTCAATCTTCTCAGCCTCAACTGGAGTTATATCAGGATGATATGTTTTTACTTTTTTGCTAGTTTGTAACGTGATGAATATCTTTGATAGTTTCAATGTATATGTTTGTATGTACATTGTGTTCGTGTTATAAAAAATCTTGTAATGCTTTGAGTGTATGTGTGTGTGTATATATATGTATGTATGTATGTATATAAATTGCATTATTCTTGTGTATAAATTGTGGTATATATGCTGTGTTATAAAAAATATGTGCTACAGTTTCTGTTTTCTGTATATATACATATATATAGGCATGTGTGTATATATACACACATGTGTGTGTACACACAAATATATTTGGATACGATCAAAGGCCATGTTTGAGTACGCTTTAGACATGGCTACGAGTCGTATGCTATATCTAGTGAGACACGGTTTGTGGCCATATCTAAAAATTTAACACGTCGTTTTTGATATAGCTTTTTGCCGCGCCTAACTGGTTTAGATACGGCTAAAAACATAGCTTAATTAGCATATATGGTGTAGTGTATCTAAACAAATACAAAAGCAAGGATAGGATATCCGAAGGCTACAAACATAAGTCACTCTGAAAAAATATTGTACCTCGAAATAAGGGAGACGATGCAATTAACGAATTGGAACCTAAGGTCGTATGTTTAGCGCCAAAAAATTGAATAGGTGGTTTCCCTAGGATCATATGACCATTAGGAAAAAAACTATATTGGCAAAGCTTGTTTAAAGTTAACAAGATTGATCAGCGCCCCAAATATTCATACTTCTTGAAAATAACTTGGCAGCTCCGGCCTCCCCATCTAACAAAGTTATCTTCTTAGAAGCAGGATCTAGAAAGAAAAAAGTTAAGCAAAATCTGAGAATAGCATAGCTATTTTATAAGAGCCAGGAAACTAACCTAAATCAGCAAAGTTGCCCTCAAAGGTCAGGTGGACAAGTGATAAAGAAAAATTGGTCTTCCTAAGGTCAGGACTTGTTAATACAGTCACAAATAAACTTCTTAATTGGATTTGCACGTAATATGGGCGAGTCTGCTCCTTTAAAAAAAGCGGCAAATCACGAATGACGTTGGGACTGAAAGAAGCCTGGCCTGATTCAAGGGACAAAATTTCCAAACATAAGAATAAGGTATAAGTGTTTGGTGTAAAGTGAATGGGAGAAATTCCCAGGTCATGCAAAAGCCTGGATATAAACGATAGGAAGAGGATGAAACCCTCGTGCCAAATGTGAATAACAGAATAGGCAAAAAATTCTTCTGGTGGAATTTTGATTGTGTCCTGAGCAGTAGCAGGAATGGAGTCTGTGCTAGACATCGTGAAGCTACCAAGAATGGTATTTACTTCATTCTAAAAAGCAACGATGGACGACTTCAAAGTAACTCGTTTTTTCTTTCGGGGGGTGCCAGAACCTCCAGGTTTTGGCTTGTCAGAGCTCTTTTGTAAGACATCGTGCTGCTAAGTAGGTCCCATAAAAGTCTTTTCCACCCATAGCCTTGAAGTCTCTACATGTTTTTGCGAAAGTATTTCCACGAGGAGGTGGAGGAGGCGGAGGAGCCGTGTCCACTGGAGGAGGGATATCTGCTGGGCCCGCGCCATTGGCCCTTGCTTCTATGTACCTCCTAAACCAGCCGGGTATCGGCACTCCTTCCGGGAGGTTAAGGTCTCCAGACATGCTGAAACAGAAAGGAAAAATTCAAAACGAAGGATAGAGAGAGATAGATAGGGTACATGGCTTTGGGGGATTTTGTCTTTTTATAAATGTAACACTTTTTCTTGAAAAATGCTTCTTTAAACTTTCTTTTTGAAAACATTTTCAAAAACTTTTATCTTATCTGCTAAACCTATGCTCTGATACCAACTGAAACACCCCACCTCCGTTAAGGTCACTCACAAAGGGAATGCCTTAACTTTGGTGGAGGTTTATAAGTAAAAGCCACAGATAAACTCAAGACAGAGATAAATACACATATTTTAAACAGCGGAAACCAAACAGACTTTTATTTCAACAATACGTGTTCAAACAAAACATTTCCATAATTGTCTAAAAATACTTCCAACATTACAACCTCATTACTGTCTTGATTATTAAAGAAGCATAAAACATAAATAAAGTGACAAAAATCCCCATAGTGATATCCAAAGCCATAATTCGAGCAAAAGAGATCCAAATCATACATCTACGGTCTTGGAGCTTGTACAGAGTCTGACTGAGCTATGTTGTTTCCTCCCTGTGGACCGTGGGGGGGGGGGGGGGGGGACGAAAGAAAAGAAGACGAAAAGGAAATAGAGTCAGACATAAAGCCTGAGTAAATCTAGTAACTTTTCAGTATGTGAATAAAAAAGGGCATGATAGATATAAACTAAAAACAGGAAAGTGTCACCAGCTAAGGAGGTGTCATTTAGAATCGAATGTACTATCGCACCCACACTATATCTCTGCACCTACCTGAGCTTATTTTATCTGGCACCCCATGCTGAGGGTAAAGTGATCCCCATTTTTATAAAGATCGGCTCCTACTCTCGTAAACATGTGTCATACGGCCCCAAGAATTGTAGATACCTATGTTGGTCCCACCATGGGGTGTATCAAGACCCATGGTAGCGGCCCCGACACAATTTCTAGAAGGCATAGGTTATACTACTGGTGTCCCCAGTGCCATGTTTATCTACTTCGAAGTGTGTGCATGCCCGCACTCCGTTACAACCTACACTGTGCACCCACCGCCATCGTTTTGACCACTTACGGTCAGCCCGGTAATCGTGCCCTACCCTGCCTAGTTTCAGGTACCATGATACCTAAATTGGGTTACTGCTGAAACGGGTCCCTCGTTACTAGGATTTTCTAGTCAAACATGTTAAGTGGTTAAGTGTCTGTATTAACCTAACCCCACCCATAAATTCTTGTTAACATGTTGAATCTGGTAAAGTGTTTATAGTTGACTTAACCCTACCATCTGTCCTTAGCCTCTTAGAGCACCTGACCACTCACATTAGACAGATATTGCTACGGTTACTGGATGTGCAGGTCGGTTCCGGGCAGGTTTACACCGTAGCTCAGTCTAACCTCGGGTCCTTATTGGGCTCAATGCTTAACCACCCACATTGGATATGTATTATTGTGGCTACTGGACAGCCAGGCGGGTCCGGGGAGGTTTACATCACAACTCAATCCAACCTCGGGTTAAGCATATCATGTTTTCTAAATTTACATATTTGTAACTTCTCAATTATATATGTAAATGTCATATCTTTTATTCTTGGGTACATTAATTCATACCGCTTAAATGTCATTGTCGTTGGCATGTGCCAACCACGCCAACATATATTTTTCAATGTCTTACACCCAACGTTATTACCCCCGTTTGTATGTTCGCAACATTATAACAAGTGTTAGGCTTGGCACAATTCAGCCCAACTTTATAACGTGAGAAAAAGGGGAAACCAAGAACATGTAATATTTCACATAAAGGTGTGTGGTGCATGAACTTGCAATTTAGCGATTCAACATAAATTATGGGTCATGTGAACTTGAATTCAAATCAAAGTATAACTAAGTAGGTGACGTATGAAACTGGCATAGTTTAGGCTTATACAAACTTGTATTTAAACATGTTTAACTTGGCATAATGTCAACCACAAAACTAGCATGTTGTATATTCACCAAAATGTCTGATTATAACATCTAATCACATAGCCAATTTCAACATGAACTTGCATAGTTTATGAAACTCAAACGATACTTAACATAGATCCAATTACACTTGCAAATAAACATAAGAATGATTTCATAGGTTTTGGGTCATGTAGGCATAAAAGGTTTCAAATCTAGAACATGTTTACATAAGCCTTAATTTAGACTTGGTGAATGTATATAGTCCATGCCATAGGCATAAACATAAAGGGATCAAATTCTATTTTTTGCCACAAACTTGCAAGTGCCATTGTTTTCATATACAATTGTTCAATAGACTTGCATCAATCAATTTAGGCCACAAATATCAATAAACAAGTCACAACAGAATCATTACAATACATGCAATTTATATCATACAATAACACAATTCTATTTTCGTTTACATCGAATCACATCACAAATTTTATTCATATTCTGAAAGGTCAGTATACTTACAACGAATGCAGAATCTTGAATTCTGGATTCTGAATTCTGAAATTGAGATGTGCTCCTTTGGGTAGATTAACGTTGCGTTGATTAATTTGATAAAACTTTTATCTTCATCTTAATTTGATTTGTCTCTAGGCTTTTCTCTCTTGACAGCTATGCTCAATTCCTTCCTGGCAGCATGACGACTCCCATCTTATTTTTTTGTGTGAATTTTCAGTTGAGACTTAGGGTGTACTTATAGATTTCTAAATTGTTTTGAGCTGTCAGATGAAGATAGGAGGAATCTAGACCATACAAAGTTCAAAGAGCCAATCAAGAGGTGACATGTCAGCTGTAGTGACACACCGAGCCACAGAAATTCGAGCCAGAGCCAAACCTAGCCAACCAGGTTGACCAGGTAGGTCGACTGGCTGGTCGACACTATGGTCGACCGAGGGTGGCCAGGTCCACACCATGGTCGACCCTATGGTCGACCTCGTCTCTGGGCGGGAATTTCCCGCCCAGCCCAGTTTGAACCTGTTTTTCGAATTTCGAAATTTAAACTGAGCTGTTTGAACTTAAATTTTATTCTGAATCTTCCGAAGGTCATAACTTCTTCATACGGAGTCCGTTTCGCGCAAACTCGGACTCTATCTCAAGCAAAATTCCAAGACGAACGCAATGGCGTAACCCATTTCCCATAATTCTTTCATTTAGAATTAATTACACTTTAATTTGTGAATCTTAATGTTATAGAATTCATGGGGTGTTACATTCTCCCCCCCTTAAAAGGATTTCGTCCCCGAAATCTCCAAGTTAGGAAGAATGTATATCCAACCATCCAACAGTCCATCTACTCAACCAACAAACACAGGCGTCCACTGTCCTTAAAAGACTCTTAATGCTTCATGATTATATGCATAGTGTGTGTACATGTCCTTATCTAATGCAGAAATCAGGCGGTCTACTGATTTAGTTGGCCTCCTTAATGCGAATCATGTAAGTGCAATGAATCCATTATGTATGCAAATTTTTCCTACTCATAATTCTACATGAGTGCACAACTATTCATACAAATGCGACGACCATATGACAGCATGTCAAGTTTCAACCATATACAGATGAGAATACATATATATGCATATGCAATATGAAGTGACTGAGCCGATCTATAACCTAGGGTGTGTGTGTATATGCATCCACGAGCAACCACTAGCAATCACTAGTAGCCATTTGCAGCCATCATCCACAACATGTTTTCAAATACATGTTTGCGTCCATTTGTTTTTCTACCTAAGGAGCTAGGAAAAGGACCGAGGAGGTATACCTAAAAAGATAGATAAAGCATAACTTAAGGAAAAAGAGAGATCAAAGATGTACCATCAAAAAGAAGAGGGTGGGCAGCTCATATTCTGTCCTCAGTTTCCCAAGTCGCGTCTTCCTCGGCGTCGCTCCACTGAACTTTAACGAGTTTGACTTCGCGGTTGCGTAGCTTTTTCACTTCAGTTCCTAAGATGCGGGTTGGAACTTCTCTCACAGTTGCTTCACGTTCCACTTTGGCTTCTTCTAAAATGTTAGGTTCCACCACTTCCGCAGACTCATGCAAACACTTCTAGAGGTGAGATACATGAAAAACGTTGTGAACTCCGGCCAACATCTCGGATAGCTCTAATCTATAGGCTATCTTCCCAACCTTCTCGATGATAGGGAACGGTCCTACAAATCTTGGTGCTAGCTTTCCTGCGGATCCAAAGCGAACGACGTTCCTTAAAGGAGATACCTTAAGGAAAACCCTGTCCCTAACCTCAAACTCAAGGTCGGTCCTTCTTTTGTCGTCGTAGGATTTTTGTCTGTCTGGGGCTGTCTTCATCCTTCTCCGTATCAAGTCCACTTTCTCTGAAGTATTTCGAATCATGTCTGGCCCAAGTATAAGCTTATCTGTAGACTCCCACGAACAAGTTGGTGATTTGCACGGTCTTCCATACAAGACTTCGAAGGGCGCCATACCGATGGTAGCTTGGTAGCTGTTGTTGTAGGAAAATTCCACTAAAGGAAGGTGATCCTCCCACGTCCCTCCAAAGTCAAGAATGAAATGTCTCAAAAAATCCTCTAAAACCCTATTCACCCTTTCTGTCTGGCCATCGGTTTGGGGGTGATAGGTCGTGCTCAAACATAACTGTGTGCCTACAGCTTCTTGCAGACTCCGCCAAAACTCGCTTGTGAAGATAGGGTCACGGTCACTAACAATGCTGGAGGGTATCCCATGGAGTCGAACTATTTACTTGAGATAAAGAGATGCTAGAGATGAGGCAGTCCTTCTACTCTTGATAGGTATGAAGTGGGCGCTCTTAGTAAGCCTATCCACTATTACCCAAATGCTAGTGTTGCCTCTTCTCGACCTAGGCAATCCATCAATGAAGTCCATCGAAATGCTATCCCACTTCCACTGTGGGACCTCTAAAGGATGAAGTAGTCCTCCAGGCTTCTTCTGTTCCGCCTTGACCCGTTGGCAGGTCATGCACATAGAAACGAAATCTGCAACGTCTTGTTTCATGTCGTTCCAAAAGAAAGTCCTTTTTATATCCTTGTACATCTTATCACCGCCAGGGTGTATAGTCATCTTGGAATGATGCGCTTCCTCGAGAACCTTCTTTGTCAACTCCCTTGCTTATGGGATGCATAATCTTCCGTCTTGCCTCAACCAACCCTTATCATCGATGGCGTATCTACTGAGGTGACTAGAAGTCTCACCCCTAATAAGTTTATCAATCACATCAACAAGCTGAGGATCTTCACGTTTTGCAGCCCCTATTGAGTCCAAGAGAGTATGGCGTACTTCGAGAGATGCTAGCAAACCCGGTACAAAATCCGAGGAGGGCCTAAAGTTAGAACTGGCTACATACTCCAAGCTTTGACTTTCCACAAAGAGAGGGCTTAAGGTCAGTTTCTTTCAGCTCAACGCATTTGCTACTACGTTGCCTTTTCCGGGAGTATAGGAAATTTCAAAGTCATACGAGGCAAGAAACTCCATCCATCTTTGCTGCCTCAAGTTAAGATCCTTCTGGAAGAAGAGATATTTTAACGATTTATGGTCAGTGTATAATTCACACTTCTCACCTAGGAGATAATGGCGCCAAGACTTAAGCGCAAAGACGATGGCGTCTAACTCAAGATTGTGGGTTGGGTAGTTCTTTTCATTAACTTTCAATTGTCTTCCGCCATAAGCTACTACCCTTCCTTCTTGCATTAGAACAGCGCCTAGTCCCATTCCACATGCATCCGTGTATACTGTGAACATTTTACTTCCGTCAGGCAGAGTAAGAACTGGAGCTGTTGTAAGAGCCCTTTTTAGGCGTTGGAAGGCAATGCCACAGTCCAAATCCCAAGAGAATGCTAGATTCTTCTTTGTTAGCCTTGTGAGTGGGGCTGAGATTTTTGCGAAATCCCTAATAAACTTTCGGTAAAAACCAGCTAGCCCAAGAAAGCTTCGAACTTCAGTTGCATTTCTTGGTGTCTTCCAATCGTGCACTGCCACCACTTTCGCGGATTCCACAGCCAACCCCTCTTTGGAAACTATATGCCCTAGAAATCTTACCTCCTTTCTCCAAAAGTGGTACTTGGAAAATTTGGCTTTTAGCTGAAGTGTACAGAGAGTTTCCCTGATTTCTTTCAGATGTTGAGCATGCTCTTCCTCTTTCTTTGAGAAGATTAAGATATCATCTACGAAGACAACCACAAATTAGTTGAGGAATTCTTTGAACACCCTGCTCATTAGGTCTACGAAATAAGCGGGTGCATTTATCAAGCCGAAAGGCATGACAAGCCACTCGAAGAAACCATCTAGGGGTTCTGAACATCGTCTTATCAATGCTGTCTTTAGCTACTCTTAGCTGATGGAACCCAGTTGCTAGATCAAGTTGGGAGAAGACCGTCGCACCTACAAGCTGATCAAACAAATCGTCAATTCGGGGAAGAGGGTGCCTATTTTTCTTGGTCAATTTGTTTAACTCCCTATAGTCGACGCAAAGGCGAAGCGAACCGTCCGCTTTGGTTGTGAACACCACTGGAGCACCCCCATTCCGAAATGCTCCGTCTAATGAACCCCTTTTCGAGAAGTTCTTTAACCTGCTTACTGAGCTCCTTTGGAGCCATGTGTCTGACAGGTAAAGCTACAGGCTTTGCATTATCCACAAGATATATGTGTAAGTCTATTTCCCGCCTCAGAGGTAAGCCATTTACCTCCTCAAAGACATCCAGATATTCCCGGACTACTCTAACTGATTGCAAATTCTCATCAGAAGCATCAAGCGACTCTAGATAACTAAGCATAATAGCACTCAAGGGATTACAAGAAATTTCTAGAGTGTTACCAAGCCGAGTCAAGAGTCTAACTACTCTTTTCTCACAATCAAGAATGTCACTATTCTTGGACAACCAGTCCATGCCTAAGATCAAACCATATCCCGAGAAGCCCAAAACGAAGGCATTACAACTAAACTCAACGCTGAGAATAGAGATTTTCAAACCCAAACAAACCATTGACAAGTAAGCGGAGCCCCCAATAGGATTTGAAACTACTAAGGGATCTTCTACCACACTAGTGTCTAGATGCAGAGATTCTACTAAGGCAGATGAAATAAAAGAGTGTGATGCGCCAGAGTCAAAATGTGTGTGAACTGGATGATCATAATGATAAACTACACTTTCTACAGAAATATTACTACCTCGTTCCTGCTAAGGTGCCACTAGCGCATGAACCAGACCACCTGAAGTGGATCCGGCTTTCTGTCCGTTCCCTTTCTTCTTTGGTCAGTCCTTAGCTTGGTGCCCAGTTTCTCTACAATGGAAGAAACCGCCCATCTTCGCCTTCCTTTTTCGGCAGTCTTTTGATATATGTCCCACAACGCCACAGAAATTGCACCTTCTCTTCTCACGGGGCTTATTGTTCTTCCCTCCTTTCTTGAAGTTTGTTTTCTTTGCTTGTAGACCCTCTTTCTTCTATTCCACCTTAGTTTCTTTCTTGTCGTGGTCTTCCTCGTGTAGCAACGCCATGTCCACCAAGCTTTCATAAGTCACACCCGTGGATACATTTGTCATAGCAAGGCCGTGTAGAGGCTCATTCAAACCTTTGACGAAGCGAAGCGCCTTCTTGTGTTGGGTGTTTACTAAGTCCAGCCCAAATCTGGCCAGCTGATTAAACTGATTAACATACTCCCTGATTGTCATACTTCCCTGTTTCAGAGTTAGAAACTTCTCCATTTACAGGATTCTTTCAGCTTCGGAGAGGACTTTCATCTCAAACCTTGTCCTGAAGTCTTCCCATGTTTCCACCGCCCTCTGAGCATTGGTAATTTCCCACCAATAGGAAGCTTCATCTTTAAGTAACCATACTGCTAGCTGTATCTTTTGCCTGTCATCAACTCCGAAGATGACAAACAGATCCTCAGTCTCCTTTAGCTAGTTTCTTGCCCCTACAAAGGATTATGTCCCATAAAAGTCTTTTCCACCCATAGCCTTGAAGTCTCTACATGTTTTTGCAAAAGTATTTCCACGAGGAAGTGGAGGAGGAACCGCGACCACTGGAGGAGGGATGTCTGCTGGGCCCGCACCATTGGCCCTTGCTTCTAAGTACCTCCTAAACCAACCGGGTATCGGCACTCCTTCCGGGAGGTTAAGGTCTCCAGACATGCTGAAACAGAAAGGAAAAATTCAAAACGAAGGATAGAGAGAGATAGATAGGGCACATGGCTTTGGGGGATTTTGTCTTTTTTTAAATGTAACACTTTTTCTTGAAAAATGCTTCTTTAAACTTTCTTTTTGAAAACAATTTCAAAAACTTTTATCTTATCTGGTGTACCTATGCTCTGATACTAAGTGAAACAACCCACCTCCTTTAAGGTCACTCACAAAGTGAATGCCTTAACTTTGGTGGAGGTTTATAAGTAAAAGCCACAGATAAACTAAAGACAGATATAAATACACATATTTTAAACAGCGGAAACCAAACAGACTTTTATTTCATCAATACGTGTTCAAACGAAACATTTCCATAATTGTCTCAAAATACTTCCAACATTACAACCTCATTACTGTCTTGATTATTAAAGAATCATAAAACATAAATAAAGTGACAAAAATCCCCATAGTTGTATCCAAAGCCATAATCCGAGCAAAAGATATCCAAATCATACATCTACGGTCTTGGAGCTTGTACAAAGTCTGAGTGAGCTAAGTTGTTTCCTCCCTGTGGACCTAGGGGGGGGGGGCGAAAGAAAAGAAGACGAAAAGGAAATAGAGTCAGATATAAAGCCTGAGTAAATCTAGTAACTTTTCAGTATGTGAATAAAAAAAGGGCATGATAGATATAAACTGAAAACAAGAAAGTGTCACCAGCTAAGGAAGTGCCGTTTAGAATCGAATGTACTTTTGCACCCACACTATATCTCTGCACCTACTTGAGCTTATTTTATCTGGCACCCCATGCTGAGGGTGAAGTGATCCCCCTTTTCTAAAGATCGGCTCCTACTCGCGTAAACATGTATCATACGGCCCCAAGAATTGTAGATACCTATGCTGGTCCCACCATGGGGTGTATCAAGACCCATGGTGGCGGCCCCGACACAATTTCTAGAAGGCATATGTTATACTACTGGTGTGCCCAACACCCTGTTTGTCTGCTTCGGAGTGTGTGCACGCCCGCACTCCGTTAGAACCTACACTGTGCACCCACCGTCGTCGTTTAGACCGCTTACAATCAGCCCAGTAATCGTACCCCACCCTGCCTAGTTTTAGGGTACCATGATACCTATGTTGGGTTACTGCTGAAACGGGTCCCTCGTTACTAGGATTTTCTAGTCAAACATGTTAAGTGTTAAAGTGTCTGTATTAACCTAGCCCCACCAATCAATTCTTGTTAACATGTTGAATCTGGTTATGTGTTTATAGTTGACTTAACCCTACCATCTGTCCTTAGCCTCTTAGAGCACCTGACCACTCACATTATACATATATTGCTACGGTTACTGGATGTGTCGGTCGGTTCCGGGCAGGTTTACACCGTAGCTCAGTCTAACCTCGGGTCCTTATTGGGCACAATGCTTAACCACCCACATTGGATAGGTATTGTTGTGACTACTGGACAGCTGGGCGGGTCCGGGCAGGTTTACATCACAACTCAATCTAACCTCGGGTTAAGTATATCATGTTTTCTAAATTTACATATTTTATTACTTCTCAATTATATATGTAAATGTCATATCTTTTATTCCTGTCTATATCAATTCATACCGCTTAAATGTCATTGTCGTTGGCATGTGCCAACCATGCCAACATATATTTTTCAATGTCTTTCACCCAACGTTATTACCCCCATTTGTATGTTCGCAACAATTTAACAAGTGTTAGGCTTGACACAATTCAGCCCAACTTTATAATGAGAGAAAAAAGGGAGACCAAGAACATGTAATATTTCACATAAAGGTGTGTGGTGCATGAACTTGCAATTTAGCGATTCAACATAAATTATGGGTCATGTGAATTTGCATTCAAATCAAAGTATAACTAAGTAGGTGACATGTGAAACTGGCATAGTTTAGGCTTATACAAACTTGTGTTTAAACATGTTTAACTTGGCATAATGTCAACCACAAAACTAGCATGTTGTATATTCACCAAAATGTGCAATTATAACATCTAATCACATAGCCAATTTCATCATGAATTTGCATAGTTTATGAAACCCAAATGGTACTTAACATAGATCCAATTACACTTGCAAATAAACATAAGAATGATTTCATAGGTTTTGGGTCATGTAGGCATAGAAGGTTTCAAATCTAGAGCATGTTTACATGAGCTTTAATTTAGACTTAGTGAATATATATAGTCCATGCCGTAGGCATAAACATAAAGGGATCAAATTCTAGTTTTTGCCACAAACTTGCAAGTGCCATTGTTTTCATATACAATTGTTCAATAAGCTTGCATCAATCAATTTAGGCCACAAATATCAATACACAAGTCACAACAGAATCATTACAATACATGGAATTTATATCATACAATAACACAATTCTATTTTCATTTACATCGAATCGCATCACAGTTTTTATTCATATTCTGAAAGGTCACTATACTTACAACGAATGCAGAATTCTTGAATTCTGGATTCTAAAATTGAGATGCGCTCCTTTGGGTAGATTAATGTTGCGTTGATTAATTTGATTAAACATTTATCTTCTTCTTAATTTGATTTGTCTCTAGGCTTTTCTCTCTTGACGGCTATGCTCAATTCCTTCCTGGCAGCATGACGACTCCCATCTTATTTTTTTGTGTGAATTTTCAGTTGAGACTTAGGGTGTATTTATAGATTTTTAAATTGTTTTGAGCCGTCAGATGAAAACAGGAGGAATCTAGACCATACAAAGTTCAAAGAGACAATCAAGAGGTGACATGTCAGCTCTAGTGACACATCAAGCCATAGAAATTCGAGCCAGAGCCAGACCTAGCCAGCCAGGTCGACCAGGTAGGTCGACTGGCAGGTCGACACTATGGTTGACCTGGGGTGGCCAAGTCGACACCATGGTCGACCTGGCCTCTGGGCGGGAATTTTCCCGCCCAGCCCAGTTTGAACCTGTTTTTCGAATTTCGAAATTTAAACTGGGCTGTTTGAATTTAAATTTTATTCTGAAACTTCCGAAGGTCATAACTTCTTCATACGGAGTCCGTTTCGCGCAAACTCGGACTCTATCTCAAGCAGAATTCCAAGACGAACGCAATGGCTTAACCCATTTCCCTTAATTATTTCATTTAGAATTAATTACACATTAATTTGTGAAGCTTAATGTTATAGAATTCACGGGGTGTTACAGTTGTATTAGCAGAATTAAGGACCTAAGTTGTTTTCTATTAATCATCAACTAAGTTGTCATCATTTTTTAATTCATATTAAATATATGAAATCCTGATCGATTACCTAATCAGCTTAAAAGCATGATTTTGATTTCAACTTTTGATCGAAATCGATATACCTACAAAAGAGTCGAACTTGAAATTCTGAAAGTAAGGCTAGTAGAAATCTTGAGGAACAGTGATCTTGTTTGGGCAATGTAATTTAAAGGTAAAAAGCAAGGGGGAAAGAAGAAAGAATATTTATACCGCCGTATTTCTTAAATCATAGCCACAAAAACATGATCCAATCAACTAGCTAGATTGAAGGATACCGAGGGTCGGGCGATCAAACTGCAGCGCAGTAGTTGAAATTTGACTTGAAAAGTCAAAATTACACCTTCACAAAGGTGGGGTGGGCAAATGTTACTACCAAATTCAACACCATTTCCTACTATCAGTGAAGGGGTATCGGACCGCAACCAACACAAAAGAATGATCCGAAAGCATGGTGCCGACATTAGGTTAAAGACGAAAGCGTAAAAGAGGTGATTTGGCCTGTAAACTATAAGCACTAACATAAAAGAGAAAAGCCTGGTACCGATACGAAAGTGGATATTGACAGACCAATGCCTGCACAAAGGGCGATCAACATAACTCAGTTCTGAAAGCATAGTGCGAGGAGTTAGAGACAACAAAAGAAGAGCTAGAACCAGAAGCCAATGAATCAGGACCAAAAACAAATAAGGAACTCTATATTATTCAAAACAATAGAAGGTTGATGCGAAGGGCTATTGGCACTAATTAACTTAGTGGAAATTCAAAGGGAAATAAATAGATAAAATTCAAGAATAATCTTTGAAATCTAAATGTTAGAGTCAAGGCTTGCCGAAAACTATGTTACAACATTTAAAGTCATTCGCAGATGTAAATAAAGTATGCTTCCCCAAGGCCAAAACTAATTTCTAGGACTCATAGAAAGTAAACCAAAACTTATAAGAAGAAGAGCTATCCACACTAATTTGTTTCGTGTCGATACCGAAAGGGTGACGATTCAAATGTCAAGAGAAAGCGGAGTACGAGAGCAAACGCTATGAAGACTTTATGGGCGGAACTAGAACCTATTGTCGAAAGCCACTCTCGAAGCTGTCCTTACCGACTAGCTTAGTAACGATATGGAAGGTTGAAACAACATCAAAGAGAAGCTCTTAAGAAAAGAACCACTTCACTAGAAGCCAAGACCAGCACACAAAAGACCAGGTTATATCCAATAACAATGTTAGAGAGGAAGCCGAAACCAAGGAAACCAAAATCGGAAGGTGAGAAGCGACCGACACCAAGCTACCGCAACATAAAAGAGCTACTACTAATCCCAGGACCAAAGGGATCTCGATTTGTTTATAAATAAGACTCCAGGGGTCAAACTTTAGTGGGCTTTTTCTCATTCCCCAACCTTGTACTCAGTTCTTGTAGGGTAAACCCTACTTTCTAAATCATTTTGGTGTTTCCTTTGTAAACCCTTATGTACTCAAATCAATAAGCAATAAAGAGTAAATCAACACTTAGCATATTTTCTATGATTTACCTTATTACTTCTTTGGCTTATTTCCTTATGCCTTCTCTGCAACAAATGCCTCATATGCAAACCATGATTTTTTTCCTTGATTACCAGAATACCCTTATACAAGCCATTTAGCTTTCTAATTTGTGTTGTGTTTAGGAAACCATTATCCCAAGGTAACTATTGGTTGTTGAGTCTCGTAAGCGTGATACTCACCCCTTAAGGGAAGAGTAACTAATCTTCGAGCTCTAAACCTGGATATCTATGAAATAGTGAACAAACTCTCGCTTATGGGAACAAAATAATCGCATTCTATCCTTAGGTCCTCTTCCTTAAACCTATCTCCGGTGTTGACAAAAATTATCGTTAATAAGTTCTAAATGTCATCCGACAATTTTTTTGCCATATGTGAGTAGCATTTAAATATAGATCTGAACAAATAAAATTTCTATATAAATTCATCTCTATTAATTAATAATACAAAAAACTCAAATTAATAAAAAAAATTAGTTTTGCAAGTTAGAAATAAAAAATCGATATAACATGTCCTTTCAATGTGAACATATGGCAAAATATTTATGCAAATCATTTCTTTAGAATGAATTAAATAAATATAATTTATAGAAATAAAATTCACATGCAAGAACGCATGTTATCATATAGCGTGACCGTAATGCTCGTTCAAGTAAATTATCAATTAAACTAATGTCATCAACTATTAAAAATACTAGGGTACCACATAAACATATTATGTGTTAAAAATTCAATTACTTTTCCTAGCTATACTAGTAGCAGAGCACGTCTTACCTCTGTATATGTTCAGAGTTACCCGTAGAAGGGAACGTAAACCCATATCACCGCCTACGATGGTCATGATATGGCAACCCTTAGAGGGTGTAGAGTGAAAGCCTCTATCACTGCCTACAATGGCCAGGGTAGAGCATCAAAAGAGTAAGCCTTAATTCTACGTCCATGATGGCCAGGTTTAAGCAACTAAGAGCTTATTATCGCCCGCAATAGTAAGAATAAGGTGCCCCCAAGAGGGAGATCGGGTAAGTCCTTGGGCCCATCTTGTGGATAAGCTAGTAAAGCGCACCAGATGCACATCCCCAGAGAGTGGCCAACAAAGTACGTTCAACCTATGCTTTAACGATAAAAGCCCAGACAGTGGCTCAAGAAACACGTATATCCTCTATTTCAAAAATCAATCCCCGATGTGGAAACAAAACTAATTGCTGGAAATGGATTCTGGTCTTCTATTAAATACCTGAATTTGGGTTGGTTTGGATCTCAATTATTGCTGGAAGGGCATTTCCGGTCCCATCTAAATACCCAAATCTGGGTTGGTTCGGATCTCAGTTATTTCTAGAAGGGAATTTTCGGCCCTATCTAAATACCTGAATCTGGGTTGGTTTGGATCTCATTTATCGTCAAAAGGGGATTTCCGGTCCTATCTAAATATTTGAATCTGGATTGGTTTGGTTCTCAATTATTGCCGGAATGGGATTTTCGGTCCGATATATATACCCGAATCTAGGTTGGTTTGGAAATTCAACTATTATTAAAAGGAGATATTTGACCAGCTTAATAATCTGAATCTGGGTGGTAGACTTTCGTCACTACCAGAAGCGGGTTTCTGGTCTTACACTTTAATTCAGAAGATGGATCAGAGTCCTACCGCTACAGTAAGGTGATCTCTGGAAGTCCATTCTTAATACCCTAATCGAGGTCGCAAGGCTCTAATCAGGGAAGTATCATCAACCTAATAGTAGAAGCCTATTACCCGGGAGGCCATCAAACAATGTAGACGTAACACCCTGCATTTTTATGACGATTAAAATGTACATAGACGATGGTGATGCATAACAAGTTCATATGTTGTAAAGAAGGAAAAATTAATATGATAACAATGCAGAGGAATATGTTAATGTCAATGTTAAAAATTAATGTGCAATAGAATTTACAATTAAAATATTAGGGCATGAAAGAAAATTCAATGCGTTAGAATAGGCAATGTGTCAGTGCAATTCATGCGATAAAAAGAAATAGATTTCATGCAAAGTTATTAAGTTGCATGCAATGAATGTTTTGGCATTAAAAGGTATCATAATCGGTGTGTGTGTGTGTGTGTATATATATATATATATATATATATATATATATATATATTAAAATGCAAATGGATGAAAGAGGTGAATTAATAACATGCAATTAATTATGTGCATGTGAATATATGCATAAGTTAACGTATTGAAAATTATATTGTTAATGCATAGAATAATAAAAAGAATTGAGCACATAAAAGTAGAGTGCATTAATTACAATGAGTTAATAAATAAATAAATGCATTAAAGGTAAATTGATTGATTGTAAAATAAGGATGTGCAACCAAAATAAAAAGAAAGTTAAATGCATGATGGAAAAAAAAGTTAATTGATTGGAGAAAGAATGATATATGCAATGCAGTGTGAAAGCGGTTAAAAAGTTGGTTTAATTAAAAAGATAGCGTGAAAGGGGTTACATAGAGAGGAGGCTAAAAAAAGAAATAAATAATCTAATTTATCAGGGAAAGAATAAACCATATAATTATTCACATGCAATTACTTAGTTTACGCACAGCGATGAATTATAAATGAAGATAAGTTAAAACTAGTGTTGCGCATGAACAAAGGAAAAGCAAAACAAAGAAAGAAAAGATTGTCTTGAAATTTTATTTATGTGTAGTGAATAAAAATTTCAAATCAAAAAGAGAAAAAATATATAAGTATATATAATAATAATAGCACATGCCCCTGCGCATGGTCTATTGGTGCAACACACCCTGGCTGTGTTGGCTGGGTTATGGAATGTTCTTTTCAATGGTGAGGTGGACGGTTTATGTACCACCCTGTGTTTCTATTAACACTAAAGCTCACAAATTAAAGAATAACTAATCTCTGATGTGAGAATTAAGGGAAACGGGTTGCGCCATTGTGTTCGTCTCGGAATTCTGGTTGAGATATAGTCTTATTTTGCGTGAATTGGACTTCGTATGAAGAAGTTATGGCCATCGGAAGTTTCAGAAAATTTAAAACAGATTTCAAAAATTCAAATTTCGGAGTCATAATGGTCTAGGCGGGAAATTTCCCGCCAGGGCCAGGTCGAGCTAAGCGTCGACCTACCCACACCAGGTCAACCTGCCCCCCACCCCCCTCCCCCCGGGGAAGATTTGTTTGATGACCTGTTTATGACTGTGCGTTGAGTCATTAGTGTTTCTGATCTACTCTGAATGGATGGGGTTAATTCTGGGTTGATCGGACGACTTAAATTAATCCTAAACTCTATAAAAACACATGTAGACTCAAACCCCAAAATCAAATTAAAATTAGAATCATGGCCTCATGCCGTCACCTTGCAACCTAGAATAGCCGCCACCAATTAGAGAGGAAGAACAGCCAATCAAATTCAATTCTATTAAACTCTAACATCGAATCTTCTTCAAAGGAAAGCTAATTCAACTTTAGAACTCAGATTCCAAAACTCAAGACCTTCTTTGAGTTGTGAGTTCGATTTCTTTAATAAAATAATTAACAATTTAATTGGATTGAGATATGATGTGGATTATATGGCTATGTTGTGAATTATTGACCGCATGTTATTATTTTTGTTGTAAATTCTATGATGTTATCATGTATGTTGTAATGTTGCGATGTTATCATCTATGTTGTAATTTTATGATTGGCTTATGTATAATAAATTCATAATGATGTTTCATATGCTAGTTTGGTTATGTTGTTGGAACTAATTCATATGTTAAATCATATGTATGAATGTATGTATGCAAGTCTAGATGTTAATTTAGATCTGGATCATATGCAAGTTAATGAAATTATGAACAACTTTACATGTTTCATGACCCCTATTTTATGTGTGTAAATTGGATCCAAAGTTAGGCTATGACATGTGTGAGTTATATGCTAGTATACAAAATTCTACATGCTAGTTTACATGTTAAGATGCAAGTTTACACCATCGTTTATGTTGCATAAATCACATATGCATGTGTGTGTGTGTTTATATATATATATATATATATATATATATATATATATATATATGTTGGAAGTATGAATCATGCCTATGCAAGTTTGAACATTATGATTAGATCTATGACATACATGGTTTATGCAAGTTTGTGACTATCACCTAAACAAGTTTACACCTTCAGATTTTGATCTATGACATATGTAGTTTTATGCAAGTTTGTGAATTTGGCCAATGCAAGTTTTAGACGAATAACCTTATTCACACATGCAAGTTCACCCCTTATGTTTAGATATAGTTTTATCGATATGTATGATGTTATGTTTTCTCTTTATTCGATGAGTTAGACTATTCGAGTCTAACGTATATTTTACGTTAAACGAACGAACGTAGAGCGTGGGGCCATTGGATAATATTAAAAGATTTAATATTGAGAATTGGCATAAATGCCTTAAATGGCATAAAATAAATTTGTGATGAAAATGGGTATGATTTTGCATACCATAAATAGATGGAAGTAATTGAGTCAATTACGGCCATAGTTAAATTTGGAATTGATTGATAATTTGAACAGGGAAATTAATTCAAATTGGGGGATAATTAATTATGTGTAATTAATCACCTAAGACACGAGGTTAGGCTCTTTTGTGGTGTAAGACTGCATGGACCCATTCAGCAAATCCAGCAGCCACAAATGTCAGTCTAATGTGGGAGGTCTTAGGCATAAATTAAATGCGTGACAATTGTAAAGACACGAGGTTAGGCTCTTTTGTGGTGTAAGACTCCCCGGACCTGCCCGGAAAATCCAGCTGCCACAAATGCCAGTCTAATGTGCGAGGTCTTTACAAGGTTACTGTGTTAATGAATTAAGAAACACTTAACCAGATAAACATTTAGTGGGACATGGGGGGTTAAGTGGGGGCCTTGGGTGGCATGTGGAATTTAGTGGGTGCCTTGGGTGGCATTTGAAATACGATTAGAAACACTTAACCATAATTGAAACATGTAATTGAACATGACTAAGAAGAGGGCTAAGTGGGATTTCCTAGAGGGGACCAAGCTTAAGTGGATAGATTGTGTCAAGTAATGGGGGGCCCGTTTCAACCAGTAACCCATACGTATCTTTGTGGGCTCGACCCAAGTCGAGGACGGGACACACATACTGGGCTAGACTGTAAGAGGCCAAAACGGGTTAACGGTGGCAACGCAATTCCAATGGGTTCATATGCGTGTGTGGGCCCGGGTTGGTTGGTAAGACTTTGCTACATCGTGTAGGTATAAGCCGTGCATTGTTGGTGGTATCGGGTTGCCACTTTGGGGAGTGATACACCCCACTGTGGGGCCAACACAGGTATCTACGAGTTAAGGAGCTGATCGCATGGGGATAGTGGGTACACCTAGTGGAGATAGGGGCAGACGGCACCTATGAAGGCAACTAGGGGTGCACAAAACTCTGTGTATATATATATATATATATATATATATATATGTGTGTTGGAAGTACGAATCATGCCTATGCAAGTTTGAACCTTATGATTAGATCTATAACATACATGGTTTATGCAAGTCTGTGACTATCACCTAAACAAGTTTACAACTTTAGATTTAGATCTATGACATATGTAGTTTTATGCAAGTTCGTAACTTTGGCCTATGCAAATTTTAAATGAAGAACCTTATTCACACATGCAAGTTCACCCCTTATGTTTAGATCTACTTTTATCTATATGTATGTTGTGATGTTTTCACTTGATTCCATGAGTTAGACTATTCAAGTCTAACATATATTTTACGTTAAACGAACGAACGTACAATGTGGGGCCATGGGATAATATTAAAAGATTTAATATTGAGAATTGGCATAAATGCCTTAAATGGCATAAAATAAATTTATGATGAAAATGGGTATGATTTTGCATACCATAAATAGATGGACATAATTGAGTCAATTATGGCCATAGTTAAATTTGGAATTGGTTGATAATTTGAATAGGGAAATTAATTCAGATTGGGGGATAATTAATTATGTGTAATTAATCACCTAAGACACGAGGTTAGGCTCTTTTGTGGTGTAAGACTGCCCGGACCCGTGCGGTAAATCCTGCTGCCACAAATGTCAGTCTAATGTGGGAGGTCTTAGGCATAAATTAAATGCGTGATAGTTGTAAAGACACGAGGTTTGTCTCTTTTGTAGTGTAAGACTGCCCAGACCCGCCACAAATTCCAGTCTAATGTGGGAGGTCTTTACAAGGTTATGGTGTTAACGAATTAAGAAACACTTAACCAGATAAACATGTAGTGGGACATGAGGGGGTTAAGTGGGTGCCTTGGGTGGCATGTGGAATTTAGTGGGTGCCTTGGGTGGCATTTGAAATACGATTAGAAACACTTAACCAAAATTGAAACATGTAAGTTATCATAAATAGCTAAGAAGAAGGTTATGTGGGATGCACTAGAGGGGACGAAGCTTAGATGGATAGCTTGTGTCAAGTAATGGGGGTCTGTTTCAACAAGTAACCCATACGTATCTTTGTGGGCTCGACCCAAGTCGAGAACGGGACACGCATACTAGGCTTGACTGTTAGAGGCGAAAACGGGTTAGCGGCGGCAACGCAAGTCCAACGGGTTCATATGCGTGTGTGGGCCCGGGCTAGTAGGCAAGACGTTGTTGCAGCATGTAGGTAAAAGCCGTGAATTTTTGGTGGTATCGGGTTGCCACTTTGAGGAGTGATGCACCCCATTGTGGGGCCAGCACGGGTATCTACGAGTTAGGGAGCCGATCGCATGGGCGTAGTGAGTACACCTAGTGGAGATAGGGGCAGGCGGCACCTATGAAGGCAACTAGGGGTGCACAAAAATACCATTATCATTATTAGGTTCTGTAGGCGGGATCAACCTTAGGGTGACTAGTGGTGGTGCAGTTTAGTAATTATCTTATAGTGACTAGGTGCGCCTTTAACGTTATCTTTGTTCATATTATTTCCTTGTTTACTCTGTCATACCCAATTATTCACAGCCATTTCCTTATTTTCCAACTTATGCCTTACCGTAGTTATTTTGGTAACTATATTGTTAAAGTTATCGCAATCGCCAGACTTTATGTCTGACCCCCTTTGTTTCCCCCTCTTTTCTTCCTTTTCCCCCCAGGTGCTAAAGGTGGAACTACCACCAATGGAGCTTGATTTTGGACAGCTGTATCTCTTGCTTTTAGAAGTTGCTTGGATCGCTGAAGTAAAAGTTCAGCCTATCTTATTTATGGCTATTTTGTATTGGGGTTATGTCTTTCAATTTATGTACTCCGATTTATTCAACATGGATATTATGTACTTTGACTCTGGTTTTTGATGATGTAATCAAACCTATGTGTTTACCGCTGCAATGAATAAAATTTTAGAGTTTTAGTACTGTTTATATCTGTCTTGTTGTTAAGTTTCTGTTCTATACACACTTAAAATGCTCCATAGAAGTTAATGCATTCCCTTTGCGAGTGACAATAATGGACGTGGGGTGTTACACGTGGAATCAGAGCTGAAGGTTACCAGAATAGATATGAATTTTGAAAAACTGTTTTTCAAAAACACTTTCATAAAGAAGTACCTTCAAAAGTATGTTTTAAGGAAAGTATTTTCAAGAGAAAAGCTTATTTTAGAAAGCATAACCCCAAGAGCCATATATCTTTCCTTTGGTTCTTTTGTATTGAATATTTCCTTTTTCGTTTCAGCATGTCTGGAATTCCCGAGATACCTGAGGGAATAACGATACTAGGATGGTTTAATAGGTATTTAGAGATTAAGGCCACCACCGCAGGTCCAGCAAATCTTCCTCCTCCTCGCGTCGATACTTTTGCAAAGATATGTAAGGACTTTTGGGCAATGAGTGGAAAACCTTTTCATGGGACGGAGACATTTGTTGAAGCTCGAAATTGGCTAAAGGTGGTAGAAGAATTGTTTGGGATCTTTGAAGTGGAAGATGGAAGAAATGTCCAGTTAGCTGCCTGGCTAATGAAGGATGAGGCCACATTTTGGTGGGAGGTCACTAATGGAGAACGTCCAGTTGATACATGGCCAGATTTTAGGCGTAGGTTTGAGGCGCAGTTTCTCTCACTGGCTAAAGAGAATCTATACATGGAAAGGTTTCTAACATTGAAGCAGGGGAATCTATCGGTGAAAGAATACGTCAACAAATTCAATCATTTGGCAAGATTTGGCTTGGACTTGGTGAATACACCAGAAAAGAAGGCCCTGAGATTTGTTAAGGGTTTGAACAAGCTGCTTCATGGGTTAGCTATGACCCACATCCCCATGGGGGCTACCTTTGAGAGACTAGTTGACATGGCGCTTATGCATGAAGAGGAGAAGGGCGCCACTACTAATAAGGCACCAGAGAAGAAAGGGGATCAAAAGAAACTGCAACAGCAACAGAACAAGAAAGGTGGTAATGGAAACAATGGCAAGGGAAAGAAAAGATGTTTTAACTGTGGGACACCAGGCCATCTAAGCAAAGATTGTAGGAAGAAAAAGAAGACTGGCTGTTTCCACTGTGGCGAAGCGGAATATCTGATTAAGGACTGCCCAAGGAAAGGGCAGAGGGCAGGGTCTACCTCGGGAGGAGAGGTGCAGGCTCTTATGGCACCAAGGCAGGCAAGGGGGCAAGTTCAGGCACTCGTGGTCGCACCGCTGCAAGAACGAGGTAGAGCACTTTCCGTTGAAAGTTTAGTTTTTCTGTTTGATCATCTTGTCCGTACTTTATTCGATTCTGGCGCATCACATTCGTTTATCTCTACATCATTAGTTGAAACACTGCACCTAAATGTTATTCTAGTTACGGATCCCTTTGTAGTCTCAAATCCAATTGGTGATTCGGCTCATCTTTCTATGATTTGTGCGGATTTGAGAGTTGGGCGTTGGGTTTGAATGCAACGCCTTTGTTCTTGGCTTCATGGGCTATGGCTTGATTCTAGGTATGGATTGGCTAACTAGATATGGGGCCATCCTAGATTGTGAAAGAAGGGTAGTTAGATTGTTGACTCGTTGTGGAAAAACCCTTGATATTTCTTGTGACCCTAGAGGTCTAGTAATGCTTAGCTACCTAGAATCCCTTGATGCATCCAATGATGATTTATATTCTGTTCGTATAGTCCGTGAATATGTTGATGTCTTCGATGAGGTGAGGGGTTTACCCCCAAAATGTGAGATAGACTTTCGAATATATCTAGTAGATAATCAAAGCCAGTTGCATTGCCAGTGCTCCGTATGGCTCCTATAGAGAGAAGATAACTCAGTAAGCAAGTGAAAGAATTGCTTGAGAAGGGGTTCATCAGGCGTAGTATATCGGAGTGGGGTGCTCCAGTAGTATTTTCAATGAAGGAATATGGGTCCCTTAGACTTTGTGTGGACTATAGAGAACTTAATAAGCTTACTAAGAAGAATAGGCACCCACTACCGAGGATTGACGATCTCTTCGATCTGTTAGTTGGCACCTCAGTGTTTTCGCAGTTGGACTTAGCCACGGCTTTCCATCAGTTGAGAGTGGCTGAGGAAAGCATAGACAAGACTGCCTTTAGGACTCCGGGCGGCTTCTTCGAGTGGCTTGTGATGCCCTTCGGTTTGACAAATGCCCCCGCATACTTTGTTGACTTGATGAGAAGGGTGTTTAGGGAGTACTTAATAAATTCGTGGTAGTCTTTGTGGACGACATCTTGGTCTTCTCTAAAAGGGAGGAAGAGCATGCCCTACATCTTATGGAAGTGTTGGAGACCCTTCGAGCGCATAGCCTTAAAGCTAAATTTTCTAAATGTCACTTTTGGAGGAAGGAAGTGCGATTCTTAGGGCACGTGGTTTCCAAAGAAGGGATAGCTCCGGATCCCGCAAAGGTAGTGGTCATCCAAGATTGGAAGGTCCCTAAAAATGCTACCCAGGTGAGGAGTTTCTTATGGTTGGCTGGCTACTATAAGAAGTTTATCAAAGATTTCACAAAAATATCAGCCCCATTAATATGCTTGACGAAGAAGAACTTAGTTTTCATGTGGGACATAGATTGTGATGATGCGTTCCAACATTTAAAGAGAGCTTTGACCACATCCCTAGTCTTAGTGCTGCCAGATGGGAGTAAGCCATTTACCGTTTATAACGATGCTTGTGGAATAAGACTAGGCGTAGTCTTAATGCAAGAGGGAAGGATAATAGCCTATGGAGGAAGGCAGTTAAGAGTGCATGAGAGAAATTACCCTACACATGACCTAGAGTTGGCCGCTATTGTTTTCGCGCTTAAGTCTTGGCGCCATTATCTTCTTCGCAAGAAATTCGAATTGTTCACTGACCACAAATCGCTAAAATACTTGTTCTTTTAGAAGGACTTGAACTTAAGGCAGCAAAGGTGGATGGAAATCTTAGCGTCCTATGATTTCGAGATAACATATACCCCTGGCAAGGTTAATGTAGTGGCAGACGCCTTAAGTAAGAAAAGGTTATCCTTGAGTCCGTTGTTTGTTGAGCGGCGAAGCTTAGAGTTCATCTCTACGTTTGACTTTAGACCTTCCATTGATTTTGTACCCGATTTGCTAGCATCCTTAGAGGTCAGTCCTACGCTTTTGGGTCGGATATATTGGCCAGGCAAAGTGAGATGACTTACAGTTGGTTGAGTTAGTAGAAAAGCTCCAAAGGGGGGAGTCATAGAGCCATCTCAGTAGGTATACCCTAGATGATAAGGGTTGGTTACGTAGGGACGGTAGACTTTGTGTACCATGGGACGAGAATTTGAGGAAGATCATTCTTGATGATGCACATCGTTCGAAGATGACCATCCATCCCGGTGGGGACAAGATGTACATGGACATGAGACGAGTTTACTTTTGGGCCGGCATGAAGACGGATGTGGCTGAGTTTGTCGCTAGATGCTTGGTATGCCATCATGTAAAAGCAGAGAAAAAGAAGCCTGGTGGGTTGCTTCACCCATTGGAGGTCCCACAATGGAAGTGGGAAAGTGTCTCGATGGACATTATTGATGGATTACCGAGATCGAGGAAGGGTAATACGGGGATTTGGGTCGTGGTTCACAGACTCACTAAGAGCGCCCATTTCATTCCCGTGAAGAGTAAGAGGACTGTTCCATGGTTAGCCTCCATATACATTCGAGAGATAGTTCGTTTGCACGATGTTCCTTCTAGCATAGTAAGTGACCGCAATCCTATCATTACTAGCGAGTTTTGGAAGAGCTTGCAAGAGGTGGTAAGGACTCAGTTATGTTTGAGCACCGCATATCATCCTCAGACGGACGGCCAGACCGAGAGGGTTAATCGTATTCTAGAGGACCTATTGAGGTTGTGTGTCTTAGACTTCGGAGGTACATGGGAGGAACATCTTCCATTAGTGGAGTTTGCACTTAATAATAGTTTTCAGTCTAGCATTGGCATGACACCGTTCGAGGCTCTTTATGGACGGTCGTGTCGTTCTCCTACATGTTGCTGGGAATCTACAGATAAGATCTTGCTTGGGCCCGATATGATTAGAGAGACTTCGGAAAAGATCGATTTGATTCGAAGGAGGATTAAGCCGGCGCAAGATAGGCAGAAATCTTACGCGGACAAGAGGAGGACAGATCTTGAGTTTGATATTGGGGACATGGTCTTTGTCAAGGTGTCTCCATTACGGAATGTTGTTCGCTTTGGGTCCGTTGGGAAGTTAGCACCAAGGTTCGTAGGTCTGTTTCCTATCAAGGAGAAGATTGGACAGATGGCGTATAGAGTGGAGTTTCCTGAGAGACTTAGTGGTGTAACGATGTATTCCATGTATCACGTTTGAGGAAGTGCTTGCATGAGACCACGGAAGTGGTAGAGCCGAGCTTGCTTAGAGAGATGGAGATCGAGCGTGATGCGACGATTCGACGAGCTCCTACGTGCATTCTTGGGTCGGACATTAAGAAGTTGAGGAATCGAGAGGTCAGGCTAGTCAAAGTGCAATGTGGAGATGATGAGAGCAATGCTACTTGGGAGACGGAAGAGAAGATGCATTCATTGTACCCTTTTCTTTTTGAGGGTATGTCTTTTAATTTCTCCTTTATCGCTTAACTTGCACTTGTTTATCTTTAGTATGTCCTCTCGCTAGTATCTTTGATCCTTAGATAGGGTAGTCCTATGGTTGAAATATGTGTTTGAGACATGTTATGTATGATGGATGCATGTGAATGCAAGTGGTTGCTAGTGGTTGCCCGTGGATGCATATACACACACCTTAGGCACTAGATCGGCTCAGTCACTTCATATTGCATGTTGCATATAAATGTGTGTACATATTTAAGTTAATGGATGTATAATGGTTATGTTATCATATGGATGCTGCATTTTGGTGAATGGTTTTGCACACACGTAGAAATAATATGTATCAATAGGATTCTTTCGCATACATAATGGACGCATGGCACAATCATGGTTTGCGTTAAGGAGGTCAACTGAATCGGTAGACCGCCTGATTTTGCATTAGGTAAAGAACATATACACACACTTCTTGCATATGTTCATACAGCATTAGGAATTTTATAAGGACCATGGATGCCTGTGTTTGATGGTTGAGTAGATGGTTTTTTGGATGTAAGGATAAGCATTCTCCTTAACTTGGAGATTTCGAAGGCGAAATCCTTTAAGGGGGGGAGGGGATGTAACACCCCGTATTTCTGTTAACACTAAAGTTCCCAAATTAAATAATAACTAATCTCATATGTGAGAATTAAGGGAAACGGGTTGCGCCATTGTGTTCGTCTCAGAATTCTGGTTGAGATAGAGCCCGAGTTTCCATGAATTGGACTTTGTATGAAGAAGTTATGGCCATCGAAAGTTTTAGAAAATTTAAAACAGATTTCAAAAATTCAAATTTCGGAGTCAGAATGTGCTAGGCGGGAAATTTCCCGCCAGGGCCAGGTCGACCTGGGGGTCAACCTACCCTCACTAGGTCGACCATAGGGTCGACCTGGGGGTCGACCTGCCCATCCCTCCCCCCCTCCGCGGGCAGATTTGTTTGATGACCTATTTATGACTGTATGCTGAGTCATTAGGGTTTCTGTTCTGCTCTGAATGGATGGGGTTAATTCTGGGTTGATCGAACGGCTTAAATTAATTCTAAACTCTATAAAAACACATGTAGACTCAAACCCTAAAATCAAATTAAAATTAGAATCATGGTCTCCATGCCGTCACCTTGCAACCTAGAATAGCCGCCACCAACTAGAGAGGAAGAACAGCTAATCAAATTCAATTCTATTCAACTCTAACAACGAATCTTCTTCAAAGGAAAGCTAATTCAACTTCAGAACACAGATTTCAGAACTCAAGACCTTCTTTGAGTTGTGATTTCGATTTCTTTAATAAAATAATTAACAATTTAATTGGATTGAGATATGATGTGGATTATATGGCTATGTTGTGAATTATTGACCGCATGTTATTATTTATGTTGTAAATTCTATGATGTTATCATGTATGTTGTAAAGTTGCGATGTTATCATCTATATTGTAATTTTATGATTGTCTTATGTATAATAAATTCATAATGATGTTTCATATGCTAGTTTGGTTATGTTGTTGGAACTAATTCATATGTTAAATCATATGTATGTATGTATGCAAGTCTAGATGTTAATTTAGATCTGGATCATATGCAAGTTAATGAAATTATGAACAAATTTACATGTTTCATGACCCTTATTTTATGTGTGTAAATTGGATCTAAAGTTAGGCTATGACATGTGTGAGTTATATGCTAGTATACAAAATTCTACATGCTAGTTTACATGTTTAGATGCAAGTTTACACCATCGTTTATGTTGCATAAATCACATATGCAAGTGTGTGTGTGTGTGTATATATATGTATATATATATATATATATATGTTGGAAGTATGAATCATGCCTATGCAAGTTTGAACATTATGATTAGATCTATGACATACATGGTTTATGCAAGTTTGTGACTATCACCTAAACAAGTTTACACCTTCAGATTTTGATCTATGACATATGTAGTTTTATGCAAGTTTGTGACTTTGGCCAATGCAAGTTTTAGACGAAGAACCTTATTCACACATGCAAGTTCACCCCTTATGTTTAGATATAGTTTTATCGATATGTATGATGTGATGTTTTCTCTTTATTCCATGAGTTAGACTATTCGAGTCTAACGTATATTTTACGTTAAACGAACGAACGTACAACGTGGGGCCATTGGATAATATTAAAAGATTTAATATTGAGAATTGGCATAAATGCCTTAAATGGCATAAAATAAATTTGTGATGAAAATGGGTATGATTTTGCATACCATAAATAGATGGAAGTAATTGAGTCAATTACGACCATAGTTAAATTTGGAATTGATTGATAATTTGAACAGGGAAATTAATTCAAATTGGGGGATAATTAATTATGTGTAATTAATCACCTAAGACACGAGGTTAGGCTCTTTTGTGGTGTAAGACTGCCTGGACCCACTCAACAAATCCAGCAGCCACAAATGTTAGTCTAATGTGGGAGGTCTTAGGCATAAATTAAATGCGTGACAATTGTAAAGACACGAGGTTAGGCTCTTTTGTGGTGTAAGACTCCCCGGACCTGCCCGGCAAATCCAACTGCCACAAATGCCAGTCTAATGTGGGAGGTCTTTACAAGGTTACTGTGTTAATGAATTAAGAAACACTTAACCAGATAAACATGTAGTGGGACATGGGGGGTTAAGTGGGAGCCTTGGGTGGCATGTGGAATTTAGTGGGTGCCTTGGGTGGCATTTGAAATACGATTAGAAACACTTAACCATAATTGAAACATGTAAGTGAACATGACTAAGAAGAGGGCTAAGTGGGATGTCCTAGAGGGGACCAAGCTTAAGTGGATAGATTGTGTCAAGTAATGGGGGGCCCGTTTCAACCAGTAACCCATACGTATCTTTGTGGGCTCGACCCAAGTCGAGGACGGGACACACATACTGGGCTTGACTGTAAGAGGCCAAAACGGGTTAACGGTGGCAACGCAATTCCAATGGGTTCATATGCGTGTGTGGGCCCGGGTTGGTTGGTAAGTGTAACACCCCGCCTCCGCTAGGGTCACTCGCAAAGGAATGCACTAGCTTTAGAGGGGCGTTATTGGTAAACATGCACAGAAGTATCACAAGACAGAACATATAAAATAGCAGAAGTAAAATCGAAATTTCATAAACATTAATAATTAAGGTCTAAAGCCTTTTACATCAGAGTACATCAAAACCTGTCTTGCAATAATAAAGAAGCATAAAAACCTTTTCATAAATTATTCCCCAAAATAAAGCGGTGAAGCAGCCATAGCCAAGAGAAGACCAAGCTATACATCAAGCTATACATGATGACCTTCAAGCATAAGAGGCCCGAACTAAACAACATCATTTCCTCCCTGGAACCTGGGGGGGAACGGAAGACAAAGAGGCGAAAGTAAACGGGGTCAGTCATAAAGACTGGTAAGTCCTATCTACTCCCAGTATATAAACAGGTAAAGGTAACATGACATGCATAAACTGAAAGTAAACATATGGATGACTACAAGATAGAACTACTGTAGCAAGGTAAACTGAGATATCGTGATAAACTACGGTGTCGTGATAAATCAAGGTATCACATCGTCAGGTTTCTATCAAGTATACTATCCCAAGGTATCCATCCTGTCTAACATCCCCCGGTGTCTATTATGTATATTTTTCCTGGTTCTAACATGTATATTTGCTCTGCACCTCTCGTACTAGTATCCCTACCCGTGTCATGTGTTAACCATGAATGTCCCTTGCCCCATGTCATGAAATGGTCCATGTCAACCTAATATATAGCATATGTAGGTTTTCCCAACCCGTATGTTCCTCTCCATGTGTAAGTTCAGTCCTTTGCCATAGGCCATACGGGCTTTCCCATGTAAACGTTTTATCCTTGAAGTTGTTTTGGACTGCAACCCTTGATCTAGTTGTGTTTCCCTACCATGAACTATCGCGCGTCCACTTAGGATTTATGCCACCTAGGGCCGCTAGGGATTATGCTACCTAATGAACGTTTCCGTGTCTCGGTTTGGGTTTTGGCCACCTAGGACCATTAGGGATTACGCCACCCGTCAACCGCGCCCTTGATCCCACGTATGTATCGTGAATCGTTTTCCATGTCTAGATGCACATGTTCCACAATGTGCCATCCGAGTTCCGTGCCAGGGCAAACTAAGAAATATGGAACTCGGTCGGGAGCTTTAAGTCGTCTGCTGATGCAGATACCAAGTCTATTTTTGTACCCGTGGCTATGGTCCCACGTGACCCCTCCCTCAACTAGTGAAAGGCAACCCACGAAAAATCATGTATGAGAACCACTCCCCGGCCCCACTATAGCCCACTTTCCTACGGGCCAACCTCACCCATGACTCGATAGCAAGCACATGGTCTGTTGGGAGTTCTCTGCCTTTTTGTACGTACACGCTAGCCTAAATATGGTAGGTAGTCGGCGATGTGCTATCCAGGGCAAAAACCAAGAATCGTCGACTCCACGCTAATCCATCCCAGTCTTTAGGTCGCTCGCATAGCAACCAAGGCATACTCTTGGTCCTTATAACGCAGACCTTAACCTCTCATGGGCCTAGTATAATTACCTGGCAGCCCACAGAGGGATCCCAAGAATATCCTCACGTCCCCCGAAGCTACCACTTCGGCACCCAGTGCGCTGGAGCTTTTATCCAAGTCAGATAACTTGCTCCTCCTCGTAGACTAAGCGATGACCTACCGTATCAGGTTACTCATCGCTTTGTGAATTAATCCTATGTCCTTAGCTAAGAATTATTACTTAGTTACCCTTAACTAAGGTTTACCACTTAGCTTCCTTTCCCGTTGTCCTTGATTAACCACGATTCTATACCTAGTTCCTCTAACTAGGGTTTGTCTTATTGGGTTAAGTGTTATCATTCAAGTCCATGCCTTAACCCGCCCACGAATCACGTCAAGATTGGCTAAGTATTTAAGTTCAAGACTTAGCCCTACAAGTTGGTTATGTGTACCCAGAGGCTCATGACTTAACCCTATCAAGTCAAATCGGTCAAGTGCTAGCTTACCTTAATCCTATCGGATTATCTTGCTAGATCGATTAAGCATAGATTATCTTAATCCCATCAAATTATCGAGTCGGATTGGCTAAGTATAGGTGGGATTAACCCCATCCTCTAATCGTACTACAATGGTAAAGTATATTCTAAAAAGGTCTGGTGACTTAACCTTATCAGGTCCGCGTATTAGATTGGTTAAGTGTAGGTTACTTAACCCCATCAAATCATCATGTATAATTGGTTAAGTATAAGTTGCTTAACCCCATTAAATTATCACGTTAAGTTGGTTAAGTATTGGTTACTTAACCTCATTGAATTACCAAGTTTAAGTTGGTTAAGTGTTTAACTTAACCCCATCGAATTACCGTGTTTAGATTAGTTAAGTGTGGATTACTTAACCCCATCTAATTACCGTGTTTAGATTAGTTAGGTGTGGATTACTTAACCCCATCTAATTACCGTGGTTAGATTAGTTAAGCGTCAATTACTTAACCCCATCTAATTACCGTGTTTAGATTAGTTAAGTCTTAATTACTTAACCCCATCTAATTACCAAGTCGGATTAGTTAAGTGTAAATTACTTAACCTCATCCCCTAATCATCTTGCATGGTTAAGTGTCATTAAGAAATCAAGTCCGGTCCCACTTAACCTACCCATTCGTGTCATATCGGTTAAGTGTCATTAGTCAAATTTACTTAACCTTATCATGTGGCATTAATTTAATTAATGCACCCTCAACCTCTCACATTAGACCTTGTTGTGGTTACTAGTTAAGTCGGGCGGGTCCGGGTAGATTTACACCACAACCTAGTCTAACCTCGGGTCTTAAGCGCGACATGACCAACTTCTCACATTGGATCCTATTGTTTGTAGCTACTAGTTAAGCCGGGCGGGTCCGAGTAGATTTATGCTACAAACTCAACCCAACCTCGAGTTGGCCACTTCCATGTTTGGTCTAGTGTTATATTACACTCGCAACCCATACGTGTCTAATTTCAAGTCCCAAGTTTAACCCACGTGTCATGCCCCCATTTTGGTTCAACTTACATGTCGTGTTCACATGTAACCTCAAGTCAAGTTTTCATGTCATATTCAAGTCAAGATTTCGCGTCATGTTCATGTTTATCTAACTACCCCAAAGTCGTGTTTTCCAACGCAAGCAAAAGCGAGTCAACGTAGTAAGGATACTACGTCACATATTGGCCTCAAAACATGCATGATGCTAAAAAGGGATTGGCTTCCACATGCACAACCTTGGCCAAAAACATGCATAGTGTCATAAGGTGATTTGGCCACAAACATGCATAGCATAAAAGGGGATTAAGTGTTCATGTCATAAACCTATCATGAAGGGATGAACATGCCCATGTTACTCATGTGATAAAAAGGTAAACTTGCATATTATCATAAGGGATTTCGGGTTCATATACTTGCATAGCCTCAAAGTCACATTCATGCACATGTTTCATGAGTCAAAGTGGTTTCAAGTGTGCATGCTAACATACCACAAGCAAAGGTCCAATCTTGCATGGCAAACTAGGTCCAATGTAACATGAATAGCATGGTTTAGTCGCTACAACATAACCCAAAGTCATATGTTCATGCAAAAGGGCAAACTAGGTTCCCATAGGCTAACATACTCATGTTACTTTGCATTTTATCCCATGTCACATCAAGATCATCGTTTAAATCTACAAGTAGCTAGAACTTACATAGCGTTGCAAGAGGACTAGTGTAATAACCCGGAAATCTGGGCCAGTTTAAAAAATTTATTTTGGCAATTTTAGCGAAGTTTGAACATTTAAAATGGATTATTTTAAATAATATCGACGTGAAATTTATTTTGAATATAATTCGACGTATATATTATACACGTCGTCGTTTGAATATAAATATTTATATATAATTATAAATAGAATTGAAAATGGCGCGGTAGTTCGATAATTCGATTTCAAACTTCAATTGAATGTACCGGGTGCAAAATAAACCGCATTTTAGTGAAACCAAGAACATTATGATCTAATTGATGATATCTTTCCAACGAATCCGAAAGATCAAGATTTCATAGCGGGAATCAAAAGATATGTCCAGTTAAAAATTCTGAATAGTCGCTATGGAATTCAGACCCTTAAAAAATGGACATTTTGCAAATGACCTCGGATCTCGACGAAACCAGTTTTGTTGGGTCCGTGATGTCGAATTATTGCTAGATTCCAAATTTCATAATTTTTCGAATCAGTATGTGAGCGTGGTAAAGGAAAACGTGTTTTGACCATTTTAGTTGAATTTAATCGACTGGAAAATGGCCATTTTTCTAACGGTCTCGGAATTCGACGAAACTAGTTTTGTTAGGACCGTATCGTCAATACGAAGCTAGAAAATATTTTTCTAGAATTTTTAAAGTTCGTATGCGACCCCGGTAATTTGAAATGTACGTTTAAAATTCAATATAATGATTTAAATGTAAATTCAAAGGAAACTGATTCAAGCGATCGAATCAGCTTGCGATACATATCCCATTGGGTTCGGAATGGAGGTAAAACGCTATGGACGACAGGCGGTGGGCCTCGTTTTGAGGTCGAAGATAAAAGTTGCTTTTTTGTGATAAATTAAATAATAAATTAAATAATATAAATTTTATAAAAGCCCCTCCCCCCCCCTTATTCTTCCCGATTCAGTTTTAAATAGAAAAAAAAAAGAAACGAAGGGAGGGAGGCGCTCCTCCCAGCAGCACCGCCGCGACCCCCCTGGCGCGCCGCCACTAGGGCGTGGCCCCCTCTTCCTCCACCTCCTCTTCTCCTCCTCGCCGAACCCGCGTCGAACCCACCCAAACCCGAACCCTAAACCCCCAATTCGAGCACCGCACCCCTCCACCCTCTGACCCATCGCCCACCGAGCTCCACCACCGCCTGACGAGGCTCCTGCGCCACCGTGAGCCGCGAAGCCCACCTTCGAGCCACCCGAAGCCCCCTCCGACGAAGGTGAAACCCCCCCCTCTGCAGTTGAACACTGTGAGCCCCTTTTCCTTTTTATTTTTATTTCGTTTTGTTTAATAAATTTTAGCAAATAAAAATACAATCTTTTATATTATAGAGTATTAAAAATATGATTTTTATATTTTTAAAAATATTAAAAATATGATCTTTACCATGTAGAAGATGTGAAAATATAATTTTTACATGATAGACGTATTAAAGGCGAGATCTTTATTTTTAAAAAGTGAAAAGACGATATTTTAATAATAGAAAAGGCGAAAACTTTATTTTTATAAAGGCGAGAACTTTATTTTTATAAAGGCGAAAACTTTATTTTTGAAAGGGTGAAATTTTTATATGAAGAATAAGGTGATAAAAATATAATTTTTATCTATATAGTAGCGTTGTGAAAATATGCTTATTTTTATATATTGAATAGCGAAGTGAAAATTCGATTTTTAAATATATGAAGTGATTATAAAAATATGATTTTTAAATTGAGAGTGAATAAATAAAAATGTGATTTTTATTTTAAAGACATCAAAATATAAAAATGTGTGATTTTTATATATGTAGTGGCTAGGGGCAACAAAGAAGAAGAAAAGGCGAGAATGAAGAAGATTTCTATAAACGAAGTGTCGTGAAGTTGGATAGCTAGTTGGTGAGAACTTCTCACTCTAAATTCTCTTTTTTTTTCTAGTTATATATATATATATACTAGGATGTAGACGGTGCTTAGTAGCACCCGACACCCGTCATCCACAGACCATGGATGGCTTGTTTGTAAATTGATTGGTTGAGTAGTTGGTTAGTTTATTGGTTTGAATTGAATTGTTTGGTGAAATGGAATGGATTTGATTGATGTGTGAATGGCGTGGGCCTTCACTAGACCGGGGACAAGGCTAGGCCTCGTCCCGTTTCTAGTATCGTGCCGTTATGCCGCCGAAATTTTCTAAAATATGTTAGAAAAATAAAAATATCATTTTTATCGTATAAATGAACTGAATAGAAATTCAAGTGTTGAAATAAATATTTTTGTCGTTAAAAATATAATTTTTAACGTGAAAGTAGATAAATGAATATTTATAAACAAATCGGCCGATTTGTTTATATACACTGATTTGACTAATATCGATTGGGTCGATAAATTTTACACATCGCCCAACTGCACAAATAAAATCTGTGTTTGATTGTTTGAAACCCCACACGGGTGTTGGGATGAAATTTGGAAGTTCACTCATCCTGATTTATTAAATATGTCGATCGGTTGATTGACAGGCTGTTATAAGCGTCAGATATCTATATTTGATGCTTATACAGTGTAGTGCACTTTGGTTGATGGTTGATTATTTTTCAAAGCTATTATATACATGTGTTGTATGGAATCCATATAATTAACGTTATATGGTGATTGATTGGGCCTCATTCCAATCGGGAAAATAAGGAATATCATAAAAGAAAATTCATGTGTTGAATATAAAAATAGTCATGTGTTGACGATGTTCATGTGTTGAGTGAAATATTTTATACAATGAAATTCACATCTTTATCATATTTAAAATTAGAACTACTTCCTAGTAGAAGTCTAATTAAAATCAAACGATAGATACCATAGTTTTATAAAATATTTTACATAATAACAATAGTGATGTGTTGACGGCACTCATGTGTTGAGATTAGTCGTGTGTTGAAAGAAATATAGATTCATGTGTTGAATGGGTAAAATATTCATTTGTTGAATAGAATAAAGAAGTTGTGAAAAATATAAAGCCGTGTTGATTAGTTTTGCGCCATTTTGACGTGAACGATATTTATATCGATTTTATTCAAATTGAAATGAATATTATAGCGAATTCGAATTGAAAAGAAAACGAATTTGAATTGAATATAAAAGGACTTTGAATGGAATTGAATATAAAACAAATTCAAGTTGAATTGAAAACGAACTGAAATTTAATGGAATTCGAATCGAAATTAAATTGAAATCAATTTGAATTGAAACGAATTTGAATTTGAATTGAATTGAAACGAATTTGAATTTGAATTGAATTGAAACGAATTTGAATTTGAATTGAATTGAAACGAATTTGAATTCGAATTAAATAAAATGGAAATGAATTCGAGTTGAATTGAAATCCAATCGATTTGAAATTGAATGTAGAAGTTGAATTGTTTTAGAAACGAATTTAAAACGATTTATAAAATTCGTTTTAAATAGAAATCGACGAAATATATATATATTATATATATAATGGCCTGAATAGAACGCGCCGCGCCGCGGCAGTTCGTGAATTTCGACCATTTATTTCAAACGGACATTGCGGGAGATCCGACCGTCGGATTCTCCTAAAACCGGAACCGTTGGGTTCGTATCGAAAAGAGCTTTCCAATGAATATTAGAAATTTGAAATCTAACGGTTGGATTTGGAATTATGTCCAAATCAATTTCAGAAAAGGTCGTTGTAAGTGCAGTTCGATGGCCGTTGATGGAAATCGACTGTACGGGCCTTGATAAAATTATTAAAAATATTAATAATTTGTGGAAAATTATAATATGTGAATTGGAAAGAATTGGGCTGGAAAATTCCACATTTGAATAGGTAAAAATAGATTTCTATCGAAATGAACTAGTTTTGAACTAGAATTAAAATCAATTTATTTGTGAAATAAATAAATTGAATTTGAAAGTGATTTTAAAAATAATCAATATTCCCAATATGAGAATTGGACTGGAGCTGAATCGAAATTATCTTCGGGATATTTCGATGTTGGATTTCGTGACTATAAAGATATTGTTATGGGAATTTGAAAGATATATTCATAACGTTATTTCCTATACGATATATGTGGGTTTCAGAATTTGATATTGAATATAAGCCGATATATTTTCTATTCGGGGCCTTGTATTTAATATCAAATGTGATTTGGGTTTATCGTGAATCGTGTTTTAGATGACATTGGTTCTTTACCCCAGTTAAAGGCAAGATGTCGATTTTTGAAAAGATTAAAACTAAGTGGAGTTTTAATGAATCTTTAATTAGATTAAAATGTGAATTGATAATTTAAATTATAAAACCTGAAAAGTGATCGAGAGTGGAGTATCACCAGTTTTACTCCAAAGCGATAGTTAAATCTTTAATTAGATTTGAACGTGAAATGGTAATTAATTTTACCGATAACACCGTGGTGTTAGATATGGAGTGTTACCAGTTTTGCTCCATGGGATATATAGGTTGGGATTGGGAAATAAAACAAATAATTACTTCGGTGTGGTTCGCTAATCCCGACTAGTTTGAAATGATATCCAAAGGAAGATTATAGGATAAATTTAGAAGAATTTATCTTGGATAAAATTAGTGGGAACATTTCCCTAAGAATGTGTTTTTGTGAATAAAAGGATATTCTGAATTGGAATGAGGCGTTTGTTGTGTTTGTGTAATATTCGTTTATTATATACGTGGGTTATTCAGAAAGGCCGGGTTTACACCCATTCTGAATAACCGATTCGACGAGATGTCGAAGATGAAGACGGTGGTTGAAGACCGGAAGTCTTCACATCGTTTGGGTGATTACTGATGATCTTGATTGGGCTGTACACCCAGGATGAGGGAATCAGTTGGTGATCGTCCAGACGTACCTGGAGATGGATGGATATGCGAGGAAAGTGCCTCCGGTTTCGTTCAGACCCAAAACTAACTTGTAAATGGATTGTGTGTCTGACATTGGATTTTATTCTGTGTTGATTGATCTCTATTAAATATACATCTGTTTGGCGGCGGAGAATTCATTCTCTTGCTTAACGCCCTTCTCTGTGACGTACGAGCTCAGAGGTTGTATATCGATGGACATCAGTCGCATGGAGTGAATTGCCAATGTGGCACGCGTAAGTGGCAATTGATCAAGGCTTCTGTTGAAAAGCAAAGTCTTGTGGTTGATGATCAAAGCACGGCCTGTGTGGCGTAGCTTTGTGTATAACGTGAATTCGCGAGCCTCACACCTCGGTATGAGTCAAAAATGGGATAGTGACTGCAGGAAGAGCACGATGTTTCTTTCTAGCTAGGGTGGTGTCAGTGACATACCAGCCCTGACATTTATATACTTTTCACCTGTGTGGTTGTTGGAATGCGAGGCGCCACGGATATAGGTCTGTAAGGACCGGGAAACGTGTGTTCAGGAATTGCCAATCCTCAAAAGTAAGAGAGGACCGGCCCTGAAGATCCAAGGATCATAGTGGGGTCCTGAGACATTTGCTAGAGTGTCTCGAATCGGAGAGGAGCTTGCCCCTTGCCTCGGCTCATGATGGAATCCAATTTCCAATACATGTGTTTCGGTTTTATTTGTAGAGCCTAGTATGGCGACATAGTAGATGGTAGCTATGCCGCCTATGATTGATACTTATGATTGAAATTGTTTTGACACTATACACCTATAATAGTATCAAATAATGTGTTTTAAACGTATCAAGCATGCTTTGGCTGTTATAAGGTAAAAACCCTATCCTCCGGCTTGCGTTGCATTGTGTGATGGGACCTGGGTCTTATAACGGCTTCATTTTTCTTTGTTTAGCATTGCGCTGTTGTTTTATGCACTGGTATTCTTGGGAGGAAACCCGTTCCGTGTTATACGGCGTGGTCCCTTGATTTACCTAACTTTAAAAACCAATATTTATAACTGTTTTAGTTCTCACACCAGTCCCATGACTGACCTGGAGTTTATTGTTTTAACCTAAACTCTGGGTGTCCCTATTTTCCGCACGGGCAGCTAGTAGTTTTGGTTTTGCAGATTTATATTCACAGGGTCCTGATTAACAGCTGGAACGATGCTCGGAAAGCTCTGTATCCGTGTATCACTTCTAGTTGTGCTTTTGTATTATTTTCCGTTGCTATGTAATTTATTGTAATCTCTGATATTTGTCGAATGTAATTTATTCATTTATACTCTGTATATTCTTGTATCTGATGGAATTGTTGTAATAACAATGAAATGTTCTTCCGTCTGCGTTCATTTGTGTGTTGTTCTCAAAGTATCCGCTCTTTCCTTCAAGGGGAAGTTACGGGTTCTTTCAGTTGGTATCAGAGCTTTGGTTTACAGAGCTCGAGAACAAGACACATTAGAACAATACGAAAGAATTCATCGGATATTGGATTAGAAAAATATCCAATTAGAATGACTCGTTAGAGATAGAATCAGTAGTATCCTAGAACGAGTGTGAAGAGTATATTTTTCAAATGAAAACGATTTTGTTTTGAAAATTTAAATCTATTATACGTATTTGATATTTATTTATTTTGAATATGGACAATCGAGTATATATAGATTTCGCGTATATGCGTCATGAACGTATAGTCGAAGTTTTAATATACTGGATAGATATAGAATCACATTCTAGACACCCGGGGATAATTCTGGTGATGTGGCCACATCATCAGTATTTATATTCGTGTTTCGAAGGTGTGACTTCTATATATTTCCATTAGGCTGGTGTGAGAACCAAAACTAATATAGTTAGAACACTTTGTTGTGAACTGGCATCAAAAACAAGATTTTCTGTATATATATCAAATTTATGAATTTGAAACTCTAATTCACTAATTGGTTGATGTTTGTGTTGTTTGTTTATTTGTTTGATAATTTTGAACCATTTAGCTAAATTGTATCACATATTGACTTATATTGAAAATTGGTCGCATTTGCTTGCATATACATATACTTACATTGAACAGGTCATAGCAAGGAGGCTAGAGCAGAGAATAAAATTTGTTTGCCCGACAAATAGGTACATGTTTACTACATAATTTACTGTTTTGTTTGGGTGATGATGATTTTATGAGCCTATTGGCTAGCCGCTTGGCTTTTTCTTTTTCTTTTTGAGATCTGAAGGACCGGGGAAGCTATTTGAAATTCCCCGATGCTCCCGGTGCAGGGGAGGTTATGGCGAAATTTTTCGAAAATTTAGGGTGTTAGCCAAATTTTTGAAATTTTGAAAATTCTCAGAAACTGTAAAGTTGGAAAATGGAAGCCAGATCGAACGTAGAGTTGATTAATCAAACCACTTTCGACTTTGTTCCTTTTCGGGGACGAAAAGTTTTAAGTGGGGGAGATTGTAATAACCCGGAAATCTGGGCCAGTTTAAATTTTTTATTTTGGCAATTTTAGCGAAGTTTGAACATTTAAAATGGATTATTTTAAATAATATCGACGTGAAATTTATTTTGAATATAATTCGACGTATATATTATACACGTCGTCGTTTGAATTTAAATATTTATATATAATTATAAATAGAATTGAAAATGGCGCGGTAGTTCGATAATTGGATTTCAAACTTCAATTGAATGTACCGGGTGCAAAATAAACCGGATTTTAGTGAAACCAAGAACATTATGATCTAATTGATGATATCTTTCCAACGAATCCGAAAGATCAAGATTTCATAGCGGGAATCAAAAGATATGTCCAGTTAAAAATTCTGAATAGTCGCTATGGAATTCAGACCCTTAAAAAATGGACATTTTGCAAATGACCTCGGATCTCGACGAAACCAGTTTTGTTGGGTCCGTGATGTCGAATTATTGCTAGATTCCAAATTTCATAATTTTTCGAATCAGTATGTGAGCGTGGTAAAGGAAAACGTGTTTTGACCATTTCAGTTGAATTTAATCGACTGGAAAATGGCCATTTTTCTAACGGTCTCGGAATTCGACGAAACTAGTTTTGTTAGGACCATATCGTCAATACGAAGCTAGAAAATATTTTTCTAGAATTTTTAAAGTTCGTATGCGACCCCGGTAATTTGAAATGTACGTTTAAAATTCAATATAATGATTTAAATGTAAATTCAAAGGAAACTGATTCAAGCGATCGAATCAGCTTGCGATACATATCCCATTGGGTTCGGAATGGAGGTAAAACGCTATGGACGGCAGGCGGTGGGCCTCGTTTTGAGGTCGAAAATAAAAGTTGCTTTTTTGTGATAAATTAAATAATAAATTAAATAATATAAATTTTATAAAAGCCCCTCCCCCCCCCCCTTATTCTTCCCGATTCAGTTTTAAATAGAAAAAAAAAAGAAACGAAGGGAGGGAGGCGCTCCTCCCAGCAGCACCGCCGCGACCCTCCTGGCGCGCCGCCACTAGGGCGTGGCCCCCTCTTCCTCCACCTCCTCTTCTCCTCCTCGTCGAACCCGCGTCGAACCCACCCAAACCCGAACCCTAAACCCCCAATTCGAGCACCGCACCCCTCCACCCTCTGACCCATCGCCCACCGAGCTCCACCACCGCCTGACGAGGCTCCTGCGCCACCGTGAGCCGCGAAGCCCACCTTCGAGCTACCCGAAGCCCCCTCTGACGAAGGTGAAACCCCCCCCCCCTCTGCAGTCGAACACTGTGAGCCCCTTTTCCTTTTTATTTTTATTTCGTTTTGTTTAATAAATTTTAGCAAATAAAAATACAATCTTTTATATTATAGAGTATTAAAAATATGATTTTTATATTTTTAAAAATATTAAAAATATGATCTTTACCATGTAGAAGATGTGAAAATATAATTTTTACATGATAGACGTATTAAAGGCGAGATCTTTATTTTTAAAAAGTGAAAAGACGATATTTTAATAATAGAAAAGGCGAAAACTTTATTTTTATAAAGGCGAGAACTTTATTTTTATAAAGGCGAGAACTTTATTTTTATAAAGGCGAAAACTTTATTTTTGAAAGGGTGAAATTTTTATATGAAGAATAAGGTGATAAAAATATAATTTTTATCTATATAGTAGCGTTGTGAAAATATGCTTATTTTTATATATTGAATAGCGAAGTGAAAATTCGATTTTTAAATATATGAAGTGATTATAAAAATATGATTTTTAAATTGAGAGTGAATAAATAAAAATGTGATTTTTATTTTAAAGACATCAAAATATAAAAATATGTGATTTTTATATATGTAGTGGCTAGGGGCAACAAAGAAGAAGAAAAGGCGAGAATGAAGAAGATTTCTATAAACGAAGTGTCGTGAAGTTGGATAGCTAGTTGGTGAGAACTTCTCACTCTAAATTCTCTTTTTTTTTCTAGTTATATATATATATATATACTAGGATGTAGACGGTGCTTAGTAGCACCCGACACCCGTCATCCACAGACCATGGATGGCTTGTTTGTAAATTGATTGGTTGAGTAGTTGGTTAGTTTATTGGTTTGAATTGAATTGTTTGGTGAAATGGAATGGATTTGATTGATGTGTGAATGGCGTGGGCCTTCACTAGACCGGGGATAAGGCTAGGCCTCGTCCCGTTTCTAGTATCGTGCCGTTATGCCGCCGAAATTTTCTAAAATATGTTAGAAAAATAAAAATATCATTTTTATCGTATAAATGAACTGAATAGAAATTCAAGTGTTGAAATAAATATTTTTGTCGTTAAAAATATAATTTTTAACGTGAAAGTAGATAAATGAATATTTATAAACAAATCGGCCGATTTGTTTATATACACTGATTTGACTGATATCGATTGGGTCGATAAATTTTACACATCGCCCAACTGCACAAATAAAATCTGTGTTTGATTGTTTGAAACCCCACACGGGTGTTGGGATGAAATTTGGAAGTTCACTCATCCTGATTTATTAAATATGTCGATCGGTTGATTGACAGGCTGTTATAAGCGTCAGATATCTATATTTGATGCTTATACAGTGTAGTGCACTTTGGTTGATGGTTGATTATTTTTCAAAGCTATTATATACATGTGTTGTATGGAATCCATATAATTAACGTTATATGGTGATTGATTGGGCCTCATTCCAATCGGGAAAATAAGGAATATCATAAAAGAAAATTCATGTGTTGAATATAAAAATAGTCATGTGTTGACGATGTTCATGTGTTGAGTGAAATATTTTATACAATGAAATTCACATCTTTATCATATTTAAAATTAGAACTACTTCCTAGTAGAAGTCTAATTAAAATCAAACGATAGATACCATAGTTTTATAAAATATTTTACATAATAACAATAGTGATGTGTTGACGGCACTCATGTGTTGAGATTAGTCGTGTGTTGAAAGAAATATAGATTTATGTGTTGAATGGGTAAAATATTCATTTGTTGAATAGAATAAAGAAGTTGTGAAAAATATAAAGCCGTGTTGATTAGTTTTGCGCCATTTTGACGTGAACGATATTTATATCGATTTTATTCAAATTGAAATGAATATTATAGCGAATTCGAATTGAAAAGAAAACGAATTTGAATTGAATATAAAAGGACTTTGAATGGAATTGAATATAAAACAAATTCAAGTTGAATTGAAAACGAACTGAAATTTAATGGAATTCGAATCGAAATTAAATTGAAATCAATTTGAATTGAAACGAATTTGAATTTGAATTGAATTGAAACGAATTTGAATTTGAATTGAATTGAAACGAATTTGAATTTGAATTGAATTGAAACGAATTTGAATTCGAATTAAATAAAATGGAAATGAATTCGAGTTGAATTGAAATCCAATCGATTTGAAATTGAATGTAGAAGTTGAATTGTTTTAGAAACGAATTTAAAACGATTTATAAAATTCGTTTTAAATAGAAATCGACGAAATATATATATATATTATATATATAATGGCCTGAATAGAACGCGCCGCGCCGCGGCAGTTCGTGAATTTCGACCATTTATTTCAAACGGACATTGCGGGAGATCCGACCGTCGGATTCTCCTAAAACCGGAACCGTTGGGTTCGTATCGAAAAGAGCTTTCCAATGAATATTAGAAATTTGAAATCTAACGGTTGGATTTGGAATTATGTCCAAATCAATTTCAGAAAAGGTCGCTGTAAGTGCAGTTCGATGGCCGTTGACGGAAATCGACTGTACGGGCCTTGATAAAATTATTAAAAATATTAATAATTTGTGTAAAATTATAATATGTGAATTGGAAAGAATTGGGCTGGAAAATTCCACATTTGAATAGGTAAAAATAGATTTCTATCGAAATGAACTAGTTTTGAACTAGAATTAAAATCAATTTATTTATGAAATAAATAAATTGAATTTGAAAGTGATTTTAAAAATAATCAATATTCCCAATATGAGAATTGGACTGGAGCTGAATCGAAATTATCTTCGGGATATTTCGATGTTGGATTTCGTGACTATACAGATATTGTTATGGGAATTTGAAAGATATATTCATAACGTTATTTCCTATACGACATATGTGGGTTTCAGAATTTGATATTGAATATAAGCCGATATATTTTCTATTCAGGGCCTTGTATTTAATATCAAATGTGATTTGGGTTTATCGTGAATCGTGTTTTAGATGACATTGGTTCTTTACCCCAGTTAAAGGCAAGATGTCGATTTTTGAAAAGATTAAAACTAAGTGGAGTTTTAATGAATCTTTAATTAGATTAAAATGTGAATTGATAATTTAAATTATAAAACCTGAAAAGTGATCGAGAGTGGAGTATCACCAGTTTTACTCCAAAGCGATAGTTAAATCTTTAATTAGATTTGAACGTGAAATGGTAATTAATTTTACTGATAACACCGTGGTGTTAGATACGGAGTGTTACCAGTTTTGCTCCATGGGATATATAGGTTGGGATTGGGAAATAAAACAAATAATTACTTCGGTGTGGTTCGCTAATCCCGACTAGTTTGAAATGATATCCAAAGGAAGATTATAGGATAAATTTAGAAGAATTTATCTTGGATAAAATTAATGGGAACATTTCCCTAAGAATGTGTTTTTGTGAATAAAAGGATATTCTGAATTGGAATGAGGCGTTTGTTGTGTTTGTGTAATATTCGTTTATTATATACGTGGGTTATTCAGAAAGGCCGGGTTTACACCCATTCTGAATAACCGATTCGACGAGATGTCGAAGATGAAGACGGTGGTTGAAGACCGGAAGTCTTCACATCGTTTGGGTGATTACTGATGATCTTGATTGGTCTGTACACTCAGGATGAGGGAATCAGTTGGTGATCGTCCAGACGTACCTGGAGATGGATGGATATGCGAGGAAAGTGCCTCCGGTTTCATTCAGACCCAGAACTAACTTGTAAATGGATTGTGTGTCTGACATTGGATTTTATTCTGTGTTGATTGATCTCTATTAAATATACATCTGTTTGGCGGCGGAGAATTCATTCTCTTGCTTAACGCCCTTCTCTGTGACGTACGAGCTCAGAGGTTGTATATCGATGGACATCAGTCGCATGGAGTGAATTGCCAATGTGGCACGCGTAAGTGGCAATTGATCAAGGCTTCTGTTGAAAAGCAAAGTCTTGTGGTTGATGATCAAAGCACGGCCTGTGTGGCGTAGCTTTGTGTATAACGTGAATTCGCGAGCCTCACACCTCGGTATGAGTCAAAAACGGGATAGTGACTGCAGGAAGAGCACGATGTTTCTTTCTAGCTAGGGTGGTGTCAGTGACCTACCAGCCCTGACATTTATATACTTTTCACCTGTGTGGTTGTTGGAATGCGAGGCGCCTCGGATATAGGTCTGTAAGGACCGGGAAACGTGTGTTCAGGAATTGCCAATCCTCAAAAGTAAGAGAGGACCGGCCCTGAAGATCCAAGGATCATAGTGGGGTCCTGAGACATTTGCTAGAGTGTCTCGAATCGGAGAGGAGCTTGCCCCTTGCCTCGGCTCATGATGGAATCCAATTTCCAATACGTGTGTTTCGGTTTTATTTGTAGAGCCTAGTATGGCGACATAGTAGATGGTAGCTATGCCGCCTATGATTGATACTTATGATTGAAATTGTTTTGACACTATACACCTATAATAGTATCAAATAATGTGTTTTAAACGTATCAAGCATGCTTTGGCTGTTATAAGGTAAAAACCCTATCCTCCGGCTTGCGTTGCATTGTGTGATGGGACCTGGGTCTTATAACGGCTTCATTTTTCTTTGTTTAGCATTGCGCTGTTGTTTTATGCACTGGTATTCTTGGGAGGAAACCCGTTCCGTGTTATACGGCGTGGTCCCTTGATTTACCTAACTTTAAAAACCAATATTTATAACTGTTTTAGTTCTCACACCAGTCCCATGACTGACCTGGAGTTTATTGTTTTAACCTAAACTCTGGGTGTCCCTATTTTCCGCACGGGCAGCTAGTAGTTTTGGTTTTGCAGATTTATATTCACAGGGTCCTGATTAACAGCTGGAACGATGCTCGGAAAGCTCTGTATCCGTGTATCACTTCTAGTTGTGCTTTTGTATTATTTTCCGTTGCTATGTAATTTATTGTAATCTCTGATATTTGTCGAATGTAATTTATTCATTTATACTCTGTATATTCTTGTATCTGATGGAATTGTTGTAATAACAATGAAATGTTCTTCCGTCTGCGTTCATTTGTGTGTTGTTCTCAAAGTATCCGCTCTTTCCTTCAAGGGGAAGTTACGGGTTCTTTCAGTTGGTATCAGAGCTTTGGTTTACAGAGCTCGAGAACAAGACACATTAGAACCATACGAAAGAATTCATCGGATATTGGATTAGAAAAATATCCAATTAGAATGACTCGTTAGAGATAGAATCAGTAGTATCCTAGAATGAGTGTGAAGAGTATATTTTTCAAATGAAAACGATTTTGTTTTGAAAATTTAAATCTATTATACGTATTTGATATTTATTTATTTTGAATATGGACAATCGAGTATATATAGATTTCGCGTATACGCGTCATGAACGTATAGTCGAAGTTTTAATATACTGGATAGATATAGAATCACATTCTAGACACCCGGGGATAATTCTGGTGATGTGGCCACATCATCAGTATTTATATTCGTGTTTCGAAGGTGTGACTTCTATATATTTCCATTAGGCTGGTGTGAGAACCAAAACTAATATAGTTAGAACACTTTGTTGTGAACTGGCATCAAAAACAAGATTTTCTGTATATATATCAAATTTATGAATTTGAAACTCTAATTCACTAATTGGTTGATGTTTGTGTTGTTTGTTTATTTGTTTGATAATTTTGAACCATTTAGCTAAATTGTATCACATATTGACTTATATTGAAAATTGGTCGCATTTGCTTGCATATACATATACTTACATTGAACAGGTCATAGCAAGGAGGCTAGAGCAGAGAATAAAATTTGTTTGCCCGACAAATAGGTACATGTTTACTACATAATTTACTGTTTTGTTTGGGTGATGATGATTTTATGAGCCTATTGGCTAGCCGCTTGGCTTTTTCTTTTTCTTTTTGAGATCTGAAGGACCGGGGAAGCTATTTGAAATTCCCCGATGCTCCCGGTGCAGGGGAGGTTATGGCGAAATTTTTCGAAAATTTAGGGTGTTAGCCAAATTTTTGAAATTTTGAAAATTCTCAGAAACTATAAAGTTGGAAAATGGAAGCCAGATCGAACGTAGAGTTGATTAATCAAACCACTTTCGACTTTGTTCCTTTTCGGGGACGAAAAGTTTTAAGTGGGGGAGATTGTAATAACCCGGAAATCTGGGCCAGTTTAAAATTTTTATTTTGGCAATTTTAGCGAAGTTTGAACATTTAAAATGGATTATTTTAAATAATATCGACGTGAAATTTATTTTGAATATAATTCGACGTATATATTATACACGTCGTCGTTTGAATTTAAATATTTATATATAATTATAAATAGAATTGAAAATGGCGCGGTAGTTCGATAATTGGATTTCAAACTTCAATTGAATGTACCGGGTGCAAAATAAACCGGATTTTAGTGAAACCAAGAACATTATGATCTAATTGATGATATCTTTCCAACGAATCCGAAAGATCAAGATTTCATAGCGGGAATCAAAAGATATGTCCAGTTAAAAATTCTGAATAGTCGCTATGGAATTCAGACCCTTAAAAAATGGACATTTTGCAAATGACCTCGGATCTCGACGAAACCAGTTTTGTTGGGTCCGTGATGTCGAATTATTGCTAGATTCCAAATTTCATAATTTTTCGAATCAGTATGTGAGCGTGGTAAAGGAAAACGTGTTTTGACCATTTCAGTTGAATTTAATCGACTGGAAAATGACCATTTTTCTAACGGTCTCGGAATTCGACGAAACTAGTTTTGTTAGGACCATATCGTCAATACGAAGCTAGAAAATATTTTTCTAGAATTTTTAAAGTTCGTATGCGACCCCGGTAATTTGAAATGTACGTTTAAAATTCAATATAATGATTTAAATGTAAATTCAAAGGAAACTGATTCAAGCGATCGAATCAGCTTGCGATACATATCCCATTGGGTTCGGAATGGAGGTAAAACGCTATGGACGACAGGCGGTGGGCCTCGTTTTGAGGTCGAAAATAAAAGTTGCTTTTTTGTGATAAATTAAATAATAAATTAAATAATATAAATTTTATAAAAGCCCCTCCCCCCCCTTATTCTTCCCGATTCAGTTTTAAATAGAAAAAAAAAGAAACGAAGGGAGGGAGGCGCTCCTCCCAGCAGCACCGCCGCGACCCCCCTGGCGCGCCGCCACTAGGGCGTGGCCCCCTCTTCCTCCACCTCCTCTTCTCCTCCTCGCCGAACCCGCGTCGAACCCACCCAAACCCGAACCCTAAACCCCCAATTCGAGCACCGCACCCCTCCACCCTCTGACCCATCGCCCACCGAGCTCCACCACCGCCTGACGAGGCTCCTGCGCCACCGTGAGCCGCGAAGCCCACCTTCGAGCCACCCGAAGCCCCCTCCGACGAAGGTGAACCCCCCCCCCCTCTGCAGTCGAACACTGTGAGCCCCTTTTCCTTTTTATTTTTATTTCGTTTTGTTTAATTAATTTTAGCAAATAAAAATACAATCTTTTATATTATAGAGTATTAAAAATATGATTTTTATATTTTTAAAAATATTAAAAATATGATCTTTACCATGTAGAAGATGTGAAAATATAATTTTTACATGATAGACGTATTAAAGGCGAGATCTTTATTTTTAAAAAGTGAAAAGACGATATTTTAATAATAGAAAAGGCGAAAACTTTATTTTTATAAAGGCGAGAACTTTATTTTTATAAAGGCGAGAACTTTATTTTTATAAAGGCGAGAACTTTATTTTTATAAAGGCGAAAACTTTATTTTTGAAAGGGTGAAATTTTTATATGAAGAATAAGGTGATAAAAATATAATTTTTATCTATATAGTAGCGTTGTGAAAATATGCTTATTTTTATATATTGAATAGCGAAGTGAAAATTCGATTTTTAAATATATGAAGTGATTATAAAAATATGATTTTTAAATTGAGAGTGAATAAATAAAAATGTGATTTTTATTTTAAAGACATCAAAATATAAAAATGTGTGATTTTTATATATGTAGTGGCTAGGGGCAACAAAGAAGAAGAAAAGGGGAGAATGAAGAAGATTTCTATAAACGAAATGTCGTGAAGTTGGATAGCTAGTTGGTGAGAACTTCTCACTCTAAATTCTCTTTTTTTTTCTAGTTATATATATATATATATATACTAGGATGTAGACGGTGCTTAGTAGCACCCGACACCCGTCATCCACAGACCATGGATGACTTGTTTGTAAATTGATTGGTTGAGTAGTTGGTTAGTTTATTGGTTTGAATTGAATTGTTTGGTGAAATGGAATGGATTTGATTGATGTGTGAATGGCGTGGGCCTTCACTAGACCGGGGATAAGGCTAGGCCTCGTCCCGTTTCTAGTATCGTGCCGTTATGCCGCCGAAATTTTCTAAAATATGTTAGAAAAATAAAAATATCATTTTTATCGTATAAATGAACTGAATAGAAATTCAAGTGTTGAAATAAATATTTTTGTCGTTAAAAATATAATTTTTAACGTGAAAGTAGATAAATGAATATTTATAAACAAATCGGCCGATTTGTTTATATACACTGATTTGACTGATATCGATTGGATCGATAAATTTTACACATCGCCCAACTGCACAAATAAAATCTGTGTTTGATTGTTTGAAACCCCACACGGGTGTTGGGATGAAATTTGGAAGTTCACTCATCCTGATTTATTAAATATGTCGATCGGTCGATTGACAGGCTGTTATAAGCGTCAGATATCTATATTTGATGCTTATACAGTGTAGTGCACTTTGGTTGATGGTTGATTATTTTTCAAAGCTAGTATATACATGTGTTGTACGGAATCCATATAATTAACGTTATATGGTGATTGATTGGGCCTCATTCCAATCGGGAAAATAAGGAATATCATAAAAGAAAATTCATGTGTTGAATATAAAAATAGTCATGTGTTGACGATGTTCATGTGTTGAGTGAAATATTTTATACAATGAAATTCACATCTTTATCATATTTAAAATTAGAACTACTTCCTAGTAGAAGTCTAATTAAAATCAAACGATAGATACCATAGTTTTATAAAATATTTTACATAACAACAATAGTGATGTGTTGACGGCACTCATGTGTTGAGATTAGTCGTGTGTTGAAAGAAATATAGATTCATGTGTTGAATGGGAAAAATATTCATTTGTTGAATAGAATAAAGAATTTGTGAAAAATATAAAGCCGTGTTGATTAGTTTTGCGCCATTTTGACGTGAACGATATTTATATCGATTTTATTCAAATTGAAATGAATATTATAGCGAATTCGAATTGAAAAGAAAACGAATTTGAATTGAATATAAAAGGACTTCGAATGGAATTGAATATAAAACAAATTCAAGTTGAATTGAAAACGAACTGAAATTTAATGGAATTCGAATCGAAATTAAATTGAAATCAATTTGAATTGAAACGAATTTGAATTTGAATTGAAACGAATTTGAATTGAATTGAAACGAATTTGAATTTGAATTGAATTGAAACGAATTTGAATTCGAATTAAATAAAATGGAAATGAATTCGAGTTGAATTGAAATCCAATCGATTTGAAATTGAATGTAGAAGTTGAATTGTTTTAGAAACGAATTTAAAACGATTTATAAAATTCGTTTTAAATAGAAATCGACGAAATATATATATATATATATATATATATATATATATATATATATATATATATATAATGGCCTGAATAGAACGCGTCGCGCCGCGGCAGTTCGTGAATTTCGACCATTTATTTCAAACGGACATTGCGGGAGATCCGACCGTCGGATTCTCCTAAAACCGGAACCGTTGGGTTCGTATCGAAAAGAGCTTTCCAATGAATATTAGAAATTTGAAATCTAACGGTTGGATTTGGAATTATGTCCAAATCAATTTCAGAAAAGGTTGTTGTAAGTGCAGTTCGATGGCCGTTGATGGAAATCGACTGTACGGGCCTTGATAAAATTATTAAAAATATTAATAATTTGTGTAAAATTATAATATGTGAATTGGAAAGAATTGGGCTGGAAAATTCCACATTTGAATAGGTAAAAATAGATTTCTATCGAAATGAACTAGTTTTGAACTAGAATTAAAATCAATATATTTGTGAAATAAATAAATTGAATTTGAAAGTGATTTTAAAAATAATCAATATTCCCAATATGAGAATTGGACTGGAGCTGAATCGAAATTATCTTCGGGATAATTCGATGTTGGATTTCGTGACTATACAGATATTGTTATGGGAATTTGAAAGAAATATTCATATCGTTATTTCCTATACGATATATGTGGGTTTCAGAATTTGATATTGAATATAAGCCGATATATTTTCTATTCAGGGCCTTGTATTTAATATCAAATGTGATTTGGGTTTATCGTGAATCATGTTTTAGATGACATTGGTTCTTTACCCCAGTTAAAGGCAAGATGTCGATTTTTGAAAAGATTAAAACTAAGTGGAGTTTTAATGAATCTTTAATTAGATTAAAATGTGAATTGATAATTTAAATTATAAAACCTGAAAAGTGATCGAGAGTGGAGTATCACCAGTTTTACTCCAAAGCGATAGTTAAATCTTTAATTAGATTTGAACGTGAAATGGTAATTAATTTTACCGATAACACCGTGGTGTTAGATATGGAGTGTTACCAGTTTTGCTCCATGAGATATATAGGTTGGGATTGGGAAATAAAACAAATAATTACTTCGGTGTGGTTCGCTAATCCCGACTAGTTTGAAATGATATCCAAAGGAAGATTATAGGATAAATTTAGAAGAATTTATCTTGGATAAAATTAATGGGAACATTTCCCTAAGAATGTGTTTTTGTGAATAAAAGGATATTCTGAATTGGAATGAGGCGTTTGTTGTGTTTGTGTAATATTCGTTTATTATATACGTGGGTTATTCAGAAAGGCCGGGTTTACACCCATTCTGAATAACCGATTCGACGAGATGTCGAAGATGAAGACGGTGGTTGAAGACCGGAAGTCTTCACATCGTTTGGGTGATTACTGATGATCTTGATTGGGCTGTACACCCAGGATGAGGGAATCAGTTGGTGATCGTCCAGACGTACCTGGAGATGGATGGATATGCGAGGAAAGTGCCTCCGGTTTCGTTCAGACCCAGAACGAACTTGTAAATGGATTGTGTGTCTGACATTGGATTTTATTCTGTGTTGATTGATCTCTATTAAATATACATCTGTTTGGCGGCGGAGAATTTATTCTCTTGCTTAACGCCCTTCTCTGAGACGTACGAGCTCAGAGGTTGTATATCGATGGACATCAGTCGCATGGAGTGAATTGCCAATGTGGCACGCGTAAGTGGCAATTGATCAAGGCTTCTGTTGAAAAGCAAAGTCTTGTGGTTGATGATCAAAGCACGGCCTGTGTGGCGTAGCTTTGTGTATAACGTGAATTCGCGAGCCTCACACCTCGGTATGAATCAAAAACGGGATAGTGACTGCAGGGAGAGCACGACGTTTCTTTCTAGCTAGGGTGGTGTCAGTGACCTACCAGCCCTGACATTTATATACTTTTCACCTGTGTGGTTGTTGGAATGCGAGGCGCCTCGGATATAGGTCTGTAAGGACCGGGAAACGTGTGTTCAGGAATTGCCAATCCTCAAAAGTAAGAGAGGACCGGCCCTGAAGATCCAAGGATCATAGTGGGGTCCTGAGACATTTGCTAGAGTGTCTCGAATCGGAGAGGAGCTTGCCCCTTGCCTCGGCTCATGATGGAATCCAATTTCCAATACGTGTGTTTCGGTTTTATTTGTAGAGCCTAGTATGGCGACATAGTAGATGGTAGCTATGCCGCCTATGATTGATACTTATGATTGAAATTGTTTTGACACTATACACCTATAATAGTATCAAATAATGTGTTTTAAACGTATCAAGCATGCTTTGGCTGTTATAAGGTAAAAACCCTATCCTCCGGCTTGCGTTGCATTGTGTGATGGGACCTAGGTCTTATAACGGCTTCATTTTTCTTTGTTTAGCATTGCGCTGTTGTTTTATGCACTGGTATTCTTGGGAGGAAACCCGTTCCGTGTTATACGGCGTGGTCCCTTGATTTACCTAACTTTAAAAACTAATATTTATAACTGTTTTAGTTCTCACACCAGTCCCATGACTGACCTGGAGTTTATTGTTTTAACCTAAACTCTGGGTGCCCCTATTTTCCGCACGGGCAGCTAGTAGTTTTGGTTTTGCAGATTTATAATCACAGGGTCCTGATTAACAGCTGGAACGATGCTCGGAAAGCTCTGTATCCGTGTATCACTTCTAGTTGTGCTTTTGTATTATTTTCCGTTGCTATGTAATTTATTGTAATCTCTGATATTTGTCGAATGTAATTTATTCATTTATACTCTGTATATTCTTGTATCTGATGGAATTGTTGTAATAACAATGAAATGTTCTTCCGTCTGCGTTCATTTGTGTGTTGTTCTCAAAGTATCCGCTCTTTCCTTCAAGGGGAAGTTACGGGTTCTTTCAGTTGGTATCAGAGCTTTGGTTTACAGAGCTCGAGAACAAGACACATTAGAACCATACGAAAGAATTCATCGGATATTGGATTAGAAAAATATCCAATTAGAATGACTCGTTAGAGATAGAATCAGTAGTATCCTAGAATGAGTGTGAAGAGTATATTTTTCAAATGAAAACGATTTTGTTTTGAAAATTTAAATCAATTATACGTATTTGATATTTATTTATTTTGAATATGGACAATCGAGTATATATAGATTTCGCGTATACGCGTCATGAACATATAGTCGAAGTTTTAATATACTGGATAGATATAGAATCACATTCTAGACACCCGGGGATAATTCTGGTGATGTGGCCACATCATCAGTATTTATATTCGTGTTTCGAAGGTGTGACTTCTATATATTTCCATTAGGCTGGTGTGAGAACCAAAACTAATATAGTTAGAACACTTTGTTGTGAACTGGCATCAAAAACAAGATTTTCTGTATATATATCAAATTTATGAATTTGAAACTCTAATTCACTAATTGGTTGATGTTTGTGTTGTTTGTTTATTTGTTTGATAATTTTGAACCATTTAGCTAAATTGTATCACATATTGACTTATATTGAAAATTGGTCGCATTTCCTTGCATATACATATACTTACATTGAACAGGTCATAGCAAGGAGGCTAGAGCAGAGAATAAAATTTGTTTGCCCGACAAATAGGTACATGTTTACTACATAATTTACTGTTTTGTTTGGGTGATGATGATTTTATGAGCCTATTGGCTAGCCGCTTGGCTTTTTCTTTTTCTTTTTGAGATCTGAAGGACCGGGGAAGCTATTTGAAATTCCCCGATGCTCCCGGTGCAGGGGAGGTTATGGCGAAATTTTTCGAAAATTTAGGGTGTTAGCCAAATTTTTGAAATTTTGAAAATTCTCAGAATCTGTAAAGTTGGAAAATGGAAGCCAGATCGAACGTAGAGTTGATTAATCAAACCACTTTCGTCTTTGTTCCTTTTCGGGGACGAAAAGTTTTAAGTGGGGGAGATTGTAATAACCCGGAAATCTGGGCCAGTTTAAAATTTTTATTTTGGCAATTTTAGCGAAGTTTGAACATTTAAAATGGATTATTTTAAATAATATCGACGTGAAATTTATTTTGAATATAATTCGACGTATATATTATACACGTCGTCGTTTGAATATAAATATTTATATATAATTATAAATAGAATTGAAAATGGCGCGGTAGTTCGATAATTCGATTTCAAACTTCAATTGAATGTACCGGGTGCAAAATAAACCGGATTTTAGTGAAACCAAGAACATTATGATCTAATTGATGATATCTTTCCAACGAATCCGAAAGATCAAGATTTCATAGCGGGAATCAAAAGATATGTCCAGTTAAAAATTCTGAATAGTCGCTATGGAATTCAGACCCTTAAAAAATGGACATTTTGCAAATGACCTCGGATCTCGACGAAACCAGTTTTGTTGGGTCCGTGATGTCGAATTATTGCTAGATTCCAAATTTCATAATTTTTCGAATCAGTATGTGAGCGTGGTAAAGGAAAACGTGTTTTGACCATTTCAATTGAATTTAATCGACTGGAAAATGGCCATTTTTCTAACGGTCTCGGAATTCGACGAAACTAGTTTTGTTAGGACCGTATCGTCAATACGAAGCTAGAAAATATTTTTCAAGAATTTTTAAAGTTCGTATGCGACCCAGGTAATTTGAAATGTACGTTTAAAATTCAATATAATGATTTAAATGTAAATTCAAAGGAAACTGATTCAAGCGATCGAATCAGCTTGCGATACATATCCCATTGGGTTCGGAATGGGGGTAAAATGCTATGGACGACAGGCGGTGGGCCTCGTTTTGAGGTCGAAAATAAAAGTTGCTTTTTTGTGAAAAATTAAATAATAAATTAAATAATATAAATTTTATAAAAGCCCCTCCCCCCCCTTATTCTTCCCGATTCAGTTTTAAATAGAAAAAAAAAAGAAACGAAGGGAGGGAGGCGCTCCTCCCAGCAGCACCGCCGCGACCCCCCTGGCGCGCCGCCACTAGGGCGTGGCCCCCTCTTCCTCCACCTCCCCTTCTCCTCCTCGCCGAACCCGCGTCGAACCCACCCAAACCCGAACCCTAAACCCCCAATTCGAGCACCGCACCCCTCCACCCTCTGACCCATCGCCCACCGAGCTCCACCACCGCCTGACGAGGCTCCTGCGCCACCGTGAGCCGCGAAACCCACCTTCGAGCCACCCGAAGCCCCCTCCGACGAAGGTGAAACCCCCCCCTCTGCAGTCGAACACTGTGAGCCCCTTTTCCTTTTTATTTTTATTTTGTTTTGTTTAATTAATTTTAGGAAATAAAAATACAATCTTTTATATTATAGAGTATTAAAAATATGATTTTTATATTTTTAAAAATATTAAAAATATGATCTTTACCATGTAGAAGATGTGAAAATATAATTTTTACATGATAGACGTATTAAAGGCGAGATCTTTATTTTTAAAAAGTGAAAAGACGATATTTTAATAATAGAAAAGGCGAAAACTTTATTTTTATAAAGGCGAGAACTTTATTTTTATAAAGGCGAGAACTTTATTTTTATAAAGGCGAAAACTTTATTTTTGAAAGGGTGAAATTTTTATATGAAGAATAAGGTGATAAAAATATAATTTTTATCTATATAGTAGCGTTGTGAAAATATGCTTATTTTTATATATTGAATAGCGAAGTGAAAATTCGATTTTTAAATATATGAAGTGATTATAAAAATATGATTTTTAAATTGAGAGTGAATAAATAAAAATGTGATTTTTATTTTAAAGACATCAAAATATAAAAATGTGTGATTTTTATATATGTAGTGGCTAGGGGCAACAAAGAAGAAGAAAAGGCGAGAATGAAGAAGATCTCTATAAACGAAGTGTCGTGAAGTTGGATAGCTAGTTGTTGAGAACTTCTCACTCTAAATTCTCTTTTTTTTTTCTAGTTATATATATATATACTAGGATGTAGACGGTGCTTAGTAGCACCCGACACCCGTCATCCACAGACCATGGATGGCTTGTTTGTAAATTGATTGGTTGAGTAGTTGGTTAGTTTATTGGTTTGAATTGAATTGTTTGGTGAAATGGAATGGATTTGATTGATGTGTGAATGGCGTGGGCCTTCACTAGACCGGGGATAAGGCTAGGCCTCGTCCCGTTTCTAGTATCGTGCCGTTATGCCGCCGAAATTTTCTAAAATATGTTAGAAAAATAAAAATATCATTTTTATCGTATAAATGAACTGAATAGAAATTCAAGTGTTGAAATAAATATTTTTGTCGTTAAAAATATAATTTTTAACGTGAAAGTAGATAAATGAATATTTATAAACAAATCGGCCGATTTGTTTATATACACTGATTTGACTGATATCGATTGGGTCGATAAATTTTACACATCGCCCAACTGCACAAATAAAATCTGTGTTTGATTGTTTGAAACCCCACACGGGTATTGGGATGAAATTTGGAAGTTCACTCATCCTGATTTATTAAATATGTCGATCGGTCGATTGACAGGCTGTTATAAGCGTCAGATATCTATATTTGATGCTTATACAGTGTAGTGCACTTTGGTTGAAGGTTGATTATTTTTCAAAGCTAGTATATACATGTGTTGTACGGAATCCATATAATTAACGTTATATGGTGATTGATTGGGCCTCATTCCAATCGGGAAAATAAGGAATATCATAAAAGAAAATTCATGTGTTGAATATAAAAATAGTCATGTGTTGACGATGTTCATGTGTTGAGTGAAATATTTTATACAATGAAATTCACATCTTTATCATATTTAAAATTAGAACTACTTCCTAGTAGAAGTCTAATTAAAATCAAACGATAGATACCATAGTTTTATAAAATATTTTACATAACAACAATAGTGATGTGTTGACGGCACTCATGTGTTGAGATTAGTCGTGTGTTGAAAGAAATATAGATTCATGTGTTGAATGGGAAAAATATTCATTTGTTGAATAGAATAAAGAAGTTGTGAAAAATATAAAGCCGTGTTGATTAGTTTTGCGCCATTTTGACGTGAACGATATTTATATCGATTTTATTCAAATTGAAATGAATATTATAGCGAATTCGAATTGAAAAGAAAACGAATTTGAATTGAATATAAAAGGACTTCGAATGGAATTGAATATAAAACAAATTCAAGTTGAATTGAAAACGAACTGAAATTTAATGGAATTCGAATCGAAATTAAATTGAAATCAATTTGAATTGAAACGAATTTGAATTTGAATTGAATTGAAACGAATATGAATTCGAATTAAATAAAATGGAAATGAATTCGAGTTGAATTGAAATCCAATCGATTTGAAATTGAATGTAGAAGTTGAATTGTTTTAGAAACGAATTTAAAACGATTTATAAAATTCGTTTTAAATAGAAATCGAAGAAATATATATATATATATATATATATATATATATATATATATATATATATATATATTATATAATGGCCTGAATAGAACGCGCCGCGCCGCGGCAGTTCGTGAATTTCGACCATTTATTTCAAACGGACATTGCGGGAGATCCGACCGTCGGATTCTCCTAAAACCGGAACCATTGGGTTCGTATCGAAAAGAGCTTTCCAATGAATATTAGAAATTTGAAATCTAACGGTTGGATTTGGAATTATGTCCAAATCAATTTCAGAAAAGGTCGCTGTAAGTGCAGTTCGATGGCCGTTGATGGAAATCGACTGTACGGGCCCTGATATAATTATTAAAAATATTAATAATTTGTGTAAAATTATAATATGTGAATTGGAAAGAATTGGGCTGGAAAATTCCACATTTGAATAGGTAAAAATAGATTTCTATCGAAATGAACTAGTTTTGAACTAGAGTTAAAATCAATTTATTTGTGAAATAAATAAATTGAATTTGAAAGTGATTTTAAAAATAATCAGTATTCCCAATATGAGAATTGGACTGGAGCTTAATCGAAATTATCTTCGGGATATTTCGATGTTGGATTTCGTGACTATACAGATATTGTTATGGGAATTTGAAAGATATATTCATATCGTTATTTCCTATGCGATATATGTGGGTTTCAGAATTTGATATTGAATATAAGCCGATATATTTTCTATTCAGGGCCTTGTATTTAATATCAAATGTGATTTGGGTTTATCGTGAATCGTGTTTTAGATGACATTGGGTCTTTACCCCAGTTAAAGGCAAGATGTCGATTTTTGAAAAGATTAAAACTAAGTGGAGTTTTAATGAATCTTTAATTAGATTAAAATGTGAATTGATAATTTAAATTATAAAACCTGAAAAGTGATCGAGAGTGGAGTATCACCAGTTTTACTCCAAAGCGATAGTTAAATCTTTAATTAGATTTGAACGTGAAATGGTAATTAATTTTACCAATAACACCGTGGTGTTAGATATGGAGTGTTACCAGTTTTGCTCCATGGGATATATAGGTTGGGATTGGGAAATAAAACAAATAATTATTTCGGTGTGGTTCGCTAATCCCGACTAGTTTGAAATGATATCCAAAGGAAGATTATAGGATAAATTTAGAAGAATTTATCTTGGATAAAATTAATGGGAACATTTCCCTAAGAATGTGTTTTTGTGAATAAAAGGATATTCTGAATTGGAATGAGGCGTTTGTTGTGTTTGTGTAATATTCGTTTATTATATACGTGGGTTATTCAGAAAGGCCGGGTTTACACCCATTCTGAATAACCGATTCAACGAGATGTCGAAGATGAAGACGGTGGTTGAAGACCGGAAGTCTTCACATCGTTTGGGTGATTATTGATGATCTTGATTGGGCTGTACACCCAGGATGAGGGAATCAGTTGGTGATCGTCCAGACGTACCTGGAGATGGATGGATATGCGAGGAAAGTGCCTCCGGTTTCGTTCAGACCCAGAACGAACTTGTAAATGGATTGTGTGTCTGACATTGGATTTTATTCTGTGTTGATTGATCTCTATTAAATATACATCTGTTTGGCGGCGGAGAATTTATTCTCTTGCTTAACGCCCTTCTCTGAGACGTACGAGCTCAGAGGTTGTATATCGATGGACATCAGTCGCATGGAGTGAATTGCCAATGGGGCACGCGTAAGTGGCAATTGATCAAGGCTTCTGTTGAAAAGCAAAGTCTTGTGGTTGATGATCAAAGCGCGGCCTGTGTGGCGTAGCTGTGTATAACGTGAATTCGCGAGCCTCACACCTCGGTATGAGTCAAAAACGGGATAGTGACTGCAGGGAGAGCACGACGTTTCTTTCTAGCTAGGGTGGTGTCAGTGACCTACCAGCCCTGACATTTATATACTTTTCACCTGTGTGGTTGTTGGAATGCGAGGCGCCTCGGATATAGGTCTGTAAGGACCGGGAAACGTGTGTTCAGGAATTGCCAATCCTCAAAAGTAAGAGAGGACCGGCCCTGAAGATCCAAGGATCATAGTGGGGTCCTGAGACATTTGCTAGAGTGTCTCGAATCGGAGAGGAGCTTGCCCCTTGCCTCGGCTCATGATGGAATCCAATTTCCAATACGTGTGTTTCGGTTTTATTTGTAGAGCCTAGTATGGCGACATAGTAGATGGTAGCTATGCCGCCTATGATTGATACTTCTGATTGAAATTGTTTTGACACTATACACCTATAATAGTATCAAATAATGTTTTTTAAACGTATCAAGCATGCTTTGGCTGTTATAAGGTAAAAACCCTATCCTCCGGCTTGCGTTGCATTGTGTGATGGGACCTGGGTCTTATAACGGCTTCATTTTTATTTGTTTAGCATTGCGCTGTTGTTTTATGCACTGGTATTCTTGGGAGGAAACCCGTTCCGTGTTATACGGCGTGGTCCCTTGATTTACCTAACTTTAAAAACCAATATTTATAACTGTTTTAGTTCTCACACCAGTCCCATGACTGACCTGGAGTTTATTGTTTTAACCTAAACTCTGGGTGCCCCTATTTTCCGCACGGGCAGCTAGTAGTTTTGGTTTTGCAGATTTATATTCACAGGGTCCTGATTAACAGCTGGAACGATGCTCGGAAAGCTCTGTATCCGTGTATCACTTCTAGTTGTGCTTTTGTATTATTTTCCATTGCTATGTAATTTATTGTAATCTCTGATATTTGTCGAATGTAATTTATTCATTTATACTCTGTATATTCTTGTATCTGATGGAATTGTTGTAATAACAATGAAATGTTCTTCCGTCTGCGTTCATTTGTGTGTTGTTCTCAAAGTATCCGCTCTTTCCTTCAAGGGGAAGTTACGGGTTCTTTCAACTAGGAGCATGAATCGTTTCGACGAAGAAAGGTGTCTCCTTTGATGAAGATCCGTCATGAAACTCGCATAGCAACGTTGACTTGGCCTCTATTTGGTGTAGCAAGCTTGCACCTTTTGATTTGAACCCGATTTGAATGCATAGGCTCTAGGGATTGGAGATGGAGGCCATGAGTAAAATTGATTTTGGCAGCACTTAGTTGCTAGGTTTGATTTTTAGGGATTTAGGTTAGGTTTAGGGTCTTTTCATAGAGATTAGGATAGTTTTAGGCCCTTAGATTAACCCTAGGACCAACCTGAACCGTCAGATTTCAAACCAGGCCCAAAAACCTAGCCAAGATAGAAAATAGGTGCACCAGACCAGAATCAGCCGGCAGGGCAAGTCGACAGCCCTGTCGACTTGCCTGTCGACATGCCTGTCGACTTGCAAGTCGACAGCCCTGTCGACAGCCCAGTCGACTTGTCTGTGCGGGAATTTTCCCGCCTGGCCCCATTTCTGCATGTTTCGAAATTCAAATTTCCCGAAAACTTCTTTGGGCCTTAACCGGGTCATACGGACTCCGATTTACAAAATTTCGGACTCTATTTCGCGTATTTTTCCGAGACGAACGCAACGGCATAGCCCATTTTACTTGATTCATAATTTAAAATTAAATTCTGCCTTGATTCTCGTTTTAACATGTTATCGAAATACGGGTTGTTACAGTAAGACTTTGCTACATCGTGTAGGTATAAGCCGTGCATTGTTGGTGGTATTGGGTTGCCACTTTGGGGAGTGATACACCCCACTGTGGGGCCAACACAGGTATCTACGAGTTAAGGAGCAGATCGCATGGGGATAGTGGGTACACCTAGTGGAGATAGGGGCAGACGGCACCTATGAAGGCAACTAGGGGTGCACGAAACTGCCATTATCATTATTAGGTTCTGTAGGCGGGATCACCCTTAGGGTGACTAGTGGTGGTGCAGTTTAGTAATTATCTTATAGTGACTAGGTGTACCTTTAACGTTATCTTTGTTCATCTTATTTCCTTGTTTACTCTGTCATACCCAATTATTCACAGTCATTTCCTTATTTTCCAACTTATGCCTTACCCTAGTTATTTTGGTAACTATATTGTTAAAGTTATCGCATTCGCCAGACTTTGTCTCTGACCCCCTTTGTTTCCCACTCTTTTCTTCCTTTTCCCCCCAGGTGCTCAAGGTGGAACTAGCACCAGTGGAGCTTGATTTTGGACAACTGTATCTCTTGCTTTTAGAAGTTGCTTGGATCGCTGAAGTAAAAGTTCAGTCTATCTTATTTATGGCTATTTTGTATTGGGGTTATGTCTTTCAATTTATGTACTCTGATTTATTTAAGATGGATATTATGTACTTTGACTCTGGTTTTTGATTATGTAATCAAACCTGGGCGTTTACCGCTGCAATGAATAAAATTTTAAAGTTTTAGTACTATTTATATTTGTCTTGTTGTTAAGTTTTTGTTCTATACACACTTAAAATGCTCCATAGAAGTTAATGCATTCCCTTTGTGTGTGACATTAATGGACATGGGGTGTTACAGTTTAGAAGAGTTTTTATTTAATCTGAAAGGCCCAGCTCTTCTAACCCACATATAAATAAAACCTTAAACCGACTGATTTATTCATCTAGTTATATGGCGACAACGAAGTGCGGCTTCAACGTAGATTGCTCTAGCCTTTTTCTTCTTCAACCTATCAGGGGAATTCATGCCAGGAGATTTAAGATTCTACATCAGAAATGTCTAGAACTAATTGAAGATCTTCTCTCTTCTCTTCAAATCTCTTCTTCAAAAATAAAAGAAAATTAGATTTAAGAGTTCCTCTACATCAAATTAAAAAGAAAAGGGATTCATATCTACAATTTACGCTGCACAAGGAAAGGAAAAAACCAAAGATAAATCAGATCAATGAATTAGAGAGAAAAATTAAGGTGAGTGGATTTACAATACAATTTTTGTATAATAGTATAAATATCATTCGTCATTCCCCAGTTAAAGATTCAATTTAAAATTTGTGTTGTAATAATTGTAATGCTTGTTGTATACCTAATCTATTCTTCTTCATCCCAATTCCTTTTTATTTTTAATCCTAGGCTACATTCGAGCCTAGTTCATATATCATTGCAATTAATATTAATGTAATTTGGAAGAATATTGGGAAATTTATGAGGTATAATATGTATTTGGGAATTTTGGAGCGTAATTAGTAATGAATCTTTGATTATAACTTAGGAACGAGAAGCTATGCTAATTAGCACATATTTATGAATTTCGATCTAAGACATTAGCAGGAATATGTGTGAATTGAAATCATTGGATATGGAATGGGATTTGGGAGGAGGTGATTCATTGCGGATCAAATATTATGGGTTTGAAATTTTAAAATACAAGTTTGAATTGGGGATTTGGAAAACGGATTTAAAAGTTTAAAAATCTTGATTGGATAAAGGAATGGGTAAATTAGAAACCTAATTAAAATTATATAGGTTGGGGTAAAACTTATCTTAGGTAATTATTGAACCTAACTTATAAGTCTGAAATTAGAGACATGAATACTTTCATAAATTTGGGTAATTGATATGTTGAACATAATTTGGGGTATGAATCGTAAATGTACAATCCATTTAAAAGACGAACATGCAAAAAACCCCAGGTTAGAATGAACTTGCGGTGGAAGTCTACCCGGAACCGCCCGACATAACCAACAACCGCAAGTAACATGTCTAATGTGAGAGGTAATTGACATATTTACATAATGCCTAGACACGAGGTTAGACTACTATTGCGGTAGAAGTCTGCCCGGAACCACCCGGCATATCCAGCATCCACAAAAGATTAGATTAATATGGGAGGTCTAGTGTGTAAACACATAAATCTGTTTTTATCAGAATCAAATGTAGCACTTAACCAAGATAATAAAGGAGTGGTCACATGAGCGTAATAAGAAAAAGGGGTTAAGTGGGTTTGATTGAATAAAAGGATAGGGTTAAGTCAACTTGGGTATATGGACAAACTTAACTAATGTAATAATGGGGAATGATAGCAACCTAGTATGAACATATAGTGGAAATATGAAAGTCGTATAATAGGTAGATTGTCCTAGGGACAAGGGAAGATGATAATAAGACTACAGAATGGGACAACTTATATTATAAAATAAGTTGAATATAAACTACAAAGCGATAATGAGTAATTTGTTGATAAACATAACATGGGTTATGAGTAGAAAACCTTAGTTAAGAGGACTAAGTAAAAAACGATAAAGAGAACTAAGTAAGAAGCCTTAGTTAAGGAAACTAAGCAATAAGCCATAGTTAAGAGAAAAAGTAAACAACGATGGATTATGGTGACATCAACAGATGGAAGTATAACTGAATAAGAAGATATAAGGAAAAATTTATATAAGAAATGAGTTAAGGTGGATAATGGGGTAAAAATCTTATTATGGAAACTAACAAGTAATGAGTCATACATGAAACATTAATAAGCAAGATAAACTTGTTAATTAGAATCCAAAGGAAATATGAATAAGGATAACCAAGTTATAAAGAAACCTAATGAAGTAGAACAAGTGCAAAATTGGACAATTAGACATAGTGCTAATAACACGTAAGAATGAGGCGCTTGGACTATTCCATACATTAGAGGATGAATAACCATAAGGGGTAGATCATCGGGAGGTCAAAATACACAAAGAGGAGCGCATGTCCATCTAGATACTCTTGTAGGCTCCAACGGACTGGGTTAAGAAGCACGCGGCTTCCGGGGACGTAGGGTACTCTAGGTATTCCTCTGTGAGTGGCAAATGATACGCCTATGCTCAGAGAGGTTAGGTCTGCGTGGGTGAACCAATGAGTATGCCTTGATTGCAATAATAATGGGCAATAAAAAGATTAAGATAGACCAGCATGATTCGGCGAGACCAATTTGTGCCCTGTCATAGCAACTCGTCACCTACCCTACAATCTTCAGTCAGTACGTAAAGCGGAAAGGCGGAGAACTCCAAAAGACCATATACTTTGCTATCTGGTTATGGGTGAGGTTGGCCTATAGGTTTGAAGGGCATAGGAGGGCCAAGGTTAAGTTCTCATTCTTGATTTTCTTGGGTGCCTTTCATTTGTTAGTTGAGGGAGGGGTCTTGTAACGACCCGGATTTTCGGCGACTTTGGTTATCGACGTAAGCTCGACGTCGATAACCAAAACATCGAAAAATCCCGGTAATTAATGAAATAAATTAGAAGGTGAGAATAGATAAGATAGAAACTTAGGATAGAAGAAGAAGAAGAACACAACATCAGAGTAACACGAACCTCACAGCGGAACGAATAACATATAATATATAACATAACTTTGGAAATATAACAGTTATGTATACAATAGCACTTATCAGAGTACAGCACTTACAACACAGCGGAAATAACTATAGCTATATGATCTTGAAGCCTCCTGCTCCACGCTCTTCCAGTATATCTGTAAATTCCTGACTACTTGACTGCCCGTACAAAATTAGGCACCCAAGAGTTTAGGGGAAACAAAACAAATAAACTCCGGGTCAGTCATGGGACTGGTATGAGTAAAACAGTTTAAACAGGTATATGAACAAGTAAACGATATCTCATACGACCACGCCGCAGAACGGAACGGGTTTTTCCCTTATGAGAATCCAAAATATCTTTATATCAAAAACCTTTTGATATTATAATAATGTCTATGTACAAATAGATATCAACTAGCAGAAACGCTTTCATCTCACGTTCTACATATATAGTATACAATCAAAATCGCAAGCACGTATTGGATAATGGATTTCCAACTATGACAACGTATGGAATCACCTTCCGATCAGTGTACTCTAGAAACGATACACTGGAGTTCAACAAGAACATCTTGCAACTCAGCCACACATGACCGACCACTCATTTCGCTTGAGTGTATCGAATGTACATCACCAACGGTTGGGATCAGCAACCGTTCCCGTATATATATGGGACAGCATTGATAGATTTAAGAAACAAATGAATATTCTCTAGATAGGTGATTATACACCCGACTTCGGTGCGACCGACTTAGCCATGCTGCCTGCCCGATTTCTGTCATTTACCGGTTGATGAAGCTAGAAGCTACGCTTTATCATTACATCAGATTCACTTCGAATGCTACATTGTCAAATCCATCGAAAATCACTAATTGATGTCTACAACCATACATTACGTGTCAGCTAAAAGAAGTTTCCTTCTCCGCTTCCACTCTAGGTATAGTTGAAGAAATCAATGTACGTGATCGTCTGGAAATACTATGTCAGACATCCATCTTCATTCACTTAGAAATGTCACATCGTCATACCCGCCAAATCACAAATTGACTTATCCAAAAATAACACGGGTATACAGCTAAGAGAAACGAATTCCTCCGCCACCAAACGTGAATACGTTTGAACAGATCAACTTACGCGATCCACTGGATATACTCTGTCAGACCTTCGTCCATACAAGTTGTCCTGGGACTGGACAAACCGAAGGCACTATTCTGTAAACAGGATAGCCCTTGCATTTTACTTCGTCTTCAATTATCTTTGGCATATATGATTCGCGACGCTTATGCCAATACAGAGTGGTTCTATGGATAATAATCCAACCGGTCTCTCCATATTAACAACGTTTAAATGGTCAAAACTTCGATAGTCTGTGTGTTAACTATCAAAGAAAAACAAGTGTGCAAACAACGATATTATTCCCAGATGGAAATTATATCGAACAAACAACATTTAACATTAATCTCTTTAGTTCATTTATCTACTTATCTCCTGTTTCCCAATATTCTAAATTCTTATTTTCTTTTATCAGAAAACATTTCTGATTCTCGTTTGGAAAACATTTCCAAAACTTCTTTACGATCAAACCTTACCATTTCTTAGTTAAGAAGGAAGTCAATCAAGTTGGGGTATAATTACCTCTCAGACCTTAACTGAACAACGTTATAACTTCGAAATGGTCAAAGTTTATCTTTTAATCCTTAACAACTTCTTTACGCCTTTCTCGGATTCAATTTTACTAATCTACTTCTATATTTAAAACATTGGTTATAACGATAACGCTATAATCCCTACTTTCGAATTATCTAACTTCAACTATAACTTCTATTCTTATTAGTGAATAATTAACCTAACACTTATTTATTTATAAATAAATAAATCTCTATTTAAACACTGGAAAGTATAAGTACTTTCCCGAATTCGATATAATCGAATTTGCCGATTAACTCTCTTCGATAAATCTCTATTTGATTAACTCTTCTTCGAATACCCTATATTCGATTAACTCCTTCTCGAATAAACGATATTCGATAATATCTCTTTGAATAACTAGTATTCGATAACTCTTCCTTTTCAAATATCTCATATTTGAAAATCTTACTTCGATTAAACTATAATCGATAACTCCCTTCGATGAAACTAACATCGATAACTTCTTTCGATGAAACTAACATCGATAACTCCTTTTGATGAAACTAACATCGATAACTTCTTTCGATGAAAATAACATCGATAACTCCTTTCGATGAAACTAACATCGATAACTCCTTTCGATGAAACTAACATCGATAACTCCTTTCGATGAAACTAACATCGATAACTCCTCTCGATGAAACTAACTTCGATAACTCCTTTCGAAGAAACTAACATCGATAACTCCTTTCGACGAAACTAACATCGATAACTCCTTTCGATGAAACTAACATCAATTTATTTAACTCGACGAACTTAACTCGACTAACTTAACTTAACTCGACTAACTCGACTTACTTGGTTCGACCAGTTCGATTCGATTAACTAGGCTCGACTAACTTGACTATCTTAACTCGACTAACTTGACTAACTTAACTCGACTAACTTAGTTCGACCAATCCGATTCGATTAACTAGGCTCGACTAACTTGGTCGAACCACCCGATCAACTCAACTTATTTAACTTATTTCTCAACTCGGTCAACTCGATTAACTCTTATCGAATAACTAATATTCGATTAAACTCCATTCGCTTGACTCTAGATCGCAGCGATCACAATGGTTACGCCTGACTCCCTCAGGAAACATCCGACCGCCGTAGGCTATTTACAGCCCTGCGAATTACGCTAGCAGTCGTACAAGATGGCGACTTACCCCGAATATTATGTTTGACTAACTCTGTCTCAAATAACTATATTTGATTAACTCTAGTTCGTTTTAACTCTAATCGATTAACTCTAACTAATTAACTCCAACTGGTTAAATCTAACTGATTAACTCTAACTGGTTAACTCTATTTGACTAACTCGACTTGACTAACCCCTTTCGAATAACATATTCGATTAACTAACTTTAGAATACCATATTTGATTAACTAACTTTGAATACCATATTCGATTAACTCCTTTCGAATGTCTATATTCGATTAACTAACTTCGAATACCATATTCGATTTCTCCTTTCGAATACCATATTCGATTAACTAACTTCGAATACCATATTCGATTTCTCCTTTCGAATACCATATTCGATTAACTAACTTCGAATACCATATTCGATTAACTCCTTTCGAATACCATATTCAATTAACTAACTTCGAATACCATATTCGATTTCTCCTTTTGAATACCATATTCGATTTCTCCTTTCGAATACCATATTCGATTTACTTTATTCACTTTATAAAGATTTCCTTTTTAACAACGTTTTATTCATTTGAAAAGATTTACTTTTAAATAATGGTTCTACACTTTAAAAATGATTTCCTTTTTATAATGTTCCCTTTCCAATTCTATTTGTAAATGGTTTACAAATATTTTCCTTTTCAAATTTATTCTTGAAATATTCTAACTCCTTAAATTCCCGGGAAAATTCGCCATAACCTCCTTTGTATCGGGAGCATCGGGAAAATCCCCAAACTCGCCACACAGGCCTTTCCATTCAAAAAGAAATGCTTTGAATTTATTTCCTTTTTAAAATATCTCCTATTTATAAATATCCCAATTTATAAATATTCCTTATTTATAAATATTCCACTTTATAAATATCGCTTATTTATAAATATCCCATTTTATAAATATGCTATTTTCAATATCACTTTGAAAATTCCCTTATCAACATTTCGATATGTTATGGTATTCAATCATATCAAATCACGATGTTCAATATCGTTCAACCACATATAATCGCCAACAGATTATATATCACATTATATATCACAATATATAAATCACAGTAAAATAACTGTTGAGGAATCCAGTTGGATTCCTCCAACCTGTTTCCCTGCATCCACAGATGTTACACAGTATAATATACATCAATTTCATCCCAACATGAAATATACTGATAATCAGAATCCATATTTGATTGACGGTTTTCTATATATAACTATATCTACGTTTTCAATCAAATCTATTTAACAGTCCTATTTAACAGTCCAATTTAACAATCAATACACAGCAATCAATCATTAAAAATAAAGTACAGTATACAAATATAAACTGAACAGAGTTAGTGAGATTTACTCACATTTGCAGTTCATCGTTAAAGAACGATAAACTGTTGTTTGATTTGAATCAAACAGTTTAATTCGCCATAATTTAAAACTAGCTCCAATCCACTCCCCGTCAGTTCCATTGGGTAGTGTCCGTCCATACGATCCTGTCGGATCTGGTTTCGTCAAGTTCTGATATTGTATGATACGGTTATACATTATTCAAGTTAACATATAATATTGAATTAAATAAAAACAAAACCAATTTAATTCACATCGGGCCTTAACCTTTTCCTTTATCTCCTTTCGGCCCATTTAGCATATACTGGCCCAACACCTCCCTTAAAAACCAAGGCCCGCTCCATATCCCTTTTCCTTCTTCTTCGTTTATCCTGGTATCGAACTCCTGCTCTTCGAAAGACATTCCAGGACCCAAAATCAATCCCTGTTTCCACAAATCCTTCACCGACTATCAAGCTAAAACCACCATCGTACTTGTCTACACCTCCTCTACACCCTCACGTACTCCCCCTTAAACTCGATCCCCAAAATCTCTCGCGACCTGGAGCTTCAATTCGCCACCTACAGTGAAATGGCGACACCTTTAAACTTCGAACCTCACCAGAATCTTCCTGGAAACTCTATACAACCCCACAATACCAAAGCTCAACTCGAATTCGGGTTTTAAAGCTTGAATCTCTCTCGATTACCAACCCTAGGTCTTACTGTAAAACCGCACCCTTGCCAAAATGACGTCGAGCTGCGAAAAACTCACACAAAAATGAAGTTTTTGTGTTGCTGAATCCATGTATGTGTGTAATAGGATTTTAGGAATTTTCTATAGTTTGATTTTGAATTTATTTCTTTGCGTTTTGTGTTTTTTCTGTTGAATGAATGTGGCGGCTTAGAATGGTTTTATAACGGTGGTGGGTATGTTGTGTGGTTGTTAACAGGATGATGTGGCTCTTGTTTGACCTCAAAATGAGTTAAGATATTTTCTTTTATTAATTTTATATTCGTTCTAGTCTTCTAAAAATCACTGCGAACACATACGACGCCTAAAAATCATGAAAATTTGCATGTACCTAGAGTTCGTCATTACGGTCCCAACGAAACTGGTTTTGTCGAATTCCGACTTTTTATGCTCACACAGCGTATTTTTAACTATCGAAATACTGACTATTTTCCACTCTAAAAATCCATACGGTCACACACTGACTCTAAAAATCACAAAACTTGGAATCTAACAACTATTTGACATTGCGGATCCAACAAAACTGGTTTCATCGAAAACGGAGGTCGTATGAAATACTGGCTATTTTTCAAGCGTTGAACTGACCTTTTAAATATATAAATATATTTAAATATTATTAAATTTAATATAAATAAATTAATATTCTCGTATATATCCACAGATGATGTCGTACGGCTTCAGAATATCCTGCCAGAATTTATGACTTGATTTTCAGAAATTCCGATTTGATCGATATTCAGTTCGTATCGAAAAATCGATTTATAACGTATATAAAGCGTCGCAAAATATAAAGGAATTCCACAGTGACTTTTCTAAAATTTGATTTGGACATAAATAAAAATCTACACGACGAAATCCCGATTTCTCTCTTCCACTAGAAAGATATACTCCACCAGCTCCACACGTTTCTTGTTTCACAGAAATCCGACTTCAAACGGTCCATGTATATTCAGTTGAAGTTTGAATCGCCAATTAACGAACTGCAGCGCCATTTCAAGCTCGGTTTTAATTATAATATAATTATACGTTCAAACTGTCGTTTATATAATATATTCATTATTCAAATTCAATTCCAAACTGAATTATACCTTATATATAATCCAATCCACACTGTATTGTGAATTCAGTTATTTCTGACTATTTCGACATTATAATATATTATTATATTATAATTATTAATTAAATATTCAATATTATTTAATTAAACGATCATTAACTTCTCTAAATCACCACTTATATAATTAAATAAATTAATTATATATCTCTAAAAATGCGGGTCATTACATTCTTCCCCACTTAAAATAATTTCGTCCTCGAAATTGCTAAGGTAGTGGACGACCCTATCTATTGGAATTCCTAAGATTTGCTTACCCCTTCTTTCTGATTTTAACTGAACCAATTAATATTGATTAAAATATTTATTCATTCCGACTAACTAAAATTTTCAAAAATTCTGAAAATTTTCTAACACTTTAAACTTTCGAAAAATTTCGCCAGCACCTCCTTTGTACTGGTCAATAGCTCAAACTCCAACTCGCCTCTCTGGGCCTTCTTCAACTCAAAAGAAAATCAAAACGCCAAACGGCTTGCCAATTCGGCTCATAAATTCCAAACTCATATAAAATATAAACTTGTACCTTTTTGTTGGGCATATCATTATATCCCTACCATCTGTTATCAACTCGGCATATACAAATGCCATCCCAATCAACTCTAACCAAGTTATTCTTAACACAACCATTCGCTTATTCAAGCCGAATTCAATTTCAAATTCGAGTTTCAAATTCCAAACTCTCAACTTGTCATTTCAAATCCAAATCCAGATTATCCGCTAATCAATCCCATTTTCATTTAACTTCATAAGTTAAATTTCAAATTTCAAATTCCTGGGTTCATTTCAAATTAATTTGAAATCACAATACCAATTCAAAACATTTGAATTTCTAAACACTTGTTTTCTCAAAACAATTCAAAAACAAAACCTTTGGTAGTAATCCGTCACTTTGGAACTCGAAAATGAACACTGATGATGTGGCCACACTCATCAGAATCTATTTTCCGGTAATTGAAGTGAGTTCAATACTATTTTACTTTCAAAAATCATTCCCAAACAATTCCATTTTTAAAACAGTTCAAAATCTTCCAGGAACTTAAAATTTACTTATTTTAATTCCAATTCTGATTTAACTTCAGATTCAATTCGTCTTACTTCATATACCTTACTGATATGAATTCTGATTCGTTATTTATAACCATTTCATCTTTTATAATCTCATTCGATTTTACTAACAACCAACACAACTAATATACTATATTAATTTCAAAACATATCATGCCGGTTCATCGTATTCAAGTGTTTATAAAACTCCTACCGATACAGTGGATCAAACTGATCGTCCAGAATTCATAATCCACTCAATCAATAAATCTCCACAATATAAAACCATTTTATATTCAATAACATATACGCTCTCTTGTATATATATACACTCAACTCAATCTAGGATATTACTAATCCCATCTCTACTGAGTTACGCCACAGAGTTATGTCCGATCACTAAAACATAAGCTCTGATACCAACTGTAACGACCCAGATTTTCGGCGACTTTGGTTATCGACGTAAGCTCGACGTCGATAACCAAAACATCGAAAAATCCCGGTAATTAATGAAAGAAATTAGAAGGTGAGAATAGATAAGATAGAAACTTAGGATAGAAGAAGAAGAAGAACACAACATCAGAGTAACACGAACCTCACAGCGGAACGAATAACATATAATATATAACATAACTTTGGAAATATAACAGTTATGTATACAATAGCACTTATCAGAGTACAGCACTTACAACACAGCGGAAATAACTATAGCTATATGATCTTGAAGCCTCCTGCTCCACGCTCTTCCAGTATATCTGTAAATTCCTGACTACTTGACTACCCGTACAAAATTAGGCACCCAAGAGTTTAGGGGAAACAAAACAAATAAACTCCGGGTCAGTCATGGGACTGGTATGAGTAAAACAGTTTAAACAGGTATATGAACAAGTAAACGATATCTCATAAGACCACGCCGCAGAACGGAACGGGTTTTTCCCTTATGAGAATCCAAAATATCTTTATATCAAAAACCTTTTGATATTATAATAATGTCTATGTACAAATAGATATCAACTAGCAGAAACGCTTTCATCTCACGTTCTACATATATAGTATACAATCAAAATCGCAAACATGTATTGGATAATGGATTTCCAACTATGACAAGGTATGGAATCACCTTACGATCAGTGTACTCTAGGAACGATACACTGGAGTTCAACAAGAACATCTTGCAACTCAGCCACACATGACCGACCACTCATTTCGCTTGAGTGTATCGAATGTACATCACCAACGGTTGGGATCAGCAACTGTTCCCGTATATATATGGGACAACATTGATAGATTTAAGAAACAAATGAATATTCTCTAGATAGGTGATTATACACCCTACTTCGGTGCGACCGACTTAGCCATGCTACCTGCCCGATTTCTGTCATTTACCGGTTGATGAGGCTAGAAGCTACGCTTTATCATTACATCAGATTCACTTCGAATGCTACATTGTCAAATCCATCGAAAATCACTAATTGATGTCTACAACCATATATTACGTGTCAGCTAAAAGAAGTTTCCTTCTCCGCTTCCACTCTTGGTATAGTTGAAGAAATCAATGTACGTGATCGTCTGGAAATACTATGTCAGACATCCATCTTCATTCACTTAGAAATGTCACATCGTCATACCCGCCAAATCACAAATTGAGTTATCCAAAAATAACACGGGTATACAGCTAAGAGAAACGAATTCCTCCGCCACCAAACGTGAATACGTTTGAACAGATCAACTTACGCGATCCGCTGGATATACTCTGTCAGACCTTCGTCCATACAAGTTGTCCTGGGACTGGACAAACCGAAGGCACTATTCTGTAAACAGGATAGCCCTTGCATTTTACTTCGTCTTCAATTATCTTTGGCATATATGATTCGCGACGCTTATGCCAATACAGAGTGGTTCTATGGATAATAATCCAACTGGTCTCTCCATATTAACAACGTTTAAATGGTCAAAACTTCGATAGTCTGTGTGTTAACTATCAAAGAAAAACAAGTGTGCAAACAACGATATTATTCCCAGATGGAAATTATATCGAACAAACAACATTTAACATTAATCTCTTTAGTTCATTTATCTACTTATCTCCTGTTTCCCTATATTCTAAATTCTTATTTTCTTTTATCAGAAAACATTTCTGATTCTCGTTTGGAAAACATTTCCAAAACTTCTTTACGATCAAACCTTACCATTTCTTAGTTAAGAAGGAAGTCAATCAAGTTGTGGTATAATTACCTCTCAGACCTTAACTGAACAACGTTATAACTTCGAAATGGTCAAAGTTTATCTTTTAATCCTTAACAACTTCTTTACGCCTTTCTCGGATTCAATTTTACTAATCTACTTCTATATTTAAAACATTGGTTATAACGATAACGCTATAATCCCTACTTTCGAATTATCTAACTTTAATTATAACTTGTATTCTTATTAGTGAATAATTAACCTAACACTTATTTATTTATAAATAAATAAATCTCTATTTAAACACTGGAAAGTATAAGTACTTTCCCGAATTCGATATAATCGAATTTGCCGATTAACTCTCTTCGAGAAATCTCTATTTGATTAACTCTTCTTCGAATACCCTATATTCGATTAACTCCTTCTCGAATAAACGATATTCGATAATATCTCTTTGAATAACTAGTATTCGATAACTCTTCCTTTTCAAATATCTCATATTTGAAAATCTTACTTCGATTAAACTATAATCGATAACTCCCTTCGATGAAACTAACATCGATAACTTCTTTCGATGAAACTAACATCGATTTATTTAACTCGACGAACTTAACTCGACTAACTTAACTTAACTCGACTAACTCGACTTACTTGGTTCGACCAGTTCGATTCTATTAACTAGGCTCGACTAACTTGACTATCTTAACTCGACTAACTTGACTAACTTAACTCGACTAACTTAGTTCGACCAATCCGATTCGATTAACTAGGCTCGACTAACTTGGTTGAACCACCCGATCAACTCAACTTATTTAACTTAACTTATTTATCAACTCGGTCAAATCGATTAACTCTTATTGAATAACTAATATTCGATTAAACTCCATTCGCTTGACTCTAGATCGCAGCGATCACAATGGTTACGCCTGACTCCCTCAGGAAACATCCGACCGCCGTAGGCTATTTACAGCCCTGCGAATTACGCTAGCAGTCGTATAAGATGGCGACTTACCCTGAATACTATGTTTGACTAACTCTGTCTCAAATAACTATATTTGATTAACTCTAGTTCATTTTAACTCTAATCGATTAACTCTAACTAATTAACTCCAACTGGTTAACTCTAACTGATTAACTCTAACTGGTTAACTCTATTTGACTAACTCGACTTGACTAACCCCTTTCGAATAACATATTCGATTAACTAACTTTAGAATACCATATTCGATTAACTAACTTTAAATACCATATTCGATTAACTCCTTTCGAATGTCTATATTCGATTAACTAACTTCGAATACCATATTCGATTTCTCCTTTCGAATACCATATTCGGTTAACTAACTTCGAATACCATATTCGATTTCTCCTTTCGAATACCATATTCGATTAACTAACTTCGAATACCATATTTGATTAACTCCTTTCGAATACCATATTCGATTAACTAACTTCGAATACCATATTCGATTTCTCCTTTCGAATACCATATTCGATTTCTCCTTTTGAACACCATATTCGATTTACTTTATTCACTTTATAAAGATTTCCTTTTAAACATCGTTTTATTCATTTGAAAAGATTTACTTTTAAATAACGGTTCTACACTTTAAAAATGATTTCCTTTTTATAATGTTCCCTTTCCAATTCTATTTGTAAATGGTTTACAAATATTTTCCTTTTCAAATTTATTCTTGAAATATTCTAACTCCTTAAATTCCCGGGAAAATTCGCCATAACCTCCTTTGTATCGGGAGCATCGGGAAAATCCCCAAACTCGCCACACAGGCCTTTCCATTCAAAAAGAAATGCTTTGAATTTATTTCCTTTTTAAAATATCTCCTATTTATAAATATCCCAATTTATAAATATTCCTTATTTATAAATATTCCACTTTATAAATATCGCTTATTTATAAATATCCCATTTTATAAATATGCTATTTTCAATATCACTTTGAAAATTCCCTTATCAACATTTCGATATGTTATGGTATTCAATCATATCAAATCACGATGGTCAATATCGTTCAACCACGTATAATCGCCAACAGATTATATATCACATTATATATCACAATATATAAATCACAGTAAAATAACTGTTGAGGAATCCAGTTGGATTCCTCCAACCTTTTTCCCTGCATCCACAGATGTTACACAGTATAATATACATCAATTTCATCCCAACATGAAATATACTGATAATCAGAATCCATATTTGATTGACTGTTTTCTATATATAACTATATCTACGTTTTCAATCAAATCTATTTAACAGTCCAATTTAACAGTCCAATTTAACAGTCCAATTTAACAATCAATACACAGCAATCAATCATTAAAAATAAAGTACGGTTTATACAAATATAAACTGAACAGAGTTAGTGAGATTTACTCACATTTGCAGTTCATCGTTAAAGAACGATAAACTGTTGTTTGATTTGAATCAAACAGTTTAATTCGCCATAATTTCAAACTAGCTCCAATCCACTCCTCGTCAGTTCCATTGGGTAGTGTCCGTCCATACGATCCTGTCGGATCCGGTTTCGTCAAGTTCTGATATTGTATGATACGGTTATACATTATTCAAGTTAACATATAATATTGAATTAAATAAAAACAAAACCAATTTAATTCACATCGGGCCTTAACCTTTTCCTTTATCTCCTTTCGGCACATTTAGCATATACTGGCCCAACACCTCCCTTAAAAACCAAGGCCCGCTCCATATCCCTTTTCCTTCTTCTTCGTTTATCCTGGTATCGAACTCCTGCTCTTCGAAAGACATTCCAGGACCCAAAATCAATCCCTGTTTCCACAAATCCTTCACCGACTATCAAGCTAAAACCACCATCGTACTTGTCTACACCTCCTCTACACCCTCACGTACTCCCCCTTAAACTCGATCCCCAAAATCTCTCGCGGCCTGGAGCTTCAATTCGCCACCTACAGTGAAATGGCGACACCTTTAAACTTCGAACCTCACCAGAATCTTCCTGGAAACTCTATACAACCCCACAATACCAAAGCTCAACTCGAATTCGGGTTTTAAAGCTTGAATCTCTCTCGATTACCAACCCTAGGTCTTACTGTAAAACCGCACCCTTGCCAAAATGACGTCGAGCTGCGAAAAACTCACACAAAAATGAAGTTTTTGTGTTGCTGAATCCATGTATGTGTGTAATAGGATTTTAGGAATTTTCTATAGTTTGATTTTGAATTTATTTCTTTGCGTTTTGTGTTTTTTTCTGTTGAATGAATGTGGCGGCTTAGAATGGTTTTATAACGGTGGTGGGTATGTTGTGTGGTTGTTAACAGGATGATGTGGCTCTTGTTTGACCTCAAAATGAGTTAAGATATTTTCTTTTATTAATTTTATATTCGTTCTAGTCTTCTAAAAATCACTGCGAACACATACGACGCCTAAAAATCATGAAAATTTGCATGTAGCTAGAGTTCGTCATTACGGTCCCAACGAAACTGGTTTTGTCGAATTCCGACTTCTTATGCTCACACAGCGTATTTTTAACTATCGAAATACTGACTATTTTCCACTCTAAAAATCCATACGGTCACACACTGACTCTAAAAATCACAAAACTTGGAATCTAACAACTATTTGACATTGCGGATCCAACAAAACTGGTTTCATCGAAAACGGAGGTCGTATGAAAAACTGGCTATTTTTCAAGCGTTGAACTGACCTTTTAAATATATAAATATATTTAAATATTATTAAATTTAATATAAATAAATTAATATTCTCGTATATATCCACAGATGATGTCGTACGGCTTCAAAATATCCTGCCAGAATTTATGACTTGATTTTCAGAAATTTCGATTTGATCGATATTCAGTTCGTATCGAAAAATCGATTTATAACGTATATAAAGCGTCGCAAAATATAAAGGAATTCAACAGCGACTTTTCTAAAATTTGATTTGGACATAAATCAAAATCTACACGACGAAATCCCGATTTCTCTCGTCCACTAGAAAGATATACTCCACCAGCTCCACACGTTTCTTGTTTCACAGAAATCCGACTTCAAACGGTCCCTGTATATTCAGTTGAAGTTTGAATCGCCAATTAACGAACTGCAGCGCCATTTCAAGCTCGGTTTTAATTATAATATAATTATACGTTCAAACTGTCGTTTATATAATATATTCATTATTCAAATTCAATTCCAAACTGAATTATACCTTATATATAATCCAATCCACACTGTATTGTGAATTCAGTTATTTCTGACTATTTCGACATTATAATATATTATTATATTATAATTATTAATTAAATATTCAATATTATTTAATTAAACGATCATTAATTTCTCTAAATCACCACTTATATAATTAAATAAATTAATTATATATCTCTAAAAATGCGGGTCATTACAGGTCTAGTGGCATCATAGCCATTGTAAAAGCCGACCTTAGCATCTGCAATCGGCAGAAATCTGAAAGCTCCCGACCGAGTTCCTTGTTTCTTGATTAGCCCTGCCACCGGACTCAGGCGCACATATAGAGAACATATGAAATAGACATCTAGAACGATTGATGATACGTACGTGTGAAAGTCTAGGTACACTCACGTCGCTCTGGGTGGTGTATCATAGACTAGAGGGCGATACGTAAGAACCTAGTGAGCTCTAGGATAGCAGTCCAAACGCTTACATAATACAGAGAATTCTGCGAAAACGTAGCGTTGATATATATATATATACACACACATATACACATATATATATATATTGGATTTTTACAAACATTGAGTAAGGGGACTGCATACTTACGGAAAAGACTATGCGAGTAGGGGTAGCTACATATAAACTATATTAAGTTGATCTACTGGTGAGTAGATGGGTACAACGTGTGTGTAAGCCTAGAGTGCTAATATCACAAATAACCTATTAAACTAAGAAAAATATAATAGAACGGTATATGTAGGATTATTCAGAAGTTTATTCTAAATTCATTCAATTAGAACTTATGTTCTGAACCCCCCCCCCCCCCCCTCCTCATAACATTCACAGGTTAGGTTCAGGACAGTGACTGTATGGCTTTTGGATACTGATTAGCAGTATTATTATTAAGGTAAAGCTATGTTTTAATTATATTATATTGTATTCCTTCCACTGTGAGATGTTTTCCGAACACTGACATGTTTCATGCCTCTGCCTTTCCTGTAGGATACCTAGCAAACCAACTTGGGTTTCGATAGATTGGAAAAAAAATCGGTCTATTGGAATTCGAGTTGTCACACTTGGTATCAGAGCATCGGTTTAGGATCCTTATATAGATAATGAGTGGGCGTATTTGTGTTTTCTAAAACATAAATGTATTATGTATATAATCCTAGAACCATAAGGGTGTCCATTAGATAAAAAGAGTGGAATGTGGAAAGAAGTGGGAAAACTGTTTTATACACTAAAGTAATGAACATGGAAAGTTGAGGCATTTAGGTATGTTGGGTGGAAATTGTACAAAATGATTGGTATTATAAAAAGATGTATCCCATACGATAGCAACTGAGATTAGTGGGTTTATTAGGGAAACGTTAAAAATTCGAAAAAGGTTCAATTATAGAAAATGGATTAGGAATATATATAGTTGGGAGAAATGATTTCGTGGACGTATCTAGGAAGGCCTGGGTAATTTGGAAATCCGATTAAGTAAATAGTTGTCCTTGTCTACTCTAGTTAATAAATAAATAAATGCAATAAAGGTAAATTGATTGATTGTAAACTAAGGATGTGCAACCAAAATAAAAAGAAAGTTCAATGCATGATGGAAAATAAAAGTTAATTGATTGGAGAAATAATGATATATGCAATGTAGTGTGAAAGCGGCCAAAAAGATGGTTTAATTAAAAAGATGGTGTGAAAGGGGTTATGTAGAGAGGAGGTTAAAAAGAGAAATAAATAATCTAATTTTTTAGGGGAAGAATAAACCATATAATTGTTCACATACAATTACTTAGTTTACACACAGCGGTGAATTACAAATGAAGATAAGTTAAAACTAGAGTTGCGCGTGAAAAAAGGAATATCAAAACAAAGAAAGAAAAGATTGCCTTGAAATTTTATTTATGTGCAATGAATAAAAATTTCAAATCAAAAAGAGAATATATATGTGTATATATATATATATAATAATGGCACATGCCCACGCGCATGGTCTGTGGGTGCAATGCACGCTGGCTGTTTTGGCTGGGTTCTGGAATGTTCTTTTCTAGGGTGAGATGGACGGTTTAGATGAGTTTTTATTTTATCCTAAGGGCCCAGTTCTTATAACCCGTCTATAAATAAAATCTTAAACCCGTTGATTTATTCATCTAATTCTATGGCGACAACGTAGTGCTGCTTCTATGTAGATTGTTCTAGCCTTTTTCATTTACAACCTATTAGGGGAATTCATGCTTGGAGATTTGGGATTCTACATCAGCAATCCCTAGAAATAATTGAAGATCTTCTCCCTTCTCTTTCAAATCTCTTCTTCAAAAATAAAAGAAAATTAGATTTAAGAGTTCCTCTTTATCAAATTAAAAAGAAAAGGGATTCAGATCTACAATTTACGCTGCGCAAGGAAAGGGAAAAACCAAAGATAAATCAGATCTATGAATTGGAGAGAAAAAATTAAGGTGAGTTGAATTACAATAAACTTTCTGTATAATAGTATAAATATCGTTTGTCATTCCCCAGTAAAAGATTCAATTTAAAATTCATGTTCTAATAATTGTAATGCTTGCTGTATACCTATTCTATTCTTCTTCATCCCAATTCCTTTTTATTTTTAAGCCTAGGCTACCTTCGAGCCTAGTTCAGATATCATTGCAATTAATATTAATGTAATTTGGAAGAATATTGGGAAATTAATGAGGTATAATATGTAATTGGGAATTTTGGAGCGTAATTAGTAATGAATCTTTGATTATAACATACGAATGAGAAACTATGCTAATTAGCACATAATTATGAATTTCGATCTAAGACATTAACAGGATTATGTGTGAATTGAAATCATTGGATATGGAATGGAATTTGGGAAAAGGTGATTCATTGCAAATCTTATATTATGGGTCTGAAGTTTTAAAATATAATTTTGAATTGGGGATTTGGAAAACGGATTTAAAAGTTAAAAATCTTAATTTGATAAAGGAATGGGTAAATTAGAAACCTAATTAAAATTATATAGTTTGGGTAAAACTTATCTTCGGTAATTATTGAACCTAACTTATTAGTCTGAAATTAGAGACATGAATACTTCCATAAATTTGGTTAACTGATATGTTAAACATAATTTGCCACATGTATAGTAAGTGTACAATCTGTTTAAAAGATGAACATGCCAAAACCCCGAGGTTAGAACGAACTTGCGGTGGATATCTACATGGAACCGCCCGGCATAACCAGCAACCGCATGTAACATGTCTAATGTGAGAGGTTATTGACATATTTACATAACGCCTAGAGAGGAGGTGTGACTGCAATTGCGGTAGAAGTCTACCCAGAACCACCCGGCATATCCAACATCTGCAAAAAGTTAGTCAAATGTGGGAGGTCTAGTGTGTAAACATATAAATCTGTATTTATAAGAATCAAATGTAACACTTAACCAAGAAAAATACACGAGTTGTCATATGAGCATATTAAGAAAAAGGGGTTAAGTGGGTTTGATTGAATAAAAGGATAGGGTTATGTCAACTTGGATATATGGACAAACTTAACCAATGTAATAATGGGGAATGATAGCAGCCTATTATGAACATACAGGGGAAATATGAAAGTCATATAATAGGTAGATTGTCCTGGGGACAATGGAAGATGATAATAAGACTAGAGAATGGGACAAACTATATTATAAAATAAGTTGAATATAAACTACAAAGCGATAATGAGTAATCTGTTGATAAATATAACATGGATTATGAGTAGAAAACCTTAGTTAAGTGGACTAAGTAAATAACGATAATGAGAACTAAGTAATAAGCCATAGTTAAGGAAACTAAGCAATAAGCCTTAGTTAAAAAAACAAAGCAAACAACGATGGATTGTGGCGACATCAACAGATGGAAGTATAACTGAATAAGAAGATATGAGGAAAAACATATATAAGATATGAGTTAAGATGGAAAATGGGGTATAAAGCTTATTAAGGAAACTTACAAGTAATGAGTCATACATGAAACTTTAATAAGCAAGAGAAACTTGGTCATTAGAATCAAAAGGCAATATGAATAAGGATAAACAAGTTATATAGAAACCTGATTAAGCAGAACAAGCGCATAATTGGACAATTAGACATAGTTCTAATAAAACATAAGAATGAGGCGCTTGGACCAGTCCATACGTTAGAGGATGAATAGCCATAAGGGGTAGATCATCGGGATGTCAAAAGACACAAAAAGGAGCGCATGTCCGTCTAGATATTCTTGTAGGCTCCAACGGACTGGGTTAAGAAGCATGCGACTTCTGGGGATGTAGGGTACTCTTGGTACGCCTCTGTGAGTGGCAAATGATACGCCTGTGCTCATAGAGGTTAGGTCTGTGTGGGTGAAACAATGAGTATGCCTTGATTGCAATCATAAGTGGCAATAAAAATACTAAGATGAACCAGCGTGATTCGGCGAGACCAGTTTGTGTCCTGTGATAGAAACTCGTCGTCTACTACCATCTTCAGTCAGTACGTAAATCGGAAAGGCAGAGAACTCCAAAAGACCATGTACTTAGCTATCTAGTTATGGGTGAGGTTGGCCTATAGGTTTGAAGGGCATAGTGGGGCCAGGGTTAAGTTCTCATTCTTGATTTTCTTGGGTGCCTTTCATTTGTTAAGAGAGGGATGGGTCTAGTTGGACCATAGCCACTGTAATAGCAGACCTTAGTATCTGCAATCAGCAGATATCTGAAAGCTCCCGACCGAGTTCCCTGTTCCTTGATTATCCCTTCCACGGGACTCGGGCCCACATATAGAGAACATGTGCAATAGACATCGAGAACGATTGACGATACGTACGTGTGAAAGTCTAGGTACACTCTTGTCGCTATGGGTGGTGTACATTGACTAGAGGGTGTTACATACGAACCTAGTGGGCTCTTGGGTAGCAGTCCAAACGCTTATGTAATACAGAGGATTCTACGAAAACACAGCATTGATATATATATATACACACACACACATATATACACATATGGGAATTTGTACGGACAGTGAGTAAGGGGACTGCATACTTACTCAAAAGACTGTGCGAGTAAGGGGTAGCTACATACACAATATATTAGGTTGATCTACTGGTGAATAGATGGGAGTGACGTGTGTGTAAGCCTAAAGTGCTAATATCACAAATAACCTAATAAACTAAGAAAAATATAATAGAACGGTATATGTAGTATTATTTAGAAGTTTATTCTAAATTCATTCACACAGAACATATGTTCTGACCCCCTCCACATAACATTCACAAGTTAGGTTCATGACAGAGACTGTATGACTTTTGGATACTGATTAGCAGCATTATTATTAAGGAAAAACTATGTTTTAATTACATTATATTTTATTCCTTCCGCTGTGAGGTGTTTTCTGAACACTGACATGTTTCATGTCTCTGTCTTTCCTGCAGGATACCAAGCAAACCAACTCGGGTTTCGATGGATTGGGAAAAAATTCGGTATGTTGGAATTTGGGTTGTCACAACAGAGCTCTTTTTTATTACACAACGAGATTTTCTTAACTCTTGCATACATCAAGTCTTTACTTACTATGTCAAATGCATATACAATACCAATTATTACACAACACTAAAACACCAATTCTAGGAAAAGCTCAAGTGTGTATCATAGGTTCCCCTCATTAAAACCTCGGGATAGAAATTTCACTTTTCTTAAAAAATCACATAGAGCTAGATTTCTTGGAAGTACCTATTACGCTAAGAGACTTTCACCAATGCCGAAAGTATATGTAGACTCGTCATCAATCATACATTCAAATATCATGATACTGTCAAATTCAACAAATGTAGTTGATTCATCGAGTTTTCCCTATGAGTCAATGGCTAATAGAGTGCATTAAATTTATGCTCAATGTTACAAATGGAATTATGAAAAGATAACGTCTCCACCATAGGCTATAACCACATGTTAAGTGACACCTCTATAAGTCATAACTCAGTCCGTAAGCATTATCATTGTATGGTATTACATAGGAAGTATAGTACACTAAGTATCTCGCATTCTGCATAATTATATACAAAGGGATTTTAAAACAAGTGCATCTCGTGAAAGAAAAGCATCCTTAATATAAAATTAGGACTTACGTGTAAGCATGATTTTGTTCTCAAAAGAACTATTACAGGTGTTTAATATGGATTTCAGGGTAAAAAATGATGTTCCTCACTTTATCCAAGGTATTAGCGGAAATGTTAGGTGAGGAATCGAACGGTGTTCCAAATCCATCAGGTGTGTAAAACGGAGGACACTTGCGAGAATCCCATTCCCAAATAGGTGGACTGTCGTAACCTTGAGTCGGATTCGATTGATATGTGCGGAATTTTCTTAAAAGTTATTCCTTTTCTGCACTAAAGAAATCAAGGAGGATCCGAGGATATTAAGTGTAGACATTCTGAGGTCCCTTAAGAAGCAATACTACGCCAAGGAGGAATATTTAATAAGAAAAGACTTCTCCTGATATTCCCTTTTCAACTTAATGTTATCCCCATAAGAAATCCCTAGAAAGAAAACTTGAAGTAGAAAACAAACTCTGGAGAAAAAATTAATTGGATTAGAAGAAAGACAATTCATTGCATCATAAGCTAAACAAGTAAATTCATTACAAATAATCCTCTTGCTCATACAAGACATGTCTTTTAAAATTCTTGGATACAAATTGATGCTTATAAAAATTATATTTGTCTAAAGGTAATTCTCCAGGAATAGAATTAACTCGGGGAAGGTTCCAGTATTCTCCCGGGTGAAGTTCCACACCACGTGCATCTATCTACCTTCTATGGAGACATCTAAGCGAGCCCCCGCTATGAACACCTAAAAAGGAAAATCCATTGTTCATATCTATAGTAAATTTGATACAAAAAGTCTACTAATGTGTCCATGTCCTCAATTAACATCAAAACAAACTCATGAGCTCGGCATTTTCTTTTAAAAGCCCCTCGCGTCGTAATCGAGCAGTTCTCAACGTAGGGGTAGCTTCTTTCACTTTAAAAAGTAGTAGTTATGCGGCACTTCTATAAAGGAGGTGATATTTGTTAGACAAGATGTTTTATTCATTTATTTGTTCGTTTAGCTCCCTAGTAAGACGAATCACTTCTAACTGATCTTTTTTAATAATGGAATACCTATAACCTAATTTTCTCCTCTTTGCCTCAGCGAAAATGTGGAGAGATCAATTATTAAAAAGAAATAAAAGGATTATGTATCATAGAAACTATCATACCCTAGAAATAGGAGTAGAGACTTGGGATGTCACAATCGAGGAAGCACCCTTCAAGCTTGGATCTTTCCCCATCTTCCGCACTCCAAAAGGATTGGGAGATTCAACCAAAACAAGATCACCTTTGGCAATTTTAGTATCCTTGTCGCGTGCCTCATCTCGACCATCAAGGGCTGAGAAGGTGTAACCAGCACCAACGAAGCCACCACTATACTCTTCTCTACGCTCGGTAGAATCTATGAATTTAGGATTGTCACCATTAGCGCCAACAACCTTGGCATCTCAATGAGATATCTTTCATCATCATCATATGGCTCGTCAAAGGGGATATCTTCAATAAAAAATGTTTGGCTACATTGGTCACCTCCCTCATTGGAACCTACTCTCTTTTACTCATACATGATATTTTGGTCATAAATCTTTCCGTCAAAGACACATCGAGAGAAGAAAAGTTTAAATCCGAACATCTATCAATACTGTCTACATAAAGAAGAAGGAAATCATCCTCAAAAGAATTAACCATCATTTCGTCCAAGGTGATATGGAGAAAACAAGAAATCCTCTATTTAGCATCCTTCACCACTGTGACGTATTTGGCCAATAAAGCATCCTTCCTGCCAAGCTCGATCTTGAGAGAATCGTCCTCTTTTTGTAAAAAAGAATTTTTTTTTTTTTGCAAACAGAAACAGTGAGAGTCAAGCATGATAATGTCATCTTTGGATTTTTCGGAAGTCCCCTTTAAAGGTCTAACTTCTTTAGCCATGGCCAAGTGAGATTCCTTTTCCACGGCAACTGAATTTTTCGCGTATGCCAAAATGGACTTCAACTTACTTGTCTCTGCAACCAAACCTTCTTTAAAAAGGTTGTGTGCACCATTTTCCTTCCTCAAAGTTATGTTTTCTTCTTTAAGCCTCCACAACTCCAAAGAAGCTCGGAAGAATTATCTTGAGTCAAAAACCACCGCTTAATAACCTATAGAGAACACAAGTGACATAGATGAGACAATCGAAAGAGAGGCAGAAAAACAAGAAAGGTAAAAATTCATACTAGTAGGAGCTATTCGACTAGAAATTGACAACCACCAAGGAAGTCGAATGAAATATCAACATTGGAAAAGGCAGAGGAAGAAATAATTTGCCCGACTAATTCATTAAAGATATCGCCACCAGGAGGATTGATAAAGGAACGAGGGGAAATGTCCTCAGAAGAAGAAGAAAATTCCATCACATAATTTAATTCATTAGAGTTCTTCAGAAGCCCCAGCAAGGAGAATGTTCGAACGGGGGGGCTTCTTTGGAGAAGTGATCTCCGGGGCATCAGAAACCATGTCGGAACAAAGAGATGGACCACCCACGTCCTTTGGATTTTTCGGAGAAGGATCTTCTAGGACCCTTTCAATAAGTTTCCTTTTTACAGTTTCGCTATACTTTAATAATGCATCTTTAAGAGAAGAAACTCCAAACTTTGAAACCAAGGAAATAGAGCTTGTCTTACCGGACTCAGTGCATACGACTCCTACCATATGCTGAAAGAAAGCTGAAGTAATTCCAATCATGACTTTGTTCTATAAAAAAACACATAACAAGTATAGCTGGATTGTCAAGTAATAAAGGAGAGTTGGCGGAGATAGGAGCATTTCTTCCTAGGGACAAAGAGAGGGTCCCTTTATTAAGAAGACCAAAGGTGGCTGCCAAATTATAGATTGACCGGTCGGCAACAGGGAGTGCCTCTAAAAAAATAGAGGAAGTAAGTAGCGAAGATTTATTACAACATTTCCTAGAGGCACTGCCAAGGAGGCCAATTACCACCTTGTCCGCAAAACTCGGCAGTTTGGATGCATCATCTATAAAGAGTATATACAGAAGGTAAGATATAATTAAAAAAAAAGGAGAGTGCTTTCGGATATGTTTACTTGTGGTGTGAAAGCTACCGAAAACACCAGTAGGACGACTCACAAAGAAAAATTGAGTTTCCTGGTCTTTAAATGTCGTCATTACCTATGATAACAATCTCTTTGTGGGATTTGCACGGAAGATTTGAGGGTTCTTATCACTAAGATTAGAAGGAGGAACCAAGTAATAAAGCGTAGAAGGGCTTAATGAACCATTACCTAATTCTAAGGATAAAAATTCTAAGCCTAGTAAACAGGCGTTAGTATTGGGAGAAAGTTGGACGAAAGTAATACACAAATATTATAGATATCGATGAAGGATGCCAAGAAAGAAAATAAAGCCTCCGTGACTGATGTGGATAGCGGAGTAGACATAGTAGCCCTCTGGAGGGGAAGAGATAGTGTCCATTTCGCAAGGAGGAATGGATTCAACATCCAAAATGTCAAAATCCTGAAGAATGGCATTAACTTGCTCTTGAGACTAAATCAAAGTATGCTTCTCGATAGCACTAACCTTCATAGAAGCAAAAGTGTCGTTCGACAAAGGGCCATTCCTATCAAGTTTAAAAGCAATATGCTTCTTTGCCATTGTGCCAGGTATAATATATTTAATTTTATGCAGCAAGGTAAGAACTATGCCCAAAAGGGTAGGAACATTATTATCTGGGAAAGACCATAATAATAACCGGGGATTATACCTCTGAAGACATCATACAAATGAAATAAAAGAAAAAACATTAATAAGAGCTACCAAATAAGTTTGGAATCGATCGCCGAGAACTGATAATTAGGAAACTTAGATCAGTTTATGGCAAGTGAAGCCGATAGTTTCCATAGCTCAAGACTAGCCAATAATATTCTGATTATGAAACAAAGCATGAATGACTTAACGAAATACTTGTTTAAAGATTGTTAATGCTTTTCTAAGATATATTTTTTAGGAAGTGATGATGAAAAGAAAAGGCTAATAAAGCAAAATAGGGAGGGTATATATACAATAAGAAAGAAGCGATTGATCCATTCAAAAGTAAAAATACCCCTTCACTAGGGGGCAAATGTTACTACCAAAGTAAAAGCAACAAAACAGGCTGGCGGTGAAGGGGTAGCGGACCGCCACAAGCATAAAGTAATTCTTCATAAGCAAAAGTCAACCACTAGGTAAAACCGAAAGCATAAAGGAACATTCTGAAAGCTATGCAATGAACACCATCACTAAAAGAGCTCAGAAGTTGTACAAAGAAAGGGTACCGACAAGGTGGTTCCGGTACGATAGGTAAGCAACGAAGGGTCACCAAAAAACCGGAAGGCAGTGAAGAAAGAGTCAGGAAATCCTACAAACTGAGTCATAGAAGGATGAAAGGGCTATCAGTATTAACTTGCTTAATATCGATACATCAAGGGACCAAAGCATCAAAAGCACATAGTTTAAAGCATAAGAAGATTATCTGGGAACTAGCAACCGAAACCCCTATTAGATGATCGCCGAGAGGCCCCCCTAGAAAACAACTAATGAAGAACTTGAAGCAACCCTTCGTAAGGCCAAGATATATTTCAGGAATCTATCGAAAGGCAAGCCGGAACCTCAAAGAGAGACAAAATATCCACAATATATATCTTAATGTCGATATCTATAGGGGTGGCAGACCCGGTAACCATTTACTTGAATCATAAAGGCAAGCTCCTCAAAGTGTCAGCAGCAAGACCGCGAACCTATGACCGGAAGCCTATATCCGGATGCCCTTATCCGGAAGACTATATACGGAAGTAGAAACCTTATGAAAGCTATTCATGATTCCAGGCTCAGCAGCAATACAAAGAAGATAGACATGACATTAGCCAAAAGCTCCAAAGATCGGGACCATTCTCCTGAGGGCTAGAGCTGGCATCTCAATACCCCACAAAGCATGGTCTTCAGAACCAAAAGGAAGGGCGACCGAGAGCCAAAACATCCAAGACCAAAGGGAAAAGTGACCAATAAGGGCTTCTGCTGGACCAATAGCAAAAGAGGACCCTATTTGTCTATAAATAAGACCCTAGGGGTCTAATTTTCGGGACATATATTTCAATTCTCATTCTTGTACTCTTTTTCTCTAGAGTAAGCCCTACTTCCTAAATCAATTTGGCAATTTCAATTGTAATCACTTATGTATTCCAAATCAAAGATCAATAAAGGGCATATCAACACTTAGAGTATTTTCTTATGTGTTTCCTATGTGAATTATTATCTATTTCCTACACAACCTATTATAGACTTCCTACAGGGTCACAGTTTCCTATGTATAAAAGCTTAGACCCTTCCGCCGAACCCCTTCCTACAAGCTGTTTAGCCTCTTTACCGAGGGTTGTGTTTAAGGAACCCTTATCCGAAGATAACTATTGGTTCTTGGGTCACTTAAGCGTGATGCTCAACCCGTTGAGGGAATACTAACTATTCTTTTAGGCTCTAAACCTTGATATCTAGGAAACGTTGAACTAACTTGGACTCGTGAAAGCTAAATAACCCCATTTTCCTCTTAGTTCCACTTCCATAGACCTATCTGCGGTGTTGACGAAAAATATCGTTAACGCACTATTTGGCTTTGCAATCGGCGTAACTTTTAATTGAAAAGGATAGACTTTCTTTGGTTTCATTTCATGCTTGTTTTCTCATTAGGCTTTAGATTATCCAGTTTATTTTCATAACAGTTATAAATAGAGTTTTTGGGGTCATATCCTAACTGGTTTGACCTCATCCATATTAGTGATGTTTTAATGTTTTTGAAAATTAAGGTTTTCAAAAAAAAAAAAATTAGCTCAACTTGTACCATTTACCATGTTCATATGATTTAGAAGTTGATCTTGAAATATTAAGGGATGTGCTGATATTTCAAATTTGACGTACTGGGGAGTAATTGTATATGTGAAGTTTTAATTTATATGTTTATAGAATATTAGAGAACTTGCTAATATTTCTTATTTGGAGGTGTGTGACTCGGATTTGTGATCTGGGTTACCCAAAGGGATTTCTCACCCTTGTGAACGGGATATATATGACCATCATACACATCCTTTTCTTTTTAAGAAATTTTCTAGCTAAAACATGATGGAATTTTCGACGATTTTGGATAGTTGATATGTCAAAAGTTCGAATTCGAAATGTTTAATTAGTTTAAGTTGAAAACGTAAAAAAATAGGTTTGCATTTTATAAAGTTACTAAACGGTAAACAAATTATTTGAATTTAATTGAAACGACCTTGCCGCGTAGCGGTCGTTCGAGATGTTGAGAATTTTTGAATGTATAAAATCCGATATAAGTCGGAATTCATGGAAACATGAATCATTTAGACCTATTGGATTATAGTTTCATAACGGAAGAGAATGATTTAAATTCCATCTTTTAGATTTTGACACATGTCTAAATCAAATTTTAAAAAAAATAAGGTGCGCTTGTTTATGATTTAAAATTTAAATTTAATTAATGAAATGGAGGTTGAGAATATTTAGAATTTAAATAAGGAAAATTCTAATTTGTTGAAACCAATTATAAGTAGAATAAGTTAGTTTCTTGTGTTTATTCATGGGTTTTATTAGAACATTATACATGCACAACTTAAGCCGTATAGTGATTTATAACTCAAAAGTTAAAATCTACGAAATTATTCATAAGTTATATTAATATAAGAATTATATTCTAAATGTAAAGATAAATTTGAATTTCTTGAGTTAATCCGTTATTATATAGTTTTTGTCATGCTTGGTTGTTACTTTTTGAGTTTTTCTTTAAGTAATTGCGAGGATGCAATTTCTTTAAGGGGAAAGTCTGTAATAACCCGCATATTTTTTGATAATATATTTAAATATAACATCGTTAATCGAGTGTATGAATGAAAATTACTTTTTGTGTATGGAAGAATTAGGACTAGAAACCACTTTCATTGAGTTCAGAATGTCATTCTCATGATTAAAAATTGCAAAGAACTGTATGTTTGGAGTAAGTGAAAATTAGGAGTTTGAGTTGTGCTTTGTTTGGTCAAACTTGCCACTAACCTAATGAAGGCTGCCTACATAGCCTCTTTACCTCCTTCAACTTGTTCATTTCTTCTCATTTAAATGAATTCCTAAACCCTATGGAAGAGGAAAATCGAATTTCCTAAGCTCGTTCTCTTAGGAAATCATGTGTTTTCTTTGATAATTTGAAAAGAGCTTGGGTATGATCATGTTCTTCTATTTTTGAGATTTCCTAAACTTAATTCTTAGGAAATATTGAGTGTTTTTATGTAGGTTGGAGATACTAGAGTAAAATTGGAAGAAATATAGTTCCATCTTAGTTGCGTACCTCCTTGTTTCTTCCAACAATCAAAGGTGAGTTCTTGTGAATGTACATCTATTAATCAAGCCTATAGGCTTGGCCAGTTTTCCCTTGGCATGTATATGTTGTGTGCGCATTGTGCGATTTGGATTGTTTGTGTGTGAACTTTACTTTATGTGGGTGTTCATATTTATTTTTGTGAATTCGAATTATAAATCATTGTTGTGGTCTATGTTTATGTTCTTGATTTGTTTCAGTGTGTTTTAGAAGCTTCATTTCCACGTGAATAATAATATAAGCCTTCACCATTCATTCAAAATCGTTGTGAGTTCATTTCTAGTCAAACTAGTGCCCAGTTAATGATTCATTCGATTGGATGGGCTCAATTCAGTCGACTGAATGTACCCTTTTTCTAGAGTTCCTCTTTGGACATGTTTCAATCAATTGAAATACTAGATTCATTCGACTGAATGACCAACCAATCGACCGAATAAGGTTATTTAGTCGACTAAAATTCTATGTGTGCGCTATTTTAATTATATTCTACATGATATTCGACCGACCCTTATGGTTCAATCGACTGAATCCTGTTGTTGTCCGGATTATAGATACATACATATATATATATATATATATATAAGGTGTAGGAGGCACTCGTTAATGTGACTGGTGAATTCTTCACCAGTTTTCGCCGTGCGTGAGCGTCCTCTTCATCTACACCTTTCTTTACCTTCCTGAAATCGCTTTGCGATTTTTACTTCACTAAATCGCTTTGTGATCTATACTTCACTAACCTTCAACGATTCTATCATTGATAATACATCTGTTTTACTTCACCACTTACTTTCCATCAGTTTTTCATAATTTTTTCAGAACTAAAATTTTAATCCACCTTCTATCCTTAATTTCCCACAAAGTCGAGATTCTTTTGTTGGATAAACCCCAGATCAGCCTTATACAATGTTGCATCTATGCTTAAATAGCGGATCCACAACTGAATTGATTTAGTTTGAGAGCTGAAGAACAAGACATTCGGAGGATTGGAATCTGGCATTGCCCACGCAAGTGGAAGCACTTCCGATTCTTCATAACCGTTTCTCTAGTTTTTTCACTAATTTCATTTTCTGGTATGTGTATAGATCTGATTACTAGAATATTTGCATAAGTTTAGGGTTGAAAAATTGGGGTTTAGTTCGTTTTTGGTTCGAAATTTATAGTGATAATTGTCTTAAGCTGCTTTTTAAAGTCTATTTAGTGCTTCGTAGATGAGAAGAGAAATGGGTCCATTATCAGTCCATTACATATGGCACCTCTGATTATAGTATATCTTTTTTTTCGAGTTGTATTTTAGTATCATAATAGATCTGGGAAATCAGAGATTATTGAAACAGTTGCTTTCTTCTTGATTCCTGTATCAAGTATCTTTTCGTCCAAAGCAGACTTAAATTTTGCTCATGAGCATCACAAGGCAGATACTATTCGGTTCAGTTATATAGTGGCAATTATAATGAAATCCATATACCAAACTGTTGAATCTGGTAGTAGGATTGATTCATAGATGTCTATGAATCATCAACCAGGCCTATTGATTAGAATTGAAGATCATTTGGGATTTCATTAGCAAGGGTATGGCTGAATTTAGGTGTTCAGTATGTGAATTTAATGAAGAAGTTAGCCACTTCATGTTTTTATCCCCAGATTTCACTCCAAATGGTTTATTGTCTCCAACACTTTTAAGAAATGTTTCATCCCAAAGGTGTTAGTACCTAACGCCAGGAACATTTGATCTACTTTGCCTATAGCATTCATCCCCAATTTCCTGTTAAGCTTTCTCTTCATAAGTGGAAGATTCATAGGAGCGATGAGAATATCTTGATACATGTTGTGCTGGTTTCGTTTTAATGGGTTCTTGTTAAATTTTTATCCAGAAGTTTGTTCGTGTCTGGATGAAATGATTTTTTACTGTATACCAAACTGATTTACAATTCATGGTGTAAAATTCTTCAGTTTAAACTGATTAGCACCTTTGGTGTAAATTGAAGACATTTTTTGAAGAGTTTCACAGCAAACTGGTTTTACACTTTAAGCTGCAAAATAAGTTCTGTTTTGGTTGATTAAGTGCTTTGAATGGGATTTACTGCCATATTATAACATGCTATATTTGTAATGGATTGGGTAGTATTTTTCACATTTTTATCATCCATTCAACAACTACACATATGGCTCATCGTGAGCACAGTTGAAATAGCTCAATTGTTGAGTATGAGTCAAATGAAGATTTTGATTAATTGAACAGAGGTAGTGTTGGATTCATGGAGCTCATCAGCTGAAATGCAGAGAGGGTTTTAGCAAGTAGTTTGGTTGGGTTTCAATTGATTTTCATCTGCAGTTTATGTGCCTATTTCTTCAACACGATAGAAGTGATGTTCATATGATTTAGCTTGGTGTTGTTATAGAGATATTTTTAATGGCTAAGCTCAATCAGATCTGGTGAAGGATGGTATAGTTTCTTCTTGGCCTCTTGATGATGGGTACCTTATAAATGTTTTACTTCATCTTCCTGCATAGCACTCCTACTGTAAAGACCTGCAAATTCCCACCCTTTGAATCGACCATAAACCACATAGGTCTGACCCAAAAGGTGAAAATTTACGAATACTTTAACTTTTGGGATACAACATATGAAAACAAAAACACAGACGTTTATAACATCAATAATAAATGTTACATCAGAGTACAGAATATATCAGAGTACATCGATAAATAATACAGCGGAAGAAACATTTAAATTAAATTAAATACATTGCAGCGGAACTAATCTCAGCGGAAGGCCATCAATATTCTGGACCCGGCTTCAGACTTCAATCCAGGATCCTGCTTAACTATATCTGCAAAAAGCTACTCGACTGCCCGTGTGGAAAGAGGGCACCCGAGTTTGCAAAGTGAAACAAACTACAGGTCAGTCGTGGGACTGGTGTGAGAATTCTTAACTAGTTTAACTAATAGTAATAAGGCAAATCCAAGGACCACGCAGCTAACGCGGAACGGGTTTACTCCAATGGATTGCCGTGCGTAATAAAGTAAATCGTTAAACAACGCAATGTCTTTTTGGAAAAATGAAACCATTATAAGACCCAAGTCCCATCACACAATGCAACGCACACCAGAGGATAGGGTTTTACCTTATAATGGTCAAAAGATGCTTGATACGTAAAAACGATAGTATTATTAATGTGTATATGTTTTAAATAAAAACATTTCAATCATAAGTATCAATCCTAGACGGCATGGGTACCATATATCATGTCGCCAATACTAGTTCTACAATCAAAACCGCAAGGTCGTATTGGAAATTGGATTTCCATCATGAGTCGAGGCTAGGGGCAAGCTCCTCTCCGATTCGAGACACTCTAGCAAATGCCTCAGGATTCCCCGCAGTGAACCCTTGGATGCGGTAGGGCCGGTCCCCGCCTATGGGCAGTGGATTAGTTATGCCTGAACACACGTTTCCCGGTCCCTTTGGACCTATAGTATGACCACCAACGGCCTATAAAAAAACGAGGCGCCTCAAAATCCATCATCCACATAAGTAAAATGTCAGGGCTGGTAGGTCACTGACACCACTCTAGCTAGAAAGAAACGTGTGCACTCCCTACGGTCCATATCCCGTTTTTGACTCATACCGGGGTGTGAGGCTCGCGAAGTCACGATATACACAAAGCTATGCCTAAACAGACTATGCTTTGATCATCATCCATAAGGCCTGCTTTTCAACAAAGCCTTGATCATTGCATCTTAGCATGCCACATCATCACTCCATATCACACTACCAATCCTTTGCCGAAATATATGAACGGGTGTTAAGCAAAAGAATAAATTCTCCGCCATCAAACATCCATACATTTGACAGAAGATTAATAACATGATATATAATGGAGTACGATGTCAGACACACGATCCATTTATAAGCTTATGCTCTGGGTCTGAGCGAAAGCCAAACCCGTACAAATCAACACTACGTCCGGGCAACTCCTACTATTACCTTATCATGGTAGCGAGCCATTCTAATGCAACAGTTATCATCGTCCATTCGATGTGGAGATTTGACGGTCTTCTATCGCCGTCTTCCAATCTTGGATTATTAACGTCGTTTAATTATTTGGAATGAGATGAACTCGGGCTTTCCAAATAATCCTCGTATATATACATATATATATATATATATTTAAAATCTTTCTTACACATTAATGATTATTTTTATTAAAGATTCATTCCTATTTTAATTATTTAAAATAATTAAATTTTTATATAACGACGCCTTAAGTCCATGGGCGACTATGGCGCTGCATTCAACCAATTTTGATTTTTACATTTCTCAGAATCTAACCGCTGGATCTTAACGTTATATATATCGTTGGAAAGATTTTTCCAAGTCGGTCCTAACGGTTTCAGTTTTGGGAAAATCCGACGGTCGGATCTTCTTGTATAGTCATTTAAAAGTACGATTTCAAAACGCGAACGACCGCGCTTGATTCGTTTAATTTTATATACATATAAATATATATACAAATAATTCGTTTAATTTATCGTTCTTACATACATCTCCCCTTTTCCTTTATTCCTTTTCTTTTTTTTTCCACTTCTTAATCTTACATGAAAAAGGTAATTTATAATTAGATGGTGAATTATTCCCTTTTATTTTATTTTTATTTTTAAAATCTTTATAATTTACATTAAAACGTAAATTATAATTCATCGCTCTATTTATTCCATTTCATCTTTCAATTATATTATGATTCCATTTACATATATAAAATACTCATTCTCTTTCTAAATGCATTCTCAATCTCAATTACATCCAAAATGTAATTTTATTTTACGATGACATTTCCATTCTATTCACATTATAAATAATGTACATGTCCTACGATGAAAAATTCTCTTTTAATATGCATTAAAAATAATGTATTTTTATCCTACGGTATGTTTTTCTTTTTATTAACATTGAAAATAATGTTACCTTAACATACAATGCATTTTCTATTTTTATTAACATTGAAAATAATGTTAATTTTTCTATCTTTACATTACGCATAAAAAAAATGTATATTTTGATACATCGCAAATTCCTACTTTATATTTACAAAATAAAGAGTAAACCTTGTCATGCGGTGAATTCCTACCTTATTTTACAAATAAAAAGTAAATCTTATCATACAGTGAAAATGCCAACTTACTTTTACCAATAAAAGTGTACGTCTTATCATGTGGTGAAAATACTCTAATATTAACATTATAAATAAATGTTAATGCCAATTTCTCTAACAATGTAAATTTCTCTTTTTATACATACATTAATAAAAGTGTGTTAATACATACTGTGCAATCTTCTTTTTAATCAATATCAAAAATAATGTTAAACAATCTTTTCTTTTTATATAACATTAAAATAATGTTAATAAATCATATGGTCCATTCTCTTTTAATATTTACATCAGAATAATGTAAATCAATCTTTCCTTTTCATATACATTTATAAATAATGTACATTTTTCTTACGAGGTAAATTATCTTTTGTTTACATTATAAATAATGTTAATCTTACATACGGTTCAATTCCTTTTTATTAACATTAAAAATAATGTTAAATTTACATACGGTTCAATTTCTTTTTATTAACATTAAAATAATGTTAAATTTACATACGGTTCAATTCCTTTTTCTTTTATTTACATGTATACTGTAAATGTCTTTTATTCTTTTCTCTTTACACTAAAAATGTAAATTCTCTTTTTATTTTTCATTTGCATAGAAAATGTAAATGTTTCTTTTTATTTTACATTTACATAAAAAGGTAAATGTTTTTCTTTATTCTCTTTTTACATAAGAAAATGTACATATTGCTTTTATTTCCTTTACATTAGAAAATAATGTTACTTTTCTTATTTCCTATACATTAGGAATAATGTTTCTTTTTCTTATTTTCTTTACATTAGAAAATAATGTAACTTTTTCTTATTTTCTTTACATTAGAAAATAATGTAACTTTTTCTTATTTTCTTTACATTAGAAAATATACATATTTTATTCTTTTTCTTTTATTTTACATTAGAAAATGTTAATGTATTTTTTTTTCTTTTTCTTTTTAACAAAGAAAATGTTTGAAATTATTTTTCTTTTAACAAAGAAAATGTTAATGTATTTTTCTTTTTAACAAAGAAAATGTTTGAAAAGTCAATCTATATCTCTATGTAATATTTGCATTGTAAAATGCAAATAAAAAGGGGAATTTCATTTCTAATATAGACGTCTTTTCTAGTGCAAACATTTCTAATCTGAATATAATTTCCAATGCACATGTTTGATTCATTTCAACAATATAATATGACACTAGTATTGGGTGTCACTACAACCATATTAACACAACCATATAGATTAACGACACAGTGATTTTTTTTTTTGGGTGTCGCTATAATCATATTAACCCAACTAGATAAATTAACATAACAGTGGAATTTTGGGGGGTCACTACACCCATATAAAAACAACGATGAAATATGTGATACAATACTCAAATTATCGCTACAGTGGTTTTTGGTGTCATAATATCCAAATTAACACGACGGTGTAAATTGCGTCATCACACTATTTTAACACAAGTACAATTGGGTGTAGTCCTGATGAGTCACAATAAAGGTCCCAATTTCACTTTTATTTGTAAATGAAAATGGATATTTAAACTCACATTTTATATTATACATAAAAGTAAAGGTTAAACTTGCATTCCATTATGTTCGCCAAAACCAAAATAAAAATTAGTATTTTGATTTGTGCATAAGATAAACATTTGCTTTTATTTTAGTAAGCAAAATAAAGATAAAAATTGTCCTTTAATTTATGACCATAAAAATTGTTCTTTTTATCTTGTTGACAAAACCAACATAAAAATTGGTCTTTTTATTTATGTTAACAAAAATAAACATAAACATTGGTCTTAACAGAAGCAACATAAAAATTGGTCATTTTATTTTGTTAACAAAAGAAACATAAGATTTAGTCTTTTTCTTTTGTTAACAAAAGAAACATAAAATTTTGTCTTTTTACTTTGTCAACAAAAACTATGTTAAAATTGTCCGTTTTATTTTAACAACAAAATTAAATGTTAAACATGAAAACAAAATAAACAAACAAGATTGTATGTCTTAATTTTATTTAAGAAAATAGAATGAAAATAAAAACCAAAATTAAAGTAAAACTTTGTCATTTATGTTTTGTAAATAAAATTTTAGCCTCAAATAGAACGGAGCAAAGATAGAAATAAGATGGGAATTTTATTATGACTACATCAAGATTTTACAGGTCTGACTAACGTAGTTATTCCATAGTATCACCACACATTCCAATGACAACGTGAACATCGCATACAAATATCACCATAGCACAGATCAAGAACAATAGTATACAAATCAGAATCTCATGATTAACATTAACATATAATTATTTAATTTAGATCAGAGTTCTCACCTTGATTAGCGGGGAAAAAAAAACCATTTATGTCTGCTGCTTTTTAATTTCGAGAATCAGAAAGTTTGATCCAAAATTTCGGCGAATCCGAGCGCTGTATGACAAAACTAATGGTATGTGTAGCTTCGTATCGTTGAGACCTTCGTTCTGATATATAATTTGCTATGGTTTGGAGAGGTTTGATTTTCATCATGTATTTTGAGGAGAAGAGAGCCGCCATTGCAAAGAGCAGGAAGAGGGAACTTAGAATTAGATTTTAGAGGATGATTAGGGTTAGGGAATATGAGACATTATTTAGGAGTAGGTAGTTTTCAGTTTAGGCCCATGTGTGTTTTAAAATTTAATATTTTATTTACATTTAAGTCCATTTTTACCGTCTTAAATTTCGTACGTTTGGTGCCTTTTTATGCAGCTACTTATGTATCCAACCACTAATTGTTCCTTTTATTAACTTTTTGTCTTCTTGTGCATAAAAAGAAGCTAGTTAGGAGAGAGATTTAATTTTAAATACATATATAAATACACCCACACACACAAGCATATAGATATATACAAACATATATGCATTAGTAATTTTTTTTTATATATACAACTCATAATATATGCATTAATTCTATATTCTAATGACAAAACGAATAAAATGGAAAGAAAGTTTAGATAATATCTCATACTAAAAAATAATGTAATTTTTGATTTACATGTAAGTTCATCAATATAATTTAGTCACATACATGAAGAAAATAATCAAAATAGAGATATATTTTGATGACAAAATGTTTCCTCTTATAGTGCAATTAATGTGCACACTCTCGGTGGATATTTTTTTATTTTGAGCAATGGAAATTACTTGTAACCTTTTAGGGTGTTACATTTGCTATCTAAATACATTGGTTAATATATATATATATATATATATATATATATAGAGAGAGAGAGAGAGAGAGAGTCTATGTATGCATGTAAAATTTTTTATTAAATAATTTATGCACTATGAAATTAACATTGAATAATAAATGTTATTTTTCTTGCATGATGCATGCTTTTCTATTTCCCTTTTTTATTGAATAATAAATGTTATTATTAACCAAGAAATTAACTTTCAGCGCTTTCCTATTTTTCTTGCAAATTTACTGCTAATTTGGATTTAGTACTTACACAAAAAAAAAATACTATATATATTTATTATTTTGTTGATGATTTTCTTTCACTCTAAACTTTCGATCATAACCTTTCTCGAATATATTTTCCATGATTACAATCAGTGTTATTAGACATATGTTTAATGACAACTACTGTTTATACAAAAGCAATATAACAGGTTTGTATAAGTTTAATCCTTCATTTAAAGCAATTATGGCATGCAAGGTAAGTTAATTTTTGTGTACATTTGAAACTTGCCACCATAGGTTATATCTCCGTATGCATGTTAATTAATAAAAAATTTTCTTTTTGTTACATTTTTTTTTCTATGTAATTTTCTTTTGAATTTAGAATAATAATTAAACGTTGATAAGAGAGACACCTTGTGCTTAGTCAACGAATTTATTTACTTCGTAACCTACCTAATATGAAGTGTAAACCAATAACTTGCTACAATGTGAGGAAAACATGGAACAAATACATGGCTCAAATTAGAAAGGAAAGAGACACATTGAATATTTGTTTTACAATAAACATATTGAAAAAGGTGCTATTAAGATTGAGTCCATAACGTGTATATATATATATATATTTTATGTAAAAAAAATTATGTAAAGGATGTCATATTTAAAATAAATTGTTTAAAATATTCTAAATTCATTAAATTGACCAAAAATAATATTTTATTTTTGTACCAAAAATTCAGGGTCGTTACACCTACAATTGTCTGGCATCATGTATGACTGCGAATGGATGTTTGCAGATCCATATGTAGTAGGGGATATATCGGGTGTATTCTTGGAGATCATGTGTTGTTGAAGACTTGATAGCTGGATTTGTTAAGTTAAACTTATTAAGGGATATTTGAAAATGAATGAACTAAGTGCCAAGTATGTTTGAACTGATGGGCTAATTCTTCATTTGGTTTTCCAAAAAGATACTTATGATGCTATTGCATGTAAATGTAGTGGTGTGTTGAGCATTTGGCTCAGGTGGTGCAGTGAGTTACAAGTGGGGGATGGCCTCGTCACGGGCCGGTTTTATCTTAGTTAGTTTTTGTTTTATTTGTATTTTCATGCTTTTTTGCGCATTTATTTTTAGATTATAACGGTTGGTATGCTAACCTGTCTTTTGTATTGCTATTTCTTACATAATAAAAGTGAACCAATTTTCAAATATATATATATAGGCCCATCCAGGCTCTTTTCCAGTGGAGTTTCGGTCCATTTGGCCTCTTTCTGTGATTATTCAGTTTCTCTGATTCATTAGTTTCAGTAGCTCTATTTTATAAACTTTCAATTCACTCATGATAAACGAGTTTATAATTGATATTATACGGTTTTGATTTACATTATTAAAACGTGAATTTTGAGAATGATTGTCACTACAATCAATATTTTACGTGATTTTCCATTTCAAACTACAAAAGGGTTTTACATTTTTCGTAGATACCAAATATTTTACAAAAACGATTTCTAACCCTACTTCATTATACAAAATTATGTTATAATTTGCCTTCCAATCGACTGGTACACATTTGTATAAACCTTTTTCGGATGCATATGAGAAATCCAATTAAACGCCTTAGTAAAAACAAGGACAATGAACCCTTACATTTGCTTCGATGGTTAATTCTTGGACTCATTTGATTGAACACTATGCAATGATCATTTCCTATTTCTAGTGGATTATGCAACTTATTCATAAATATTTGAGCAGAACAAGAGGTTATGGGACATGTTGCTTGACTTTTATATTTACTAGCTTGGCGTAGTTTATACTATACTTGATCAATCTTGATCATTCTGACCTTCGGTTCACTCTGATGATTTTCGCATCATCCCGAGGAAATTCAATTCATTTGATTATATCGAAGATTCTTGGATTATCCCATGGGACTTGGGATCATTTAATTACATCGATGATCTTTGGATCATCCGGAGGAATTTTGGTTCATTTTATTATATCATCCTGGGGAACTTCGATTCATTTGATTACATCAATGATCTTTGGATCATCCATGGGAACTTGGTTGAATTGATTACATCGATGATCATCGGATTATCCCGAGGAATTTCGGTTCATTTGATTACATCAATTGCCTTCGAATCATCCCGAGGAACTTCGGTTCATCTGATTATATCGATGATCTTCAGATCATCCTGAGGAACTTCGGTTCATTTATTGGAATTGTGTATTCATGAGGAATTGTGTATTCCCTGATCTTCGGATCATCTCGATTTGTGTTATTTTTATTGAACTCGGGTACATCTTGAGTGTCTTCTGACTATTCGTAGAACTTAGGTTCATGGATTTTTTAAGTTCCCTCCTTATGAAGATCTTAGTAATGTTTTGGTCTAAAACCGTATTCATGTGTTGATATTTTATTATCTATGTCATGTTGATTTGATAGGGAACATCATCTCGTGTGAGTAGCTATATCATATAGAATGTGATATTCTTATGTAGCACTATGATTTTTTTGAGATATTACGTGGATATTCTTGTGGTTTCACATTTTTTGTGAAAATTGTTTTATGGGGTATATGTCATTATCTGCTTATATCTCTATTCCTATCTCAGTTTATTATGATAAGTACTGCTAGACTAATCTGTTTATTATTTATTTACTTATAAATAATACTCGGGTCAGACCTGGGTATTACATGTGCTTCTCATGACTTCTAATGACGACCACCTCTTAAAATTTTGGTAATTACATCATCGTTGCAGTAATTTTTGGTTATATGCATATGAGACATCTATGTATACATATTATTTTATCTAGAACATGTGCCTATTCTTTTGTTATATATGAGTCGATTATAACCACTACCTTTATATTTACACCTTCGTGTTATATTCATACCTATTTCCTCCTTAATGGTGTGAATATATGTGTCTGACTCTGATTATATTGTTATGTATTTTATATTGATTTCGAAATATATATAGCCACATGTAGAGGATTTGAAATTGAATTAGATGTGTCGGATTTCCTCATGATATTTAAAAAGTAAGACCACATTATCCAACATGTTTAACACTCTTTCAAAGCTATTATACAAGTGGTTGCTCCTCAACGGCCTTACTCTTCGGGTTAGTTGACGTCATTACTTGCAATGACCTTGGCTAATTTGATTACTAAGGTAGGGCGTCACAAGTGCCACTTTTGCGCCAAATGTATATTTATAAATTCCTAATCCAATTAATTCCTATTTCATAATCTTTCTCAATTTACAAGGCCTACTACCTAATCCACTGATTTGTAATGCTAAAATTTCTGATATTAACACATGGAGTGCTTTTCTAAAACATATTATATACTTTCCATTCTTTGCCACTTATGGGTCTATAATACTAAAATTTCCACAAACATTAGCTTAGTGTACAAAAATAACTTTCTCCATGCTTTGTTTTCCTATATTAGTGGTTCCTCTATGGATATGGATATATATATATATATACAATATTTATATTTAAAAAAATACAAGTACGTTCACTCACTATTTATATAGGAATCCTAAACCAAATCTCTGATACCAGATGTAACAACCCAAATTTTACCGGGCCCATATTTTTCACAAAAATGCTAAAATACGAGCCCACTAAAACCCGAGTTGGTTTTTCTAGTATCATGTATAAAGGCGAAGATAAAATATATCAGAGCTTATAATAAAATATCTCACACCAGAATGAATTAAAATATAGTAGTAAGGAAATACATACCCAATAATGACACTGTTTAACAAGTGTCTCTAAGCTGAAATTCTTTGCCACCTGTCTAACCTACAGGTTTGTTACGAGCAGGGGGTTAGAACAAAAGTTCTGGTGAATGGAAAAATTATACTTTCTATAAATAACATTGCATATACCATTCTATCACAGGTTTATCTTCATTAAATTATTTTCGGTTTATTACGGATTACACTTCCGATTTCACGCATAAGTTGTACCCATCTTTTCCCAAGTTGATTAACCTAATAAACCATATTTTTGTAGCTATATGCCCAATCTATCGAGGTACTCCCCATAGTAGCCTCGTCAAGTGGTCTCCAATACCTTACTGTGAAAATGTACGAGACCTCCATCTCCACGCACTATGTCTTCATCACCATGCTGCAAAAGCGTACTAAGTCGCGCTATGAAAAATAATAAGCTTCTACCACTGCACCATAGAGAAAACCAAAACCTGATTTCTCCCATGGCAATCGTAGGCTTTACTATATCTATCAAGGATGGCCTCGGGAGAACCAATAAAATAATGTCTTCGTTAAGCCCAAAATATAGATATCAAAATTTGTTCTGTCTCTTTCTGTGACTCTTCAAGGCCTTACTAACCTATTCCTAACCAATGAAAGACCATTCTAAAAGCAAAACGACCGCTCCTAACAAATAATCTAAGCAAACATGTGGTCTCTCATCCAATTTCCTGATTGGCCTCTTGGTTTTAGGTCCAGTTTTTCTCCCACACATCCGACTGACGATTGCAGATGTCTGAGACATACTATCCTTTGTTGGGTCTTTAGCACGATATCTCCTACCCTGAGGAAACCGCCAAATCATCCTCGAAATCATGTCAATCGGTTTTAGGGTGCCCATAACGATTGAGGCAACTAAGGCATACTCACCTGATGGTACCGTACAAACCGTGAATCAGTGGGTACAGCCCGGGGCCTACCACAGAGGATCATTACGGAGTATTATCACATCACTTTGAAGTCCCGTATTTCCTTCTAGTCCCGTCAAATAAGTTGGATGTGGTCCCATCATGTCTCATGACACTTTTGATCATTTTTCCCGCATTTACTTCTAGTCCCGTCGAATAAATTGGCCTACTATAGAGGACCAAATGCATTTTGCTATATTAGTTTGACCTAATCTCTACTTTATCATTATGCGTTTCACTTACCCTCTTTATCGTTGATTTATAATATTCACTAACTCATTTAATTTGGATATTATTTCTTTCATTAATCAACTTTATTATTTAATATGGAACTTTAGTTTTAAGGCCGTAACTTAACCTCTTTAAGTCAATTTGTTCATATTAGAGCCGTAAGACAAATCTCTAGGCTCTTAATTTACTTACGCATTATAAATCAATTTGTACATATTAAGGCCTAACTATTCTATTTATCATTTCTTGTCAAATTAATATTTATGAGCAAACTATGTATGCTTATCATGATTTACCAATTAATATATATACACAAGTATATGATGTAGTTCATTTTTAACCACAGGACCATTGCCACAAAATTTTACGTATTAAAGTAAGTTTACAATTGTAAGATTACAATAAGCCTTTTTCTCATTCCTTTTTCTCTACATAACGTCTTTCAGTAATGTTACGCCTTTATTTTTCCTTCTTTACAAATTATTCTTTAGGAAATTAGATTTATTACTAAATGAATGGTTATTAAAACGATATGAAATCTATTTTCATAGCTTAAGGTAATTGCTGCAAATAACATTCATAATTGCAAGATATTTCTTTTAATTATTTTCAGACTATTGAATTGTGCGCAATATGGAAAAATCTTATTTAGCATTAATTCATGCCATTGTTTATTTTTAAACTTTATGTTTTCCACTTCTTTTACAAGCCAAACCATGGAAATAAATTCCCATTTCCCTTAACAAAGGCCATTTCTGATTTCCTATTTTAATGAGTGTCCATTAGTTCATGTTTTAAGTTATTTTACCTTATTTTCCTTTCAATCCGAACAATTCCTACATTCATTGCATTCTAGGTCCGAAAAGTGATTCCTTATAAATAATATGAAAATGTCAGATTAACATTTAACCACAAAATTTAATGTTGGTAATCTTATTCGCATCAAGTTTGCTTATTTTCAACCTAAATATTCATTTCATTACAATTTTTCGCACTATACATTCATTTAGCCCCAAATCCTCAATTTTTCCTTTTTTTTGTTCGTAAGTCTTGTTAAACTATATTTTCCAACACATGTGAACAAATGGGATAATAATATATCGTATTCATATGCCATCATTTCATATTTATATATATTTTGTGCATAACCAAAATTCAACATAAAATATATATTTCGACTGAGAAAGGGGAAAAGAATGGGATAATATATTATAAATTCTTATAGGAATCAAAGAATATGATATACTATTATAAGAAAATATAATTTAGGCCCACTAACCTGATTGATCTCTAAATCTATTCAGATCTGACATTCGTGGTTTCTCTAATTTGAATATTACACGGATGGGAAATCTGGGCACCTATAGCTAAATCTACGACCTTTCATCTCCAAATCTCGATTCAAAAATCCTAAAATAAACACATATTCAGTTTCTGGAGAGTTTGGAGGAGAAAGGGAATGGCAGAGCTTTGGCATTCTCTCAGAAAATATGAGCTGAAGGTAGGCCACACTGGTTTATTTCTAGTTGCCCAGAAGAACGTTGTCCGTATAATTAAAAACGAATAAATTCGAGCCGTCAATGAAAAAACACGCCAAATTTGACCCGAATGGGTTCCCCTAGATCGACCAATCTCCGAAGCATGTAGACCCCTAGCTCGACCCACTCCAGGCATGGGTTGACCCGTATATATGATTTAAAATCGTAAAATGGGTCATTTTAAGCGTGATTTATGTTATGTTTAAACGTTGTTATTAAAGTTTATATTTCTTAACAACTTTATTATTATTCCCATTTTTCAATAATCATTTGAATTCTAAATGCGTAATTAATGCATGCATTTACAATTCTTCTAGTTTCTAATTCTTGCATGTTTATTCCTTTTTATTTCTACAAACGTTATTTTTTACATTTATTTCCATTCCCACTTTTATTCAATTCTTTACCCTTTCAATACTCGTTTAGTTCCCATTTCAAATGTGCACTTATTAATATGTGCATATCCAAATTAAATGAAACATTGCTTAATTAGTACCATTTGAACGTCCATTTATTTCTTGGTTTCACTCCATTTATGACAAGCATTATTTATGTAACTTATATTTATATATTTTTTATTTTAACAGTATCTACATGCGTGTCAACATTCCAGATTTTATTTCCTATTTAAAAATTTGACATTGTTCCTATTAATTCCCTTTTTGTGTTACTTATGACATGCGTTGTCATTTAAAAGGAATATTGTGATATTGATGTTAGTTACTTTCAAATTCAAATGCATATTGTTAATACAATTAATGTGCGTACCTCTTATTCCATTCTTTCTTCTGTTTCTTCTTATTTAATTCCATATATACCATTGTGCATTTAGTTTGCACAATGACAACTTTTTTTTTGAAAATGGGTAAACCGCCTCGTTAAAAACCTATTCTAATACCCAGTGTCGATAATGGATCGGAAAAAAGAGTGTAGTGCTTTATCGATAACGTATCAGTAAAAAGTATGAAATAAGTACTAAAGGCAAGAAAACATCGTGCACCTTGCTGCCAAAACCCAAAAAAGAAAAACTACATAAATTTTTCATACATGCGGTAGCAACATATAAATGTAAATCAACACTTCATGTGAAAACCGGAATCACTTTACAAACCGGCATGTGTCAGTCAACACATTCAACGGCAGATTAAGTACCATCTTTCCCCAAATTCATCGATTACCCCAAACTCCTCGAATCAAACAATATGGCAGGGACTCTAAAGTATCCAAGCATCGCGAAAGGAAGCATCTTCCGCACCCGTACCCAAAGATTGATGCTACTTATCCATTATCACGGAGGTTGATTCCCCATCACTCAATTATTTTGTCACTATGTCGGCTCCTATTCGAATGATTCCTTGATTTCCTCAAAATGTAATTAATATCCATCACTGATAATTCTCATCTATGAAATTTATCACTCTTCGAACTACCGTGAATTCTTTGATTCCTTTCTTTCCAGCTGTGATAAACAGTAGGCACCATGATACAGAATGCTACGTCCTGAGCATGATCCGAGTGAGAGAAGTTCGTAGCCATTAAGTATATTTCTTCTTCCAGATTCAACGCAAAAGCAGTCATTGGACGGATGCCAAGCTTCAGTCTACATCGAATCCAAAAATACGCCGAATATTGGCAATTGAAAAACAGGTGATCTCTAGATTCGTTATCATTATTACGTAAAACACAGTTCGAATCTACCTCATAACCCCAACGAATAATGATATCTCTGGTACTCAGTCTGTTAAGAATCGCCTTCTATGCGCATAGCGATGTTTTGGGGCTGTTTATATAATGCCATATAACTTTACTCCATTCGTAAACTGCAGAGTGGGTTCTAGATCCATCCCAAGCCGAGTAAATGTTAAAACCATTCATATTATTATTCCGTCCTTAAAAATCATGATCATGTCCAAAATGAATTGTAATCTTATTAATTTATTCTGACACCAATTTAGTTACTGGAATACTGCTAGGATTAATATTTCCATTTTGAATAATAAAATCCATTTTCATATTCTCTCCCCCGTATATGATCAAATGATCCCACCCCAGAATTTTGACTAGAGTATCATTATTTATTTAGGGATCAAACCATAACATGATATCTTGCCCATTAGATATACACCTATTAATAAGTTTCGGGACTTTTGGACGATGTTTAAGTGTTGCTTTCTAAGTACATGAGCTATATAACACAATGACTGGGACCCATAAATGCTTACCTCTGGAGTTTCGATTCATCAACCACTTCTTCCATAAACTGTTCCCATTTACCAATCACCAAAGTAATTAAAGCACTAAAGCTGTTTTGATGCCCTTAAAGTTACGTAATCGAACTCCTCATTCAGCCTTGGGCATGCAAAGTGTATCCTAAGCAATCTTATGCATCTTACTAGCCCAAATGAAATTACTACACATCCTGTTAATCTTTCCAATTGTCGCCATTGGTAGCTGGTATATAAACATCCAGTAAAAAAACACTGGGTGATAACAGATCTAGTTAATTCAATTTTTCCTGTTATGGATAACAAGCTATATTCACAACTATACATTCTCTTTCTAGTTTTATCAAACAGTTCACCACAATCCGAGTAATGCAGATAATTATTCGAAAATGGGACTCCCAAATATTTAATGGGAACTATACCTTCTCTCATTTCTAGAATAGACTGTAAAATGGGTTTACAGATCACACCTTTGCGAAAGTACACTTTATATTTCATATTATTAATTTGTAGACCTGCCATATCCTCCATCTTATTAAGAATACTTTTAATCTCCTTAATCCCTTTCACCTTAGCCTTAGTAAAAACCAATAAGTCATTAGCATAGTTGAGATGAGTGATTTTAGGCTCATGTTTATATATAGGTTGAACCACATCAGTTTGTACACCTCTGAACATATGTATAGACAAAAAATCCACAGCCACACAAAAGAGACGGGGGACAACGGGTCCCTCTACCTAAATCCCCTCGAACTATGTATGAAACCCTTCAGACTCCCTTGAACCATGATAGAAAAAGTACGCGTGGATATACATGTTTTGATGACATGCACAATACATGTCGGGAAACCCATTATATACAGCATGTGGCAAATAAATTTTCTATTTATCATATCATAAGCTTTTTTCAAGTCGATTTTCATGCAAATTTTCCCGCTTTCCTTCCTGTTAAAATGTCTAATATGTTCATGTGCAAATAGAACATTTTCAGCAATATGTCTATTAGGTATAAATGCAGATTGGTTATCGGCAATAAGACGCATAAGATATGGTTTGATTCTGTTGCAAATTACCTTAGAAATGATCTTAAAAATCACATTACAATATGTTATAGTTCTATAATTTGAGATATCTTTCAGTTTATCCACCTCTGGAATAAGCGTAATAAAGTATGATTTATACCTTTTGCTAAATTTCCAGTGCTAAGGACTTCTTGAATCATCTCTAACATGCTTAACTTTAATAGATCCCAATGCAACTTAAAGAATTTCACGGTAAAACCACCCGGTCTGGAGATTTTATCATATGAAATGGAGAAAGTTGCTTTATGAATCTCTTCTATACTAATATCAGTAGACAAGTAATTTCTCCCCTTTCATGAATAACATACATGCAATTTATGCTTGGGAAATCTTCTCGCATTGGAATCTCATCGTTGTAAATATTGGAGAAAAAAATCTATTGCTTCCCTTTCTATCTTGCCCCCATCATGCACCAATTCACCATAGCTCATAATGATATAGCTCCAATTATTAATGTGATTCCTCATCGACACTTTATCACGAAAGAACTTCGTACATGAATCCCCATCGTTTAACTAATAGATTTTTTCTTTTTGTCTCGCGTTATGATACTCAATAGTACTCCATTCTTTCCAAAAATTATATGCCACTTTGAGTTTATCGTATATAGAGAGGTCAGTAGGGTTTTTGTCAAGTTCCTGCGGCAAAAATTTATATTCCTCTACCAACTTTTTCATTGTAATTATATCCTTCCCATTGGTACGATTCCACCACTTTAATCGTTGTTTACACAGTGTCACGAATTGTTGAAAGATATATAAATTTGAACCTTGAAAATAAGATGAATACATCATGTCCAGAACAAAAGTTATATTATTCATATATCCCTCCATTTTATGCCAAGTGTTTACATATGTAAAAGTTATATTTTTCCTGTATTTAATTCCTTTTTTAGGATTAACACAAATAGAAACATGGTCTCTAATTGGCTTAGCAAAACTAAAAGCCTTAATCTCATGAAAAATTATCCAAACTAGATGATTGCAGAACAAGTTGTCAATTTTTGAAGCTATACCTTCCTTTTTCCATGTAAACTTAAAACATGCAACCGGTAAGTCCATTAGTCCAGCAGACGCAATACAATCTATAATCCCAATAGATGTCTAAATGGTACAGTCGATCCCCCCTTTTTATCATTCAACGATATGATATTATTAAAGTCTCCTAGATCCATCAATGGTATATTGACCTGTCTTGCCTCGTTAGCAATAATTTTCCACAAGAATTCTCTACCAAGTAAAAATTTACTTGCATAAACAAACTTTATTCCACATGTTAGCCCTCCCACATTAGTTGCCTGAATAGAATATGTTGTTGCGAAGCAGGTTCATGATTAATTGACCAAACATTTGTGTCCCACAATATAAGTATTCTACCTTTACACCCACACTCATTATTGTCAAATGATGACCAACTGCTTTGCATTTTGTTTTTTTAACTTAATATTCATATCATCACTCAATTTATTCTCCAACAGGCCAACTAAAGATGGTCTGTACTTATTAAGAAATTTGAATACTTCAAACTGTTTGTTTGAAGCATTCAAACCCCTTACATTCTACGCAATAACATTCATTGGATTTTACTTTGGCTCCTTGTCGTAACTTTAAGAGGAGCAAAATGAGTTGATTTTGTTGTACAATTTTTGTTGTTGTTTTTAGTAACTACCTCTACCTCATCAAAGAAATTTTTATTCTTCTCCACATGATTTGAAACATCTAACTCTTTTACAGGTTCTTCGGTTTCTACCTGTTTCGATTCTGAGCTTGTGATATGTTTGATGATATTTTCTTCTTCGAACTTAGTCCCCTCCTCTACAACACCTTCTACCCATTCAATGGCATCCCCACTTTCTGCATGTTCTTCAACATTATACAATCCTCACACGTGTTCTTCTCTGGCAAACTGCCATCTCCTCCCCTCGCCTCGCAGCTGTCCATTACAGTTTTGTTGTGGATGTTAGCATGTCTAGCATTTACTAAATTCTCCAGTTATTTGTTTTCATCATTTAATACTGTAAACTTATTATATTTAAACGGGTTGAAACCCTCTCCCCGCCCCAATTCTCCATTTGTAAATTATTACTTTGTAATATGCAAGGTTTTAAATCTCGGATATCGGTCGCGTTTCATCTCGGGGATTTTACAGGCTTAGTCTCGTAGCGGAGGAGATCTCGGACGAGATGAGTCTAACTCGGGAGTTCGTCTTGGATTTTCATCTCGGGTCTGAAAGTTCATATCGGAAGAATCTCAGGGTACATGATATGTTAAAAATGATATTTTTAGTTGATGCAGACTACACTGGAATTATTGTATGCATTTAAATTGGTGTAAATAATAAAAGTACACGTTGCCTTTTAAAAAAAATGATATTTTAACAAAATGATTTTTATGAATTCTATCAAAAACATAGTAACTTAAACTTAAATTGCAAAATAACTTTATTATTCTTTATTTTACGAAAGATTATTCATACTCAAAATCGTAATATGCTTAAAACAAGAATATTGTTAGATAGGAAACATTAAAAGGATCCAAAACATTGAAAAATCCAACATAAATAGATCATAAAATACATAATTTCATAAGTAACATATATGTATAAAGACGAATATGAAAATCATAAGCATTGTAAAACATATACGAATATTCAATATAGTCATTTAACATGCAAAATGTAAAACAACAAAAGATTGATATGGCTGGATTTGAGTTTTTAATTATAGTTCTAGTTTAGGCAAAATTTAAATTTTAACCTAAAAAACTAAGATCTCGGACGATATTCCAGTGTTTCGTTTCGGTCGATATATCATTCGATATTGCAATATCTCGGATGATATATTCAAAAGAAGATTTAGAGTGATATTTGTTGTTTCGTTTCGGAAGGAGCCAAAAAGTAGATCTCGGAGGAGATCTCGGGCGATATTTGCGAGATTTCAAACAGTGGTAATATGTTCCCCTCCCCTTTGAATATTGTTATCTATCAATACATTTCCATTGTTATCTATTCCATTGGTCTCTTTATTATTCTCATCATTTAGTTCAGTATCTTGTACACATATGCCTTCTAAGTGTAAACTTATCGAGGTATCTTGGAGATCCTGCACCTGGTTGTAACATACACCTGTTAAATCAATAGTACCATTATTCTCTCCCTACAAATTACCACTTTCTCTATCAGCAATGTTCAACTGAGTACCATTTTCTACGTCAACTTCTTGTGTCTCTTCATTAGTATTTTCTACATTATTCATTATATTGTTCTATTCGTTATTCACTATACCGGTTTGATTATTACTAGACTGTTCCTTATGTGCATCCTTATCAAACGTCGCTTTTGGTACCCACTTTTCCTCTGTTTTTCCTTTGCATTGCTGTGGAGAATGCCCGAAAACTTTAACAAACTTTGCAACATTGTGGTTTATAAATATATTCCACTCCTACATTCAGTACTTCTCCAGTGTGCATAATTACTTCCACTTCGTTTGGGAGCTCCAACTAGGCATCCATTTATATTAAAATATTTGCATATGCCACTATAGACTCGTCCACCATAATTCTATCCATCTTTGTCGGTCTCCCTAAAACACTTGAAATTGCACTCATTGCCTCTGTATCCCATAATTCCAACTCCAAATTTGAAAACTTAACCCATAACGGCATATTAGTCAATAGATCCTTTTTGAATCTCGTACACATACACCATTTTTTAGGAATAATAATTCTATTATCAAATAAATATGGCCCTCCTAGTAGAATCTTCTGACAGTGTACTCCATCGTCAAAACAAATTGTAAAGAAACTGTTATCTTTTGATAATAACTGAAAATTTCCAAATAGCTTCCACATATGTTCTGTATATTTTTTCAAATGCAAGTGATAAGGTCTAGATCCATACACATAAAATATAATGTAATGCTTCCATTTTTTAACTGATCTCATTGTCGCTGCTATTTTATTATTATTAATCACTGATGATTCTATGTAGTTTAAATCAACCCATGCATCGCCTTTCCCGCATATCCCTCCTAAGGCAGCTTGAATCCAAGATTTAGAATTCCCTGCTACCACTTCCTTGCGAATTTCCCTCTAGTTATTCTCATAGAACATCCCATATTTTCTAGGAGCTTGATGGACCGCGTAATCATTACTTTAGGATCGAGTATCCACTCCCCCTGTCACTGCAGATCTAGCTTGACGAACAGCTTGTGCAATATTTTATGCATCACAACATACACTGTCTCCCCCATGGCCATCTCCCCTCCGTTGAAATGGAACTCGGGAAACCCTAGGTCCATTGTAAATAAAAGAACGCTTATCGCGATCCAGCCTTCGAGAAGCTTATGGTTGATCTGACTCCCTCGGCATTGGTTCCTTTCCTAGCCTCCGATCTAGTGGAATGCCTTTGTTGTTTGAAATAAAAAGGCATATTATTAATATAATTATTTTGATAATTTTATTATGAAAATTGCGGAATGTTACACATACCAAGTACAGAAAAGACCATGAGGTGGCAATCAATTAAACTTAATAGAATAGCACCTCGATTGGTCTAAATACAGACTGGTATTCTCCTTAGCTAAGGGATTAGTAGCGATCTGATGACAAGGCCAAACAAGTTCAGTATGACAATGGTTCTTCATTATCTCAAGAATCACTTAACAAACTTCTAAACCAGGGCAACAATATTCAAAAGAGCAGACACTTAGAACCGCATGATCCATCTCCTCATTGCAAGGGATCAATACTGATCTGATGCACATAGAGATAAATAATGATCCAATGAAGTATCGAGTTGGGCCACCAAAATTTAAAACTAACAAATTAAATGGAGGTTTACATATTTAGAATTTACTTCAAAATGTCATTTTCGTGATTTTGCATATGGATGAATTAGGACAAGAGAATACTTTCATTGAGTTCAAAATGTCATTTTCGTGATTAAAAACTTCAAATGTAACACCCTGTATTTTTTGTTAACGGTATAGTAACGAATTAAACAATACTTAATGTAAAATGTGAGAATTAAGGGAAACGGGTTACGCCATTGTGTTCATCTCGGAATTCTAGTTGAGTCAGAGTCCGAATTTGCATGAATTGGACTTCGTATGAAGAAGTTATGGCTGTCGGAATTTCCCAAGAATTCAAATAAATTCAAACAGCTCGAAAAACAAGTTCAAATTCAAATCAGAAGTCAGAAGTGGACTGGGCAGGAAAATTCCCGCTCAGGACCCAGGTCGACCAGGGGGTCGACCCTAGTGTCAACCTCCCCCCTACAGGTCGACCTGCCCCCTCCCCCCTCCCCCCCCCCCCCACCCCCGGGCAGATCTGAATGGGGACGATTTTGTGACTCAGTGTTAAGTCACTAAGGATGAGGTGTCACCCTATCTTCACTGGATGGTTGTGGTTAATCCTAGGATCCTTCGACGGCTCAAATTGAGTTGAAATTCTATATAAACAACCCTATGCTCGAACATAAAAATCACACAAGAATAATCCTAGAACTATCATGCTGTCAATGGAAACTTGGAGTAGACGTCACCAATATGAAGACAAGATAAGAACATAAATCAAATGAAAAATTCAACGATCTACATCAAAGGCGAGCTTACCAATTTCAGAATTCAGATTTCAAAACGCAAGAATTTCTTTTAGTTTGTAAGTTGGTTATTACGCAGATTTAAACTTTTCAAATTAATCATGACATGTTGTAATTGGAATATAGAGTGATTCTCATGTATAAGATTCGATTCTCATTTATCTTAAGTATCGTTGAAATTAATCATGTGTACATGCTTGTGGTGATTAACATGTTGTTTATTAATCATGTCTATATGCTTGTGGTGATGAACATATTGTATGTATTGGATTCTATTACGATTTGGTAATGTATTTATTTTGCCAATTAAATGGTGAAACATGTCATGTTATAAATTGGTGGTTATTTGCAAGTTTATGATCTAAAACACATGCTTATATGTTAGATTAACACTAATGTATATTCATGTTAGGTTGAATCTATTTATGTTGAAAATTTTGGAATTGTAATCCTCTTATGTTTTAACAAATAGTTCATCATGTTAAGTTATGATTCGAATATGTTGATAATAGTTCTCTTATGTTTAACACACATAAGTTAATATGTCAAGTTTCGATTTAAAAATGATTATAGTAGCTTTCTTATGTTTTTACATACATAAGTTAATATGCTAAGTGGTGGTTTAAAACTGTGATTATATGTTAAACCTCCATGCTAGACCTTTGTCAAGTTTACATGACAACTAGACCCAACTTAGTCACAAGTTCACCTTTGCCCATTTAGTTAAAGTTAAATGATACCTCTATGCCAAGTTACACATGACAAGTTGAAATTATGCTATTTTATGTTTATTTCATGTCTCGTGTTTATTACCCTTTTTCTTGTTTATGGGTTGGGCTAGTTTACTAGCCCAACATTTTATGTGATTCATGCGTACGTTCCACGCGGGTAGCGATCGGAAAATAGGAAAATTCCTGGCATATATTTGTTCAAAAAATGGTATATTTGATATACCATTTATGGTGAGCATAATCAAAGGATAATTATGGAATGACTAAATTAAATTTAATCTTCATAAAGAAACTAGACATATATAGAAAAATGTGAATTTATAAAAAGACGAATATGCCTAACCCGTGGTCAGACTGAGTTGTGGTGTAAATCTGCCCGGAACCGACTGGCATATCCAGTGACCACAACAAGACATGTCTAATGTGGGTGGTTAGTGCATCAAGCCCAAATAGAACCCGATGGTAGACTGAGTTGTGGTGTAAACCAGTCCGGAACCGACCGGCACAACGAGTGACCACAACAAGCCCAGTCTAATGTGAGTGCTTGGTGCTTTAATAAATTAAAGCAGTGTCAGGATTGGTAGGGTTAAATCAATTAGGGAAAAACATAACCAATTCAACATGTTAACTAAACGAATGGGTGGGGTTAAGTAAACTTGGACACTTAGCCAAATAAAAATGTTGATTAGAAAACCCTATTAACGGGGACCCATTTCAGCAGTAACCCACATAAATGTATCATGGTACCCTGAAACTAAGCAGGGTAGGGCACGATTACTGGGCTGAGTATAAGCAGTCAAAACGTCGGCGGTTGGTGGGCTAGTGTAAGTTCCGATGGAGTATGGGCATGCACGTACTCCAGAGTGGAAAAATCATGTAGTGGGCATCAGTAGTATACACTATGCATCCTGAATTGTGTCGGGTAGCCACTAGAGGGACTGATACACCCCAAGGTGGGACTAGCACAGGTATCTACAGTCAAGCAGGGCCGAACGACACAGGATATGAATGCATACGAGTAAGAGCCGATCATTAAGTGGATCGTTGGTAATGAACACGTAGGGCTGTTTAAACCAATGGTTAAGTAGGTGCAGAGACTATAGTAATGGGTGCGATCACATGTTCCTCTTATCTTATATTATTGTATTATCCTATGTTCTGTTATTACTGTCATGATCCCTTTCCTTGCTTAAATACTAGTAATAACCTAACTTACCAGACTTATTGTCTGACCCGTTTTCTTTTGTCCTCTTTTCTTCCGTCCCCCCCCCCCCCCGGGCAGGTCCACAGGGAGGGAATACTGCAGCTTAGTCAGACTCTTTGCAAGCTTCAAGATAGTAGATATATGATTTGGACTCTCTCTCACCTTGGCTATGGCTCTTGGACATTATCCTCCGGAATTTATGCAGTTTTATTTATGGTTTATGCTTCTTTATTAAATAATCAAGAGAAATTATGTTGTAATGTTTTGGAAGTTGTTTTGAGACAATTTGATGTAATGCTTTTGTATTGAACCGCGTATTCAATAAATAATTTGAATTCCGCTGCTTATACTTATCTATCCTGTAAAATTTCTGTGTCTTGTACTTATAACCCTCCAACAAAGTTAAGGCATTCCCTTTGTGAGTGACCTTAACGGAGGTGGGGTGTTTCACTTGGTATCAGAGCAAAGGTTTACCAGATCAGATAAGAGTTTTTGAAAATTATTTTTCAAAAAGAAATATAAAGAAGAATTTTTCAAGAAAGTGTGTTGTTTTAAATTTAAAAAAGGCATAATCCCCAAAGTCATACGCACTACCTTTCTATCCTTCGTTTTGAATCTTTTCTTTTTTCTTCGTTTCAGCATGTTTGGGAATCTTAACCTTTCAGAGGGTGTACCGATACTTGGCTGGTTCAGGAGGTACTTAGAGGCTAGGGCCAACGACGTAGGCCCAGCAGATATTCCTCCTCCTCTAGCTGCAGCGGTTCCTCCTCCTCGTGCAAATGCTTTCTCAAAGGTTTGTAGAGAATTTAGGACCATGGGTGGAAAGGATTTCAAGGGAACTGAATCATTTGCAGAAGCTAGGAACTGGCTCAAAGAAACTGAGGATCTGTTCGTTATCTTCAAGGTGGACGATAGGCAGAAGATACAGCTGGTTGTATGGTTGCTCAAGGACGAAGCTTCCGATTGGTGGGAAGTCACTAACGTTGAAAGACCAGTTGACACATGGATGGATTTCAGAATAAGGTTTGAGATGAATTTCCTCTCACAAGTTGAACGAAGTTTACAGCTGGAAAAGTTCTTATCTCTTAAGCAAGGAAGTATGACGGTCAAGGAGTATGTCAATCAATTCAATCGGCTGGCACAATTTGGACTGGACTTAGTGAATACTCCTCATACGAAGGCTCTCCGTTTTGTCAAGGGATTGAATGAGCCACTTCACAGCTTGGCTATGACCTATATACCTATGGGGGCTACTTACGAGAGGTTAGTGGATATGGCACTCTTACATGAGGAAGACATGGGCAAGAATGAGGCAAAAGCGGAAGTGCCTCAACATAAGAATGGGGAAGGGTCACAGAACAAGAAGGCTGATTCAAAGAAAGGCGGGAAGAACAATGAACCCCGTGAGAAGAGAAAGTGTAATTTCTGTGGCATTCCAGGACATCTAATCAAAGACTGCAAGAAGAAGAAAAGGAAGATGGGTGGTTGTTTCCACTGTGGTGAGATAGGACACATGGCTAGGGCTTGCCCAAGGAAGCAAGGGCAGGGAGCTCGACCTTCTTCTGGAGGACAATTTTACGCTCACAGGGCACCTCCGTAAGAACGAGGTAGAAACATTTATGTCGAAAGTTTAGTCTATCTTTTTGATCATCCTGTTCATACAGTATTTGATTGTGGCGCATCGCACTCTTTTATATCTACTGCTTTAGTGGAATCTCTGCACCTAGACACTAGTGTAGTAGAGGATCCCTTGGTTGTTTCAAATCCAATTGGGGGCTCAGCTTTTTTCTCAATGGTTTGTTTGGATTTGAAATTATCTATACTAAGCATTGGGTTTAAATGTAATGCCTTTGTTTTGGGCTTCACGCGGTATGGGTTGATTCTAGGCATGGACTGGCTATCCAGTAATGGTGCCGTCCTCGATTGTGAAAAGAGAGCGGTTAGAGTCATGACTCTCCTCGATAACACTCTCGAAATTTCTTGTAATCCCATGAACTCCGTTATGCTTAGTTATCTAGAATCTCTTGATGCGTCCGTTGAGAACTTGCAGTCTGTAAGGGTAGTCCGTGAATAATCGGATGTGTTTGAAGAGGTAAAGGGCTTACCTCCGAAGCGGGAGATAGACTTCTGCATATACCTCGTGGACAATGCAAAACACGTAGCTTTACCCGTTTGACACTTGGCTCTGAGGGAGAGAAAAGAACTCAGCAAGCAAGTTAAAGAATTGCTTGAGAAGGGGTTTATAAGGCGGAGTATTTCTGAATGGGGTGCTCCAGTAGTGTTTGCAACTAAAGCAAACGGTTTGCTTTGCATGTGCGTTGATTATAGGGAGCTAAACAAGATGACCAAGAGGAATAGGAACCCACTGCCGAGAATAGATGATTTATTCGATCAGCTTGTAGGTGCATCAGTTTTCTCCCAATTAGATTTGGCTATTGGGTTTCATCAGCTAAGGGTGGCTGAAGACAGCATTGATAAGACCGCGTTCAGAACTCCAGATGGTTTCTTCAAGTGGCTTATCATGCCTTTCGGCCTGACAAATGCACCCGCTTAATTCGTTGATTTAATGAGCAGAGTGTTCCGAGAGTTCCTCAATAAGTTTGTGGTGGTCTTCATAGACGATATTTTGATCTTCTCAAAAGAATGAGGAAGAGCATGCTCAGCATCTAAAAGAAGTCATGGATACTCTCCATGCCCATCAGTTGAAGGCGAAATTCTCCAAATGCCATTTCTAGAGAGAAGAAGTTAGGTTCCTTGGACACGTGGTGTCAAAAGAGGGGATAGCTATGGACCCCGCGAAAGTGGTTGCTGTGCAAGATTGGAAGGTTCCTAAAAACGCAACCGAAGTCCGAAGCTTTCTTCGTCCAGCAGGCTTTTATCGAAAATTTACAAAAGATTTTGCAAAAATCTCAGCTCCACTTACAAGGTTGACAAAGAAGAACCTAGCTTTCAATTGGGATTTGGATTGCGATATTGCTTTCCAACGTTTTAAAAGGGCTCTGACAACAGCCCCAGTTCTAGCATTGCCTAATGGAAGCAAGATGTTTACAGTTTACACAGATGCTTGCAGAACGGGACTAGGCGCTGCTCTAATGCAAGAAGGGAAGGTAGTGGCATATGGTGGAAGACCGTTGAAAGTACATGAGAAAAACTACCCAACCCATGACCTAGAGTTGGCAGCCATCGTCTTTGCGCGTAAGTCTTGGCGCCATTATCTTCTAGGTGAGAAATTTGAATTGTATACTAACCATAAATCGTTGAAATATCTTTTATCGCAGAAAGATATCAATTTGAGGCAGCAAAGATGGATGGAGTTTCTTGCCTAATTCGATTTTGAGATTTCCTACACGCATGGCAAGGGCAATGTAGTAGAAGACGCTTTAAGTAGAAAGAAGTTGGCCTTAAGCCCTCTCTTTGTGGATAGGCAAAGCCTGGAGTTCATAGCAAGCTTTAACTTTAAACCCTCTGCTGACTTTGTACCGGTCTTGCTAGCAACATTAGAAGTGCGACCAACTCTATTAGACTCAATCGGAGCCGTGCAAAGAGAAAACGCTCAGCTAGCCAATGTGATGGATAAGTTAATTAGGTGTGAGACTTCCATTCACCTCAATAGCTACTCCATTGATGCCAAGGGCTGGTTGAGATGAGATGGAAGACTATGCATCCCACAAGTAAGGGATTTGGTAAAGGCAGTTCTAGAAGAGGCACACCATTCCAAGCTGACCATACACCCAGGCGGAGACAAAATGTATAAAGATATCAAAAGAGTTTTCTTTTGAAATGGCATGAAGAAAGACGTAGCTGAATTTGTTTCTAAGTGTTTAATATGCCAACAAGTCAAGGCGGAGCAGAAGAAGCCTGGTGGTCTGCTCCATCCTCTAGAAGTCCCACAGTGGAAATGGGATAGCATCTCGATGGACTTTATAGATGGGTTGCCTAGGCTAAGAAGGGGCAATACCAGCATTTGGGTAATAGTGGACAGGCTCACAAAAAGCACCCACTTTATACCCATCAAGAGTAGAAGGGCTGCCTCATCTCTAGCATCCATATATCTTAAAGAGATAGTTCGACTCCATGGGATACCCTATAGCATAGTGAGTGATCGAGACCCTATCTTCACGAGCGAGTTTTGGAAGAGTTTACAAGAGGCTGTAGGCACACAGTTGTGCTTAAGCACTGCCAATCACCCTCAAACCGATGGCCAGACATAAAGATTCAATGGAGTATTAGAAGACCTCATGAGACTATGCATTCTTAACTTCGAAGGTACATGGGAGGATCATCTACTTTTGGTGGAATTTGCTTACAACAATAACTACCAAGCCACCGTAGGCATGGCACCTTTCGAAACTTTATTTGGTAGACCGTACAGGTCACCAACTTGCTAGTGGGAGTCCACAGACAAGCTCATACTTGGACCATACATGATTTGGGAAACTTTAGAGAAAGTAGACTTGATACGAAGAAGAATGAAGATTGCCCAAGACAGACAGAAGTACTACGCAGACAAAAGAAGAACTGACCTTGAGTTCGAAGTTGGAGACAAGGTGTTCCTTAAAGTATCTCCTTTGAGGAACATCGTTCGCTTTGGATCCGCAGGAAAGTTAGAACCAAGATTTGTAGGGTCGTTCCCTATCATCGAGAAGATTGGGAAGATGGCTTATAAGGTACAGCTCCCCAAAAGGTTGGCTAGGGTTCATAATGTCTATCATGTCTCTCACCTGCGGAAATGCTTACACGAGTCTGCGGAAGTGGTAGAACCAAGTATGCTAGAGGAAGTTGAATTTGAACGAGAAGCAACTGTGAGGAGAGTTCCAACCCGTATCTTGGGAACATAAGTTAAAAAGCTACGCAACCGTGAAGTTAAGCTCGTCAAAGTTCAATGGAGCGACACCGAGGAAGACGCGACTTGGGAAACTGAGGAGAGAATACGCGCAACCTACCCTTTTCTTTTTGAGGGTACATCCTTAATATCTTTTCCTTAAGTTTACGCTCGTATCTATCTTTTTAGGTATACCTCCTCGATCCTATCCTTTATCTTTAGGTAGGAACCCGTTTGGATGTAAACATGTAATTGAAACTTTTTATGATTGATGGTTGCAAGTAGTTGCTAGTGGTTGCTAGTGGATGCATATACACACATTAGGTATTAGATCGGCTCAGTCACTTCCATATTGCATATGCATATATGTATTGGTATATGGATTGAAACTTGATGTGTTAACATATGGACGTTGCATTTGTATGAATGATTGTGCACTCATGTAGGAAATTTTGAGTAGGAAAAAAATTGCATTCATAATGGACTCATGGCACTAACATAATTTGCATTAAGGAGGTCAACTGAATCAGTAGACCGCCTGATTTTGGTATTAGATAAGAACATGTACACACACAATGCATATGATCATGAAGAATTATAAATCTTTTAAGGACAATGGACGCTTGTGTTTGATGGTTGAGTAGATGGGTGATTGGAAGGTAGGATATAAGTTCTTCTCGACTTGAAGATTTCGGGAACGAAATCCTAAAAGGAGGGGAGAATGCAACACCCTGTATTTTCTGTTAACGGTATAGTAACGAATTAAACAATATTTAATTTAAAATGTGAGAATTAAGGGAAACATTTTACGTCATTGTGTCCGTCTCGGAATTTTGGTTGAGATAGAGTCCGAGTTTGCGTGAATTGGATTTCGTATGAAGAAGTTATGGCTGTCTGAAGTTTCCAGGAAATTCAAATAAATTCAGACAGCTCAAAAAACAAGTTCAAATTCAAATCAGAAGTCAGAAGCAGGCTAGGCGGGAAAATTCCCGCCCAGGACCCTGGTCGACCAGGGGGTCGACACTAGTTTCGACCTTCCCCTATAGGTCGACCTGGGGATCAACTTGGGGGTCGACCTGCCTCCCCCTCCCCCCCAGGGCAGTTCTGAATGGTGACGATTTTGTGACTCAGTGTTGAGTCACTAGGGCTGAGATGTCACCCTATCTTCACAGGATGGCTTTGGTTAACCCTACGATCATCCGACGGCTCAAATTGAGTTGAAATTCTACGTAAAACAACCCTAAGGTCAAACCTAAAAATCACACAAAAATAATCCTAGAACGATCATGTTGTCAATGGAAAACTTGGAGTAGCTATCACCAATACAAAGACAAGATAAGAACCTAAATCAAATTTAAAAATCAACGATCTATATCAAAGGCGAGCTTACCAATTTCAGAATTCAGATTTCAGAACGCAAGAATTTCTTTTAGTTTGTAAGTTGGTTATTACGCAGATTTAAACTTTTCAAATTAATCATGACATATTGTAATTGGAATATAGAGTGTTGCTCATGTATAAGATTTGATTCTCATTTATCTTAAGTATCATTGAAATTAATCATGTCCACATGCTTGTGGTGATGAACATGTTGTATATTAATCTTGTCTATATGCTTGTGGTGTTGAACATATTGTATGTATTGGAATCTATTATGATTTGGTAATGGATTTATTTTGCCAATTAAATGGTGAAACATGTCATGTTATAAATTGGTGGTTATTTGCATGTTTATGATCTAAAACACATGCTTATATGTTAGATCAACACTCATGTATATTCATGTTAGGTTGAATCTATTTATGTTGAAAATTTTGGAATTGTAGTCCTCTTATGTTTTAACACATAAGTCATCATGTTAAGTTATGATTCGAATATGTTGATAATAGTTCTCTTATGTTTAACACACATAACTTAATATGTTAAGGTGCGATTTAAAAATGATTATAGTAGCTTTCTTATGTTTTAACATACATAAGTTAATATGCTAAGTTGTGGTTTAAACCTGTGGTTAAATGTTAAACCTCCATGCTAGACCTTTGTCAAGTTTACATGACAACTAGACCCAACTTAGTCACAAGTTCACCTTTGGCCATTTAGTTAAAGCTAAATGATACCTTTATTCCAAGTTACACATGACAAGTTGAAATTATGCTATTTTATGTTTGTTTCATGTCTCTTGTTTATTACCCCTTTTCTTGTCTATGGGTTGGGCTAATTTACCAGCCCAACATTTTATGTGTTTCATGCGTACGATCCACGGGGGTAGCGATGGGAAAGTAGGAAAATTCATGGCATAGATTTGTTCATAAAATGGTATATTTGATATGCCATTTATGATGAGCATAATCAAAGGATAATTACGGCATGATTAAATTAAATTTAATCTACATAAAGAAATTAGACATATATAGAAAAAAGTGAATTTAGAAAAAGACGAATATGCCTAACCCGAGGTTAGACTGAGTTGTGGTGTAAATCTGTCCGGAACCGACCGGCATAACTAGTGACCACAACAAGACCTGTCTAATGTGGGTGGTTAGTGTATCAAGCCCAAAAAGAACCCGAGGTTAGACTGAGTTGTGGTGTAAACCTTCCCAGAACCGACCGGCACATCCAGCGACAACAACAAGACCTGTCTAATGTGAGTGGTTGGTGCTTTAATAAATTAAAGCTAAGTCAGGATTGGTAGGGTTAAATCAGTTAGGGAAACACTTAACCGATTCAACATGTTAACTAAACAAAAGGGTGGGGTTAAGTAAACTTGGACACTTAGCCAAATAAACATGTTGATTAGAAAACTGTAGTAATGGGAACCCATTTCAGCAGTAACCCACATAGTTGTATCATGGTACCCTGAAACTAAGCAGGGTGGGACGCGATTACTGGGCTGAGTATAAGCGGTCAAAACATCGGCGGTTGGTGGGCCAGTGTAGGTTCCGATAGAGTATGGGCGTGCACGTACTCCAGAGTGGAAAAATCAGGCATTGGGCATCATTAGTATACATTGTACATCCTGAATTGTGTTGGGTTGCCACCAGAGGGATTGATACACCCCATGGTGGGACCAACACGGGTATCTACAGTCAAGCGGGGCCGAATGACACAGTATATGAGTGCATACGAGTAGGAGCCAATCATTAAGGGGATCGTTGGTAATGAACACGTAGGGCTGGTTGAACCAATGGTAAAGTAGGTGCAGAGACTATAGTAATGGGTGCGATCACATGTTCCTCTTATCTTATATTAGGGTATTATCCTATGTTCTGTTATTACTGTCATGATCCCTTTCCTTGTTTAAATACTAGTAATCACCGAACTTACCAGACTTATTGTCTGACCCGTTTTCTTTCATCCTATTTTCTTCCCTCCCCCCTTCCCTCGGTCCATAGGGTGGGAATACTTCATCTTAGTCAGACTCTTTGCAAGCTTCAAGATAGTAGGTGTATGATTTGGACTCTCTCACATTGAATATGGCTCTTGGACATTATCCTTGGGGATTTATGCAGTTTTATTTATGGTTTATGCCTCTTTATTAAATAATCAAGACATAAATTATGTTGTAATGTTTTGGAAGTTGTTTTGAGACAATTTGATGTAATGCTTTTGTATTGAACCACGTATTCAATAAATAATTTGAATTTCGCTGCATATACTTATCTGTCCTGTAAAATTTTCTGTCTCTTGTACTTATAACCCTCCACCAAAGTTAAGGCATTTCCTTTGTGAGTAACCTTAACGGAGGTGGGGTGTTTCAACAAACATCTATATGTTTGGAGTTAGTGAAAATTAGGACTTTTGAGTTGGGCTAAGTTTGGTCAACTAGCCACTAACCCAATGAAGGTTGCCTACATGGCCTTTCTACCTCCTTCAACTCATTCGTTGATTCTCATTTTAATTCCTGAAAGAATTCCTAAGCCCTAAGGAAAAGGAAAATCAAAATTTGTAAGCTCATTCTCTTAGGGAAAGTTGTGCTTGCTTTGATAATTTGATGAGAGCTATGGTAAGATCTTCTCCATCTTCTCCAACTTATTCCCTCTTCTACTTTGGAGATTTCCTAAACTTAATTCTTAGGAAATATTTTGTGTTTCTGTGTGGTTGGAAACACTGGAGTAAGATTGAAAGAAATATAGTTCTAACTTAGTTGTGTACCTCCTTATTTCTTCTAATAATCAATGGCGAGTTCTTCTGAATGCACATCTATGAATCAAGCCTATAGGCTTGGCTAATTTTCCCTTGGCATGTATATGTTGTGTAAGCAATGTGTGATTTGCATTGTTTGTGTTTGAACTTTCCAATTTGTGGGTGTTCAAAATTATTTACGTGAATTTGAATTATAAATCATTGTTATGGTCTGTGTTTGTGTTCTTGATTTGTTTCAACGTGTGGTAGAAGCTTCATTTCCACTTGAATAATGATATAAGCCTTCACCCTTCGTTTGAAATAGTTATGAGTTCGTTGGAAGGCAAACCAGTGCCCACTTGATGATTTAGTGATCTGGATAGGCTCAATTAAGTCGACAGAATGTACCTTCGCTCTTGGGTTCATCTTTGGGCCTGCTTCGATCGACTGAAATACTATATTCAGTCGACTAAATGATCAACTAATCAACCGAACAAGGTTATTTAGTCGACTGAAATGCTATACATGCGCTATTTTAACTATCTACTACTGGGTAGTTGACTGAGCATTATGGTTTAGTCGACTGAATCCTGGTGTTGACTGGTGGAGCCAACAGTCAATAGTTTAGGTCTATCCAGGCTCTTTCCTAGTGGGGTTTTGGCCCATTTGGCCTTTTCCCGTGATTATTCAATTTCTCTGATTCACCAATTTCAGTACCTCTATTTATAAACTTTCGTTTCGTTCAAGATAAATGAATTTATAATCGATATTCTAGGGATTCGATTTACGTTATTAAAACGTGAGTTTTGAGATCAATTGTCATTACAATCGATATTTTATGTGATTTCCCATTTCAAACTACAATAGGGTTTTATATTATTAGTAGATACCAAATATTTTACTAATATGATTTCTAACCCTACTTCGTTATACGAAATTATGTCATAATTTTTCTTCCAATCTAATAATATACATTTGTATAAACCTTTTTCTCACTCATATGAGAAATCCAATTAAACGCCTTAGTAAAAACAAGGACTATGAACCCTTACGTTTGCTTCGATGGTTAATTCTTAGACTCACTCGATTGAAAACTATGGCAATGATCATTTCATATTTCTAGTGGAGTATGCAGCTTGTACGTAAATATTCGAGCAGAGCAAGTGGTTATGGGACATGTAGCTTGACTCTTATATTTACTAGCACGGGCTAGTTCACACTATACTTAATAAATCGTGATCATTCCGACCGTCGGGTCACTGTTATGATTTTCGGATCATCTCTAGGAAATTTTGTTCATTAGATCAAATTGAAGATCGTTGGATCATCCTGAGGGGCTTCAGTTCATTTGATTATATCAATGATCTTCAGATCATCCTGAAGAACTTTGGTTCATTTTGTTATGTCGATGATCTTTGGATCATCTTGTGGAACTTCGGTTCATTTGATTACATCGATGATCTTTGAAACATCCCGAGAAACTTTGGTTCAATTGATTATCACAATGATCTGCAGATTATCCCGAGGAACTTCGGTTCATTTGATTACATCGATGATCTTCTGATCATCCTGAGGAACTTCGTTTCAATTCCAAACCACTATCAATTGCTGGTGTGATTTCTCTTTGCTTTTCTAACTTTATTTCTCATTTTAGTTTTTCTTCCTTCATATTTTCTCCTAAACGTCGTCTACCTTGGGTGTTTATACCGGTTAAACTGAAAAAATATAGGTACTTTTTCTAAGATAGAATTCTCTATTATTTCCATATCTAATATTCTATTGGCGGATCTGTACTTCCGTAAGATAAGATTCTAGTCTCCTCCTAGCAAAATACTATTCTCTACTTAAATTTAGAAGAAAAGTCTAAAGTAAGTTTAAGACCATAGCTCCAAGGAATAAAATATCCATGTCATGTGTTGCAATTAATGATGTTCAAGAGAACTCCTTTGTTCAACAATTGAACATAATACTCATAACGATGTTGCTGCTTTAGTTTCCAATGCTCCAAACCATATGGATCTACCTGATAGAGTAGATATGAAAAGCTAAATGAAAGCTTTGAAAGATACTAAACAATAGTTGAATTAGTAAAGCTATAACAATATTGGCCTCGTGTATCAGTTGAAATAAGTATACCAAGATAACGACAAACAAATTATAAGAAAAATGATAGAATCAACTTTTCTTAGATATGACTATAAAGTTCCATCTTTGTCTATCCATGGCCATAGAAATCAATTCAGGAGGGCAAAGGAGTACGAACATAGGAATTCTTCTCAAGTGGATCGGGTCAGCCATGCTCACAAATCAAACCAGTGTTAATCACAATAAAAGAATTAGTGTCGTTCCCGCACAAATGCAAGCTAGTGTAACACCTCGTTTTTTTAATGAAATTAAAAATGTGGAAATATGTAAATACATTTTATGCATAGATATATTCGAGAGAAAAATTAAACAATGACAATAAAATTGCATGTAATAAGTTAATGTGGTGAAATGAAGAAAAAGATAAATAAAAGAAATTACATGCAATACATGAAATGCGAAGAAATGCATGCGACCATTTAAAAAAAAAAGAAAAAAAAAGAATTTGAAGAGCCTCTAGGATTTGGTCATGAAATTAGCGTTATTGCGTTCGTGGCGATTTTCTAGTCAATTTAGACCTATAACTTATAGAAAACTGATTTAAAATGAAGAAGATATAATTAAATTAAATATAGCAACAAAACATGAAAAAGAGGAATGAGAAAAGAATTATGTTTAGCATTGTTCTAAGGTTTGTAAACAAAAGACTTAGTATCTCATTTAGTTAGAACATGTGACTTGTATACAAGAGGTTCTGAGTTCAATCCCCGCCAGCGTCATATTTTTGTTTTTGGAGAATGGCTAAAAAGTAGCTTAGTGTGAATGTAGTCCAAAATGCAGTTTAGTGCGAAAAAGGTTAATTTGAAAGATAATTAAAAATAAAAATGAATAAATAAATATATATATATATATGACATGTGGATGTCAACACCCCTGCTACAACGCATCATGTTGCACACGTGGCGCATTTTCATTGGTCAATGACGATTTTTGATGGATTAGGGCATATGTGGCATCCTCTGTTTGGTTGGGTGATGTGTCATTGTGAATTGGATGGTTTATCCTAAACTAATATAAGGGCTCTAATTAATCCTACACATCTATATAAGCACACATAAACATAAACCCTAATCTAAGCTAAATTCATTCATGAGCCTGTATGCTGTTGCATTCTAACCTAACCTAGCCTCCACCATAACAAATCAAATTCAAGCTAGAAGATAAAAATCAAAGTCTGCATCAAGGGTTAAGCTTAAAAAATTCACAAATCAGATCCCGGAATTCAAGATCCGTTCTTTTTCTGTGAGTGCTAGTCACTTTTAGGTTTAAATAGATAAATGTGAATTGTGGTAGACTATGAATTCGGTATATGCTGTAAATCATGAACCTATGCAAGCATACTATGTCATTTTCCCTAGATCTAATACGTGGACATTCTACTATGTTTCCTATGTGAATCTTGAATTACAATTATATTGTGGTACATGTGAAGTTGTTAATACAGATCTAACTTTCTAGATCTGATTGTGGTGATTCGATATGACGCTTATATAAACATTGATTTGTAACCATGTTCGGATGATAGTACATCCATTAATTTGACATTACTTGGATCTAGATTTTGTTGTTAATCACCTTCCACTTGCTATATTATGATACCTTGGTATATTTGGTAAACCTGACATGTGAATCTAAACTTGTTATCATGCCACCCTGTCTAAGCTAGATTTAGGTAATTGGACACCTAATATTGAATCTAGATCTCATTATGCTTGCCTAAACACAAGTTATTAATTTGATGTCTACTTTATTATGATAATTATCACATGTCCATTCACTTATTAACTATGCCAGTTATGTTAATATTTATTCCAAAACATGTTGAACTATCATCTTTATCATGTTCCCTTTTTATTGTTATGACGAGGCTACTTTATAGCCTCGATGCTGCCAAAATACATGTGAATACATTAGTTAGGTACGGGGATAAAAGGGAATTTGTAATTGGCATAGTTTATATAGTATTTATATGAAATGATCATATAATTCAAATGGGGAAACATAGAATTAATTACATATAATGACATAGGGAAAGTTGGGTAAAAATGGCACAATATGAATATGACCATTTATGGATATGTAATTCAGATTATTGCGGCAAAATAGGTACTGACACCTGTAAAAGGAAAGGATTAATTAATTGGTAAATTAATTAAAAATGGAATGTTAGTAATTAAAATTAAGAATTTTAATTGTACTTATGACACGAGGTTAGGTTACATTAGTCGCGGAAGTCTGCCTGGACCCGACTGGCATATCTAGCAACCACAATTGTTGAACCTAGTGTGGGAAGTCTAAGTACGCAAATATGAATCAGGCTAAGACACGAGGTTAGGCCCAGCTGTGGAATAAGACTGCCTGGGCCTGACCGGCATATCCAGCATCCACACGTCGTAGGCCTAATGTGGGAGGTCTAGCCCATTATAACCATAATTCGACATGGTAAAGAAATGGATTACTTAGCATAATTTAGTATGAATTCAGACTTAAGTTAGGGTTAAGTAAAATTGGATGGGTAGTGAGGAGGGGTTAAGTAAGTTAGAGGGGATAGGTAATATATATATACATACATATATATATATATATATATGCATACATACATACGTATATATATATATATATATAAATATATAAATATAGGCCCACATACGTAACCTAATACATGTTATGTAAATAAAGACACCTAAGTGGTATACATAACATGTAGATAAAATAATGAAGGCTATGTAATTGAAGATCACCATTTTAGGGTATACATAGTCAGTGGAAAACCTAGTGGGGATACAAGATAAAGGGGAGAGCTTTTATCATATTGTATGGGAGTTATGTAATTAAAGATCACCCTTTAGGTTACACATAACTAGTATAGGGCTATGTAATTATAGACCACCCTTTCAGGGTATACATAGTTAGTGGAAAACCTAGTGGGGATACAGGACAAAGAGGAGAGCTTGTATCATATTGTGTGGGACCCATTTCAATCAGTAACCCGTAGTTGGTATCTGAGTAGGGAACTCCGTACTACGCGGAGAAGGGGCACGCTTACTGATTGATTATAAGAGATCCAAAACGTGACGGGTGGTGAAGACAGCGCAAACCAAACGGGGACATGTGCGTGCATGGGCCGGGCAAAGGGGGACAAGACGACCTTGACACCAGTAGGTATCCCTGTGCACACATTGGGTGGCCACTTTAGGGAAGTGATACCCCCTACTGTGGGGCCGACACATGATATCTACATAGTAGAGAGCCAATCGATTAGGGTAGTTGTAACGACCCGGGGAAAAGCTTGACGCTCGAGTCTTCAACAACGACACATAAACCCGTATCGCTTGCCAAAAACCCAAGTACTGAACCCCCAGATTGTCATGAGAAAGAATTTAGAAGGTGAGAATAGAGAGAAAGAAATATTAGAATAGAAGAAAGAAGAAGAACACATCAGAATCTCACAGCGGAACGAATAAAATATAATATAACAAATTCTTTAAACGAAAACTGTATATACATACCAATCATCAGAGTACAGCATATATCAATCACAGCGGAATAATAGCTTTATATACTAGCGGTGAAGCCACCTGCTTCTAGCACCTGAAACTCCAAGCGAAACCTAACCTGGAACATACTCGGTCTGACCCGAGCACATTTGATTTAAAACAAAATACACTGGGTCAGTCTGGAATACTATCAGTGATAAATACACATAACACATACTTGTTTAACTTTGAAAATCCTTTATGAAACAAAAGGATAATAGTAAGACCAGCCCACACATAAACACGGACGGTTTTTACCTTACTATAACCCAAACCATTTTTGAAAATCATAACTTGATCTGATATTATCATAATGTCTAAATACAAATAAATTACAATCTAGAGGAACGCTTGCATCTCACGCTCCCCATATATAGTATACAAACCAAAACCGCGGGAGCTTATTGGATATTGGATTTCCAACTTGACAAGGTATGGGACCACCTTCCGCACGTGTATCTCTAGAGGCGAATACACTGGGTTCAACAAGAATGTCTTGCAACTCGGCCCTCACATGACCGACCACTCATTTCGCTTGAGTGTATCGAATGTATATCACCAACGGTTGGGCTCAAACCACCGTCTCCCGTAAAGGGACAGCATCGAATATAGATTAAAGAAGCAAAAGGAATTTCTCTAGATAGGTGATTATACACCCTAATGGGAGCGACCCACATAGCCATGCTGCCTGCACGATTTTGGTCATTTCCCGATTGATAAGGCTTGAGGCTAGAATTCATCTCTTCGAACATCTGGCCATCATTCACTTTGAATGCCACATCGTCAGATCCATCAGATATCACTAATTGACATCCACAAAAATACTCTAGTCATTTGGCTAGAGAATAACCATTTCTCCTCCATCAACTATGGTACATTTGGAGAAATCAACGTACGTGACCCCTTTGGAAATACTCTGTCAGACACTCGTCCATACAAGTCATCCAGGAACAGGATGAACCGAAGGCACCCTCCTACTGCATCTCATATAGGAATCACCCCATGGATCAGTAGCGAGTAGTCCTTGCAACCTGTGGATTCAACCACGACAGAATCACAAATCGAATAACTTTGGTTGCAAGCCAGAGAGATTCGACCAGTAGTTGTAACACCCCACCTCCGCTAGGGTCACTCGCAAAGGAATGCACTAGCTTTAGAGGGGTATTATTGGTAAACATGTACAGAAATATTACAAGACAGAACATATAAAATAGCGGAAGTAAAATCAATTTTCATATCATTAATAAATAAGGTCTAAAGCCTTTTACATCGGAGAATTTCTTACATGGAAACCTGTCTTGCAATAGTAAAGAAGCATAAAAAAACCTTTTCATCAATTATTCCCCAAGTAAAACAATGAAATAGCCATAGCCAAGAAAAGTCCAAGCCATGCGTGATGACCTTCAAACAGAAGAAGTCCAAACTAACAATAGCATTTCCTCCCTGTAACCAAAGGGAGAAACGGAAGACAAGAGGCGAAACAAAACGGGGTCAGTCATAAAGACTGGTAAGCCCTATCTACTATCAGTATATAAACTAGTAAAATTCAGTATATAAACTAGTAAAGTTAACTGGCATGAGGAACTGAGATGAACATAAGTATGATGATAAGATAGATAAGCTAAACCAAAATAACAGGATGAACTACTGTATCAAGATACACGAGTGTGTCATGATAAACTACGGTGTCAAGATAAATCAAGGTATCACATTGTCAGGTTTCTATCAAGTATACTATCCCAAGGTATCTATCCTATATAACATCCCACGGTATCTATCATGTATATTTCTCCTGGTTCTAACATGTATATTTGCTCTGCACCTCTCGTACTAGTATCCCAACCCGCGTCACGTGTTAACTATGAATGTCCCTTGCCCAATGTCATGTAATGGTCCATGTCAACCTAATATATAGCATATGTAGGTTTTCCCAACTCGTATGTTTCTTTCCATGTATAAGTTCAGTCCTTTGCCGTAGGCCGTACGGGCTTTCCCATGTAAACGTTTTATCCTCGAGGTTATTTTGGACTGCTACCCTTGATCTAGTTATGTTTCCTTACCATGAACTATCGCGCGTCCACTTAGGATTTATGCCGCCTAGGACCACTAAGGATTATGCTACCTAATGAACGTTTCCGTGTCTCGGTTCGGGTTCAGCCACCTAGGGCCACTAGGGATTATGCCACCTGTCAACCGCGCCCTTTATCCCGCGTATGTATCGTGAACCGTTTTTCCATGTCTAGACGCACATGTTCCTCAATGTGCCATCCGAGTTCCGTGCTAGGGCAAATCAAGAAATACGGAACTCGGTCAGGAGCTTTAAGTCGTCTGCTGATGCAGATGTCAAGGTCTGTTTTTGTACCCGTGGCTATGGTCCCACGTGACCCCTCCCTCAACTACTGAAAGGCAATCCAAGAAAAATCATGTATGAGAACTGCACTAGGCCCATCGTTGCCCACTTCCAGATAGCCAACCTCACCCATAACTTGATAGCTAGTATATGGTCTTTTGGGAGTTCCTTGCCTTTCCGTACGTACACGATTGACTAAAGATGGTAGGTAGTCGGTGACATGCTATCCCAGGGCAAAATCAAGTATCGTCGACTCCACGCTAATCCACCCCAGTCTTTAGGTCGCTCGCATAGCAACCAAGGCATACTTTTGGCTCTTCTACCGCAGACCTTAACCCCTGTGAGGCCGGGTTTCATGGACCACTTGCCACCTCACAGAGGGATACCAAGAGTACCCTCACGTTCCCCGAAGCTTCCGCTTCGTCACCCAGTTCGCTGGAGCTTTTATCCAAGTCAGATAACTTGCTCCTCCTCGTATACTAAGCGATGACCTACCGTACCAGGTTACTCATCTCTTTATGAACTAGTCTCATGTCCTTGGCTAAGAATTATTACTTAGTTCCACTTAACTAAGGTTTACCACTTAGCTTCATTTCCCCGTAACTCTTGATCAACTACGATTTTCTACCTAGTTTCTCCACTAGGGTTTTGCTTATTGGGTTAAGTGTCGTTATTCAAGTTCATGTCTTAACCCGCCAACGAATCATGTCAAGATTGGCTAAGTACTCAAGTTCAAGGCTTAGCCCTACAAGTTGGTTAAGTGTACCAAGAAGCTCATGACTTAACCCTATCAAGTCAAATTGGTTAAGTATTTATTCGTCTTAACCCTATCAGATTATCATGTTAGATTGATTAAGCATAGATTATCTTAATCCCATCAGATTGTCAAGTCGGATTGGTTAAGTGTAGGTTAACTTAACCCCATCCACTAATCGTATTATACTGCTTAAGCCTAATTTAAAAGGTCTTGTGACTTAACCCTACCAGACCCACATATTAGATTGGTTAAGTGTAGGTTACTTAACCTCATCAAATCATCATGTATAATTGGTTAAGTATAAGTTACTTAACCCCATTAAATTATCATATTAAATTAGTTAAGTATTGGTTACTTATCCCCATTGAATTCCCAAGCTTAGATTGGTTAAGTGTTTAACTTAACCCCATCGAATTCCCGTGTTTAGATTAGTTAAGTATAGGTTACTTAACCCCATCTAATTACCATGTTTAGATTAGTAAAGTCTTAATTACTTAACCCCATCTAATTACCGTGTTTAGATTAGTTAAGCCTTAATTACTTAACCCCATCTAATTACCAAGTCGGATTAGCTAAGCGTAAATTACTTAACCCCATCCCCTAATTGTCTTGTATGGTTAAGTGTCATTAAGAAATCAAGCCCGGTCCCACTTAACCTACCCATTTGTGTCATATCGGTTAAGTGTCATTAGTCAAATTTACTTAACCTTATCATGTGGCATTAATTTAATTAATGCACTCTCAACCTCTCACATTAGACCTTGTTGTGGTTACTAGTTAAGCCGGGTGGGTCCGGGTAGATTTACACCACAACCTAGTCTAACTTCGGGTCTTAAGCGCGACATGACCAACTTCTCACATTGGATCCTATTGTTTGTAGCCACTAGTTAAGTCGGGCGGGTCCGGGTAGATTTATGCCACAAACTCAACCCAACCTCGAGTTGTCCACTTTCATGTTTGGTCTAGTGTTAAATTACACTTACAACCCACCCATGTCTAGTTCAAGTTCCATGTTTACCCCACATGCCATGTCCCCATTTTGGTTCGACTTACATGTTGTCACGTTTATACCTAGTTACCCAAATCGTGTTTCATGTCTTTAAAGTTTCCCCATTAACATAACCCCAACGCTTTTAAACTCGCATATACATTAACAACAACGCATAATGGATCAAAGAAGGAACTTGGCGAAGGCATGACAAAAAGGGTATAAGGCCACAAGTTAATCATGGTGGCATATGAGGCGTAAGTGTGTTCATTAACTTGCATGATTCATTATTAAGCCTCAAAAACATGCGTAACCCCAAACTTAGCACATAGGCGAAACATGATGATAGGTCACATAGAAGGATGCCTAGAAGTTCGCATATAGCATTACATGCAAGTTATCATAAGGGATATGGTAGCTCTCATGTTGCATAATGCAACATTCAACATAAAGCTTATAGCTTTTAGCCCATAAGATCAAGATGGTGTCTTTACAAACATGATGGGATACATAACATGATAGCATGTATGATACTTAATGTTCAAACCCAACTTGCAACATTCATTTAACTTCATAGTTAATATCTAATAGTAGGAGGGGGCTTACGATGCTATGAAGGCAATAAAACGACATATAATACAAAGATTGAGACGAAGCCACTCAAGCGACACCAAAAACCCCAAATGGTAAGCTCCAAATGAAACCCTTGAGCAAATACCAATAGAAATCCTTGCTTTGAAGTAGAAAGGTTGCAACTTTGGCCTTGAATCGAGCTTAGCAACTCTCATGTAACTTAGAAACACTCAAATGATCATCTAATCTCTCAAGATAATGAAAATAGAATTTATGACAAGAGGATGGAGGCTAGGGTTTTGAGTAGAGGCCATGATCACTAGAAATTTTGGCATAGTTTAGTTGTAGGATCAATTAACGAGGGTTTAGGCTAGGTTAAGGGTCTTTTTATAGAGATTAGGAGTAGTTTAGGCCGTTAGATTAACCCTAGGATAGATCCAAGCCTTCAAAAATCGTCACAAGCCTCCAAAACCGAGCCAAACAGCAAAACAGGTGCACCAGGTTGCCTGGGTCTGACCAGGCAGGTCGACCCCCAGGTCGACCCTGGGGTCGACTCCCCAGTCGACCTGGTTGGCAGGGGGTCGACTCCCCAGTCGACCTCCCCTGGTCTGGCGGGAAATTTTCCCGCCTCTTCTGAATTCTGAAATTTGAATCTGTTTTCGTTTTCGAATTTTCCGTGAAACTTCGCGAGGCCATATCTTGGTCATACGGACTCCGATTTACGAAATTTCGGACTCTATTTCGCGTATTTTTCCGAGACGAACGCAATGGCACAGCCTGTTTTATCTGATTCAGATTTTATAATTTAATTATGCCTTGATTCTTATCTTAACAAATTGTCAAAAATTCGGGTTGTTACATTCTCCCCAACTTTAAGGATTTCGTCCCCGAAATCTCCAAGTTAGGAAGAACATATCCTACCATCCATCATCCATCTACTCAAAACATCATCCACATTCAACCATTGTCCTTAGACAATTTCTAATGCCATATGAACATATGCAAAATGTGTGTGTATATGCTCCTTAGCTAATGCTAATGATCAGGCCTGAATGATCTTCTAATGCAAAATATGTTTAGTGCCATGAGTCCAACATGTATGCAAATAGTCCTAGTCATATAAGTACTATATGCGTGCACAAACATTCATTCATATGCAACATCCGCATGATAACACATTCAATTTCATCCATAAACAAGTATAAATACTCGTGCATATGCAACATGAAACGTGACCGCGTCAATCCAGTATCTAATGTGTATTCGTGCATCCACGAGCAACCACTTGCAACCATATCAATCATAACATGTTTCAAGTACATATTTACATCCATAGAGCTCTATCTAAGATTCCCACGATAGGATCGAGGAGATAAACAAGACAAACTCCTTACGGGGTTTTTAACAGAAACAGGACCGAGAGGATATCCACTAAAAGATAACATGCGAGCAAGCTCTACAGGAAAAACCAGGGATCATGGATACACTCTTTAAAAAGAGGTACGATTCGCGTGTCTAGCCTTACGTCTTCTAAGTCGCATTTCCTTGAGCTTAATTCCTCGGTGCCTTGACCGCCTTTGACTCCATGATTTCGTAGCTCCTTGATTCCTATTTCCTAGGTATGAGTTGGGACTCATTTCACTGTCGCCTCTTATTCCACTTTCACTTATCCTTTCCCTAGTATACTTGGCTCAAACGTATCCACTTACTCATGCAAGCTCTCCAAAATCCACTAGGGAATTCTGGATCTCGTTTGCCGCTGCCAATCCATGTTGCCAAGAGTACTTACTAGGGTGATTCCCATAACTCATGCATAAGCGAAACGAAACATCCGCCTTAGCGGCGAATTCCATTCGAACGGATTACCAACAACTGCATCATGAGATTCTAGGTAACTAGCCATAACAGAACCCAAAAGGTTACACGAGACTTCGAGGGTATCACCAAGGTGAGTCGGAAGTCTAACTACCCTCTTTCCAAAACCGAGAATGGAACCCCTTATTGGGTGACCACTTTGTCCCTAGAATCCATCCGTAGCCGAGACATGTCATTCTCAAATCCAAACAAGTCATGAAGAAATGGACCAACTCTCCAACCAGATTTTTGGGACAAAAACTGGGATCCTCTACCATGCTAGTACTAAGGTGCAGAGACTCAATTATCCAAGAAGACTTAAACGATACGATGGTCAAGACAAAGTCTGGACGGGATGATATAAAAGAACGACTAAACCTTTACCAGAAACGGTACCATTTCTTTTAGGTACCCTAGAAATGGGAGCGTACAATTGCCCTCTCCGATGATCTTGTCCTTGTCCTCCTTGATGGACTAAGCCATAGCAACAGTTGCTTATCCTTAAGCTCGCGTCCTTTATCCTTACACTTATTATCCTTCCTTGTTCCACGGCAACAGGTCTCTCGAGAACCACCTCCATCGTACGGGAAACACCTACGTGGCTAGACAAAGATAAGTCACAGTTAGAACTACTGTGACCACAGATGGAGGAAAGAAAGGAAAGGAGATTCAATCAACGAATCAAAGGATAATGCTAATAGCCTTTGGGGAATAGCCTTTTAAAACAAACTTTTCTTGAAAAATGCTTCTTTGTAAAACGGTTTCTCAAATAGTTTTCAGAAGGTTTAAAAACTTTTGCCCAGTCCGGTAACCTTCTGCTCTGATACCAAATGTAACACCCCACCTCCGTTAGGGTCACTCGCAAAGGAATGCACTAGCTTTAGAGGGGTATTATTGGTAAACATGTACAAAAATATTACAAGACAGAACATATAAAATAGCGGAAGTAAAATCAATTTTCATATCATTAATAAATAAGGTCTAAAGCCTTTTACATCAGAGAATTTCTTACATGAAAACCTGTCTTGCAATAGTAAAGAAGCATAAAAAAACCTTTTCATCAATTATTCACCAAGTAAAACAATGAAATAGCCATAGCCAAGAAAAGTCCAAGCCATGCGTGATGACCTTCAAACAGAAGAAGTCCAAACTAACAATAGCATTTCCTCCCTGTAACCTGGGGGGAAACGGAAGACAAGAGGCGAAACAAAACGGGGTCAGTCATAATGACTGGTAAGCCTTATCTACTATCAGTATATAAACTAGTAAAGTTAACTGGCATGAGGAACTGAGATGAACATAAGTATGATGATAAGATAGATAAGCTAAACCAAAATAACAGGATGAACTACTGTATCAAGATACACGAGTGTGTCATGATAAACTACGGTGTCAAGATAAATCAAGGTATCACATTGTCAGGTTTCTATCAAGTAAACTATCCCAAGGTATCTATCATGTATAACATCCCACGGTATCTATCATGTATATTTCTCCTTGTTCTAACATGTATATTTGCTCTGCACCTCTCGTACTAGTATCACAACCCGCGTCATGTGTTAACTATGAATGTCCCTTGCCCAATGTCATGTAATGGTCCATGTCAACCTAATATATAGCATATGTAGGTTTTCCCAACTCGTATGTTTCTTTCCATGTATAAGTTCAGTTCTTTGCCGTAAGCCGTACGGGCTTTCCCATGTAAACGTTTTATCCTCGAGGTTATTTTGGACTGCTACCCTTGATCTAGTTATGTTTCCTTAACATGAACTATCGCGCGTCCACTTAGGATTTATGCCGCCTAGGACCAATAGGGATTATGTTACTTAATGAACGTTTCCGTGTCTCGGTTCGGGTTCAGCCACCTAGGGCCACTAGGGATTATGCCACCCGTCAACCGCGCCCTTTATCACGCGTATGTATCGTGAACCGTTTTTCCATGTCTAGACGCACATGTTCCTCAATGTGCCATCCGAGTTCCGTGCCAGGGCAAATCAAGAAATACGGAACTCGGTCGGGAGCTTTAAGTCGTCTGCTGATGCAGATGTCAAGGTCTGTTTTTGTACCCGTGGCTATGGTCCCACGTGACCCCTCCCTTAACTGCTGAAAGGCAATCCAAGAAAAATCATGTATGAGAACTGCACTAGGCCCATCGATGCCCACTTCCAGATAGCCAACCTCACCCATAACTTGATAGCTAGTATATGGTCTTTTGGGAGTTCCCTGCCTTTCCGTACGTACACGATTGACTAAAGATGGTAGGTAGTCGGCGACATGCTATCCCGGGGCAAAATCAAGTATCGTCGACTCCACGCTAATCCACCCCAGTCTTTAGGTCGCTCGCATAGCAACCAAGGCATACTCTTGGCTCTTCTACCGCAGACCTTAACCCCTGTGAGGCCGGGTTTCATGGACCACTTGCCACCTCATAGAGGGATACCAAGAGTACCCTCACTATCCCCGAAGCTTCCGCTTCGTCACCCAGTTCACTGGAGCTTTTATCCAAGTCGGATAACTTGCTCCTCCTCGTATACTAAGAGATGACCTACCGTACCAAGTTACTCATCTCTTTATGAACTAGTCCCATGTCCTTGGCTAAGAATTATTACTTAGTTACACTTAACTAAGGTTTACCACTTAGCTTCTTTTCCCCGTTACCCTTGATCAACTACGATTTTCTACCTAGTTTCTCCACTAGGGTTTTGCTTATAGGGTTAAGTGTCGTTATTCAAGTTCATGACTTAACCCGCCTACGAATCATGTCAAGATTGGCTAAGTACTCAAGTTCAAGGCTTAGCCCTACAAGTTGGCTAAGTGTACCAAGAAGCTCATGACTTAAGCCTATCAAATCAAACTGGTTAAGTATTTATTCGTCTTAACCCTATCAGATTATCATGTTAGATTGATTAAGCATAGATTATCTTAATCCCATCAGATTGTCAAGTCGGATTGGTTAAGCGTAGGTTAACTTAACCCCATCCACTAATCGTATTACACTGGTTAAGCCTAATTTAAAAGGTCTTCGTGACTTAACCCTACCAGACCCACGTATTAGATTGGTTAAGTGTAGGTTACTTAACCTCATCAAATCATCACGTATAATTGGTTAAGTATAAGTTACTTAACCCCATTAAATTATCATATTAAATTAGTTAAGTATTGGTTACTTAACCCCATTGAATGCCCAAGCTTAGATTGGTTAAGTGTTTAACTTAACCCCATCGAATTCCTGTGTTTAGATTAGTTAAGTATAGGTTACTTAACCCCATCTAATTACCGTGTTTAGATTAGTTAAGTCTTAATTACTTAACCCCATCTAATTACCGTGTTTAGATTAGTTAAGCCTTAATTACTTAACACCATCTAATTACCAAGTCGGATTAGCTAAGCGTAAATTACTTAACCCCATCCCCTAATTGTCTTGTATGGTTAAGTGTCATTAAGAAATCAAGCCCGGTCCCACTTAACCTACCAATTTGTGTCATATCGGTTAAGTGTCATTAGTCAAATTTACTTAACCTTATCATATGGCATTAATTTAATTAATGCACCCTCAACCTCTCACATTAGACCTTGTTGTGGTTGCTAGTTAAGCCGGGCGGGTCCGGGTAGATTTACACCACAACCTAGTCTAACCTCGGGTCTTAAGCACGACATGACCAACTTCTCACATTGGATCCTATTGTTTGTAGCCACTAGTTAAGCCGGGCGGGTCCGGGGAGATTTATGCTACAAACTCAACCCAACCTCGAGTTGGCCACTTTCATGTTTGGTCTAGTGTTAAATTACACTTACAACCCACCCATGTCTTGTTCAAGTTCCATGTTTACCCCACATGCCATGTCCCCATTTTGGTTCAACTTACATGTTGTCACGTTTATACCCATTTACCCAAATCATGTTTCATGCCATTAAAGTTTCCCCATTAACATAACCCCAACGCTTTTAAACTCGCATATACATTCACAACAACGCATAATGGATCAAAGAAGGAACTTGGCGAAGGCATGACAAAAAGGGTATATGGCCACAAGTTAATCATGGTGGCATATGAGGCGTAAGTGTGTTCATTAACTTGCATGATTCATTATTAAGCCTCAAAAACATGCATAACCCCAAACTTAGCACATAGGCGAATCATGATGATAGGTGACATAGAAGGATGCCTAGAAGTTCGCATATAGCATTACATGCAAGTTATCATAAGGGATATGATAGCTCTCATGTTGCATAATGCAACATTCAACATAAAGCTTATAGCTTTTAGCCCATAAGATCAAGATGGTGTCTTTACAAACATGATGGGATACATAACATGATAGCATGTATGATACTTAATGTTCAAACCCAACTTGCAACATTCATTTAACTTCATAGTTAATATCTATTAGTAGGAGGGGGCTTACAATGCTATGAAGGCAATAAAACGACATATAATACAAAGATTGAGACGAAGCCACTCAAGCGACACCAAAAACCCCAAATGGTAAGCTCCAAATGAAACCCTTGAGCAAATACCAATAGAAATCCTTGCTTCGAAGTAGAAAGGTTGCAACTTTGGCCTTGAATTGAGCTTAGCAACTCTCATGTAACTTAGACACACTCAAATGATCATCTAATCTCTCAAGAGAATGAAGATAGAATTTTTGACAAGAGGATGGAGGCTAGGGTTTTGAGTAGAGGCCATGATCACTTGAAATTTTGGCATAGTTTAGTTGTAGGATCAATTAATGAGGGTTTAGGCTAGGTTAGGGGTCTTTTTATAGAGATTAGGAGTAGTTTAGGCCGTTAGATTAACCCTAGGATAGATCCAAGCCCTCAAAAATCGTCACAAGCCTCCAAAACCGAGCCAAACGGCAAAACAGGTGCACCAGGTTGCCTGGGTCCGACCAGGCAGGTCGACCCCCAGGTCGACCCTGGGGTCGACTCCCCAGTCGACCTGGTTGGCAGGGGGTCGACTCCCCAGTCGACCTCCCCTGGTCTAGCGGGAAATTTTCCCGCCTCTTCTGAATTCTGAAATTTGAATCTGTTTTCGTTTTCGAATTTTCCGTGAAACTTCGCGAGGCCATATCTTGGTCATACGGACTCCGATTTACGAAATTTCGGACTCTATTTCGCGTATTTTTCCGAGACGAACGCAATGGCACAGCCCGTTTTATCTGATTCAGATTTTATAATTTAATTCTGCCTTGATTCTTGTCTTAACACATTGTCAAAAATTTGGGTTGTTACAGTAGTCCTTCCGCTTATGAAGATCCACGGTCTTCACTTGCTCCGTCTTCAATCGACGTCTCCACGTATTTGTTGGTCGGAATGGTTTCTGAATATAAATTCGATCCCGGTCTTTCCATACCAACAATCGTATTTGGTCAGGTTTGATAGTCGGTGTTTTAACTATCAAAATCAATAGTGTGAACACAATGAGTTTTATGATTCAGTATTTGGCATGATTTGGCTTCTTTAAATATATTTGACAAAATCGTTAATCAACTCTAATATTCGACCTAACTCTAACTTGACTAACTCGACTAGATTACTCCTATCGATTAACTAATACTCGACTTAACCCCATTCGCTTGACTCTAGATCGCAGCGATCACAATGGTTACGCCTGATTCCCTCAAGAAACATCCGACCGCCGTAGGCTATCTGCAGCCCTGCGAATTACGCTAGCAGTCGTATGCAATAGCAACTCTTCTTGAAAAACTATGTTTGACTAACACTACCTCAAATACTGTATTCGACCAACTCTAATTGAATAAACAAATATTCAATATAATTTGAAAACAATATTTTTATTTCCTTTGAACTACTATTTCAATATTATTTATTTCCCAAAATCTTAAAGTAGAGTTCGATATCCCTTGTATAGGGCAAAACTATTCTTAACACCTCCACTCGTTCCAAACTAATACTATTACTCGATAATAGTGAAGCCAACCAAGTTGGAGTATTTTAGTTACCGCTCAGACCTTGATCGACAACGTTCTCATCTCAGAATAATACCAGTTTGTCACTTAACCATTTCACCAAAATCTTATTTACCATCTCGATTTCAAATATAGTTTATAAACCATTTCTTACATTTGAAATTCACTCTTTCAATAAACCTTTTAACTTATCATTTTGGTTTTAAAACCCTTATCAAAAACCCAGCTTGGATTCCCTTATACAAAATTAAATAACTTCTTATATTTCAAAAAAACTCTTGCCATTACCATATTCCAATATATTATCATCTCTCTTAAACATTTACTTTCAATTGAATTTGCTTTATTCAATTAAGTGAAATCTCAATATTTACTTTCCAATTTCATTTACAAAGCTCGTTTACACACTTGGGTTATAAATCCCTTATAACGCCCTTATTTGACTTCAATCAAACATGTTGCTACTCAATAATATATAACTTGAATTTCAATTAAAAATCACTACATCAAATCATTATTAATAAAAATAATGATTAGCTTTAACATTTATTATATGAAAAATAGTTAACCTTGCCATTAACTAAAATTAGAATAATCATTACCTTTAAAGCTGATTAAATAATGATTTCCTTATTATCACTAACCAATTGATAATTTCTTTTATAAACTCGATTAAAATATTTTATTATAAATTTCCCATTTAATTACTTGTCTAAAATGAGTGAAAAACTTCAATTTAATTATACAATAATTTATACCTTTAAACTGCATCGTTTCACCGAAAGGTCGAACGACGTTTAAAACACATTTTATGCCATTCACTGCCAATTACCAAATCAACACTGTCGGTTGATTTTAAACACAACACGGGTGATTATTTGTTCAATCATCATGCTCAAACAGGTTTTTCAACCATAGGGGTTTAAACAGTTCAAATATCAACAATAGAAACAAACAAACAACACATATAATATTTGAGGAATCCGGTCGGATCCCTCCAACCTGTTCTGCCCTGCATCACAGCTCGTTAAACATTTCATAATAATATATGAAAAAAATTCAACCATCTATAGATAACAGCAACCAATAATCAGCCAATAGCAACCAGTCAACCAATTTATATTTTTAAAGGTAAATTATATTTTAACATGAATTTACCACATCACAGAATTCCAGAAGGTGTGAGAATTAACTCACCAGAGTTTGTTCTGGTCGACAGTTGACGCGGTTGTCGCTTTTAATTTGGGACGACCGTCCAAAATTAGTTGAATTTTCCACTGCGTCTGATTGACTCATAGTCAGTGCCATCGGGTAGGTCTCGTCCCTGCGATCCCAATGGATCTTGTTTCGTTAAATTTCGTTAACGTATGCAAAAGTTATGTTATTTACAATATTTACCTAATTCAAATGAATATATATTTAATTTAATTAATTAAATTATTATTATCTAAATAAATTCCTAATTGCGTTATTAGCCAAATTACCTTCCCTGACATTCTAAAAAATCCTACTTTACCATCTCTAGCCATATCCAATTTTTAAAATTGAAAAACCATTTAAATATTAATTAAATTTAATTTCCAAATAAAATATTTAAAAATATTCATTTAATTATAACTTAAAAATTATAACCCGGATCAAAAATCTGCTGTAACTCATTTAAAAGTATTTTTCGATAAGAATCTAACGGTTCTTGTTTCGTGGAAATCCGACTTGTTTTGGAAAAGTTATAAGCTTTTAAAGTTTATAGTTAAAAATTACGAAAATGCCCCTGGCCTATTTTAAATTCAAATTAAATTTTAAATTTAAATATAAATTAACCATCCCATCCGTCGGATCAGTTAGGGATAGCCAGGGAGAGCAGGAAACTATATTTTCCAAACTCAAGCCTTAGACACTATCCTCTCTGTCACCCTTAGAATGTTCCGATATTTATTTTTACAAATTCTATTTTAATTATAATATATATATATATACTACCAAAATAAATAAATAAATAAACAAATATTATTTAAAAACTTACCCCGTGAAGCCCAAGCCTCTGCCTCAGAGTCCCTAGCTCCCCGTCTTGCCCTCCTTTCCCCCTTTCTTCCTTTTTCCTATTTTCTATTATTTTATTATTATTTCTGCCATAGCTTGAAAGAGGAGGAGGAGTGAGTTTAAAATAAAGGGGGGGGAGGGGTGGGCTATTTATAGCCGAAGGAGTCACATGGATTGCTGAGGTGGCGCGAATCCAACGGTCGAAAATGGATGGCTAGGATTAATCCTTAAATTAATTAAATTATTAATAAATTTAATAATTTATGAATAGTAAAGTGTGTTTTCTCAACCCTATTCGGACGTTAATTTGACTTACTTATTGATACCTTATCGAAAATCTTTTTCAACCATGTTGTTCAATTTTTCTTGCTCTTCAATAATATATAAAAATATTTCAAATTCGAATTCGTTTGAACTTTCAAATAATTTAAATTCAAATTCAAAATAGTGTTTTGTGTTAGTTTCAACACCTTCCGGTCTCATGTTGGAGTATCAAACGTTAACGGTTTTCAGAAATTCTTCCACCATCTGGTCCTGTTTTTAACGTACTTCAATCCTATGCATTCAAATCAAAAATCGGAGTTCGTATAGATTTTTAAATCATTTATTTAAATTTTGTTTCCTTAATAACTTTCTATATCCGTTACAGGATTTTCCCAGACTTCATATATAGCTAATATCCTATGTTTAGAATTTTCCTGGATAGGTCTCAGGTTCCAGTTTTGACGTTAGCATTAGCAAATTCCAATTACCGTCAAAATTTATTTCAAATTTTTCTCTTTTATTTTTTTTCTTTTTCACATAAGGATGCCATTTTTGACGTAACTTGGTTGGTTACCTAATTTCATCATTTTGGATTTAATGAAACTGATTTCATTGAAATCCGAGTTCGTTAGCTACCACTTCCTTTGTAAACGTACTATTTTTAATTAAAAATTTATCCTTTTATACTGCCAACTCACATTATATTTCAGATCCACTAAATTTCTACCATTTCGGAATAAAATATTATTATATTAATAAAATATTCCAAATTATTGAAATTAAACCATTTAAAATTCCAAAACAATATAAAAAAAACATTTTCAAATTATTAAACTAAATGGTCAAAAATCTGGGCCGTTACATTCCTTCCCCCTTAAAATAATTTCGTCCTCGAAATTGCTAAGGCAGAAAGAATGTTGCAAATCCACTATCTTTACAAATATATTTAATTAAAAATCGATTTTATTATCAAAACTAATCCAATCAGTTTTAAAAGCAATTTATTTCAACTAATCAAATTTTCAAAAATCTTCAAAAATATTCCAACACCTTAAATTTTGGAAAAATTTTGGTAGAGTCTCCCCTGTACGGAGGACCATCTGCAATATCGCATGATCAAGAAATAGATATTCCTCGACTCTCATGGTCGGAAAAATCAAAAATCAAACTCAAAACACAAACAAAACTAAAAATTTAATCTTGGCGTAGGCGTACCTTTTGGCGAGCGTTATTACGCGATAAGCTATAATTTTATATTCGAGCATCCATCAACACAATTCAGCATATCACACAATCAACAAATCCAAACAATTTTCCCATACTATAATAAACTTTACTTTTTTATATATATAAAATAAATTGGGCCAAAAATAGTTTCAAAAATAAGTTTATACCAAAATACAAATACGCGCTCTCGTATATACACTCAACTCAATCTAGGGTACTGCTGACCCCATCTCTATTGAGTCACAACACAGAGCCAAGGTTATCTCTAAACCAATAGCTCCGATACCACTGTAATGGCCCAAGGATTCAAGTAGGCTTTTCAACCATCCTTTCCTCCCCCATGGCAGAGGGCTAACCTCCCCCCGTGGCTTACAGAGATACCTCAGAACTGCTTTTACTGCCAGCCTCTCGACTCGACCAACCCACATTGTCGGGAAATGTAGGGGTAAGAGTCTCCCATTCGCCACCAAACGCGAAGCGAGAACCCACTATCATCCGTACCAATTAAGCAACCAACTCTGATACCACTGTAACGACCCGGGGAAAAGCTCGACGCTCGAGTCTTCAACAACGATACATAAACCCGTATCGCTTGCCAAAAACCCAAGTATCGAACCCCCAGATTGTCATGAGAAAGAATTTAGAGGGTGAGAATAGAGAGAAAGAAATATTAGAATAGAAGAAAGAAGAAGACCACATCAGAATCTCACAGCGGAACGAATAAAATATAATATAACAAATTCTTTATACAAAAACTGTATATACATACCAATCATCAGAGTACAGCATATATCAATCACAGCGGAATAATAGCTTTATATACTAGCGGTGAAGCCACCTGCTTCTAGCACCTGAAACTCCAAGCGAAACCTAACCTGGAACATACTCGGTCTGACCCGAGCACATTTGATTAAAACAAAATACACCGGGTCAGTCTGGAATACTATAAGTGATAAATTAACATAACGCATACTGGTTTAACTTTGAAAATCCTTTATGAAACAAAAGGATAATAGTAAGACCAGCCCACACATAAACACGGATGGTTTTTACCTTATTATAACCCAAACCATTTTTGAAAATCATAACTTGATCTGATATTATCATAATGTCTAAATACAAATAAATTACAATCTAGAGGAACGCTTGCATCTCACGCTCCCCATATATAGTATACAAACCAAAACCGCAGGCGCTTATTGGATATTGGATTTCCACCTTGACAAGGTATGGGACCACCTTCCGCACGTGTATCTCTAGAGGCGAATACACTGGGTTCAACAAGAACGTCTTGCAACCCGGCCCTCACATGACCGACCACTCATTTCGCTTGAGTGTATCGAATGTATACCACCGACGGTTGGGCTCAAACCACCGTCTCCCGTAAAGGGACAGCATCGAATATAGATTAAAGAAGCAAAAGGAATTTCTCTAGATAGGTGATTATACACCCTAATGGGAGCGACCCACATAGCCATGCTGCCTGCACGATTTTGGTCATTTCCCGGTTGATAAGGCTTGAGGCTAGAATTCATCTCTTCGAACATCTGGCCATCATTCACTTTGAATGCCACATCGTCAGATCCATCAGATATCACTAATTGACATCCACAAAAATACTCTAGTCATTTGGCTAGAGAATAACCATTTCTCCGCCATCAACTATGGTACGTTTGGAGAAATCAACGTACGTGACCCCTTTGGAAATACTCTGTCAGACACTCGTCCATACAAGTCATCCAGGAACAGGATGAACCGAAGGCACCCTCCTACTGCATCTCATATAGGAATCACCCCATCGATCAGTAGCGAGTAGTCCTTGCAACCCGTGGATTCAACCACGACAGAATCACAAATCGAATAACTCTGGTTGCAAGCCAGAGAGATTCGACCAGTAGTCCTTCCGCTTATGAAGATCCACGGTCTTCACTTGCTCCGTCTTCAATCGACGTCTTCACGTATTTGTTGGTCGGAATGGTTTTTGAATATAAATTCGGTCCCGGTCTTTCCATATGAACAATCGTATTTGGTCAGGTTTGATAGTCGGTGTTTTAACTATCAAAATCAATAGTGTGAACACAATGAGTTTTATGATTCAGTATTTGGCATGATTTGTCTTGTTTAAATATATTTGACAAAATCGTTAATCAACTCTAATATTCGACTTAACTCTAACTTGACTAACTCGACTAGATTACTCCTATCGATTAACTAATACTCGACTTAACCCCATTCGCTTGACACTAGATCGCAGCGATCACAATGGTTACGCCTGATTCCCTCTGGAAACATCCGACCGACGTAGGCTATCTGCAGCCCTGCGAATTACGCTAACAGTCGTATGCAATGGCAACTCTTCTTGAAAAACTATGTTTGACTAACACTACCTCAAATACTGTATTCGACCAACTCTAATTGAATAAACAAATATTCAATATAATTTGAAAACAATATTCTTATTTCCTTTGAACTAATATTTCAATATTATTTATTTCCCAAAATCTTAAAGTAGAGTTCGATATCCCTTGTATATGGTAAAACTAATCTTAACACTTCCACTCGTTCCAAAATAATACTATTACTCGATAATAGTGAAGCCAACCAAGTTGGGGTATTTTAGTTACCTCTCAGACCTTGATCGACAACGTTCTCATCTCAGAATAATACCAGTTTGTCACTTAACCATTTCACCAATATCTTATTTACCATCTCGATTTCAAATATGGTTTATAAACCATTTCTTACATTTGAAATTCACTCTTTCAATAAACCTTTTAACTTATCATTTTGGTTTTAAAACCCTTTTCAAAAACCCAGCTCGGATTCCCTTATACAAAATTAAATAACTTCTTATATTTCAAAAAAACTCTTGCCATTACCATAATCCAATATATTATCATCTCTCTTAAACATTTACTTTCAATTGAATTTGCTTTATTCAATTAAGTGAAATCTCAATATTTACTTTCCAATTTCATTTACAAAGCTCGTTTACACACTTGGGTTATAAATCCCTTATAACGCCCTTATTTGACTTCAATCGAACTTGTTGCTACTCAATAATATATAACTTGAATTCCAATTAAAAATCACTATATCAAATCATTATTAATAAAAATAATGATTAGCTTTAACATTTATTATATGAAAAATAGTTAACCTTGCCATTAACTAAAATTAGAATAATCATTACCTTTAAAGCTGATTAAATAATGATTTCCTTATTATCACTAACCAATTGATAATTTCTTTTATAAACTCGATTAAAATATTTATTTATTAATTTCCCATTTAATTACTTGTCTAAAATGAGTGAAAAACTTCAATTTAATTATATAATAATTTATAACTTTAAACTGCGTCGTTTCACCGAACGGTCGAACGACGTTTAAAACACATTTTAGGCCATTCACTGCCAATTACCAAATCAACACTGTCGGTTGATTTTAAACACAACACGGGAGATTATTTGTTCAATCATCATGTTCAAACAGGTTTTTCAACCATAGGGGTTTAAACAGTTCAAATATCAACAATAGAAACAAACAAACAACACATATAATATTTGAGGAATACGGTCGGATCCCTCCAACCTGCTCTGCCCTGCATCACAACTCGTTAAACATTTCATAATAATATATGAAAAAAATTCAACCATCTATAGATAATAGCAACCAATAATCAGCCAATAGCAACCAGTCAACCAATTTATATTTTTAAAGGTAAATTATATTTTAACATGAATTTACCACATCATAGAATTTCAGAAGGTGTGAGAATTAACTCACCAGAGTTTGTTCTGGTCAACGGTTGACGCGTTTGTCGCTTTTAATTTGGGACGACCGTCCAAAATTATCTGAATTTTCCACTGCGTCGGATTGACTCCTAGTCAGTGCCATCGGGTAGGTTTCGTCCCTTCGATCCCAATGGATCTTGTTTCGTTAAATTTCGTTAACGTATGCAAAAGTTATGCTATTTACAATATTTACCTAATTTAAATGAATATATATTTAATTTAATTAATTAAATTATTATTATCTAAATAAAATCCTAATTGCGTTATTAGCCTAATTACCTTCCCTGCCATTCTAAAAAATCCTACTTTCCCATCTCTAGCCATATCCAATTTTTAAAATTGAAAAACCATTTAAATATTAATTAAATTTAATTTCCAAATAAAATATTTAAAAATATTCATTTAATTATAAATTAAAAATTATAACCCGGATCAAAAATCCGCTGTAACTCATTTTAAATTATTTTTCGATAAGAATCTAACGGTTCTTGTTTCGTGGAAATCCGACTTATTTTGGAAAAGTTATAAGCTTTTAAAGTTTATAGTTAAAAATTACGAAAATGCCCCTGGTTTATTTTAAATTCAAATTAAATTTTGAATTTAAATTTAAATTATCCATCACATCCGTCGGATCAGTTAGGGATAGCCAGGGAGAGCAGGAAACTATATTTTCCAAACTCAAGCCTTAGACACTATCCTCTCTGTCACCCTTAGAATGTTCCGATATTTATTTTTACAAATTCTATTTTAATTATAATATATATATATATACTACCAAAATAAATAAATAAATAAATAAACAAATATTATTTAAAAACTTACCCCGTGAAGCCCAAGCCTCTGCCTCAGAGTCCCTAGCTCCCCGTCTTGCCCTCCTTTCCCCCTTTCTTCCTTTTTCCTATTTTCTATTATTTTATTATTATTTCTGCCATTGCCATAGCTTGAAAGAGGAGGAGGAGTGAGTTTAAAATAAAGGGGGGGAGGGGTGGGCTATTTATAGCCGAAGGAGTCACATGGATTGCTGAGGTGGCGCGAATCCAACGGTCGAAAATGGATGGCTAGGATTAATCCTTAAATTAATTAAATTATTAATAAATTTAATAATTTATGAATATTAAAGTGTGTTTTCTCAACCCTATTCGGACGTTAATTTGACTTACTTATTGATACCTTATCCAAAATCTTTTTCAACCATGTTGTTCAATTTTTCTTGCTCTTCAATAATATATAAAAATATTTCAAATTCGAATTCGTTTGAACTTTCAAATAATTTAAATTCAAATTCAAAATAGTGTTTTGTGTTAGTTTCAACACCTTCCGGTCTCATGTTGGAGTATTAAACGATAACGGTTTTCAGAAATTCTTCCACCATCTGGTCCTGTTTTTAACGTACTTCAATCCTATGTATTCAAATCAAAAATCGGAGTTCGTTTAGATTTTTAAATAATTTATTTAAATTTTGTTTCCTTAATAACTTTCTATATCCGTTATAGGATTTCCCCAGACTTCATATATAGCTAATATCCTATGTTTAGAATTTTCCTGGATAGGTCTTAGGTTCCAGTTTTGCCGTTAGCATTAGCAAATTCCAATTACCGTCAAAATTTAGTTCAAATTTTGCCCTTCTATTTTTTTCTTTTTCACATACGGATGCCATTTTTGACGTAACTTGGTTGGTTACCTAATTTCATCATTTTGGATTTAATGAAACTGATTTCATCGAAATCCGAGTTCGTTAGCTACTACTTCCTTAGTAAACGTAGTATTTTTAATTAAAAATTTATCCTTTTATACTGCCAGTTCACATTATATTGCAGATCCACTAAATTTCTACCATTTCGGAATAAAATATTATTATATTAATAAAATATTCCAAATTATTGAAATTAAACCATTTAAAATTCCAAAACAATATAAAAAAAACATTTTCAAATTATTAAACTAAATGTTCAAAAATCTGGGCCGTTACAGTAGTAGTTGGGGTATACTTGGACGTATGACCTAAGCCTACCAGCTTATTGTGGAAGGGATCATTTCATTTCTTCTATACTAGAAATAGTGCAGAGGAGTTATTAGTGAAGCATGTATATACCTCACCTTATCTGCCTTTCGCACCTACCATTTGTATAGCGATCTCTCTTATCCACTTTATGCCTGTCATGTTCACCTTTATTTATTTACTGGCTAAAAGTCACTAGACTCGCCAGACTTTATGTCTAACCCCTTTTAGTTTTTACTTCTCTCTTCCGTTTCCCCCAGGTTCTCAGGGAGGATACACCTAGGCTTAGACAGGATTTGGATATCATCTTGCAAGGAGCTACTATTGAAGTTTGGCTCGAGTCTTTTTCTCCACTACAGCTTATTCTTTTATTAGGGAATAATGTTTTCATTTAATTCCTATGTACTCTGATTATGCAAGACAGAAGTTTTTTGTTGTAATGGTTTTATGAATTATGGTATTATAAACCATGGGATTATGATTTATGTCTAAAATAAAAATTTTGAAACTTCCGCTACTATCTTCATTTATATCTATCCTGTAATTATTTTGTGTCTGTTTATGTATAATGATTCATAGAACTTAAAGCATTCCCTTAGTGAGTGACATTAACGGATGTGGGGTGTTACACTTAGTATCAGAGCTGAAGGTTACCAGATTAGATAAAAAGATTTTTGAAAAATATTTTCAAAAAGGTTTTAAAAGAAAGCGTTTTCAAAAAGAAAAGTCTATTTTGAAAAACATATTCCCCAAAGCCGTATGTGATATCTCTCGATTCTCCACTTGATTCCTTTTTTCCTTTTTGTCTAGGGAACCGATTCTTCCCGAAAGGTGTCCCCATTTCGACATGATGTCATAGGAATGTTTAACACATGTCGAAGTGCAGTGGAGTGCCTAACCTCCATCCTTAGCCACAACGGTTTCACCTGCGGTTAATTTTCTCGAGCTTCATTAGGATTTCCATGCAATAGAGGCAACTTTCGAAAGACTAGCTTGTTACATAAACGTGGGTAAAAAGGAGTATAAGGTTGTTAGGGCAAATGAGAACATCCCACGGATGAGAAAAACGTATGGCCCAAGAAATGACAGCAACAACAGTTGAAGAAGGGCGGAAAAAAAATGAAAAGGCTAAAGATAAGCGGAAGTGCCGTAGTTGTGGGCGAGAGGGTCACTTGGCCAAGGACTGTAGGAAAAGGAAGAATGCTTACTTCGTTTGTGGAGAGGTTGGACACTATTCTGGGGTAGTGCCCAGGGAAGCAAGGGCAATGTCAAAGGACAGGAACCTCTGGAGGGCAAGCAAATGCTCTCATGGCTAGTGCACCAGATAGCGGTAGGAAAGTTTCCATGGAAGGTTTTGATTTCTCTTTCCGACAAATCAGTTAGAACTCTTTTTGATTCTGGGGCATTCGCATTCGTTCATATCTAGTTCTGTAGTTGAATCTCTGCACTTTATTACTAGTATGGTACTGGATCCCGTTGTTGTCTCAAACCCCATTGGCGGTTCGGCTCATTTATCTGTGATTTGTTAGGGTTTGAAAATATCTGTGTTAGGCGTCGAGTTTGAGTGTAACGCACGTCTTATTTCATGGGCTAGGTGTTGATTCTAGGGATGAGTTGGCTTACCACATATGGTGCCATTTTGGGTGGTGAGAGAAAGGTCGTCAAGCTTATAACTTTTCATGGGAGGACCCTCGAAATTTCTTGTGACCAACAAGGGTCTGTCACGCTTAGTTTCCTAGAGTCTCTTGATGCATCTATCGTTTATTTCCAATCTGTTCCGGTAGTCCGAGGTTCTTCTAATGTTTTTGATGAGGTTCGGGGTTTACCCTAAAGGACGAGATTGGTTTTAGAATATACTTGGTGGATAATGCAAAGCCAGTTGCATTGCCTGTATGACATGAGACTCCTAAAAGAAAATGAGGAACTTGATAAGTAAGTAGGGGAGCTACTTGAGAGGAGGTTTGATAGGTGAATCATATCAGGATGGGAAACCTATTAATGATAGTCCTTACACTACAACAAAAACACCCTATTACAACTTTAATTTTATAATGGTGGTAAATGCACCATTGTAATAAAAGTTTTTTACAACTGTCAATTTTCTAAAGTCGTAATAAACGTATTTTTAACAACTTTTCGTTTTGCTAGTTGTTATTGATGCCTATTACAAACTTCATGTTGATAGTATCTTTATTTAATAACTAATTATATAAATATTTAACAATAATTAATAATAAACATAGGAATCAATAATATTTATTAATTATTATTTAAATAATTAATATATAATAAGGGGTAATTTATTTTTAATAGTTAACGTATGTTAACGGATTATTAATCAATATTTAGTAACATACATTATAAGCTTTTAATAACTATTAATCGATTATATCTAAGTAGAAATAAGTAAAAGCTAAATAATAACTATTATTAATAAATAATATTTGATTTGGTAGTAATTATTTTAGAAGGTTTAATAAATATAATTTTGGCAACTAATAACAATTTTGGCTAACAAATAATAATAATTAATTTGAAATATTAAATAATCATTTATAAATATGGTAATTATAATTAATAAAGAATAATTATTAACAAATAACAATTATTTTTAGTAATAACCATTAGGTACCAGCTAATAACCAGTAGCATATGCATAATAATTAACTTATAATTAACTTTTGACAGTTAATATACAGCTACAACTAAAAAGAAATTAAAAAATTAGTGATAAGTAGTAATAACTATTATTTATATGTAATATTCAATATTGTAATGAAAATCAATTCTCTGTAAATACTTATTATATTTAATATAAATTTTACTTATTAGCATTTCTGATTGCAAAAGCATAAATTTAGGCGCCAAAAGTGAAAATCTGGCCCCAAAGATCCCCGCATCTTTGTATTTTAGTCTGTACTGCAAACCGACCTCTCGTGCTCCTTCCACTTCTTCCGTCCTAAGAAAAACTCATCTCAACAAACTTCAAACGCTACTTCCAAATATGGTTTGGATTTGACAAGAAAAAGGAAAAAATAAGATTAGGTCAAATTTGGTTCCTTGGGGATTGGAATCAGAAGGTGAATCGAAAGTGAAGGCAACTTTTAAGGATTTTGGACTTGGGATTTTCGAAGTTGATTCGATTAGATTTAAGGGTTTTCGATTTGGGGTATTCGAAGTTGATTCGATTAAATTTAAGGGTTTACGATTTGGGTTATCGAAGGTGATTTAGGGAAGGTTTAGTGGTTTCTTGTTCAAGCAGCGAATGATTTTATTTTTTCTTCTTCTTTTTCTTGAGTACAGCATTGACTGTAGTTGGGAGATGCGTGGGTAGTTGAGGCAATGGAACCAGGAAGAGGTCAAAAGTTTGTCTGACTGAAGGAAGTTGGAGATTGCGACAAAGGAATGGGGCATTACTATAGCCCAGGGTAGTGAACGAGCAGGAAGAGATTACTGATAAATTCTTTTCAGCTCTGATAATTGTTGCTACTACTCAAAAGAGAGTTCTTCTAGAATGCGATTTGTAATGAGGCAGGATAGTGGTGGGCGTCAATCATTAGGATGAGGCAGGGGAGTTTAGAGGATCTTAAGGAATTTTTTGAAGGCGTAGTGTAAATTCCTGGAATGGGATTTGAGGATGATGATAAGAAAGCTTGTAGTGAGTATTGTTTCATGTATTTATGATTTATCATGCATTTATAACCATGTTGTATTTCCCTTTTATCTTATTCGGGTAGGAGCACCTGTATGATGGTTGATTAAGTTTGAATGACATGCATAGGTAACCGTATTCATCAATCACCATGTTTAGTGCAATCTTGGATTCTTAATGCTGTTTGTTTTGTCATACAGCCTATTAGTCTAAAACTTCTGTGGTTAGCTGTAAGGCCATAGAATGACAACCTAATTTATTAAAAGCACAGTAGCATCATAACAAGAGAGTATATTGTCAAAAGCAATCTTGTTTGACATTATAATGTCCAAACTCTAGTGACTATTTTGAATTGCGGTTAACGAAATGGATCATTCTAGAAAAACATTCCTGGTGTTTCATCTTGTCTGTCAATGAATACTTGAAAAATCTAATATACATCCAAATCTTTATCCAAAAATATGAAAAATATCCGTTAACCATCATTATCCAAAAAGCGGATACGGATATCCGAAAAGCTTTTCGGAAATGGATATGATTATAGTGGTATCCGTATCCAAAAAATATACGTCTGACAATTGGGTTGAATATAATGCTGTATTAAATTGTTATGCTATTGTTTGGCTCCTTTTTCCTTGATTGTATTGCACGTTTCCCACATTGTAAAGTGCACCTAACATCTTCACATTATATCTTACTTTGGTTTTCTATTTGGCGATTATACTATGTGAAATTATTTGCTTACTTTTTTATTTGTATAGGATCACGAAAGCTATTCACAAAGGAAGAAAAAGCTCTCCTAAACAAACGAATACCTTTTTGGTAGACACTTGTTTCGTGAGATTCTTATTTATATATATTTTTCTTTTCTTTTTTGAATCTCATTTTATTATATTGTTAAAGTCATTATATTCATTAGTATACCAGCATATGCATTAAGCTTTTATTTATTTTATTTTTCTCGGCATGGCCAATGTAATTTCTAAGTACCTTATTTAAATATATGGTAAGGGATGAGGTGGGTTATTAAAGAATACACACAAGCAATAATCACACACATATGTATGTGTGTCTTTGTATGCAGAGGGAAGGCATGTAGCTAGACGCACCTTGTCTTGGAAAAGCCCTAGGAATAGCTGTTGTGCCGTATTTCAATCTACTCACACACAATTTTTTTTTATTTTTTATTTTGTGTGAGCATTTTGTGGAATGTGGGTGGTTTTTTTCTGATGGGTGAATTTTTTGTGTATGGGCAAGAAAGATGGAGGGGGGATTCAAGAGAGATTTATCATAATCTTCAAAATAATCTGAATTATTCCGACACTTCTAACTCCCCTACAACTAACACTGTATGTGATTTTTGAGATATGAATCCCTTCTAAACATATGCAGAAGGAACCGTATGTTGATAGTTGAAACAAACTCATTTACAGCTCTAAATACCATTAACTTCATGTTCTTTTCTGAAGCTTTGCATGATACAATTCCTATGACTTAGTTTGTTACTAGCTGGTTAATTTATACCTCTTCCAATTTTTTATGAATATTTTCCCTTTGTTGAACATCAGCATTATCTTTTTCTTTCCCCCCAATGTTGTAATCATTTTCTATAAGAATCTCCTTATGGAACCCGATCAATCTTATCAAATTTTAATCGTACTCGCTTTCATATGATTAACCAATACATGTTGTTGCTTTATTCATGCAAATATGTTCCTTTTTTTCCAGAGCAAATGGTTGCCTCTGCACACACTCGATGTGGCAGGGGAATTCTATCTTTTGGACACTCTACTGAAATATAATGTTGACGTTAATGTTATTGACAAGGTACATCTTTCAATGCCAATAATATTATTTCTTCAAAATACACTACTTATAGATGAAACAAACGACGTTGTTTCTAAAACACACCTAGTTGATTAATTCTGATTTTAAATCAAATAATACAAGGTTATATACAACCAAATTTAATTTCCTTTTTTTCCTTTTTTCCTTCACGACATGCACTAATAAGAATTATCACATTGAAAAACCCAAAATTCTAATTTTTAGACTGAACAGGGGCAACAATTTCATCACACTAATGTTTTTGCAATTGTACTAGAGGAAACCAAATCCATGTTGAGCCAAGTAGTCGAAGACGCTTCCTAGTGGTAAGACAGTGAGACAGAAGTTATAAGGTCACGATTTTGAAGTTTGAACCTTGCGTAGTGCGATGAGAACCTTGGACATATTCAGAGTTGTAGTATACAAACCAAAGAAATGTCCTATCAGTATGCTAATGCCCTTTGTTAAAGTGCCAATTTTCAAAACCAAAAATTGTTGGGTCAAGTAAACAGTTTGTTATCTTAGTCTCCAAATATTTAACCTTACTATATTTAATCGAGTTCCAGTCTTTGCTTTGATCAGTTAAAGTATTATATCTTTATGTTTTATTCTTAGGAAATGAAATGAAGCACCTTTAGTAATTACAGTGAGTGAGAGTGTATGTTTCAATATATACTAACACATTTTTCTCATTATTGTTTGCTTTTTTTAGGATAGTTTGTCTGCACTTCATAAAGCAGTTTTATGTAAGAAACTAGCTATTATAAACTACCTACTGAGAAATACAGCAAATCCAACAATTCGTGATAGTAAGATTTTTCTTTGCTGTTATATCACTAATTAGTAATGTGCATATCCTTAACATAGTACTGTAAATTTCTTTCTTTTATAATATGCAGTTTGAAACACACGCATGACCAATAATTGATGTAAAAATAAGATGAAAATTAGGTATATTTCAGTGCACTACTGATTCCACTCAATAATGCATTTATTGGATATTTTGATTTTGCAATTTTTGTTAGCTTATCTTTGCTATAGATTGTTCATGGGACCTATGCTAGATATGGGAAGTATGGATGTCTAGGCTTAATCATATGTCTATATTGAATTATTCTATGTCTGCATTCAGGTTTCCTTCTTCCAATGACCATGGATTCCTACTGACATATTAGTATACCTCATGATGTAGTTCTGATGAGTCATGTGCTTAATATTCTGAGTACAAAAACAACAGTATATTCCTCCTCTTCATTTCTTTCCTCCTCATCAATGCCAGCAATGTATTCCTCCTATTCATCGGAATCATCAGGCAAATCTTCAATATTAAAAGATCTTTAGGCTTGAACTTATCCTTCTTTGGTAGTTCGACCTTCTGTTTCGCTAAGGCAATTCTTTCCATGACCCTATCCCGGATTGAAGGATGGACTGAGGTAAATTCCACTTTTGGAAATTTGTCAGAAAAAGCAAGAAATAAAGCTTATTCATGATATTCTATCGCAACCATGGGAACATGATCTTTTAGGAACTCAGAGATCCTATTCTTAGCCTCATATATTATTCATGCCATTTTAGAAAGCTTAGTGTCCCTCTTCTTCAGCTCATCAGCATGGCCCACCACCAACTCCACCTGTTGACTCTTGAGGATTGCGACTTAATAGGATAAAATATCTCTGTCGTGCCTTTCCGTTTCGAGATCCGCTCCAGCCCTTTTGAGAGAAGCCATAAACCTATCGCGCTCATCACTTAGTTCCTCTTCTTTAGATAAAGCAAAAAATTTAGTTTTCAAATCCATGTTTTCTTCCCTAAGCTGGGTGACCTCGGTAGAGGATGAAGAAGGTGCTACTTGGGACAAGACCCAACTTCTGGTTACCTAAAAAGAAAGTATAATCAAATTAGCCTTCATACGGAATCAAAGATAAAAGAAGTATTAAGAAAGAAAGATTTATACCGAATGCTGTTAATTGAAAAGATGTTTGTAAAACCTTCCTAGTCTCAAGAAGTGGAGGGTAATGAACTACTAGTAACTTCGGCAGAAGAAAGATTGAGTCCCACAAGTTTAACAAAATCCAAGGTTGGCGAGGAAAGCCTTGGAGGACTGATATATTGAGGATAAGGAGAGATTAAACCATGTTCTCTTATATCTAGAGCAACAGGAAAATTCAATGATGAAGCACGACCTATAAACTTACTTCCAAAAGCATCTTTAGAAAAAGAAGCGATGTCGAGTACTGGATCGACATGAGGAACCGTAGGGCCTGGAATTCCCTACTTAGCAGCCATGGTAATAGCATCCTTGGAAGAAGATGTAGAGAGGTCAAACTTTAGTCTTTTAGATGGAGGCTGAGTTGTAGCTTCCATAAACCTTTTTCTAGCCTCAGCATCAAACTAATCTAACATGTCTCTGGGGGATAAGTCTTCAGAAGTGGAGGTATCACTACACCATAACAACCAATTTGGCAAAGATGGATGCGGAGATATAATACGGGTTAAAGCCATATCATATTTGATAGTGCTCAGATCTGTATCAAACCACATTTTGTGATCTGCACCACCTCAAATGCCCTAAATCTAACCGTCCATCAACGAAGCACCAGATTAGTTAATTTGATTTGGCTTTGGGCCAAATCAAATACGCCTCGTATTGTGCATCACATTAGGCACTCGGAATAAAAAAATTAGCCACTCTCTTTTCCATTTGTTTTACTTTAATGATGACCGAAAACCAAAATTAGGGTTTTCGGCCACCAAATCGTGCCTCCACCTTTGACAAAGACAAACAACCCTCTCCTTCGGCAGAAACGCAGCAACCCTTGGTCTCCCTAGCCCTTTTTCGACAACGCATGTATGTATTTCAATTGAATTTTGGCATGCATGCCTGATAGTAGGGAATAAAATTGAAATCTTTGGGTGATAGTTGATTGTTACATTGTGTTATTGTGTTAGCTGTTTCAATTTAACTGGTTTGTGTAAGTGTGTTAGTTGATTTCTACCTTGTGTTATGGACGGATCTGTGGTTATACCTCAAAATCAAGAAATCAAATTTGAATCATGTTTTGTGATCATGTAAAAAACATCTGAATTGCTATTGGAAACATGTATCGTATAATTTTAGATTAAGGTATATCCATGAAACAAAGAAATAACAATGAGTTAGTCATAAGGATGCAGTAAACTTTACTAATGTTAAGATGTTTAATGACAATTGTCCATAATCTGATTCTATTTGCAATAGCCATTTGATGTTATGTTATTTAGATCGGTTTCCACATTTAATCCGCAATGTGGTAGAAACTGAGCAAACGGCTAATTATTGTTCAATATTTAACCATGATTTCATCGTTATTTAACTGCATGTTTGCCTTATGTTTGAAATTTAAATTGGGTTGTCTTATTACCAGTTTACTCTATTTTGAGCGATAACAAGTACACTGAAAATATTTTAATAGGCTTGTTGAAAATTTTGGTAGATGGATGATTACGAGACTTTCTAGTTAATATTTTAATAGGCAATCGACCAGGTGGATGCATTTTAGCTCACGTGTAAGGTCGGGTATCAAAGCTTATTAGATTTTTCCAGATGTCGAATGCTGCTACACTTAACCCTAATAAAAAGCGGCTTTCACTAGCAACTTTCCCTTACTTTGTAGCAAATTGTAGTGTAAGCTAATTTGCACTACACAGTCTGCTTCAAAGAAACAGAAAATTGCAAGTGAAAGCATCTTTTTCCAAAGGTTAAGTGATGGGGCATTCGACATATGGATAATGCTAATAAGCACAGATTACTAACCCTGCGCGTGAGCTAATATGCATCCACCTGGTGGATCGTCCAGTAAATTCTTAATCAGAAAGTTGAGTATGTGTGTCATCTGAAGATGATGATTCGATATCTTTAGACGTTGGAGCAGGTATATATTATTTTACACTTATTACTACTAGTATCTTACATGGACGATGCCTTGCACTTTTAGCAACTGACATTTCGTTCATCTTTGGGACATATGCTAACTGACTACAAAAACAAATGGATGGGCCTTAAAGTGCTAATTTTGACATGTTGCAATGTACTGATTGAGTCAAACATAGAAGTCATTTTTTACACAAATTTGAGGACTGATGTTATGAACTGTTTGTGTTATTTTTTGTAGGTTGTTTGAGAACAATTTTTGAGTGTGATATATTATGTACAGTTTTTATAGGACTGATGTTACACAAACATAGAAGGCATAAAGTGTAATTGATGTTGATCTCAATCAGTAATTGAAGTGCTATTTTGACTAGTTTCAGTGTAATTTGTGTTAAACTCAGTAAGTACATAATAACAAAAGACATTTCAGTCCATATATCATTTCTATATGTCATTAAACAAGTTCCATTTTAGCTCATTTTTGTATGCTAGTGAGTTACAATGTCGATCTCCTATCAAGTGAAGTATTTGTAACTTTCTTAATGAATTTATATGCAGTCCTGTTGGAGAAAACAAAAAAAGTGGGGAGGTGTATCGGCTGTATATGATGTTGGAGGTCACGTTAAACGACAAAGCATGTGAGATGTTGGCATGTTTCTAGGTTACAAGTTCATGAAATCATGTCAATAGCATCATAAACATGTTATAGATACAATTGACTAATATGCACAAATGAACAAAAAGGCATGATATGCCCATTCACTGTTATTAGTATGGCACTCGACTAGTCACGACTAGTCATCGACTATTCGAGTAATCTAGATTGAACCATCGATATGAAGTCTCGACTTGCTTTTTTTAATTTCTGGCACATCGGTAGAAATTACTCGACTAGTGTCAACTAGTTTTGTGTGCAATCATGCATAAAATTACTTCATTTTTCTTGTATATTTTGATGCTTTTGTGCTACTGGAACTCGGGCTGGCTATCACGATTCAATTTTTCTACCAATCATCAGGTTGGCCTTTTAAGCTTTTGTTTTAAACTGTGTGTATATATAAATGTTTATGTTATTATAAACTTTATCAGCATAACTCGCTTATTCTGATAGTACTGCTTTGATTTACAGTAAACACATGGATTTCATCGGCATGATCAACACATACGCTCAATCTTCCCAGCCTCGACTGGAGTTATATCAGGACGATATTTTTTTACTTTTTTGTTAGTTTTTAACATGATGAATATTTTTGATAGTTTCCATGTATATGTTTGTATGTACATTGTATTCGTGTTATGAAAAATCTTGTAATGCTCTGAGTGTGTATATATAAATAAATTGCATTATTCTTGTGTATAAATTGTGGTATATATGCTGTGTTATAAAAAATATGTGCTACAGTTTCTGTTTTGTATATATATATATATATATATATATATGCATGTATATATATACACACACATATGTGTGTGTGTACACACACATATAATTGGATACGGTCAAAGGCCATGTCTGAGTATGCTTTAGATATGGCTACGAGTCGTATGCTATATCTAGTGAGATACGGTTTATGGCCGTAACTAAAAATTTAACATGCCATTTTTGATATAGCTTTTTGCCATGCCTAACTGGTTTAGATACGGCTAAAAACATAGCTTAATTAGCATATGTGGTGTATTGTATCTAAACAAATATGAAAGCAAGGATAGGATATCCGAAGCCTACAAACATAAGTTGCTCTGAAAAAAATATTATACCTAGAAATAAGGGAGACGATGCAATTAACGAATTGGAACCAAAGGTCATATGTTTAGCGCCAAAAAATTGAATAGGTGGTTGCCCTAGGATCATCTGTCCATTAGGAAAAAAACTATATTGGCAAAGCATGTTTAAAGTTAACAAGATCGATCGACACCCCAAATATTCAGACTTCTTGAAAATAACTTCGGCAGCTCCGGCCTCCCCATCTGACAAAGTTAGCTTCTTAGAAGCAGTATCTAGAAAGAAAAAAGTTAAGCAAAATCTAGGATTAGCATAGCTATTTTATAAGAGCCAGGAAACTCACCTAATCCAGCAAAGCAGCCCCAAAAGTCAAGTGGACAAGTAATAAAGAAAAATTGATCTTCCCAAGGTCAGGACTTGTTCATACAGTCACTAATCAACTTCTTAATTGGATTTGCACATAAGATGGGCGAGTCTGCTCCTTTAAAAAAAGTGGCAAATAGCGAATAACGTTGGGACTGAGAGAAGCCTGGTCTGATTCAAGGGACAAAATTTCCAAACATAAGAATAAGGTATAAGTGTTTGGTGTTAAGTGAATGGGAGAAATTCCCAGGTCATGCAAAAGCCTGGATATAAACGATAGGAAGAGGATGAAGCCTTCATGCCAAATGTGAATAACAGAATAGGCTAAAAATCCTGTTGGTGGAATTTTGATTGTGTACTGAGCAGTAGCAGGAATGGCGTCTATGCAGACATCCTGAAGCTACCAAGAATGGTATTTACTTCATTCTAAAAAAGCAACGATGGACGGCTTCAAAGTAAATGGTTTCTTCTTTCGGGGGGTGCCAGAACCTCCAGGTTTTGGCTTGCAGAGCTCTTTTTGTAAGACATCATGCTGCCAAGTGATATCATTCCATAACATGTACATTGTTACCATATCCTTTTACGTCAATATGCACAAGGCATCCGCAAGTGGTAAACAACATAAAACTATTAACGTTAGAAACTTGAAATATAAGACATCAAATTAATCATAAGAGATAATCCTAACTAAGTTGGTACATATAATCATAAGTTACATACACTTGGAAGAAGTTTAGTCTTTGGTGATGACCAAACTAAATACCCCGAAACCAAAATCAAAGAACGAAAGGCAGGTGTCGGCGGATCAAAATACTGATAGTACTTGGTGTCGGTTTAACCATAACCAAATGATTAAGTGTCATCACCGAGTCCTAGCTAGTCTCAAAATCTGTCAAGGCTTAAATATTTAACTCCCAATTTTTCCTACACTAAATCTAAAAGGGAGATAGGGCTTTCGTCAACACTTTCATACTGAACCGATACCCACTAGGCCAAAAGCCAAGTAAATACAAGTACAAGTGCTGGCCAAATCGGGAATAAAATAAGTTAACGTTAATGGGTGTTAAATTCACTTGTACCAGAAGCATAGCTTCCTTCTTTGTAATAGAAATTAACCTTTCATTTGTCAATTTTGCATTTTAAACCCTAAAGGTGTATTAGGAGAATTGAGGACCTAAGTTGTTTTCCATTAATCATTAGCAAAATTGTCATCATCGTTTAACTCATATTTAATGCATGAAATCCTGATCGATTACCTAATCAGCTTGAAAGCATGATTTTGATTTCCAATTTTGATCGAAATCGATATACTTACAGAGAGTCGAACTTGAAATTCTGAAAGTAAGGCTAGTAGAAATCTTGAGGAACAGTGATCTTGTTTGGGCAATGTAATTTATAGGTAAAAAACAAGGGGGAAGAAGAAAGAATATTTATACCACCGTATTTCTTCAATCATAGCCACAAAAGCATGACCCAATCAATGAGCCAGATTGAAGTATACCGAGAGTCGGGCGATCAAATTGCAGCGCAGTAGTTAAAGTTTGAATTGAAAAGTCGAAATTACATCTTCACAAAGGTGGGGTGGGCAAATGTTACTACCAAATTCAACACCGTTGCCTACTGTCAGTGAAGGGGTATCGGACCGCAACCAACACGAAAGAATGATCTAAAAGCATGGTGCTGACATTAGGTTAAAGACGAAATCATAAAAGAGGTGATTTGGTCTGTAAACTATAAGCCCTAACATAAAAGAGAAAAGCCCAGTACCGATGCGAAAGGGGATAGTGACAGACCAATACCGACACATAGGGCGTTGTACATAACTCAGTTCTGAAAGCACAGCGCAAGGAGTTGGAGACAAGAAAAGAAGAGCTAGAACCAGAAGCCAATGAATCAGGGCCAAAAACAAAGAAGGAACTCTATATTATTCAAAACATAAGAAGGGTGATACGAAGGCCTATTGGCACTAATTAACTCAGTGCCAATTCAAAGGGAAATAAATACATAAAATTCAAGAATAACTCTTTGAAATCTAAATGTTAGTGTCAAGGCCTGTCGAAAACTGTGACACAACGTTTAAACTCATTCGTAGATGTACAGAAAGTATGCTTCCCCAAGACCAGAACTAATTTTCTAGGACTCATAGAAAGTAAACCAAAGCTTATAAGAAGAAGAGTTATCCACACTAATTTGTTTACTGTCGATACCGAAAGGGGTGATGATTCCAAGGTCAAGAGAAAGTGGAGTACGAGAGAAAATGCTATGAAGACTTGGGGCGGAATTAGAACCTATTGTTGAAAGCCATTCTCGAAGCTATCCTTACCGACTAGCTTAGTATCGATATGGAAGGTGGAAACAACATCAAAGAGAAGCTCTTAAGAAAAGAACCAGGTCTCCGGAAGCCAAGACCAGCACACAAAAGACCAAGTTATATCCAATAACAATGTTAGAGAGGAAGCCGAAACCAAGGAAACCAAAATCAGAAGGTGAGAAGCGCAACATAAAAGAGCTACTACTGATCCCAGGACAAAAGGGATCTCGATTTGTTTATAAATAAGACTCCAGGGGTCAAACTTTAGTGGGCTTTTTCTCAATCCCTAATCTTGTACTCAGTTCTTGTAGAGTAAACCCTACTTTCTAAATCAATTTGGTGTTTCCTTTGTAAACCCTCATGTACTCAAATCAATGAGCAATAAAGAGTGAATCAATACTTAGCATATTTTCTATGATTTACCTTATTACTTATTTGGCTTATTTCCTTATGCCTTCTCTGCAACAAATGCCTCATATGCAGACCACGATTTTTCTCCAAGATTACCAAAATACCCTTATACAAGCCATTTAGCTTCCTAACTTGTGTTGTGTTTAGGGAACCCTTATTCCAAGGTAACTATTGGTTATTGAGTCTCGTAAGCGTGATACTCACCCCTTAAGGGAAGGGTAACTAATCTTTAAGCTCTAAACCTTGATATCTAGGAAACAGTGAACAAACTCTCGCTTATGGGAACAAAATAATCCCATTCAATCCTAAGGTCCTCTTCCTTAGACCTATCTCCAGTGTTGACAAAAAATATCGTTAATAAGTTCTAAATGTCATCCGACAATTTTTATGCCATACGTTAGTAGCATTTAAATATAGATCCGAACAAATAAATTTTCTATATAAATTCATCTCTATTAATTAAGTAATAAAAAAAATTAGTGTTGCAAGTTAGAAATAAAAATTCGATATAACATGTCCTTTCAATGTGAACATATGGCAAAATATTTATGCAAATCATTTCTTTAGAATGTGTTAAATAAATATAATTTATAGAAATAAAATTCACATGCAAGAACGCATGTTGTCATAATGCGTGACCGTAATTGTAACACCCCGAATTTCGGTTAATACTAAAATTCACTAATTACAGAATAAATAATCTCAGATGTGAGAATTGGGGGAAACGGGCTGCGTCATTGCGTTCGTCTCGGAAAAATACGCGAAATAGAGTCCGAGTTTTCGAGAATCGGAGTCCGTATGGCCCGGTTATGGCCCAATGAAGTTTACAGAAAATTCAAAATTCAAAACAGATTTAAAATTCAGGTTCAAATTTCGAAATTGGGGCCATTGGGCGCAGGGGGGAAAAATTCCCGCCTAGCTGCCCAAGTCGACAGCCCTGTCGACTGGGCAGTCGACTTGGCTAGGACCAAGTCGACAGCCCTATCGACTTGGGTGTCGATAGGGGGTGCTCGGCCAGTTTGGCCTGGTGCACCATTTTAGAGTTTGGGCTGTGTTTTGGGGCTGGTTTCTGGAAGCTTCCTAGATCTGATGGTCCTAATCTAATTTAGGGTTAATCTAATGGCCTAAAACACTTGCCTAATCCTATAAATAAGACCCTAAGCTAGCCCTAAATGATCATAATCCTATACTCTAACTAAACTATGCCAAAATTTTCTACGATCATGGCCTCCACTCAAAGCCCTAGCCTCCATCCTCTTATAAAACTATTTCTATGAAGGCTTTCATGTTCATACAAGCATCTTTGAGTTGTATGAGTGATCATTAGATTGCATTCATCATCAAGTTGCAAGCTTTATGTTCAAGGCTAGAGTTTTTGGGTGATTTTTGGCAAGGGTTTGCTTATTGGAGTTTAGTGGTGAGTTTCTATAGCCTTAATAATCAATTGATAAATTGATTATGATAGGATATGATAAGATATGGCTATGTTTGGGATAAATGTGCTTATGCAAGTTTAGTATAGTGTATGTTGTGTGTTTTGCAAGTTTTATGCTATATGCAAGTTTGTCTCTTTTTATGATATGCATAATATATCCAAGTTTGCCTCTAAGTATGGCATGTTATGCAAGTTCATATGCAAGTTATGATGCAAGTTCATATGCAAGTTATGATGCAAGTTCATATGCAAGTTCATATGCAAGTTATGATGCAAGTTCATATGCAAAGTTATGATGCAAGTTCATATGCAAGTTATGATGCAAGTTCATATGCAAGTTATGATGCAAGTTCATATGCAAGTTATGATGCAAGTTCATATGCAATTTTGCCTCTATGTATGACATAAGTACATGTGCAAGTTCATCCCTTTTAGACCTATGACATGTATGCAAGTTGACACCTTTATGATAGGTCTATGACATGAAAATTTAAGCAAGTTACCATCTTTATGACATATATGATTCATGCAAGTTTGGGTTGGTTATTTATGCAAGTTGGGTTTATGGTCATATATACAAGTTGACACCTTTTAAACCCATGATAATGCTAATGATATGCTAAGTTGAACCCATTGTGTGTATGATGAATCTTCTCTTTTGAAGTATGCCATGTTAACTATTTACGTGGGGACGATGGGGTAAAAAAATTAATGAACACATAAAATTGTGTGAAGTGGGTATGATTAAACATACCATAAAGTGGATGGACATAATTGGGAATTTACCTATTAAGTTAGGTCTACCCATATTATGGAATTGGGAATTTACCTATTGAGTTAGGTCTACCCATATTCTTAAATATTTGTAATTAATTAGGGATAATTAATACAAATTATGGGGGTGATTAATTAGGTCTAATTAATCTACTAAGACACGAGGTTGGACCCTTTTGTAGCATAAGACTGCCCGGAACCGACGGCCAAATCCAGCGGCTACAAATGATTGGCCCAATGTGAGAGGTCTTAGTCATAAACTAAATACGTGACAAGTGTAAAGACACGAGGTTTGACTCTGTTATGGTGTAAGGCTGCCCGGAACCAACCGGCATATCCAGCTGCCATAAAAGACAGTCTAATGTGAGAGGTCTTTATAAAGGTTACGATCTTAATTAATTAAGAAACACTTAACCAAATTAGCAGGTAGTGAGGCATGAGGGGTTAAGTGGGTGCCTTGGGTGGCATGTAGTAACTAGTGGGGGTGCCTTGGGTGGCATGAGGAAACTAGTGGGTTGCCTTGGGTGGCAATAGAAAATACGATTAGAATACTTAACCAAAGTGGAACATGTAAGTAAACATGATTAAAGGGTTATGTAAGTGCCTTGGGTGGCATGTGGGAATCAAGTAAGTGCCTTGGGTGGCATGTGGAAATCTAGTGGGGGCCTTAGGTGGCAATTGAAATATAATTAAATGACAAGCTTAGGTAGTAGCTTGTGGGGGCCTTAAGTGGCAATTGAAATATGATTAGATGACTTAACCAAACCTTAACATGTAAATGGGCATGATTATAAAAGGGGTTAAGTGGGATGCACTAGATAAAATGGCAAGCTTAAGTAGTAGCTTGTGGGGGCCCATTTCAACCAATATCCCAAACGTATCTTTGTGGGCTCGACCCAAGTCGAGGACGGGACACGCATATTGGGCTTGACTATAAGAGGCCAAAACGGGGTAGCGGTGGCAACGCGAGTCCAACGGGTTTCATATGCGTGTGTGGACCTGGGCTGGTAGGTAAGACGTTGTTGCATCGTGTAGATATAAGCCGTGCACCATTTGTTGTATCGGGTTGCCACTTTGGGGAGTGATACACCCCATTGTGGGGCCAGCACGGGTATCTACGGTAGGAAGCAGATCGCTTGGGGAGTAGTGGGTACACCTAGTGGAGAAAGGGGCAGACGGCACCTATGTAGTCAGCTAGGGGTACACGAAACTACTATTAAAAATTACTGAGTACACCTAGTGGAGATAGGGGCAGACGGCACCTATGTAGTCAGCTAGGGGTACATGAAACTACTGGGTAAAATTACTAAGTACACTTAGTGGGATCAACCTTTAAGTAGGAATTACCCTTGGGTGGGTAGAACTGGTGTGGTGTAGTGTAGGAATTACCCTTGGGTGGGTAGATCTGGGGTGGTGCAATCTAGTAATTATCCTTGGGTGGATAAATGCGTCTTTTCGGTTATCTTAGTACATCCTGTGTTTAGTTGGCTACTTAGTGTAGTCATTATCCCCAGAGGTACCGTACCTTGTTTATATCATACCCTAATTACTTTAATGATTGTATTGTTAGGGTTATAGGACTCACTCAGACTTATGTCTGACCCCGTTGTTTCTTTATCTTTTTCCCAACCCTCAGGTTTTCAGAGTGGGCCTAGCACTAGTGGGCTTTGATCAGACTGCTTTATCTATCTTTTGGAGCTTGGACCGTGGATGTAAAGCTCAATTTATCTTTTCTATTATGGCTATTAGGTTATGTAGTGGGATTATGTACTTTTGTTTTTATCAGGATGGATATTATGTACTTGACTCTTATTTATGGTTTTGGTGTAACCAAACATGTTTTGCTTTCTGCTGGAATGAAATGATGTTTTAAATTCTCAAGTATTACTTATATCTGTCTTGTTGTAATTTTTCTGTTCTATATTCACTTAAAATACTCCCCGATGTTATGGCATTCCCTTGTGAGTGACCGTAGCGGGTGTGGGGTGTTACACGTGGTATCAGAACTTCAGGTTACCAGAACAGATAAAATTTTTAGAAAAACTATTTTCTAAGAATATTTTTGAAAGGAGTATTTTCAAAAACATGTCTTTTAAGAGAAAAGTTTTTGAAAGAAAAGCATAATCCCCGATAGCCATATCTTTATCTTTCGAATTCTCCGTTTTGAATCTCTTCCTCTCTCGTTTTGAGTTTCCCCTCCGTGTGTAGATGATCTTTCTAAGATAGATAAGAATGGAAAACCACTTCAAGGGACTTAGACATTAGTCGGATTAGAAGTTGGTTCAAGAAGGAGGAGGACTGGTAGGTACCTATTGGATAGACGATGGGAGGAAGGCTCAAATAGTTGTTTGGTTAATGAAGGATGAAACCTCATTGGTGGGAGGTTACGAGTGGATAATGGGAAGAAGAAGGCGAGTAGTTATCCTTTTGGAGGAATAGGACACCTTATTAGGATTGTCCAAAGAGGCAAGGGCAAGGTACAGAATCTCCTGGAGGGTAGTTGTATTCCCTCACGGCTAGTGTACCAGATGGGGATAGGACCGTCTAGGTTGGAATTCGGATTTCTTTATTATCCGGTTTGAACTTTATTTGATTCTGACGCATCGAGTTCGTTTATCTCATCATTGTTAGTTGAGTCACTGCACTTAGACACCAGTTAGTAGATGATCCCTTAGTTGTTTCAAACCCAATTGGGGCTCCATGATGTGTTTGGGTTTGAAAGTTTCTATACTTAGCGTTGAGTTTAGATGTGATGCTTCTTGGGCTTCACGGGCTATGGGTTAGTTTTAGGCATGGACTGGTTATCCAGTAATGGTGCCGTTCTTGTTTGTGGAAGGAGAGTTGTTAGGCTTATGACCCGCTTGGGTAACACTCTCGAGATCTCTTGTGATCCCAGGGAATCTGTTATGCTAAGTTATCTAGAATAGCTTGACATGTCGGTCGAGAGTTTGCGATCTGTTAGAGTGGTCCGGGAATACTCGGATGAGTTTGAGGAGGCGAAGGGCTTACCTCCGGAGCGGGAGATTGACTTCCGAATATATCTGGTAGACAATGCCAAACCAGTATCTTGGCCAGTGTGCCACATGGCTCCTCGTGAGAGGAGGGAACTCCATAAGCAAGTAGGCGATTTGATTGAGAAGGGGTTCATAAGACGAAGTATATCGGAGTGGGGTGCTCCAGTAGTTATTGCCACGAAGGCGGATGGGTCCCTCAGACTTTGTGTAGGCTAAAGAGAACTAAATAAACTCACAAAGAAGAATAGATACCCATTGCCGAGGATTGATGATCTCCTTGATCAGTTAGTTGGCGCCTCAGTATTTTCGCAGTTGGACTTAGCCACGGGGTTTCGACAGTTGAGAGTGGTTGAGGATAGTATAGAGAAGACTTCCTTTAGGACTCCGGATGGTTTTTTTTTATGAGTGGCTGGTGATGCCATTTGGTTTGACGAACGCCCCCGCATACTTTGTTGATTTGATGAGAAGGGTGTTTAGGGAGTACCTAAATAAGTTCGTGATGGTCTTTTCTAGGAGCAAAATAAGTTTTCGTATGGGCTCAATAGGCTGAGCAAAGCCAGTTATGGGATAAACGGTGGTTTTGGAGCGAGACTGGCGAGGACATCCAGAGTTGGACAAGGGCTTAATTATTTAGCCGTTTTTACTAGTATCATCTCACGTAGGTCGTCTGAATTCGAAGGAGGTATCCCTTGGGTGTTTGTCTGTTATTGGTTTAGGCCTTTGGGGCTTGCATTTGGGGGATGTCGAGTTCGACTAGGGTGGTCTGCGTGAGAGATGGACGGTTGTGATGATTTTGGATGGGATTCTTAGCATCCTATGAGTTTGAGATAGCGTATACCCATGGCAAGGGTAACGTGGTAGCGGACGCCTTAAGTAGAAAAAGGTTGTCCTTGAGTTCATTGTTCGTTGAACGACGGAGCTTAGAGTTTATTTCTATGTTTGACTTTAGACCTTCCGTTGACTTTGTACCCAGTTTGCTAGCCTCCTTGGAGGTTAGGCCTACTCTTTTGGGACGGATTGGCGAGGCACAGCGAGACGACCCACAGTTGGTTGAGTTAGTAGAGAAGCTCATAAGGGGGGAGTCGTCCAGCCATTTGAGCAGGTACACCCTAGATGGTAAGGGGTGGTTGCGTAGAGACAGTAGACTTTGTGCACCGCAAGACGAGGGTTTGAGGAAGGCTGTACTTGATGATGCACATCGGTCGAAGATGACCATTCATCCCGGTGGGGACACGATGTACCAAGACATGAAGCGAGTTTTCTTTTGGGCCGGTATGAAGAAAAATGTGGCCGAGTATGTCGCTAGATGCTTGGTGTGCTAGCAAGTGAAAGAGGAGCAGAAGAAACCCGGTGGGTTGCTTCACCCATTGGAGGTTCCGCTATGGAAGTGGAATAGTGTCTCGATGGATTACCGAGATCGAGGAAAGGTAATACGGGAATTTGGGTTGTGGTAGATAGACTTACTAAGAGTGCCCATTTCATACCCGTGAAGAGTAAGAGAACTGCTCCAGGGCTAGCTTCAGTTTACATTCGAGAGATTATTAGATTGCATGGTGTACCTTCCAGTATAGTGAGCGATTGAGATCCTATCTTCACTAGAGAGTTTTGGAAGAGTTTGCAAAAGGCGGTAGGGACTCAGTTGTGTTTGAGTACCGCATATCATCCTCAGACGGACGGCCAGACCGAGAGGGTGAATCGTATTTTAGAAGACCTTTTGAGGCTATGTATCTTAGATTTTGGAGGTACATGAGAAGAGCATCTTCCATTGGTGGAGTTTCCCGACAGACTTAGTGGTGTACATGATGTATTCCATGTGAGGAAGTGCCTACATGAGACCGCAGAGGCGGTAGAGCCGAGCTTGCTTAAAGAAGTAAAGGTAGAGCGTGATGTGATTATTCGACGAGCTCCTACCCGCATCCTTGGGTCAGAGATTAGGGAGTTGAGAAACAGAGAGGTTCAACTAGTCAAAGTGAAAAGGGGAGAAGGTGAGAGCAATGCTACTTGGGAGACAGAAGCGAAGATGCGTTCGTTATACCCATTCCTTTTTGAGGGTATGTCCTTTAAACGTCTCCTTTATCGTTTGTCTAGTGCTTATCTTATCTTTAGTATGTCCTCTCATTAGTACCTTTGACCTTTAGATAGGGTAAACCTATGGTTGAAACATGTGTTTGAGACATGTTATGTTTGATGGATGCGTGTGGATGCAAGTGGTTGCTAGTGGTTGCTCGTGGATGCATATACACACACTCTAGACACTAGATCGGCTCAATCACTTCATATTGCATATTGCATATAATTGTGTGTAGGTAGCTATATTTTTGGATGTATAATGATTGTGTTATCATATGGATGATGGATTTTGGTGAATGATTGTGCACTCATGTAGATATTGTATGTGTCGATAGGGTTCTCTCGCATACATAATGGATGCATGGCACTATCATGGTTTGCATATGTTCATACATTAGATAGGGAACATATACACACACTTTTTGCATAGGCTCATACATCATTAGAAATTGTTTTAAGGACAATGGATGCCCGTGTTTGATGGATTGAGTAGATGGTTGTTTGGATGGTAGGATATGCATTCTCCTTAGCTTAGAGATTTCGGGGACGAAATCCTTTAAGGAGGGGAGAATGTAACACCCCGAATTTCGGTTAATACTAAAATTCACTAATTACAGAATAAATAATCTCAGATTTGAGAATTGGGGGAAACGGGCTGCGTCATTGCGTTCGTCTCGGAAAAATACGCGAAATAGAGTCCGAGTTTTCGAGAATCGGAGTCCGTATGGCCCGGTTATGGCCCAATGAAGTTTACAGAAAATTCAAAATTCAAAACAGATTTAAAATTCAGGTTCAAATTTCGAAATTGGGGCCATTGGGCGCAGGGGGGAAAAATTCCCGCCCAGCTGCCCAAGTAGACAGCCCTGTCGACTGGGCAGTCGACTTGGCTAGGACCAAGTCGATCCCTATCGACTTGGGTGTCGACAGGGGGTGCTCGGCCAGTTTGGCCTGGTGCACCATTTTAGAGTTTGGGCTGTGTTTTGGGGCTGGTTTCTGGAGGCTTCCTAGATCTGATGGTCCTAATATAATTTAGGGTTAATCTAATGGCCTAAAACACTTGCCTAATCCTATAAATAAGACCCTAAGCTAGCCCTAAATGATCATAATCCTATACTCTAACTAAACTATGCCAAAATTTTCTATGATCATGGCCTCCACTCAAAGCCCTAGCCTCCATCCTCTTATAAAACTATTTCTATGAAGGCTTTCATGTTCATACAAGCATCTTTGAGTTGTATGAGTGATCATTAGCTTGCATTCATCATCAAGTTGCAAGCTTTATGTTCAAGGCTAGAGTTTTTGGGTGATTTTTGGCAAGGATTTGCTTATTGGAGTTTAGTGGTGAGTTTCTATAGCCTTAATAATCAATTGATAAATTGATTATGATAGGATATGATAAGATATGGCTATGTTTGTGGATAAATGTGCTTATGCAAGTTTAGTATAGTGTATGTTGTGTGTTTTGCAAGTTTTATGCTATATGCAAGTTTGTCTCTTTTTATGATATGCATAATATATCCAAGTTTGCCTCTAAGTATGGCATGTTATGCAAGTTCATATGCAAGTTCATATGCAAGTTATGATGCAAGTTCATATGCAAGTTATGATGCAAGTTCATATGCAAGTTATGATGCAAGTTCATATGCAAGTTATGATGCAAGTTCATATGCAAGTTATGATGCAAGTTCATATGCAAGTTTGCCTCTATGTATGACATAAGTACATGTGCAAGTTCATCCCTTTTAGACCTATGACATGTATGCAAGTTGACACCTTTATGATAGGTCTATGACATGAACATTTAAGCAAGTTACCATCTTTATGACATATATGATTCATGCAAGTTTGGGTTGGTTATTTATGCAAGTTGGGTTTATGGTCATATATACAAGTTGACACCTTTTAAACCCATGATAGTGCTAATGATATGCTAAGTTGAACCCATTGTGTGTATGATGAATCTTCTCTTTTGAAGTATGTCATGTTAACATATTTACGTGGGGACGATGGGGTAAAAAAATTAATGAACACATAAAATTGTGTGAAGTGGGTATGATTAAACATACCATAAAGTGGATGGACATAATTGGGAATTTACCTATTAAGTTAGGTCTACCCATATTATGGAATTGGGAATTTACCTATTGAGTTAGGTCTACCCATATTCTTAAATATTTGTAATTAATTAGGGATAATTAATACAAATTATGGGGGTGATTTAGGTGTAATTAATCTACTAAGACACGAGGTTGGACCCTTTTGTAGCATAAGACTGCCCGGAACCGACCGGCAAATCCAGCGGCTACAAATGATTGGCCCAATGTGAGAGGTCTTAGTCATAAACTAAATACGTGACAAGTGTAAAGACACGAGGTTAGACTCTGTTATGGTGTAAGGCTGCCCGGAACCAACCGCCATATCCAGCTGCCATAAAAGACAGTCTAATGTGAGAGGTCTTTATAAAGATTACGATCTTAATTAATTAAGAAACACTTAACCAAATTAGCAGGTAGTGAGGCATGAGGGGTTAAGTGGGTGCCTTGGGTGGCATGTAGTAACTAGTGGGGGTGCCTTGGGTGGCATGAGGAAACTAGTGGGTTGCCTTGGGTGGCAATAGAAAATACGATTAGAATACTTAACCAAAGTGGAACATGTAAGTAAACATGATTAAAGGGTTAAGTAAGTGCCTTGGGTGGCATGTGGGAATCAAGTAAGTGCCTTGAGTGGCATGTGGAAATCTAGTGGGGGCCTTAGGTGGCAATTGAAATATAATTAAATGACAAGCTTTGGTAGTAGCTTGTGGGGGCCTTAAGTGGCAATTGAAATATGATTAGATGACTTAACCAAACCTTAACATGTAAATGGGCATGATTATAAAAGGGGTTAAGTGGGATGCACTAGATAAAATGGCAAGCTTAAGTAGTAGCTTGTGGGGGCCCATTTCAACCAATATCCCAAACGTATCTTTGTGGGCTCGACCCAAGTCGAGGATGGGACATGCATATTGGGCTTAACTATAAGAGGCCAAAACGGGGTAGCGGTGGCAACGCGAGTCCAACGGGTTTCATATGCGTGTGTGGACCCGGGCTGGTAGGTAAGACGTTGTTGCATCGTGTAGATATAAGCCGTGCACCGTTTATTGTATCGGGTTGCCACTTTGGGGAGTGATACACCCCATTGTGCGGCCATCACGGGTATCTACGGTAAGGAGCCGATCGCTTAGGGAGTAGTGGGTACACCTAGTGGAGATAGGGGCAGACGGCACCTATGTAGTCAGCTAGGGGTACACGAAACTACTATTAAAAATTACTGAGTACACCTAGTGGAGATAGGGGCAGACGGCACCTATGTAGTCAGCTAGGGGTACATGAAACTACTGGGTAAAATTACTAAGTACACTTAGTGGGATCAACCTTTAAGTAGGAATTACCCTTGGGTGGGTAGAACTGGTGTGGTACAGTGTAGGAATTACCCTTGGGTGGGTAGATCTGGGATGGTGCAAACTAGTAATTATCCTTGGGTGGATAAATGTGTCTTTTCGGTTATTTTTTTACATCCTGTGTTTAGTTGGCTACTTAGTGTAGTCATTATCCCAAGAGGTACCGTACCTTGTTTATATCATACCCTAATTACTTTAATGATTGTATTGTTAGGGTTATAGGACTCACTCAGACTTATGTCTGACCCCGTTGTTTCTTTATCTTTTTCCCAACCCTCAGGTTTTCAGAGTGGGCCTAGCACTAGTGGGCTTTGATCAGACTGCTTTATCTATTTTTTGGAGCTTAGACCGTGGATGTAAAGCTCAGTTTATCTTTTCTATTATGGCTATTAGGTTATGTAGTGGGATTATGTACTTTTGTTTTTATCAGCATGGATATTATGTACTTGACTCTTATTTATGGTTTTGGTGTAACCAAACATGTTTTACTTTCCGCTGGAATGAAATGATGTTTTAAATTCTCAAGTATTACTTATATCTGTCTTGTTGTAATTTTTCTGTTCTATATTCACTTAAAATACTCCACCGATGTTATGGCATTCCCTTGTGAGTGACCGTAGCGGGTGTGGGGTGTTACAGTAATGCTCGTTCAAGTAAATTATCAATAAAACTAATGTCATCAACTATTAAAAATACTAGGGTACCACATAAACATATTATGTGTTAAAAATTCCATTACTTTTCCTAGCTATACTAGTAGAAGAGCACGTCTTACCTCTGTATATGTTCAGCGTTACCCGTAGAAGGAACGCTAACCCATATCACCGCCTACGATGGTCAGGATAGGGCAACCCTTGGAGGGGGTAGAGTGAAAGCCTCTAAAACCGCATACAATGGCCAGGGTAGAGCATCAAAAGAGTAAGCCTTAATTCTACATCCTCGATGGCCGGGTTTAAGCAATTAAGAGCTTATCATCGCCCGCAATGGTAAGAATAAGGTGCCTCCAAGAGGGAGGTCGGGTAAGTCCTTTGGCCCGTCTTGTGGATAAGCTAGAAAAGCGCACCAGATGCACATCCCCAGAGAGTGGCCAACAAAGTACGTACAACCTATGCTTTAAAGATAAAAGCCCAGACAGTGGCTCAAGAAGCACGTACATCCTCCGTTTCAAAAATCAAACCCCGAGGTGGAATCAAAACTAATTGCTGGAAATGGATTCTGGCCTTCTATTAAATACCCGAATTTGGGTTGGTTTGGATCTCAATTATTGCTGGAAGGGTATTTCCGGTCCTATCTAAATACCCAAATTTGGGTTGGTTCGGATCTCAATTATTTCCAGAAGGGAATTTTCTGTCCTATCTAAATATCTGAATCTGGGTTGGTTCGGATCTCATTTATCTTCGGAAGGGGATTTCCGATAGTATCTAAATGTCTGAATCTGGATTGGTTCTCAGTTATTGCCGGAACGGGATTTCTGGTCCGATATATATACCCGAATCTAGGTTGGTTTGGAAATTCAACTGTTATTAAAAAGAGATATTTGTCCTACTTAATAATCTGAATCTGGGTGGTAGACTTTTGTCACTACCAGAAGAGGGTTTCTGGTCTTACACTTTAATTCAGAAGATGGATCAGAGTCCTAATGCTACAGGAAGGTGATCTCTGGTAGTCTATTCGTAATACCCTAATCGTGGTCGCAAGGCTCTAATCCTTAAGGAAGGGATGTACCATCAACCTAATGGTATAAGCCTATTACCCGTGAGGCCATCAAACAAGGATAGATGTAACACCCCACGTTTTTATGATGATTAAAATGTACGTAGACGATGGTGATGCATAACAAGTTCATATGTTGTAAAGAAGGAAAATTAGTATGATAACAATGCATAGGAATATATTAATGTCAATGTTAAAAATTAATGTGCAATAGAATTTACAATTAAATTATTAGGACATGAAAGAAAATTCAATACGTTAAAATAGGCAATGTGTCAGTGCAATACATGCGATAAAAAGAAATAGATTTCATGCCAAGATATTAAGTTGCATGCAATGAATGTTTTGGCATTAAAGGGGATCATAATCGGGGTGTGTGTGTGTGTGTATATATATATATATTAATATTAAAATGCAAACGAAAGAAAGAGGTGAATTAATAACATGCAATTAATTATGTGCATGTGAATATATGCATAAGTTAATGTATTGAAAATTATACTGTTAATGCATAGAATAATAAAAAAAATTGAGCACATAAAAGTAGAGTGCATTAATTACAATGAGTTAATAAATAAATAAATAAATGCATTAAAGGTAAATTGATTTATTGTAAAATAAGGATGTGCAATCAAAATAAAAAGAAAATTAAATACATGAAGGATAAAAAAGATAATTGATTGGAGAAAGAATGATATATACAATGCAGTGTGAAAGCGGTTAAAGAGTTGGTTTAATTAAAAAGATAGTGCGAAAGGGGTTACATAGAGAGGAGGTTAAAAACATAAATAAATAATCTAATTTATTCAGGGAAGAATAAATCATATAATTGTTCGCATACAATTACTTAGTTTACGCACAGTGGTGAATTATAAATGAAGAAAAGTTAAAACTAGTGTTGTGCGTGAACAAAGGAATAACTAAACAAAGAAGAGATTGTCTTGAAATTTTATTTATGTGCAGTGAATAAAAATTTCAAATCAAAAAGAGAAAAAATATATAAATATATATAATAATAATAGCACATGCCCCTGCGCATGGTCTATGGGTGCAACGCACCCTGGATGTGTTGGCTGGGTTCTGGAATGTTCTTTTCAATGGTGAGGTAGATGGTTTAGATGAGTTTTTATTTAATCTTAAGGGCCAGCTCTTCTAACCCACCTATAAATAAAACCTTAAACCCACCGATTTATTCATCTAATTCTATGGCGACAATGAAGTGCTGCCTCAACGTAGATTGTTCTAGCCTTTTTCTACTTCAAACTATTAGGGGAATTCATGCTAGGAGATTTAAGATTCTGCATCAGCAATGTATAGAACTAATTGAAGATCTTCTCTCTTCTCTTTCAAATCTCTTCTTCAAAAATAAAAGAAAATTAGATTTAAGAGTAACTCTACATCAAATTAAAAAGAAAAGGGATTCAAATCAACAATTTATGCTGCACAAGGAAAGGGAAAAACCAAAGATAAACCAGATCTATGAATTGGAGAGAAAAATTAAGGTGAGTGGATTTACAATACACTTTTTGTATAATATTATAAATATCATTCGTCATTCCCCAGTTAAAGATTCAATTTATAATTCATGTTGTAATGATTGTAATGCTTGTTGTATACCTATTCTATTCTTCTTCATCCTAATTCCTTTTTATTTTTAAGCCTAAGCTGCCTTCGAACCTAGTTCAGATATTGTTGCAATTAATATTAATGTAATTTGGAAGAATATTGGGAAATTAATGAGGTATAATCTGTAATTGGGAATTTTGGAGCGTAATTCGTAATGAATCTTTGAGTATAACTTGGGAACAGGAAGCAATGCTAAATAGCACATAATTATGAATTTCAATCTAAGACATTAACAGGAATATGTGTGAATTGAAATCATTGGATATGGAATGGGATTTGGGAAGAGGTGATTCATTGCGGAACTAATATTATGGGTTTGAAATTTCAAAATATAAGTTTGAATTGGGGATTTGGAAAACGGATTTAAAAGTTTAAAAGTATTAATTCGATAAAGGAATAGGTAAATTAGAACCCTAATTAAAATTATATTGCTTGGGGTAAAACTTATCTTAGGTAATTATTGAACCTAACTTATAAGTCTGAAATTAGAGACATGAATACTCTCATAAATTTGGGTAATTGATATGTTAAACAATATTTGGGGTATGAATCGTAAATGCACAATCCATTTAAAGGACGAACATGCCAAAAACCCGAGGTTAGAATGAACTTGCGGCGGAAGTCTGCCCGGAACCGCCCGACATAACCAACAACCGCAAGTAACATGTCCAATGTGAAAGGTTATTGACATATTTAAATAACGCCTAGACACGAGGTTAGACTGCTATTGCGGTAAAGGTCTGCCCAGAACCACCCGGCATATCCAGCATGCACAAAAGGTTAGTCTAATGTGGGAGGTCTAGTGTGTAAACACATAAATCTGTTTTTATAAGAATCAAATGTAACACTTAACCAAGATAATACACGAGTGGTCATATGAGCGTAATATGAAAAAAGGGTTAAGTGGGTTTGATTGAATAAAAGGATAGGGTTAAGTCAACTTGGGTATATGGACAAACTTAACCAATGTAATAATGGGGAATGATAGCAACCTATTATGAAAATATAGGGGAAATATGAAAGTCATATAATAGGTAGATTGTCCTAGGGACAAGGGAAGATGATAATAAGACTACAGAATGGGACAACTTATATTATAAAATAATTTGAATATAAACTACAAAGCGATAATGAGTAATCTGTTGATAAACATAACATGGGTTATGTGTAGAAAACCTTAGTTAAGAGGACTAAGTAAATAACGATAAAGAGAACTAAGTAAGAAGCCTTAGTTAAGGAAACTTAGCAATAAGCCATAGTTAAGAGAAAATGTAAACAACGATGGATTATGGCGACATCAACAGATGGAAGCATAAATGAATTAGAAGATATAAGGAAAATTTTATATAAGAAATGAGTTAAGATGGATAATGGGGTATAAAGCTTATTAAGGAAACTAACAAGTAATGAGTCATACACGAAACATTAATAAGCAAGAGAAACCTGGTAATTAGAATCCAAAGGCAATATGAATAAGGATAACCAAGTTATAAAGAAACCTGATGAAGCAGAACAAGTGCAAAATTGAACAATTAGACATAGTTCTAATAACATGTAAGAATGAGGCGCTTGGACTATTCCATACGTTAGAAGATGAATAACCATATGGGGTAGATCATCGGGATGTCAAAAGACTGGGTTAAGAAGCACGTGGCTCCGGGGACGTAGGGTACTCTTGGTATTCCTCTGTGAGTGGCAGATGATACGCCTGTGCACAGAGAGGTTAGGTCTGCATGGGTGAACCAATGAGTATGCCTTGATTGCAATAATAAGGGGCAATCAAAATATTAAGATAGACTAGCAAGATTCGGCGAGACCAGTTTGTGCCCTGTCATAGCAACTCGTCGTCTACCTACCATCTTCAGTCAGAACATAAAGCGGAAAGGCGGAGAACTCCAAAAGACCATGTACTTTGCTATCTAGTTGTAGGTGAGGTTGGCCTATAGGTTTGAAGGGCATAGGGGGGCCAAGGTTAAGTTCTCATTCTTGATTTTCTTGGCGCCTTTCATTTGTTAGTTAAGGGAGGGGTCTAGTGGCACCATAGCCACTGTAAAAGCAGACCTTAGCTCTACAATCGGCAGATTTCTGAAAGCTCCTGACCGAGTTCCATGTTTCTTGATTAGCCCTACCATGGGACTCGGGCGCACATATAGAGAACATGTTCAATAGACATCGAGAACGATTGACGATATGTACGTGTGAAATTCATTCAATCAGAAGTTATGTTCTGACCCCTTCCTCATAACATTCACAAGTTAGGTTCATGACAGAGACTGTATGGCTTTTGGATACTGATTAGCAGTATTATTATTAAGGTAAAGCTGTGTTTTAATTATATTATATTGTATTCCTTCCACTGTGAGATGTTTTCCGGACATTGACATGTTTCATGTCTCTGTCTTTCCTGCAGGATACCAAGCAAACCAACTCGGGTTTCGATGGACTGGAAAAAATTCGGTCTTTTAGAATTCGGGCTGTCACACTTGGTATCAGAGCATCGGTTTAGGATCCTTATATAGATATTGAGTGGACGTGTTTGTATTTTCGAAAATATATATATATTATGTATATAAACCTAGAACCATAAGGGAGCCCATTAGACAAAAAGAGTGGAATGTGGAAAGAAATGGGAAAACTGTTTTGTACACTAAAATAATGAACATGGATAGTTGAGACATTTAGGTATGTTGGGTGGAAAGTGTGCAAAATGATTGGTATTAGAAAAAGATGTATCATATACGATAGTAACTGAGATTAGTGGGTTTAGTAGGGAAACCATAAAAATTCAAAAGAGGTTCAATTATGGAAAATGGATTAGGAATATATATAGTTGGGAGAAATGATTTCGTGGACGTATCTTGGAAGGCCTAGTTAATTTGGAAATCCGATTAGGAAAATAATTTTCCTTGTCTACTCTAGTTGTGTAATTAGAAAAAAAATGTTTTGCATTTTTTTAATGTTGTAACATATTTTTATGCTTTGGCAAAAGTAAGTTTTGGTGAAGAAAGTAAAAGTTTTAGCATTTTTAATTTTTGAAAGAAAAATGTAAGTAAAAAAGATGAGAAAGGCCAAACCATGTTTCAAAAAGAATGGAGTAGGTAAGGATTAGTGCCTAGAAAGAACGAGAAGAAGTTTAAGACTATAAGTAAATAGCAAGGACCATCTTGGAATAGTGGAAAATTCCCGTAGAATGCATAAGCATTGTGAGGCCTAGAGTTGTTGCTTGAAAAAAAATGTAGGCTAATAATACACAGTAAGGACTAGTAGTGACTACTAGATAGTGGAAGGGCAAGTAAGTGTTGAGAGTTGTGGTTGGACTTTTCGTTAGTGAAATAGTATTATGGTTCTTGGCCCGTGGTAGTAGCTGTATAGGATGTTGAAAGATGCAAAGGATTAATGGAAAGATAAGCTAAGAAAGAGAATAGCCTAACTAAGAAGAAAACAACGAATTCAGTAAAGCAACAAACGTGATGGGAAAATAAAATGAAAATCTTAAGAAAAGATGAATAAAAATGAAAATTTTCCAAGATAAGTTGAAAATGAAGAGAAAATTTTCTTATGTAGTTGTACTTGGATAGGAAAATAGGAAATCTTTATAGAGTAGTTACATAAAAATCCAAGTACAATAAGAAAAGGTACATAAAAGAAAGGAGGAATTTTTTCATTTTATACCATTTTGTAACATAAGAAATTGAATTTAGAAAATTATATTTTTCTAAATTTTGAAATTTAATGATGATTGGTAGGGTTTTGGATGCAACAATTGGATGAACTATGCTCTTATTCTGTAAGAGTGTGGAAAATTTTTAGTGAAAAATGTTTTGATTTTCAAAAATATTGCATTCAAATAGAACTGCAAGTATATGTAGGATGTGAGCATCATGTTTTAAAGAGATTTTTTTTTAAAAAAAAATGTTTGCATACATATAGGTGGTACCAAATTAGGCATACATACAAAACTATGATGTATTTCACTTTGCACATGTGAACAATGTTTGTAAAAATTTGGATGCACACTTGATGTGTTGATGTTATGCGAAGGATTATCTATTTTACCCTCATCAAATTTCGGGGATGAAATTCCTTAAGGATGGGAGAATGTAACACCCCGCATTTTTAGGACGATTAAAATGTACATAGATGATGGTGATGCATAACAAGTTCATGCATTGTAAAGAAGGAAAAATTAGTATGATAACAATGTAAAGGAATATATTAATGTCAATGTTAAAAATTAATGTGCAATAGAATTTACAATTAAAATATTAGTGCATGAAAGAAAATTCACTACGTTAAAATAGGCAATGTGTCAGTGCAATACATGCGATAAAAAGAAATAGATTTCATGCAAAAGTATTAAGTTGCATGCAATGAATGTTTTGGCATTAAAGGTTGTCATAATTAGTGTGTGTGTGTGTGTATATATATATATTAATATTAAAATGCAAACGAAAGAAAGAGGTGAACTAAAAACATGTAATTAATTATGTGCGTATGAATATATGCATAAGTTAAAATATTGAAAGTTATATTGTTAATGCATAGAATAATAAAAAGAATTGAGCACATAAAAGTAGAGTGCATTAATTACAATGAGTTAATAAATAAATAAATGCATTAAAGGTAAATTGATTGATTGTAAACTAAGGACGTGCAACCAAAATAAAAAGAAAGTTAAATGCATGATGGAAAAAAAAAAGTTAATTGATTGGAGAAAGAATGATATATGAAATGCAGTGTGAAATCGGTCAAAAAGATGGTTTATTAAAAAGATGGTGTGAAAGGGGTTATGTAGAGAGGAGGTTAAAAAGAGAAATAAATAATCTAATTTATTAGGGGAAGAATAAACCATATAATTGTTAATATACAATTACTTAGTTTACACACAGTGGTGAATTACAAATGAAGATAAGTTAAAACTAGAGCTGCGTGTGAAAAAAAGAATATCAAAACAAAGAAAAGATTGTCTTGAAGGTTTATTTATGTGTAATAAATAAAAATTTCAAATCAAAAAGAGAATATATATATATATAATAATAATAATGGCACATGCCCCTGCGCAGGGTCTTTGGATGCAATGCACGCTGGCTGTTTTGGCTGGGTTCTGGAATGTTCTTTTCTAGGGTGAGGTGGACGGTTTAGATGAGTTTTTATTTTATCCTAAGGGCTAAGTTCTTCTAACCCACCTATAAATAAATTCTTAAACCCGCTGATTTATTCATCTAATTCTATGGCGACAACGAAGTGCTGCTTCTACGTAGATTGTGCTAGCCTTTTTCTTCTACAACCTATTAGGGGGATTCATGCTAGGAGATTTAGGATTCTGCATCAACAATCCCTAGCTAATTGAAAATCTTCTCCCTTCTCATTCAAATTTCTTCTTCAAAAATAAAATAAAAAAAATAGATTTAAGAGTTCCTGTACATCAAATTAAAAAGAAAAGGAATTCAGATCTGCAATTTACGTTGCGCAAGGAAAGGGAAAAACCAAATATAAATCATATCTATGAATTGGAGAGAAAAATTTAGGTGAGTGGATTTACAATAAACTTTTTGTATAATAGTATAAATATCGTTTGTCTTTCCCCAGTTAATGATTCAATTTTAAATCCATGTTGTAATAATTGTAATGCTTGTTGTATACATATTCTATTCTTCTTCATCCCAATTCCTTTTTATTTTTAAGCCCAGGCTACCTTCGAGCCTAGTTCAGATATCGTTGCAATTAATATTAATGTATTTTCGAATAATATTGGGAAATTATTGAGGTATAACCTGTAATTGGAAATTTTGGAGCGTAATTCGTAATGATTTTTTTAGTATAACTTGGGAACGAGAAGCCATGCTAAATAGCACATAATTATGAATTATGATCTAAGACATTAACCGGAATATGTGTGAACTGAAATCATTCGATATGGAATGGAATTTGGGAAGAGGTGATTCATTGCGGATCTTATATTATGGGTTTGAAGTTTTAAAATATAAGTTTGAATTGGGGATTTGGAAAATGAATTTAAAAGTTAAAAATCTTAATTTGATAAAGGAATGGGTAAATTAGAAACCTAATTAAAATTATATAGCTTGGGGTAAAACTTATCTTAGGTAATTATTGAACCTAACTTATAAGTCTGAAATTAGAGACATGAATACGTCCATAAATTTGGGTAATTGATATGTTAAACATAATTTGGGGCATGAATAGCAAGTGTACAATCCGTTTAAAAGATGAACATGCCAAAAACCCGAGGTTAGAAAGAGCTTGTAGTGGATGTCTGCACGGAACCAACCGGTATAACCAGCAACCGCAAGTAACATGTCCAATGTGAGAGGTTATTGACATATTTACATAACGCTTAGATAGGAGGTTAGACTGCAATTGCGGTAGAAGTCTACCCGGAACCACCCGACATATCCAGCATCCGCAAAAAGTTAGTCTAATGTGGGAGGTCTAGTGTGTAAACATATAAATCTGTTTTTATAAGAATCAAATGTAACACTTAACCAAGATAAAACATGAGTTGTCATACGAGCGTAATAAGAAAAAGGGGTTAAGTGGGTTTGATTGAATAAAAGGATAGGGTTAAGTCAACTTGGGTATATTGACAAACTTAACCAATGTAATAATGGGGAATGATAGCTACCTATTATGAACATATAGGGGAAATATGAAAGTCATATAATAGGTAGATTGTCCTAGGGACAAGGGAAGATGATAATAAGACAAGAGAATGGGACAAATTATACTATAAAATAAGTTGAATATAAACTACAAAGCGATAATGAGTAATCTGTTGATAAACATAACACGGATTATGAGTAGAAAACCTTAGTTAAGTGGACTAAGTATATAACGATAAAGAGAACTAAGTAATAAGCCTTAGTTAAGGAAACTAAGCAATAAGCCTTAGTTAAGAAAACAAGGTAAACAACGATGGATTGTGGAGACATCAACAGATGGAAGTATAACTGAGTAAGAAGATATGAGGAAAAACATATATAAGAAATGGGTTAAGATGGATAATGGGGTATAAAGCTTATTAAGGAAACTTACAAGTAATGAGTCATACATGAAACTTTAATAAACAAGAGAAACTTGGTAATTAGAATCGAAAGGCAATATGAATAAGGATAACCAAGTTATAAAGAAACCTGATTAAGCAGAACAAGCGCATAATTGGACAATTAGACATAGTTTTAACAACACGTAAGAATGCGGCACTTGGACCAGTCCATACGTTTGAGGACGAATAGCCATAAAGGGTAGATCATCGGGATGTCAAAAGACACAAAGATGAGAGCATGTCCATCTAGATATTCTTGTAGGCTCCGACGGACCGGGTTAAGAAGCGCGTGGCTTCCGGGGATGTAGGGTACTCTTGGTACGCCTCCGTGAGTGGCAAATGATGCGCCTGTACTCATAGAGGTTAGGTCTGTGTGGGTGAAACAATGAGTATGCCTTGATTGCAATCACTAGGGGCAATCATAAGACTAAGATGGACCAACGTGATTCGGCGAGACCAGTTTGTGTCTTGTGATAGAAACTCGTCGTCTACCTACCATCTTCAGTCAGTACGTAAAGTGGAAAGGCGGAGAACTCCAAAAGACCATATACTTAGCTATCTAGTTATGGGAGAGGTTGGCCTATAGGTTTGAAGGGCATAGGGGGGCCAGGGTTAAGTTCTCATTCTTGATTTTCTTGGGTGTGTTTCATTTTTAAGTGAGGGATGGTTCTAGTGGGACCATAGCCAGTGTAATAGCAGACCTTAGCATCTACAATCGGCAGGTATCTGAAAGCTCCCAACCGAGTTCCGTGTTCCTTGATTAGCCCTACCCTGGGACTCGGGCGCACATATTGAGAACATGTGCAATAGACATCGAGAACGATTGACGATACTTACATGTGAAAGTCTAGGTAAACTCATGTCGCTATGGGTGGTGTATCATAGACTAGATGGTGTTACGTAAGAACCTAGTGGGATCTAGGGTAGCTGTCCAAACACTTACGTAATACAGGATTCTACGAAAACGTAGCGTTGATGTATATATACACACACACACACATACACATATGGGAATTTGTACGAACATTGAGTAGGGGGACTGCATACTTACTGTAAAGACTGTGCGATAGGGGGTAGCTACATATACAATATATTAGATTGATCTACTGGTGAATAGATGGGTGCGACGTGTGTGTAAGCCTAGAGTGCTAATATCACAAATAACCTAATAAAATAAGAAAAATATAATAGAACGGTATATGTAGGATTATTCAGAAGTTTATTCTAAATTCATTCACACAGAACTTATGTTCTGACCCCCTCCTCATAACATTCACAGGTTTGGTTAATGACAGAGACTGTATGGGTTTTGGATACTGATTAGCAATATTATTATTAAGGTAAAGCTATGTTTTAATTACATTATATTTTATTCCTTCCGCTGTGAGGTGTTTTCTGAACACTGACATGTTACATGTCTCTGTCTTTCCTGCAGGATACCAAGCAAACCAACTCGGGTTTCGATGGATTGGAAAAAAATTCGGTATGTTGGAATTCGGGTTGTCACAACAGAGGTCTTTTGTATTACTTAGCGAGATTTTCTTAACTCCTGCATACCTCAAGTCTTTACTTGTTATGTCAAATGCATATACAATACCAATTACTACAAAACACTAAAACGCAAATTCTGGGAAAAGCTCAAGTGTGTATCATAGGTTCCCCTCAATAAAACCTCGGGATAGAAATTTCACTTTTATTAAAAAATCACGTAGAGCTAGATTTCTTGGAGGTACCTATTATGCTAAGAGACTTTCACCAATGCCGAAAGTATATGTAGAGTCATCATCAATCATACATTCAAATATCATGATACTGTCAAATTCAACAAATGTAGTTGATTCATTGAGTTTTCCCTATGAGTCAATGGATAATAGAGTGCATTAAATTTATGCTCAATGTAACAAATGGAATTATGAAAAGATAACGTCTCCACCATAGGCTATAACCACATGTTAAGTGACACCTCTATAAGTCATAACTCAGTTCATAAGCATTATCATTGTAGGGTATTACATAGGAAGTATAGTACACTAAGTATCTCGCATTCTGCATAATTATATACAAAGGGATTTTAAAACAAGTGCATCTCGTGAAAGAAAAGCATCCTTACTATAATATTAGGACTTATGTGTAAGCATGATTTAGTTCTCAAAAGCACTATTACCGGTGTTTTATATGGATTTCAGGGTAATAAACAATCTTCCTCACTTTATCCAAGGTATTAGCGGAAAGGTTAGGTGTCGAATCGAATGGGGTTCCAAATCCATCAGGTGTGTAAACCGGAGGATAATTGCAAGAATCCCATTCTCCAATAGGTGGACTGTCGTAACCTTGAGTCAGATTCGGTTGATATGTGTGGAATTTTCTTAAAAGTCAATCCTTTTTTGCACTAAGGAAATCAAGGCGGATCCGAGGATATTAGGTGTAAACATTCTTGAGGTCCCCTAAGATGCAATACTACGCTAAGGAGGAACACTTAATAAGAAAAGACTTCTCCTGATATTCCCTTTTCAACTTAATGTTATCCCCGTAAGAAATCCCTAGAAAGCAAACTTGAAGTAGAAAACAAACTCTGAAGAAAAAATTAAAGGGATTAGAAGAAAGACAATTCATTACATCATAAGCTAAACAAGTACATTCATTACAAATAATCCTCTTGCTCATACAAGCATGTCTCTTAAAATTTTTGGATAAAAATTGAAGCTTATCAAAATTATATTAGCCTAAAGGTAATTCTCCAGGAATAGAAGTAACTCGGGGAAGGTTCCCGTATTCACCCGGGTGAATGTCCACACCACGTGCATCTAGCCACCTCCTATGGAGACATCTAAGCGAGCCCCCGCTATGATCACCTGAAAGGAAAATCCATTGTTCATATCTATAGTAAATTTGATACAAAAAGTCTACTAATGTGTCCATGTCCTCAATTAACATCAAAACAAACTCATGAGCTTGGCATTTTTTTAAAAGCCTCTCGCATCTTAATCGAGCAGTTCTCAACCTAGGGGTAGCTTCTTTCACTTTAAAAAGTAGTAGTGTTGCGGTACTTCAATAAAGGAGGTGATATTTGTTAGACAAGATGTTTTATTCATTTATTTGTTTGTTCAGCTCCCTAGTAAGACGAATCACTTCTAACTGATCTTTTTTAAGAATGGAATACCTATAACCTAATTTTGTCCTCTTCGTATCAGCGAAAAGGTGGAGAGATCAATTATTAAAAAGAAATAAAAGGATTACGTATCATGGAGACTATCATACCCAAGAAACAGGAGTAGAGACTTGGGATGTCCCAATCGAGGAAGCACCCTTCAAGCTTGGATCTTTCCCCATCTTCCGCACTCTAGAAGGATTGGGAAAATCAACCAAAACAAGATCACCTCCGCGAATTTTAGTATCCTTGTCGCATGCCTCATCTCGACCATCAAGGGCTGAGAAGGTGTAACCAACACCAGCGAAGCCACCACTATACTCTTCTCTACCATCGGTAGAATCTATGAATTTAGGATTGTCACCGTTAGCGCCAACAACCTTTGGCACCTCAATGAGATATCTTTCATCATCATCTTATGGCTCCTCAAAGGGGATATCATGAATAAAAAATGTTTGCCTACATTGGTCTCCTCCCTCATTGGAACCTACTCTCTTTTCCTCATTCATGATATCTTAGACGTAAATCTTTCCATCAAAGACAAATCGAGAGAAGAAAACTTTAAATCCGAACATCTATCAATATTGTCTACATAAAGAAGAAGGAAAACATCCTCAAAAGAATTAACCATCATTTCGTCCAAGGTGATCTGGAGAAAACAAGAAATCCTCTATTTAGCATCCTTCACCACTCTGAAGTATTTGGCCAATAAGGCATCCTTTCTGCCAAGCTCGATCTTGAGAGAATCGTCCTCTTTTTCTAAAAAAGATTTTTTTTTTGAAAACAGAAACAATGAGAGTCAAGCATGACAATGTCATCTTGGGATTTTTCAGAAGTCCCCTTTAAAGGTCTAACTTCTTCAGCCATGGCCAAGTGAGATTCCTTTTCCACGACAACTGAATTTTTCGCCTCCGCCAAAATGGACTTCAACTTACTTGTCTCTGCAACGAAACCTTCTTTAGCAAGGTTGTGTGGACCATTTTCCTTCCTCAAAGTCATGTTTTATTCTTTAAGCCTCCACAACTCCAAAGAAGGCTCGCAAGAATTATCTTGTGTCAAAAACCACCGCTTAATAACCTATAGAGAACACAATTGACATAGACGAGACAATCAAAAGAGAGGCAGAAAAACAAGAAAGGTAAAAATTCATACTAGTAGGAGCTGTTCGACTAGAAATTGACAACTACCAGGGAAGTCGAATGAAATATCAACATTGGAAAACGTAGCGGAATAAATAATTTGCCTGACTAATTCACTAAAGCTATCGCCACCAAGAGGACTGATAAAGGAAGGAGGGGAAATGTCCTCAGAAGGAGAAGAAAATTCCACCGCATAATGTAATTCATTAGAGTTCTTCGGAAGACCCAGCAAGAAGAATGTTCGAACGGGGGGCCTTCTTTGGAGAAGTGATCTCCGGGGCATCAGAAACCATGTCGGAACAAAGGGATGGACCACGCAAGTCCTTTGGATTTTTCGGAGAAGGATCTTCTAGGATCCATTCCATAAGTTTCCTTTTTACAGTTTCCCTAGACTTTAATAGTGAATCTTTAAGAGAAGAAACTCCAAATCTTAGAACCAAGGAAACAGAGCTTGTCTTACTGGACTCAGTGCATACGACTCCTACCATATGATGAAAGAAAGCTGAAGAAATTCCAATCATGACTTTTTTCTACAAAAAATCACATAACAAGTATAGATGGATTGTCAAGTAATAAAGGAGATTTGGCGGAGATAGGAGCATTTCTTCCCAGTGACAAAGAGAGGGTCCCTTTATTAAGAAGACCAAAGGTGGCTACCCAATTATAGATTGACCGGTCGACAACAGGGAGCGCCTCTAGAAAATAGAGGAAGTAAGTAGTGAAGATCTGTTACAATATTTCTTAGAGGCATTGCCAAGGAGGCCAATTGCCTCCTTGTCCGCAAAACTCGGCAGTTTGGATGCATCATCTATAAAGAGTATATACAGAAGGTAAGATATAATTAAAAAAAAAGTAGAGTGCTTTCGGATATGTTTACTTGTGGTGTGAAAGCTGCCGGAAACACCAGTAGGACAAGTAATAAAGAAAAATTAAGTTTCCCAATCTTTAAATGTCGTCATTCCCTATGATAACAATCTCCTTGTGGGATTTGCACGGAAGATTTTAGGGTTCTTATCACTAAGATTGGAAGGAGAAACCAAGTAATAAAGCATAGAAGGGCTTAATGAACCATTATTTGATTCTAAGGATAAAAATTCCAAGCCTAGTAAAGAGGCGTTAGTATTGAGAGGAAGTTGGATGAAAGTAATACCCAAATATTATAAATACCGATGAAGGAAGCCAAGAAAGAAAATAAAGCCTCCATGACTGGTGTGGATAGTGGAGTAGACATAGTAGCCCTCTGGAGGGGAAGAGAAAGTGTCCATTTCGCAAGAAGGAAATGGCTTCAACATCCAAAATGTCAAAATCCTGAAAAATGTCAAAATCCTGAAAGGGCCATTCCTATCAGGTTTAAAAGCAATATGCTTCTTTCCCATAGTGCCAGGTATAATATATTTAATTTTATGCAGCAAGGTAAGAACAATGCCCAAAAGGGTAGGAATATTATTATGCTGGAAAGACCATAATAATAACCGGGAACTACACCACTGACGTCATCATAAAAATGAAATCAAAGAAAAAACGTTAATTAGAGCTACCAAATAAGATTGGAATCGATCGCCGAGAACTGATAATTAGGAAACTTAGATCAGTTTATGGCAAGTGAAGCCGATAGTTTCCATAGCTCAAGATTAGCAAATAATATTCTGATTATGAAACAAAGCATGAATGACTTACCGAAATACTTGTTTAAAGATTGTTAATGGTTTTCTAAGATAAATTTTTCAGGGAGTGATGATGAAAAGAAAAGGCTAATAAAGCAAAATAAGGAGGGTATATATACAAGAAGAAAGAAGCGATTGATCCATTCAAAAGTTTGACTTGAAAAGTCAAAAATACCCCTTCACTCGGGGGGCAAATGTTACTACCAAAATAAAGCACCAAAACATGATGGCGGTGAAGGGGTAGCGGACCGTCACAGCATAAAGGAATTCTTTGTAAGCAAATGTCAACCACTAGGTAAAACTGAAAGCATAAAGGAACATTCTGAAAGCTATGCAACTGACACCATCACTAAAAGAGCTCAGAAGCTGTACAAAGAAAGGGTACCGGCAAGGTGGTTCCGGCACGATAGGTAAGCAACGAAGGGTCACCAAAAAACCGGAAGGCAATGAAGAAAGAGTCAGGAAATCCTACAAACCGAGTCATAGAAGGACGAAAGGGCTATTAGTATTAACTTGCTTAATACCGATACATCATGGGACGAAAGCATCAAAAGCACATAGTTTAAAGCATAAGAAGATTATCTAGGAAATAAAAACCGAAACCCCTATTAGATGATCGCCGAGAGGGACCCCTAGTAAACAACTAATGAAGCACTTGAAGCAACCCTTCGTAAGGCCAAGATGTATTTCGGGAATCTACCGAAAGGTAAGCCGGAACCTCGAAGAGAGACAAACTATCCACAATATATTTCTTAGTGTCGATATCGACAGGGGTGGCAGACCCGGTAACCATTTACTTGAATCATAAAGGGAGGCTCCACAAAGTGTCAGCAGTAGGACCGAGAACCTATGACCGGAAGCCTATATCCGGAAGCCCATATCTGGAAGCCTATATACGGAAGTAGAAACCTTCCAAAAGCTTTTCATGATGCCAGCAAAGAAGCAATACAAAGAAGATAGACATTACATTAGCCAAAAGTTCCAAAGACCGGGACCATTCTCCTGAGGGCTAGAGCTGGCACCTCAAAACCCTATAAGCATGGTCTTTAGAACCAAAAGGAAGGGCGGCCGAGAGCCAAAAATTCCATGACCAAAGGGAAAAGTGACCAACAAGGGCTTCTTCTTGCCCAATAGCAAAAGGGACCCTATTTGTTTATAAATAAGACCCTACGGGTCTAATTTTCGGGACAGATATTTCATTTCTCATTCTTGTACTCTTTTTCTCTAGAGTAAGCCCTAATTCCTAAATCAATTTTGAAATTTCAATTATAATCACTTTGTATTCCAAATCAAAGATCAATAAAGGGCATATCAACACTTAGAGTATTTTCTTATGTGTTTCCTATGTGATTTATAAGCTATTTCCTACACAACCTATTATAGACTTCCTACATTCCTACGTACAAAATCTTAGACCCTTCCGCAGAACCCCTTCCTACAAGCTGTTTAGCCACTTTGCCGAGGGTTGTGTTTAAGGAACCCTTATCTGAAGATAACTATTGGTTTTTGGGTCGCTTAAGCGTGATGCTCAACCCGTTTAGGGAATAATAACTATACTTTTGGGCTCTAAACCTTGATATCTAGGAAACGGTGAACTAACTCAGACTCGTGAAAGCTAAATAACCCCATTTCCCCCTTAGTTCCACTTTCATAGACCTATCTGAGGTGTTGACGAAAAATATCGTTAACGCTAAATTCATTCACTATTTGGCTTTGCAATCGGCGTTACTTTTGATTGAAAAGGATAGACTTTCTTTGTTTTCATTTCGTGCTTGTTTTCTCATTAGGCTTTAAATTATCCAGTTTATTTTCGTAATAGTTATAAATAGTGTTTTCAAGGTCATATCCTAACTGGTTTGACCTCATCCATATTAGTGATGTTTTAGTGTTTCTGAAAATTAAGGCTTTAAAAAAAAAATTAGCTCAACATCTAACATTTACCATGTTCATACGATTTAGAAGTTGATCTTGAAATATTAGGGGATGTGCTGATATTTCAAATTTGAAGTATTGGGGAGTAATTGTAAATGTGAAGTTCTTATTTATATGTTTATGGAATACTATAGAACTTGCTAATATTTCTTATTTGGAGGTGTATAACTCGGATTTGTGGTTTGTGCTCTGGTTTACCCAAAGGGATCTCTCACCCTTGTGAACGGGATATATATGACCATCATACACATCCTTTTCTTTTTAAGAAATTTTCTAGTTAAAACGTGAAGGAATTTTCGACGATTTTCGATAGTTGAAATATCAAAAGTTCGAATTCGAAATGTTCGATTAGTTTAAGTTGAAAACGTAAGAAAATAGGTTTGCAATTTATAAAGTTACTGAACGGTAAACAAATTATTTGAGTTTAATTGAAACGACCTTGTCGTGTAGCGGTCGTTCGAGATCTTTAGAATTTTTGAATGTATAGAATCCGATGTAAGTCGGAATTCGTGGAAACATGAATCATTCAGACCTATTGGATTATAGTTTCATAACAGAAGAGAATGATTTAAATTTCATCTTTTAGATTTTGACACATGACTAAATCAAATTTTAAAAAAGAAAAATCACGGTGCGCTTATTTGCGATTTAAAATTTAAAATTAATTAACGAAATGGAGGTTTAGAATATTTAGAATTTAAATAAGGAAATTCCTAATTTGTTGAAACCGATTATGAGTAGAATAAGTTAGTTTCTTGTGTTTATTCATGGGTTTTATTAGAAAAATATACATGCACATACTTAAGCTATATAGTGATTTATAACTCAAAGTTAAAATCTGCGAAATTATTCATAAATTATATTAATATAAGAATTATATTCTAAATGTAAAGATAAAATTGAATTTCTTGAGTTAATCTGTTATTATATACTTTTTGTCATGCTTGGTTGTTACTTTTTGAGTTTTTCTTTAAGTAATTACGGGGACGCAATTTCTTTAAGGGGGAAGTCTGTAATAACCCGCATATTTCATGATAATATATTTAAATATAACATCGTTAATAGATTGTATGTACGAAAAATACTTTTTTTGTATGGAAGAATTAGGACTAGAAACCACTTTCATTGAGTTCAAAATGTTGTTCTCATGATTAAAAACTGCGAAGAACTGTATGTTTGGAGTAAATGAAAATTGGGAGTTTGAGTTGTGCTTTGTTTGGTCAAACTTGCCACTAACCTAATAAAGGTTGCCTACATAGCATCTTTACCTCCTTTAACTCATTCATTTCTTCTCATTTTAATTCTTAAACGAATTCCTAAATCCTATGGAAGAGGAAAATCGAATTTCCTAAGCTCATTCTCTTAGGAAATCATGTGTTTGCTTTGATAATTTGAAGATCGCTTGGGTAAGATCATCTTCTTCTATTTTTGAGATTTCCTAAACTTAATTCTTAGGAAATATTGAGTGTTTTTATGTAGGATGGAGATACTAGAGTAGAATTGGAAGAAATATAGTTCCATCTTAGTTGTGTACCTCCTTGTTTCTTTCAACAATCAAAGGTGAGTTCTTGTGAATGTTCATCTATTAATCAAGCCTATAGGCTTGCCCAGTTTTCCCTTGGCATGTATATGTTATGTGTGCATTATGCGATTTGGATTGTTTGTGTGTGAACTTTCCTATTTGTGGGTGTTCATATTTATTTTTGTGAATTCGAATTAGAAATCATTGTTGTGGTTGGTGTTTATGTTCTTGATTTGTTTCAGTGTGTTTTAGAAGCTTCATTTCCACATGAATAATTATATAAGCCTTCACCATTCATTCGAAATCGTTGTGAGTTCATTTCCAGGCAAACTAGTGCCCAATTAATGATTCACTCGATTGGATGGACTCAATTCAGTCGACTGAATGTACCCTTTCTCTCGAGTTCATCTTTGGACATATTTCAGTCAATTGAAACACTAGATTCATTCGACTGAATGATCAACCAATCAACCGAATAAGGTTATTTAGTCGAATAAAATTATACGTATGCGCTATTTTAATTATATTCTACACGTTATTCGACCGACCCTTATGGTTCAATCAACTGAATCCTGTTGTTGACTGGGTTATGTGTATATATATATATATAGGCCTATCCAGGCTCTTTCCAAGTGGAGTTTCGGTCCATTTGGCCTTTTCCTGTGATTATTCAGTTTCTCTGATTCACTAGTTTCAGTAGCTCGATTTTATAAACTTTCGATTCACTCATGATAAACGAGTTTATAATTGATATTGTACGGTTTTGATTTACGTTATTAAAACATGAATTTTGAGAACAATTGTCACTACAATCAATATTTTACGTAATTTTCCATTTCAAACTACAAAAGGGTTTTATGTTATTAGTAGATACCAAATATTTTACTAAAACAATTTCTAACCCTACTTCATTATACAAAATTATGTTATAATTTGCCTTCCAATCGACTAGTACACATTTGTATAAACCTTTTTCTAACAATATGAGAAATCCAATTAAATGCCTTAGTAAAAACAAGGACAATGAACCCTTACATTTGTTTCGATGGTTAATTCTTGGACTCATTTGGTTGAACACTATGCAATGATCGTTTCATATTTCTAGTGGATTATGCAACTTATTCATAAATATTTGAGCAGAACAAGAGGTTATGGGACATGTTGCTTGACTCTTATATTTACTAGCTTGGCATAGTTTAAACTATACTTGATCAATCTTGATCATTCTGACCTTCGGTTCACTCTTATGATTTTCGCATCATCCCGAGGAAACTCAGTTCATTTGATTATATCGAAGATCCTTGGATCATCCCAAGGGACTTGGGATCATTTAATTACATCGATGATCTTTGGATCATCTGGAGGAATTTTGGTTCATTTTATTATATCATCCTGGGGAACTTCGGTTCATTTTATTACATCAATGATCTCTGGATTATCCTTCGGAACTTGGTTGAATTGATTACATTGATGATCTTCGGATTATCCCAAGGAACTTCAGTTCATTTGATTACATCAATTGTCTTCGAATCATCCCGAGGAACATCGGTTCATTTGATTATATCCATGATCTTCGGATCATCCTGAGGAACTTTGGTTCATTTATTAGAATTGTGTGTTCATGATGAATTGTGTATTCCCCGATCTTCGGATCATCTCGATTTGTGTTATTTTAATTGAACTTGGGTACATCTTGAGTGTCTTCTGACTATCCGTTGAACTTAGGTTCATGGATTTTTTAAGTTCGCTCCTTATGAAGATCTTAGTATTTTTTTGCTCTAAAACCGTATTCATGTGTTGATATTGTATTATCTATGTCGTGTTGATTTGAAAGGGAACATCATCTCCTGTGAGTAGCTATATCATATAGAATATGATATTCTTATGTAGCACTATGATTCTTTTGAGATATTACGTGGATATTCTTGGGGTTTCACATTTTTTGTGAAAATTGTTTTATGGGGTATATGTCATTATCTGCTTATATCTCTATTCCTATCTCAGTTTATTATGATAAGTAATGCTAGACTAATCTATTTATTATTTATTTACTTATAAATAATACTCGGGTCAGACCTGGGTATTACATGTGCTTCTTGTGACTTCTAATGAAGACCACCTCTTAACATTTTGGTAACTACATCAACGTTGTAGTAATTTTTGGTTATATGCATATGAGACATCTATGTATACGTATTCTTTTATCTAGAACATGTGCCTATTCTTTTGTTATATATGAATCAATTATAACCACTACCTTTATATTTACACCTTTATGTTATATTCATACATATTTCCTCCTTAATGGTGTGAATATATATGCCTGACTCTGATTATATTGTTATGTATTTTATATTGATTTCAAAATATATATAGCCACATGTAGAGGATTTGAAATTGAATTAGATGTGTCGGATTTCCTAATGATATTTAAAAAGTAAGGCCACATTATCAAAAATGTTTAACATGCTTTCAAAGCTATTATACATGTGGTTGCTCCTCAACAGCCTTACTCTTCCGGTTAGTTGACATCATTACTTGTAATGACCTTGGCTAATTTGATTACTAAGGTAGGGCGTCACAAGTGCCACTTTGCGCCAAATGTATATATATAAATTTCTAATCCAATTAATTCCTATTTCATAATCTTTCTCAATTTACAAGGCCTACTGCCTAATCCACTTATTTGTAATGCTAAAATTTCTGATATTAACACATGCAATGTTTCTCTAAAACATATTATATACTTTCCATTCTTTGCCACTTATGAGTCTATAATACTAAAATTTCCACAAACATTGGCTTAGTGTACAAAAATAACTTTCTCCATGCTTTGCTTTACTAAATTAGTGGATCCTCTATGGATATGGATATATATATATATATATATATATATATATATACACACACACAATATTTATATTTAAAAAAATACAAATGCATTCACTCTCTATTTATATAGGAATCCTAAACCAAATCTCTGGTACCAGATGTAACAAACCAAATTTTACCGGGCCCATATTTTTCAAAAAAATGCTAAAATACGAGCCCACTAAAACCCAAGTTGGTTTTTCTAGTATCATGTACAAAGGCGAAGATAAAACATATCAGAGCTTATAATAAAATATCTCACAGCAGAATTAATTAAAATATAGTAGTAAGGAAATACATACCCTAATAATGACACTGTTTAACAAGTGTCTCAAAGCTGAAAATCTTTGCCACCTGTCTAACCAACAGGATTGTTATGAGCGGGGGTTAGAACAAAAGTTCTGGTGAATGGAAAAATTATACTTTCTATAAATAACATTGCGTATACCATTCTATCACTGGTTTATCTTCATTAAATTATTTTCGATTTATTAGGGATTACACTTCCGATTTCACGCATAAATTGTACCCTTTTTCTCCCAGGTTGATTAACCTAATAAACCATATTTCTGTAGCTATATGCCCAATCTATCGAGGTACACCCCATAGTAGCCTCGTCAAGTGGTCTCCAATGCCTTACAGTGAAAACGTACGAGACCTCCATCGCCACGCACTATGTCTTCATCACCATGCTGCAAAAGCATACTATGTCGCGCTATGAAAAATAATAAGCTTCTACCGCTGCACCATAGAGAAGACCAAAACCTGATTTCTCCCATGGCAATCGTAGGCTTTACAAAATCTATCAAGGATGGCCTTGGGAGAACCAATAAAGTAATGTCCTCGTTAAGCCCAAAATACAGATATCAAAATTTGTTCTGTCTCTTCCTGTGACTCTTCAAGGCCTTACTAACCTATCCCTAACCAATGAATACCATTCAAAAAGCAAAACGACCGCTCCTAACAAATAATCTAAGCAAACTTGTGGTCTCTCATCCAATTTCCTTATAGTAAAATATCATTGGCCTCTTGGTTTTAGGTCTAGTCTTTCTCCCACACATCCGACTGACGATTGCAAATGTCTGAGACATACTATCCTTTGTTGGGTCCTTAGCACGATGTCTCCTACCCAGAGGAAACCGCCAAATCATCCTCGAAATCATGTCAATCGGTTTTAGGTTTCCCACAATGAAAGAGGCAACTAAGGCATACTCACCTGACGGTACCGTACAAACCATGCATCAGTGGGTACATCCCGGGGCTGACCACAGAGGATCATTACGGAGTATTCTCACATCCCTTTGAGGTCCCGCATTTCCTTCTAGTCCCGTCAAATAAGTTGGATGTGGTCCCATCATGTCTCATGGCACTTTTGATCATTTGTCCCGCATTTACTTCTAGTCCCTTCAAATAACTTGGCTTACCATAGAGGACCAAATGCATTTTGCTATATTAGTTTGACCTTATCTCTACTTTATCGTTATGCGTTTCACTTACCCTCTTTATCATTGATTTATAATATTCATTAACTCATTTAATCTGGATATTATTTCTTTCATTAAGAAACTTTATTATTTAATATGGAACTTTAGTTTTAAGCCCGTAACTTAACCTCTTTAAGTCAATTTGTTCATATTAGAGACGGAAGACAAAGCTCTAAGCTCTTAATTTACTTACGCATTCTAAATCAATTTGTACATATTAAGGCCTAACTATTCTGTTAATCATTTCTTGTCAAATTAATATTTATGAGCAAACTATGTATGCTTATCATGATTTCCCAATTATTATATATGCACAAGTATACGATGTAGTTCATTTTTAACCACAGGACCATTGCCACAAAATTTTACGTATTAAAGTAAGTTTACGATTGTAAGTTTACAATAAGCCTTTTCTCATTCCTTTTTCTCTACATAACGTCTTTCAGTAATGTTACGCCTTTATTTTTCCTTCTTTACAAATTATTTTTTAGGAAATTAGATTTATTACTAAATGATTGGTTATTAAAACTATATGAAATCTATTTTCATATTTTAAGGCAATTGCTGCAATTAGCATTCATAATTGCAAGATATTTCTTTTAATTATTTTCAGTCTATTGAATTGTGCGCAATATGGAAAAATCCTATTTAGCATTAATTCATGCCTTTGTTTATTTTTAAACTTTATGTTTTCCACTTCTTTTACAAGCATAACCATGGAAATAAATTCCAATTTCTCTTAACAAAGGCCATTTATGATTTCCTATTTTAATGAGTGTCCATTAGTTCATGTTTTAACTTATTTTCGCTCATTTTCCTTTCAATCCTAATAATTCCTACATTCATTGTATTCTATCCAAAAAGTGACTCCTTATAAATAATATGGAAAATGTCAGATTAAAGTTTAACCACAAAATTTAATGTTGGTAATCTTATTTATGTCAGGTTTGCTTATTTTCAATCTAAATATTCATTTGTGAAAACCCATAACTTCCCCGTTAAGGAAAGCGTCGGATAGTTCGAGAACAAACCACAACAGAATGCGTACAGAAGAACATTTCATTGTATATTACAACAATGCATCAGATTACAAGAATATACAGAGTAAAAATGAATATTACACAGAAATATCAGAGATTTAAATTACATTTAAATACATAGCAGCGGAAAATAATACAATACACAACTAGAAGAGATATACGGATACAAAGCTTTCCGGATATCGTTCCAGCTGTAAACCAGGATCCTGTGAATATAAATCTGCAAAACCAAAACTACTAGCTGCCCGTGTCGAAAATAAGGGCACCCAGAGTTTAGGTTAAAACAATAAACTCCAGGTCAGTCATGTGACTGGTGTGAGAACTAAAACAGTTAATCTTTATTTTCAAAGTAAGGTACATCAAGGGACCACGCCGTATAACACGGAACGGGTTTCCTCCCAAGAACACCAGTGCATAAAACAAACAGCGCGATGCTAAATAAAGAAAAATGAAGCTGTTATAAGACCCAGGTCCTATCACACAATGCAACGCAAGCCGGGGGATAGGGTTTTTACCTTATAACAGCCAAAGAATGCTTGATACGTTTAAAACAAATCATTTGATACTATTATAAGTGCATAGTGTATAAAACAACTTCAAATCATAAGTATCAATCATAGGCGGCATGAGCGCCCCATCCCACTATGTCACCATATATAGGTTTACAAATAAAACCGCAAAGTCACGTATTTGGAAATTGGATTTCCGTCTATGAACCGAGGCAAAAGATAGTCCTCAACCGATTCGAGACGCTCTAGCCCGCCCCTCAGGCAAGTACTCAGTCAAGCCTTTGGATCGTCAGGGCCGGTCCACCGATGTGGATTAAAATTCCTGAACACTACGTTTCCCCACCCTATGGGGTGTAAGTCTGGTCCGTCAGCCGACCAGAATGCATCGGCCGAAACCGATATAACCGAGGCGCCTCGCAACAGCAACAACCACATAAGTCAAACTCGTCAGGGCGTGTAAAACCACTGACGCCACTTCTAGCTAGAAAGAAACGCAAGTCCTCCCTGAGGTCCGTCTCCCGTTTTTGGTTCATACCTGGTGTGAAACACGCGAGGTAAACGTTACACAAAGCTACGCCACAAAGGCCGTGCTTTGATCATCACCACAAGACTTTGCTTTTCAACAGAAGCCTTGATCATTTGCATCTTAGCATGCCACACCGGCAAACCATCCTATGCAACCGATATCAGTCACACAGAATGAAATCCGATGTCAGACACACAGTCCATTTACAAGTCCGTTCTGGGTCTGAACGAAACCGGAGGCACCTAGTACCCCGCATATCCATCGATCTCCAAGTACGTCTGGACGATCACTAACTGTTTCCATCTTCTTGGGTGTACAGCCCAATCAAGATCATCAGTTATCACCCAAACGACGTGAAGACCTCCGGTCTTCGACCATCGTCTTCATCTTCGACTTATCGTCGTATCAGTTACTCAGAATGGGATAAACCCGGTCTTTCCGAATAACTCGCGTATATTTTAAATAAGTGTTACACAAACACAACATACGCCTCATTCCAATTCATTAGTCACTAACCGTAAGTTAATCAAGAGAATAATTCCCCAAATATTAACCCCGAAGGCCGAAACCAACATCAGATCAATATCCAGAAAACCATTCTGCTTGGCTAACCGCCAGTTAGTTTCCAAATTTCACATTCAAATCTAATTAAAGATTTAACTATCGCCTGGAGCAAAACTGGTGATACTCCATTCTCGATCTTTTCAATCTAATTAAAGATTCATTAAAACTCCACTTAGTTTTAATCTGTGACTGGGTTAAAGAATCAGTGTCATTTAAAACACGGTTCACGATAAACCCAAAGTCACATCCCATTAATTATCGGGTTAAAGAACAAGTGTTATTTAAAACACTGTTCACGATAAACCCAAAAATCAATATCCATTCAATTCCAATTAAATATTATTTAATTGGTACACTTCATTAAATCTAAATCAAAAGATTTAATCTTTTCTCAACTGGGTTCAAGAACAGTGTTAGTAAAGACACCATTCACGACAAACCCAAATCACATTCATTAATTATCGGGTTAAAGAACAAGTGTTATTTAAAACACTGTTCACGATAAACCCAAAAATCAATATCAATTCAATTCCAATTAAATATTATTTAATTGGTACACTTCATTAAATCTAAATAAAAAGATTTAATCTTTTCTCAACTGGGTTCAAGAACAGTGTTAGTAAAGACACCATTCACTACAAACCCAAATCACATTCGATATTCAATACAAGGCTCTGAATAGAAAATATATCGGCTTATATTCAATATCGAATTCTACGACTAACAAATGTCGTATTGGAAATAACGATATAAATATATATATCTTTCAAATTTCCATAACAACACCTGTATAATCACGAATTCCAACATCGAAATATTCCGAGGACAATTTCGATTCAAATCCACTCCAATGCAATCATTGGAAATTTTGGTTATTTTCAAAACCCTTTTCGAATTCAATTTATTTATTTAAAAAAAAATAGAATTATAATTCTAGTTCAAAACTAGTTCATTTCGATAAAAATCTATTTTTATCTTTTCAAATAGGGAGTTTTTCATCCCAATTCTTCCTAAATCATTTCTTATGATTTTACACAAATTATTACTATTTTTAATAATTTTATCAAGGCCCGTACAGTCGATTTCCATCAATGGCCATCGAACTGCACTTACAGCGACCTTTTTCGAATTTGATTTGGACATAATTCCAAATCCAACCGTTAGATTTCTAATTTCTAATATTCGTTAGAAAGCTCTTTTCGATACGAACCCAACGGTTCCGGTTTTAGGAGAATCCGACGGTCGGATCTCCCGTAATGTCCGTTTGAAATAAATGGTCGAAATTCGCGAACTGCCGCGGCGCGGCGCGTTCTATTCAGGCCATTATATTATATATATAATATATATAATATATATTTCGTCGATTTCTATTTAAAACGAATTATATAAATAGTTTTAAAATCGTTTCAAAAGCTATTTCAACTTCCATTTCAATTCAAAGCAAAATTGAATTCTTCTTTATAAATTCGTTTCAAGATTCATTTCTATTCAATTCAAATTTCAATTCAATTTGAATTCATTTCAATTCGCTTTCTATTCCATTTGAATTCGTTTTCAATTCAATTCATTTCGAAATCGTTTTCAATTCAATTCATTTCGAAATCGTTTTCAATTCAATTCATTTCGAAATCGTTTTCAATTCATTTTGAATTCGTTTTCAATTCAATTCATTTCGAAATCGTTTTCAATTCAATTCATTTCGAAATCGTTTTCAATTCATTTTGAATTCGTTTTCAATTCAATTCATTTCGAAATCGTTTTCAATTCAATTCATTTCGAAATCGTTTTCAATTCATTTCGAATTCGTTTTCAATTCAATTCATTTCGAAATCGTTTTCAATTCAATTCATTTCGAAATCGTTTTCAATTCATTTTGAATTCGTTTTCAATTCAATTCATTTCGAAATCGTTTTCAATTCAATTCATTTCGAAATCGTTTTCAATTCATTTTGAATTCGTTTTCAATTCAATTCATTTCAAAATATTCGATTTCGAAATCACTTTTCAATATTCATTTTAAAATGAATAAAATCGATATAAATATCGTTTACGTCAAAATGGCGTCAATCTAATCAACACGGCTTCATAAATTTCTATTTTCAAATATTCTATTTCAAATATTTCCTATTATCAAAATATTTGTTATTATCAAAATATTTGTTATTATCAAAATATTTGTTATTATCAAAATATTCTTTATTTTCACAATTGGAATGAGGCCCAATCAATTACCATATAAAGTTAATTATATGGATTTTCATACAACACATGTATATCATAGCATTGAAAAATAATCAACCATCAACCAAAGTGCACTACACTGTATAAGCATCAAATATAGATATTCAACGCTCGTAACAGCCTGTCAATCAATCGATCGACATATTTAATCAATCAGGATGAGTGAAATTCATATTTCATCCCAACACCCGTGTGGGGTTTCAAACAATCAAACACAGAATTTTATTCGTGCAGTTGGGCGATGTGTAAAATTTATCGTCCCAATCAATGTCATTCAAATAGGTGTACATAAACAAACCGTCCGGTTTATAAATGAATATTTTATTTTATTCACTTCACGTTAAAAATTATATTTTTAACGACAAAACATTTTATTTCAACATATGAATTTCTATTCAATTCATTCTTTAAATAAAATGATATTTTTATTTTTCTAACATATTTTAGAAAATTTCGGCGGCATAACGGCACGATACTAGAAACGGGACAAGGCCTAGCCTTATCCCCGGTCTAGTGAAGGCCCACGCCATTCACACATCAATCAAATCAATTCGTTATGCAAACCACAAAATTTGGAGTAAGAGTCTAACCTAGCCTTACTCCTTCGCCTTATAACGGCGCACGTCTAATCCTAACCAATTTATCGATTCGATTTTTCACACCACAAACCACATTCAAACCAATATCGCAATCAATCACCAAACAGTCAAACAAACAAGTCCATGGTCTGTGGACGATTTGTGTCGGGTGCTACTAAGCACCGTCTGCATCCTAGTATATATATATATAACTAGAAAATAAATTTGAAAGGTGAGAAATTCTCACTTATAGCTATCCTAGCTCCACGGCTCTTCATTTGCAGAAGTCTTCGTCGTTTCGCCCTTTTTGAACCTCCGTTGTCCGCTTTCACTACCTATGTAAAAATCGAATTTTTACTTCGCTATTCCATATATAAAAATCGAATTTTTACTTCAAAGTTCAATATATAAAAATCGAATTTTTATTTCAAAGTTCAATATATAAAAATCGAATTTTTATTTCAAAGTTCAATATATAAAAATCGAATTTTTATTTCAAAGTTCAATATATAAAAATCGAATTTTTATTTCGAAGTTCAATAAATAAAAATCGAATTTTTAGTTCGAAGTTCAATAAATAAAAAACGAATTTTTAGTTCGAAGTTCAATAAATAAAAATCGAATTTTTAGTTCGAAGTTCAATAAATAAAAATCGAATTTTTAGTTCGAAGTTCAATAAATAAAAATCGAATTTTTAGTTCGAAGTTCAATAAATAAAAATCGAATTTTTAGTTCGAAGTTCAATAAATAAAAATCGAATTTTTATTTCGAAGTTCAATAAATAAAAATCGAATTTTTAGTTCGAAGTTCAATAAATAAAAATCGAATTTTTAGTTCGAAGTTCAATAAATAAAAATCGAATTTTTAGTTCGAAGTTCAATAAATAAAAATCGAATTTTTATTCATTCATATTTTCCAAAATGATTTTAAAAATCATTTTCTAGTCTACATTTAAAAACAATGCTACTTTAACTATAAAAATCAATGTTGTTTCTATTTTGAAAACGAAGCATATTTTCCTACTTTAAACACAAAGTATCTATATGTAAAAATCCTCTTTTTAAAACAATGATATATATTTTCTATTTTAAAACTGATTATATATTTTCTATTTTAAAACTGATTATATATTTTCTATTTTAAAACTGATTATATATTTTAAAAACTGACTTTTATATATTTTAAAAACTGACTTTCATATATTTTAAAAACTGACTTTTATATATTTTAAAAACTGACTTTTATATATTTTAAAAACTGACTTTTATATATTTTAAAAACTGACTTTTATATATTTTAAAAACTGACTTTTATATATTTTAAAAACTGACTTTTATATATTTTAAAAACTGACTTTTATATATTTTAAAAACTGACTTTTATATATTTTAAAAACTGACTTATAACCATCATTTTAATAATAAAAAAAAACTAAATTAAAACCATCATTTTATATTTTGAAAATCACCTGGGAATCGCTCGAACCATCACCGGAGCTAGGGCTTTGATTTGCGCCGCCTGTAGTTGATCGGAGCTGGATCCGTTGCCACCAAGCCGAAGCTGCTCGCGCCGCCATCATCTGCCCTGAACCTCCTCGAGATCGACGCCTCCCAGATCTGGCGAGGTAATCGGGGGCGCGACTGTCGATGGTTTGGGGGATTCGTGGTCTTCAATCGGCGAAGGGGAGGAGATGAAGAGGAAGGAGGCGATGGAGAGGGGGGGGGTCTGATGAGCAGCGGCCACCCAGGCGAGGCGGCGCTGATCGCGATTGGGGGGGGGGGGGTTTGAATCCGTCGATCGGGTTGTTTTTTTTTTTTTTTTTTTTTTTTTTTTCTCTGATCTGTATTGTGAGGAGAGAGAGGGTATTGAGGAAGTTATAATAATATATTTTATTATTATTATTTTTTTTTTTTTAATTTATGTTGACTTTTACATACGAACACCGAACCGGGTCCAACGACTGTCATCCCTAACGTAATACCCCCATTCCGAACACAATGGGATATGTATCGCAAGCTGATTCGACTGTTTGAATCAGTTTCCGTTAAATTTACATTTAAATCACTATATTGAATTTTAAACGTACATTTCAAATTACCGGGGCCACATACTAACTAGAAAAATTCTATAAAAATATTTTCTAGCTTCGTATTGACGATACGGTCCTAACAAAACTAGTTTCGTCGAATTCTGAGACCGTTTGAAAAATGGCCAATTTCCAGTCGATTAAAATCAACTGAAACTGGTCAAACGCGTTTTCTTTTGCCACGCTCACATATTGATTTGAAAAATTATGAAATTTGAAACCTAGCAATAACTCGACATCACGGCCCCAACAAAACTGGTTTCGTCGAAATCCGAGGTCGTTTGCAAAATGTCCATTTTTAAGGGCCTTATATTATATTAAAATATATATAAATTCCACAGCGACTATTTCTAAATTTCAACTGGACATATCTCATCATTTATAAAGTGGAATCTCAGTTTCTCAACTTCGTTGGAAAGATATTCACTATTAGATTCCATTATTTTTGGTTTCACTAAAATCCGGATTGTTTTGCACCCGGTACATTCAATTGAAGTTTGAAATAGAATTATCGAACTACCGCGCCATTTTCAATTCTATTTATAATTATATATAATTATTATATATTCTAACGACGACGTATATAATATATACGTTTGAATTCTATTCAAAATAATTTTCTCGTCGATATTATTTAAAATAATCCATTTTAAATAATCAAAATACGCTAAAATCGCTAAAATAAAAATTTTAAACTGGCCCAGATTTTCCGGGTTGTTACAATCTCCCCCACTTAAAACTTTTCGTCCCCGAAAAGGAACAAAGTCGAAAGTGGTTTGACTATTCAACTCTACGCTCGATCTGGCTTCCATTCTCCAACTCTTTAGTTTCTGAGAATTTTCAAAATTTCAAAAATTTGGCTAACACCCTAAATTTTCGAAAAATTTCGCCATAACCTCCCCTGCACCGGGAGCATCGGGGAATTTCAAATAGCTTCCCCGGTCCTTCAGATCTCAAAAAGAAAAAGAAAAAGCCAAGCGGCTAGCCAATAGGCTCACAAAATCATCATCACCCAAACAAAACAGGAAATTATGTAGTAAACATGTACCTATTTGTCGGGCAAACAAATTTTATTCTCTGCTCTAGCCTCCTTGCTATGACCTGTTCAATGATATACATATATATGCAAGCGAATGCGACCAATTTCAATACAGTTCAATATTCGATTCAATTAGGCCAAATGGTTCAAAATTATCAAACAATTAAACAAACAACACAAACATCAATCAATTAGTGCCTTAGAGTTTCAAATTCATAATTTTGATACATATACAAAAATCATGTTTTTGATGCCAAATCACAACAATAAGCCCTATCAAATTTTGGTTCTCACACCAGTCAATAGGAAATATATAGATATCACACCTTCAACACTCGAATACTAATTCTGATGATGTAGCTACAATCATCAGAATCATCCTCGGGCGACTAGAGTGTAATTCTATATCTATCCAGTATATTAAAATTTCGAATAGACGCTAGCTAGGCGCATACGCAAAATCTTTATATATTGGACTGTCCTAATCAATATAAATAAATAATCGAATACGATTAAGTGATTTAAATTTTCAAAACAAAATTGGTTTTCATTTTCAAAATATACTCTTCACACTCGTTCTAGGATACTACTGATCCCATCTCTGACGAGTCATTCTAATTGGATATTACTAATCCAATATCTGATGAATTCTTTCGTACGGTTCTAATGTGTCTTGTTCTCTGAGCTTTGTAAACCAAAGCTCTGATACCAAATGTGAAAACCCATAACTTCCCCGTTAAGGAAAGCGTCGGATAGTTCGAGAACAAACCACAACAGAATGCGTACAGAAGAACATTTCATTGTATATTACAACAATGCATCAGATTACAAGAATATACAGAGTAAAAATGAATATTACACAGAAATATCAGAGATTTAAATTACATTTAAATACATAGCAGCGGAAAATAATACAATACACAACTAGAAGAGATATACGGATACAAAGCTTTCCGGATATCGTTCCAGCTGTAAACCAGGATCCTGTGAATATAAATCTGCAAAACCAAAACTACTAGCTGCCCGTGTCGAAAATAAGGGCACCCAGAGTTTAGGTTAAAACAATAAACTCCAGGTCAGTCATGTGACTGGTGTGAGAACTAAAACAGTTAATCTTTATTTTCAAAGTAAGGTACATCAAGGGACCACGCCGTATAACACGGAACGGGTTTCCTCCCAAGAACACCAGTGCATAAAACAAACAGCGCGATGCTAAATAAAGAAAAATGAAGCTGTTATAAGACCCAGGTCCTATCACACAATGCAACGCAAGCCGGGGGATAGGGTTTTTACCTTATAACAGCCAAAGAATGCTTGATACGTTTAAAACAAATCATTTGATACTATTATAAGTGCATAGTGTATAAAACAACTTCAAATCATAAGTATCAATCATAGGCGGCATGAGCGCCCCATCCCACTATGTCACCATATATAGGTTTACAAATAAAACCGCAAAGTCACGTATTTGGAAATTGGATTTCCGTCTATGAACCGAGGCAAAAGATAGTCCTCAACCGATTCGAGACGCTCTAGCCCGCCCCTCAGGCAAGTACTCAGTCAAGCCTTTGGATCGTCAGGGCCGGTCCACCGATGTGGATTAAAATTCCTGAACACTACGTTTCCCCACCCTATGGGGTGTAAGTCTGGTCCGTCAGCCGACCAGAATGCATCGGCCGAAACCGATATAACCGAGGCGCCTCGCAACAGCAACAACCACATAAGTCAAACTCGTCAGGGCGTGTAAAACCACTGACGCCACTTCTAGCTAGAAAGAAACGCAAGTCCTCCCTGAGGTCCGTCTCCCGTTTTTGGTTCATACCTGGTGTGAAACACGCGAGGTAAACGTTACACAAAGCTACGCCACAAAGGCCGTGCTTTGATCATCACCACAAGACTTTGCTTTTCAACAGAAGCCTTGATCATTTGCATCTTAGCATGCCACACCGGCAAACCATCCTATGCAACCGATATCAGTCACACAGAATGAAATCCGATGTCAGACACACAGTCCATTTACAAGTCCGTTCTGGGTCTGAACGAAACCGGAGGCACCTAGTACCCCGCATATCCATCGATCTCCAAGTACGTCTGGACGATCACTAACTGTTTCCATCTTCTTGGGTGTACAGCCCAATCAAGATCATCAGTTATCACCCAAACGACGTGAAGACCTCCGGTCTTCGACCATCGTCTTCATCTTCGACTTATCGTCGTATCAGTTACTCAGAATGGGATAAACCCGGTCTTTCCGAATAACTCGCGTATATTTTAAATAAGTGTTACACAAACACAACATACGCCTCATTCCAATTCATTAGTCACTAACCGTAAGTTAATCAAGAGAATAATTCCCCAAATATTAACCCCGAAGGCCGAAACCAACATCAGATCAATATCCAGAAAACCATTCTGCTTGGCTAACCGCCAGTTAGTTTCCAAATTTCACATTCAAATCTAATTAAAGATTTAACTATCGCCTGGAGCAAAACTGGTGATACTCCATTCTCGATCTTTTCAATCTAATTAAAGATTCATTAAAACTCCACTTAGTTTTAATCTGTGACTGGGTTAAAGAATCAGTGTCATTTAAAACACGGTTCACGATAAACCCAAAGTCACATCCCATTAATTATCGGGTTAAAGAACAAGTGTTATTTAAAACACTGTTCACGATAAACCCAAAAATCAATATCCATTCAATTCCAATTAAATATTATTTAATTGGTACACTTCATTAAATCTAAATCAAAAGATTTAATCTTTTCTCAACTGGGTTCAAGAACAGTGTTAGTAAAGACACCATTCACGACAAACCCAAATCACATTCATTAATTATCGGGTTAAAGAACAAGTGTTATTTAAAACACTGTTCACGATAAACCCAAAAATCAATATCAATTCAATTCCAATTAAATATTATTTAATTGGTACACTTCATTAAATCTAAATAAAAAGATTTAATCTTTTCTCAACTGGGTTCAAGAACAGTGTTAGTAAAGACACCATTCACTACAAACCCAAATCACATTCGATATTCAATACAAGGCTCTGAATAGAAAATATATCGGCTTATATTCAATATCGAATTCTACGACTAACAAATGTCGTATTGGAAATAACGATATAAATATATATATCTTTCAAATTTCCATAACAACACCTGTATAATCACGAATTCCAACATCGAAATATTCCGAGGACAATTTCGATTCAAATCCACTCCAATGCAATCATTGGAAATTTTGGTTATTTTCAAAACCCTTTTCGAATTCAATTTATTTATTTAAAAAAAAATAGAATTATAATTCTAGTTCAAAACTAGTTCATTTCGATAAAAATCTATTTTTATCTTTTCAAATAGGGAGTTTTTCATCCCAATTCTTCCTAAATCATTTCTTATGATTTTACACAAATTATTACTATTTTTAATAATTTTATCAAGGCCCGTACAGTCGATTTCCATCAATGGCCATCGAACTGCACTTACAGCGACCTTTTTCGAATTTGATTTGGACATAATTCCAAATCCAACCGTTAGATTTCTAATTTCTAATATTCGTTAGAAAGCTCTTTTCGATACGAACCCAACGGTTCCGGTTTTAGGAGAATCCGACGGTCGGATCTCCCGTAATGTCCGTTTGAAATAAATGGTCGAAATTCGCGAACTGCCGCGGCGCGGCGCGTTCTATTCAGGCCATTATATTATATATATAATATATATAATATATATTTCGTCGATTTCTATTTAAAACGAATTATATAAATAGTTTTAAAATCGTTTCAAAAGCTATTTCAACTTCCATTTCAATTCAAAGCAAAATTGAATTCTTCTTTATAAATTCGTTTCAAGATTCATTTCTATTCAATTCAAATTTCAATTCAATTTGAATTCATTTCAATTCGCTTTCTATTCCATTTGAATTCGTTTTCAATTCAATTCATTTCGAAATCGTTTTCAATTCAATTCATTTCGAAATCGTTTTCAATTCAATTCATTTCGAAATCGTTTTCAATTCATTTTGAATTCGTTTTCAATTCAATTCATTTCGAAATCGTTTTCAATTCAATTCATTTCGAAATCGTTTTCAATTCATTTTGAATTCGTTTTCAATTCAATTCATTTCGAAATCGTTTTCAATTCAATTCATTTCGAAATCGTTTTCAATTCATTTCGAATTCGTTTTCAATTCAATTCATTTCGAAATCGTTTTCAATTCAATTCATTTCGAAATCGTTTTCAATTCATTTTGAATTCGTTTTCAATTCAATTCATTTCGAAATCGTTTTCAATTCAATTCATTTCGAAATCGTTTTCAATTCATTTTGAATTCGTTTTCAATTCAATTCATTTCAAAATATTCGATTTCGAAATCACTTTTCAATATTCATTTTAAAATGAATAAAATCGATATAAATATCGTTTACGTCAAAATGGCGTCAATCTAATCAACACGGCTTCATAAATTTCTATTTTCAAATATTCTATTTCAAATATTTCCTATTATCAAAATATTTGTTATTATCAAAATATTTGTTATTATCAAAATATTTGTTATTATCAAAATATTCTTTATTTTCACAATTGGAATGAGGCCCAATCAATTACCATATAAAGTTAATTATATGGATTTTCATACAACACATGTATATCATAGCATTGAAAAATAATCAACCATCAACCAAAGTGCACTACACTGTATAAGCATCAAATATAGATATTCAACGCTCGTAACAGCCTGTCAATCAATCGATCGACATATTTAATCAATCAGGATGAGTGAAATTCATATTTCATCCCAACACCCGTGTGGGGTTTCAAACAATCAAACACAGAATTTTATTCGTGCAGTTGGGCGATGTGTAAAATTTATCGTCCCAATCAATGTCATTCAAATAGGTGTACATAAACAAACCGTCCGGTTTATAAATGAATATTTTATTTTATTCACTTCACGTTAAAAATTATATTTTTAACGACAAAACATTTTATTTCAACATATGAATTTCTATTCAATTCATTCTTTAAATAAAATGATATTTTTATTTTTCTAACATATTTTAGAAAATTTCGGCGGCATAACGGCACGATACTAGAAACGGGACAAGGCCTAGCCTTATCCCCGGTCTAGTGAAGGCCCACGCCATTCACACATCAATCAAATCAATTCGTTATGCAAACCACAAAATTTGGAGTAAGAGTCTAACCTAGCCTTACTCCTTCGCCTTATAACGGCGCACGTCTAATCCTAACCAATTTATCGATTCGATTTTTCACACCACAAACCACATTCAAACCAATATCGCAATCAATCACCAAACAGTCAAACAAACAAGTCCATGGTCTGTGGACGATTTGTGTCGGGTGCTACTAAGCACCGTCTGCATCCTAGTATATATATATATAACTAGAAAATAAATTTGAAAGGTGAGAAATTCTCACTTATAGCTATCCTAGCTCCACGGCTCTTCATTTGCAGAAGTCTTCGTCGTTTCGCCCTTTTTGAACCTCCGTTGTCCGCTTTCACTACCTATGTAAAAATCGAATTTTTACTTCGCTATTCCATATATAAAAATCGAATTTTTACTTCAAAGTTCAATATATAAAAATCGAATTTTTATTTCAAAGTTCAATATATAAAAATCGAATTTTTATTTCAAAGTTCAATATATAAAAATCGAATTTTTATTTCGAAGTTCAATATATAAAAATCGAATTTTTATTTCGAAGTTCAATAAATAAAAATCGAATTTTTAGTTCGAAGTTCAATAAATAAAAAACGAATTTTTAGTTCGAAGTTCAATAAATAAAAATCGAATTTTTAGTTCGAAGTTCAATAAATAAAAATCGAATTTTTAGTTCGAAGTTCAATAAATAAAAATCGAATTTTTAGTTCGAAGTTCAATAAATAAAAATCGAATTTTTATTTCGAAGTTCAATAAATAAAAATCGAATTTTTATTTCGAAGTTCAATAAATAAAAATCGAATTTTTAGTTCGAAGTTCAATAAATAAAAATCGAATTTTTAGTTCGAAGTTCAATAAATAAAAATCGAATTTTTATTCATTCATATTTTCCAAAATGATTTTAAAAATCATTTTCTAGTCTACATTTAAAAACAATGCTACTTTAACTATAAAAATCAATGTTGTTTCTATTTTGAAAACGAAGCATATTTTCCTACTTTAAACACAAAGTATCTATATGTAAAAATCCTCTTTTTAAAACAATGATATATATTTTCTATTTTAAAACTGATTATATATTTTCTATTTTAAAACTGATTATATATTTTCTATTTTAAAACTGATTATATATTTTAAAAACTGACTTTTATATATTTTAAAAACTGACTTTTATATATTTTAAAAACTGACTTTTATATATTTTAAAAACTGACTTTTATATATTTTAAAAACTGACTTTTATATATTTTAAAAACTGACTTTTATATATTTTAAAAACTGACTTTTATATATTTTAAAAACTGACTTTTATATATTTTAAAAACTGACTTTTATATATTTTAAAAACTGACTTTTATATATTTTAAAAACTGACTTATAACCATCATTTTAATAATAAAAAAAAACTAAATTAAAACCATCATTTTATATTTTGAAAATCACCTGGGAATCGCTCGAACCATCACCGGAGCTAGGGCTTTGATTTGCGCCGCCTGTAGTTGATCGGAGCTGGATCCGTTGCCACCAAGCCGAAGCTGCTCGCGCCGCCATCATCTGCCCTGAACCTCCTCGAGATCGACGCCTCCCAGATCTGGCGAGGTAATCGGGGGCGCGACTGTCGATGGTTTGGGGGATTCGTGGTCTTCAATCGGCGAAGGGGAGGAGATGAAGAGGAAGGAGGCGATGGAGAGGGGGGGTCTGATGAGCAGCGGCCACCCAGGCGAGGCGGCGCTGATCGCGATTGGGGGGGGGTTTGAATCCGTCGATCGGGTTGTTTTTTTTTTTTTTTTTTTTTTTTTCTCTGATCTGTATTGTGAGGAGAGAGAGGGTATTGAGGAAGTTATAATAATATATTTTATTATTATTTTTTTTTTTTTAATTTATGTTGACTTTTACATACGAACACCGAACCGGGTCCAACGACTGTCATCCCTAACGTAATACCCCCATTCCGAACACAATGGGATATGTATCGCAAGCTGATTCGACTGTTTGAATCAGTTTCCGTTAAATTTACATTTAAATCACTATATTGAATTTTAAACGTACATTTCAAATTACCGGGGCCACATACTAACTAGAAAAATTCTATAAAAATATTTTCTAGCTTCGTATTGACGATACGGTCCTAACAAAACTAGTTTCGTCGAATTCTGAGACCGTTTGAAAAATGGCCAATTTCCAGTCGATTAAAATCAACTGAAACTGGTCAAACGCGTTTTCTTTTGCCACGCTCACATATTGATTTGAAAAATTATGAAATTTGAAACCTAGCAATAACTCGACATCACGGCCCCAACAAAACTGGTTTCGTCGAAATCCGAGGTCGTTTGCAAAATGTCCATTTTTAAGGGCCTTATATTATATTAAAATATATATAAATTCCACAGCGACTATTTCTAAATTTCAACTGGACATATCTCATCATTTATAAAGTGGAATCTCAGTTTCTCAACTTCGTTGGAAAGATATTCACTATTAGATTCCATTATTTTTGGTTTCACTAAAATCCGGATTGTTTTGCACCCGGTACATTCAATTGAAGTTTGAAATAGAATTATCGAACTACCGCGCCATTTTCAATTCTATTTATAATTATATATAATTATTATATATTCTAACGACGACGTATATAATATATACGTTTGAATTCTATTCAAAATAATTTTCTCGTCGATATTATTTAAAATAATCCATTTTAAATAATCAAAATACGCTAAAATCGCTAAAATAAAAATTTTAAACTGGCCCAGATTTTCCGGGTTGTTACATCATTTTATTGCAATTTTTCGCACTATACATTCATTTAGCCCCAAATCCTCAAATTTTCCTTTTTTTCATAATTCTGATTAAGCTATATTTTCCAACACATGTGAACAAATGGTATAATAATATATCGTATTCATATGCCATCATTTCATATTCATATATATTTTGTGCATAACCAAAATTCAACATAAAATATATATTTCGACTGAGAAAGGGGAAAAGAATGGGATAACATATTATAAATTCTTATAGGAATCAAAGAATATAATATACTATTATAAGAAAATATAATTTAGATCCACTAACCTGATTGATCTCTGAATCTAATTCAAATCTGACATTCGTGGTTTCTCTAATTTGAATATTACACAGATGGGAAATCTGGGCACCTATAGCTGAATCTACGACCTTTAATCTCCAAACCTCAATTCAAAAATCCTAAAACTAACATATATTATGTTTCTGGAGAGTTTGGAGGAGAAAGTGTAACATCCCGTATTTTTGGTAGCCAAATATTCAACTTAATTTATTATTTTAAATATTTTATTGGAAATATAAGTGGATTTTAATATTGAATTCGTTATTTAAGTGAAGTTGAACGTTATATATTTATATAATTATAAATCGAGCTCGAAATGGCCCTGCAGTTCGTAAATTGGAGTTTTGAAGTTCAATTGAGAATACAGTATCCGATATAAGTCGGATTTCTGTAAAACGAGAAACGTTAGAACAGTATTGATTATAATTTTCATATGAAAGACAAAAAAATCCAGATTTTCATTTTATGGTTTGTTAGTTATGGCCAATTCAAATTTTAAAATAATCGCTACGGAAATCGTTATTAAAATATACGCGTTAAATTGGCCGTTTTGCAAACGGACTCAGATTTCGAAAAAATCAGTTTCATTGGGACCGTATTGTAAATTTATATTATGGTGTTGAATGGCGTGGCAAACCGATGTCGTAGGTGACCACGGTAGCCATAAACGCTCGTTCAATTTCTATACCGCGAATTAAATTAATAAAGGGAGATTTGAGGGTAATTTGAGCAGACGATCAAATTAGGCCGCGAAACCAGTTCCGTTGAGTTCGTGTCGTCGATTTGAGTTAGGATGCATATATGGTTTATTATTTTTGAAGACCGGCTAAATGGGTGTTCAAAATGGTAGTGCGGTGCGCCTAAAAATAGCCTACCGGGGAAACAGTCTCAGAATGCGACGAAATTGGTGCCGTTGGGTTCGTATTGAAGAATTATTCTAAGATTTCAAGGTTTCAAATTTATTGAATTTATCTAGTGACCGTGAAAAATTAAAATGCGTGTTCATTTCTGGTTTTATAAAGGAAATTTTTTCAAACGAAGTCGGAATTCAACGAAACTTGTCCCATTGGGACTGGAATACCTTTTTACATCGAGATCGGGGTTTTTATCAGTAGACGGAAGTCGTTTGTTGTGGATTTGGTGTGGTACTTGACGATGAAGTATCGTTTAATAATAAATTAATAAAAAAAAAATATCCGTTAAATAACGATGTACGTTCCTAGTTCCTACTCGTGCCTACCCTGCTACCTTGCTCTGTAAACCATGTGAGAAATCGTCCATTGTAGATAATTTTAGTCCCTTTTCAACCAAGTCTTTACTAATGAAATTGACATTTTTATCCGTGCCGACAAAGTTCTGCCACCCCATTCTTTTCGGTAAAACCGTGCCGACCAAGCTGTTTAATAAATTATGATTTTTCCAATAGCTTGGCCTCCACACTTTCCCCTTCTACATATATACATACTGCACTGTCCTTTCCTTCTCAATACCTCATTTCGTTGCTCCATCATTTTAATGAATTAAACCATCTGTCTGCGTTAAAACCAGTTTTCATCTCGCAACAGAACTTGCGAGCTCCATTCAAAACCACGCCTCTTCCCAACGGAAAAAAGAAAAAAAAACATTGGGCAAAGCAACGAATAGCAGGGGAGAAGGGTAGTTGCGGTGATGCTTTAATGCATGGGTAGGACTTGTTTTGAAATAAGGTAGGGTGATGGTCTCGTGGATGGGTAGAATTTGTTTGGTTTAAAACTAGAAGGGGATGGACTTGCGTTCAGGGAATTAAGGGGACAGAAGTATGCTTGTCAGCTGTGGGGAAGAAGTTGTGAGGGAAGTGGCTATATATGCATGGGTTTAGGCTTCATTATAATGAAGAAGAACATAAATGGAGAGAGAGAGGTGTACAGGAAGTACGTAGTAATAAAAGAGGAATCGGGTTTGAGTGTTGGTTGAAGAAGAAACCGCGTTTTGAGCCACTGACGTGAATTTAAGGTGATTAACACATTTAGTTAATGTTAGTGTATAATTAATTAATATTCTCCATAATGGTTAATTTATTTATTTTTTCAATTTAAAGTCAAGCGGTAAAAATCGTATAACTTTCACGTTCGTTTACAGAATAGGATGAAATAAGAGCCGTTGGGTTCGTATCGACGGTACTGACGTATACGAGCTGGAATAAAGTGATTTTGAGACCGTGGAATTTTATGTAGTTTTAAACGTCAGTTTAAAACTGTATAAAACAACGCGTCAACCGTCGACCAGATTAACCTGGTGAGTTAATTCTCACACCTTCTGAAAATTCTGTGATGTGGTAAATTCATATTGAAATATAATTTACCTTTAAAAATATAAATTGGTTGAATGGTTGCTGTTGGTTGTTTATTGGTTGCTGTTATTTATCGTTTCAAATGTTAGATCATTGAAATTTATTTCATATATTGTTATGAAATGTATAACGAGCTGTGATGCAGGGAAGGACAGGTTGGAGGGATCCGACCGGATTCCTCAAATATTATATATGTTGATTATTTGTTTCATGTCGTTGATATACGAACTGATTGAACCCATATTGTCGTGACACCTGTTTGAGTGTGATGGTTGGACAGATATTCCCCGTGTTGTGTTTAAAATCAACTGACAGTGTTGATTGGGTAATTGGCAGTGAATGGCCATAACCGTGTTGTGTTAAATGTTGGTTTTACCGTTCGGTGAATCGACGCAGTTTTAAAGTTATAAATTATTATATAACTAAATTAAAGCTTTCTAGTTATATTATTTAAGTAATTAAATGAGAAGTTTATAAAAATATATTTTAATCCAGATCATAAAAGAAAGTATTAAAAAGGTTGACGTAAATTTTCTCGTATACGAGTTCTAAAAGGGGAAAATCAAAGAAACTACCTACGTGTGGTAAATTGGGAAAATTGGTATTTTTAAATTAATTAAGTTATTTAATTAATTTAAAAAGGGGGAAATGACAGTGAAAATCAATTGGTAGTAAACTGACCTGAACGGTTGGCAAAAACCAACCGCCTCTGGGTAAAATTGACAAATGAGATAAATTTGATGTAAATATCCCAAGTAAGGCAAACTTTTAGTTAATCCTCGGTTAACTAAAAATTAAGAAATTGTGGAATCATTTAGTATTAATATAGTTGATTATTTTTCAATGAGCTTTTTGAAAGTGATAATGATCTTGTTCTTTGTTAATAGCAAAGTTTATGATAATATAGTAAATAATAAAATAAATCAATATTTTAATTAGCAATAATTAAAATGATGGTTTTTAGATGAAATTCCACTAAGAAGGAATTAAAGAGACGATGAAGTTGAATCTAAAAGTCGATAAGAGTTATGAGAAATTCATGATCCAAGTTCAAACGAGATTTGTAAATAAACTTATAAGTAAATGTGAAAGTTTAAGTAAGATTTTACTTAAGTTTTAAAATTAAGTAATGTGAACGCAAGGGGAAATGAAATCCTTAAGGGGGATGGATAAATTGAGTTATATTATAAATCGAAGTGTTATAAGCAAAGTATGGTTTAAGTAAAAAAGTAATGTTTCATGGACATTTAATTAATCGAGCAAATTAAGTAAGGAAGTGATATGAGAAGGAGATTTCAAATGAAAAGAAATGGTTTATAAAACCCTTTTCGAACGAGGTGGTAAACGAGATTTGAAACAAATAGGTAAGGGACGAACTGCTATTATTCTGAGATAAGAGCGTTGTCGATCAAGGTCTGAGAGGTAAATAGAATACCCCAACTCGAACGGCTTCGTTATTATCGAGAAATGGTATTGGATTGAAACGAGTAAAAAGGTGTTGATATTGGTGTGATATTCCATACGGGAGTTGAATGCTAGTGTGAGTTTTGGAATATGAAACGATATTGCAATATTAGTTCAAAGTAAATAAGGATATTCGATTTTTAATTATGTACTTTAACGTTTGATTTATCTAATCAGAAAGGGGGAAATTTGATCTATTTTATTAAGTATATACATGTAGGTATATCGTGAGATGCTCGAGTATATAGAAATAAGGATATTCATTTCAAATTATATTGAAAATTTGTTTATTCAATTTGAATTGATCGAATATAGTATTTGAAATAAATTTAGTCAAACATAGTTATTCAGGCAGAATTGCCATTGCGTACGACTGCTAGCGTAATTCGCAGGGCTGCAAACAGCCTACGGCGGTCGGATGTTTCCTGAGGGAATCAGGCGTAACCATTGTGATCGCTGCGATCTAGAGTCAAGCGAAGGGAGTAAGTCGAATATTAATTAATCAATCAAAGTAAATCTGTCAGAGTTAATCAGAGGAAATTTGGTTTATATCATTAAGTATATACGTATATGGATATCGTGAGTTGTTCGATTTTAAGAAAAAGGGAAAAGAGTTTTAAAGAAATATATCGATACTTTCAAATGGGAATGGAAAGCGGGGTGTATACTTGTATATATGCTCGAAAGTGTTTAAATGATTTTGTTAAATAAGAATAAAGATAATGTTTCAATATATTGGAAGGTTCAAAGGTTAATTAACCATTTTGTTAATATATTGTAAAAGGCCAGGTCTTGCCAAGTACTGAATCAGCAATTCAGTTTATTCACACCTTTTTTATTTGATAGTTAAAACACCGACTATCAAACCTGACCAATACGATTGTTGGTATGGAAAGACCGGGATCGAATTTATATTCGAAAACCATTCCGACCAACAAATACGTGAAGATATTAGAAGATGATTGAGATGGAGCATTGAAGACCGTAGATCTTCCTAAACGGAAGAACCACTAAGATTCTCTGTCTTGCAAGCAGAGATAAACTGTGATTCTGTCGTGGTTGGAATCTACGGGTTGCAAGGACTTCTCGCTACTGATCCATGGGGTGATTCCTATATGAGATGAAGTAGGATTGCCTTCGGTTCATCCTGTTCCTGGATGATTTGTATGGACGAGTGTCTGACAGAGTATTTCCAATGGAATCACGTACGTTGATTTCTTCAAACGTACGATAGTTGGTGACGGAGGACGACGGTTCTCTTATCAACTAGAGTATTTTTGTGGACGTCAATTAGTGATGTCCAGAGGATCTGACGATGTGGCATTCAAAGTGTATGGTGGCCAGATGTTGAAAAGGAATTCTAGCCTCAAGCCTCATCAACCGGGAGATGTCAAAAATCGGGCAGGCAGCATGGCTATGTGGGTCGCTCCCATTAGGGCGTATGATCACCTATCTAGAGAAATTCCATTTGCTTCTTAAATCTATATTCGATGCTGACCCTTTTCGGGCAGGCGGTTGCTGATCCCAACCGTCGGTGATATACATTCGATACACTCAAGCGGAATGAGTGGTCGGTCATGTGTGGGCCGGGTTGCAAGACGTTCTTGTTGAACCCTGTGTATTCGCCTCTAGAGATACACGTGCGGAAGGTGGTCCCATACCTTGTCAAGTTGGAATCCAATATCCAATAAGTACCCGCGATTTTGATTGTATACTATATATGGGGAGCGTGAGATGCAAGCGTTCCTCTAGATTGTTATTTACTTGTATTTAGACATTATGATAATATCAGATCAAGATATTGATTTCAAAAATGGTTTGGGTCATAGTAAGGTAAAAACCGTCCGTGTTTATGTGCGGACTGGTCTTACTATTATCCTTTTATTTCGAAAGGATTTCCAAAGTTAAACCAGTGTGTGTTATGTTAATTTATCACTGATAGTATTCCAGACTGACCCGGTGTATTTTGTTTTAAATCAAATGTGCTCGGGTCAGACCGAGTATGTTCCAGGTTAGGTTTCACTTGGAGTTTCAGGTGCTTGAAGCAGGAGGCTTCACCGCTAGTTATATAAAGTTATTCCGCTGTGATTGATGAATGTTGTACTCTGATGATTGGTATGAATACAAAGTTCTTATGTATAAAGGTATTGATATTATATTTTATTCGTTCCGCTGTGAGATTCTGATGTGTTCTTCTTCTTTCTTTTATTCTAATATTTCTTTCTTTCTATTCTTACCCTCTAAATTCTTTCTCATGACAATCTGGGGTTCGATACTTGGGTTTTTGGCAAGTGATACGGGTTTATGTATCGTTGTCGAAGGCTCGAGCGTCGAGCTTTTCCCCGGGTCGTTACAGTGGTATCAGAGCTATTGGTTTAGTAATAACCTTGGCTCTGTGGTGTGACTCAATAGAGATAGGGGTTAGCAATGCCCTAGATTAAGTTTGAGTATATGTATGAGAGCGCGTATTTGTGATTTGATATAAAATTATTTTTGAATTTATTTTTGCCCAATTTATTTTATAATATAATAAAAGTAATGATTATTATATGGGCAATTATTTGGATTTGTTATTGTTGATTGTGTGATATGCTTGAATGGTGTGTTCGATCTCATGGATTTGAACCTGGACATGAATCGCTTTGGTTTAAAACCAATATGAGATAAATAATTCGAATAAATCAATCCAGATAAATCAGAATGGATAATTAAAGAAAGAAATGAAGTGATTATAAATAATTATAACCTCGTGTGAATTGAATTGTGTGAATGGATGATATGGATGTTTTGAACCTAACTGATATTGTCTTAAGGATTGATGAATTCATTTGAGTTGAGAAACAGGTGCTGAAGAGCCAATTCAGTTTTAAAATCCAGCCAAGAGGAAAGTCTGGAGTAAATTGAATCAAGTTTGGGTAGAGTTGCAAATTAATTAAGCAAGTTCGAAAATAAATTATCGCTTATCGCGCAATAATGACCGCAAAAAGGAACGCCGACGCAAATATGAAATTTTGATTTTGGATTTGAATTTTTGGGTTTTCCAACCATGAGAGTCGATGTATACATATTTCTTGATCCTGCAATATTGCAGATGTCCCTCCGTACAGGGGAGACTCTGCCGAAATTTTTCCAGAATTTAAGGTGTTAGAAATTTTTGGAATTTTTTTGGAAAATTCTTTTATTTAAATTAAATTGGTTTTTCAAACCAATCAAATTTGCTTTGGAAATAAAAATGAGTTTTGATTAAATATTTTTATAATGTTAATAGGTTTATAACGTTCTTCCTTACCTTAGCAATTTCGAGGACGAAATTATTTTAAGGGGGGAAGAATGTAACATCCCGTATTTTTGGTAGCCAAATATTCAACTTAATTTATTATTTTAAATATTTTATTGGAAATATAAGTGGATTTTAATATTGAATTTGTTATTTAAGTGAAGTTGAACGTTATATATTTATATAATTATAAATCGAGCTCGAAATGGCCCTGCAGTTCGTAAATTGGAGTTTTGAAGTTCAATTGAGAATACTGTATCCGATATAAGTCGAATTTCTGTAAAACGAGAAACCTTAGAACAATATTGATTATAATTTTCATATGAAAGACAAAAAAATCCAGATTTTCGTTTTATGGTTTGTTAGTTATGGCCAATTCAAATTTTAAAATAATCGCTATGGAAATCGTTATTAAAATATACGCGTTAAATTGGCCGTTTTGCAAATGGACTCAGATTTCGACAAAATCACTTTCATTGGGACCGTATTGTAAAATTATATTATGGTGTTGAATGGCGTGGCAAACCGATGTCGTAGGTGACCACGGTAGCCATAAACGCTCGTTCAATTTCTATACCGCGAATTAGATTAATAAAGGGAGATTTGAGGGTAATTTGAGCAGACGATCAAATTAGGCCGCGAAACCAGTTCCGTTGAGTTCGTGTCGTCGATTTGAGTTAGGATGCATATATGGTTTGTTATTTTTGAAGACCGGCTAAATGGGTGTTCAAAATGGTAGTGCGGTGCGCCTAAAAATAGCCTACCAGGGAAACAGTCTCAGAATGCGACGAAATTAGTGCCGTTGGGTTCGTATTGAAGAATTATTCTAAGATTTCAAGGTTTCAAATTTATTGGATTTATCTAGTGACCGTGAAAAATTAAAATGCGTGTTCATTTCTGGTTTTATAAAGGAAATTTTTTCAAATGAAGTCGGAACTCGACGAAACTTGTCCCATTGGGACTAGAATACCTTTTTACACCGAGATCGGGGTTTTTATCAGTAGACGGAAGTCGTTTGTTGTGGATTTGGTGTGTTACTTGACGATGAAGTATCGTTTAATAATAAATTAATAAAAATATATATATCCCTTAAATAACGCTGTACGTTCCTAGTTCCTACTCGTGCCTACCCTGCTGCCTTGCTCTGTAAACCATGTGAGAAATCGTCCATTGTAGATAATTTTAGTCCCTTTTCAACCAAGTCTTTACTAATGAAATTGACATTTTTATCCGTGCCGACAAAGTTCTGTCACCCCATTCTTTTCGGTAAAACCGTGCCGACCAAGCTGTTTAATAAATTATGATTTTTCCAATAGCTTGGCCTCCACACTTTCCCCTTCTACATATATACATACTGCTCTGTCCTTTCCTTCTCAATACCTCATTTCGTTGCTCCATCATTTTAATGAATTAAACCATCTGTCTGCGTTAAAACCAGTTTTCATCTCGCAACAGAACTTGCGAGCTCCATTCAAAACCACGCCTCTTCCCAACGGAAAAAAGAAAAAAAAACGTTGGGCAAAGCAACGAATAGCAGGGGAGAAGGGTAGTTGCGGTGATGCTTTAATGCATGGGTAGGACTTGTTTTGAAATAAGGTAGGGTGACGGTCTCGTGGATGGGTAGAATTTGTTTGGTTTAAAACTAGAAGGGGATGGACTTGCGTTCAGGGAATGAAGGGGACGGAAGTATGCTTGTCAGCTGTGGGGAAGAAGTTGTGAAGGAAGTGGCTATATATGCATGGGTTTAGGCTTCATTATAATGAAGAAGAACATAAATGGAGAGAGAGAGAGAGAGAGGTGTACAGGAAGAACGTAGAAATAAAAGAGGAATCGGGTTTGAGTGTTGGTTGAAGAAGAAACCGCGTTTTGAGCCACTGACGTGAATTTAAGGTGATTAACACATTTAGTTAATGTTAGTATATAATTAATTGATATTATCCATGATGGTTAATTTATTTATTTTTCCAATTTAAAGTCAAACGGTAAAAATCGTATAACTTTCACATTCGTTTACAGAATAGGATGAAATAAGAGCCGTTGGGTTCGTATCGACGGTACCGATGTATACGAGCTGGAATAAAGTGATTTTGAGACCGTGGAATTTTATGTAGTTTTAAACGTCAGTTTAAAACTGTATAAAACAACGCGTCAACCGTCGACCAGATTAACCTGGTGAGTTAATTCTCACACCTTCTGAAAATTCTGTGATGTGGTAAATTCATATTGAAATATAATTTACCTTTAAAAATATAAATTGGTTGAATGGTTGCTGTTGGTTGTTTATTGGTTGCTGTTATTTATCGTTTCAAATGTTAGATCATTGAAATTTATTTCATATATTGTTATGAAATGTATAACGAGCTGTGATGCAGGGAAGGACAGGTTGGAGGGATCCGACCGGATTCCTCAAATATTATATATGTTGATTATTTGTTTCATGTCGTTGATATACGAACTGATTGAACCCATATTGTCGTGACACCTGTTTGAGTGTGATGGTTGGACAGATATTCCCCGTGTTGTGTTTAAAATCAACTGACAGTGTTGATTGGGTAATTGGCAGTGAATGGCCATAACCGTGTTGTGTTAAATGTTGGTTTTACCGTTCGGTGAATCGACGCAGTTTTAAAGTTATAAATTATTTTATAACTAAATTAAAGCTTTCTAGTTATATTATTTAAGTAATTAAATGAGAAGTTTATAAAAATATATTTTAATCCAGATCATAAAAGAAAGTATTAAAAAGGTTGACGTAAATTTTCTCGTATACGAGTTCTAAAAGGGGAAAATCAAAGAAACTACCTACGTGTGGTAAATTGGGATAATTGGTATTTTTAAATTAATTAAGTTATTTAATTAATTTAAAAAGGGGGAAATGACAGTGAAAATCAATTGGTAGTAAACTGACCTGAACGGTTGGCAAAAACCAACCGCCTCTGGGTAAAATTGACAAATGAGATAAATTTGATGTAAATATCCCGAGTAAGGCAAACTTTTAGTTAATCCTCGGTTAACTATAAATTAAGAAATTGTGGAATCATTTAGTATTAATATAGTTGATTATTTTTCAATGAGCTTTTTGAAAGTGATAATGATCTTGTTCTTTGTTAATAGCAAAGTTTATGATAATATAGTAAATAATAAAATAAATCAATATTTTAATTAGCAATAATTAAAATGATGGTTTTTATTTGAAATTCCACTAAGAAGGAATTAAAGAGACGATGAAGTTGAATTTAAAAGTCGATAAGAGTTATGAGAAATTCATGATCCAAGTTCAAACGAGATTTGTAAATAAACTTATAAGTAAATGTGAAAGTTTAAGTAAGATTTTACTTAAGTTTTAAAATTAAGTAATGTGAACGCAAGGGGAAATGAAATCCTTAAGGGGGATGGATAAATTGAGTTATATTATAAATCGAAGTGTTATAAGCAAAGTATGGTTTAAGTTAAAAAGTAATGTTTCATGGACATTTACTTAATCGAGCAAATTAAGTAAGGAAGTGATATCAGAAGGAGATTTCAAATGAAAAGAAATGGTTTATAAAACCCTTTTCGAACGAGGTGGTAAACGAGATTTGAAACAAATAAGTAAGGGACGAACTGCTATTATTCTGAGATAAGAACGTTGTCGATCAAGGTCTGAGAGGTAAATAGAATACCCCAACTCGAACGGCTTCGTTATTATCGAGAAATGGTATTGGATTGAAACGAGTAAAAAGGTGTTGATATTGGTGTGATATTCCATACGGGAGTTGAATGCTAGTGTGAGTTTTGGAATATGAAATGATATTGCAATATTAGTTCAAAGTAAATAAGGATATTTGATTTTTAATTATGTACCTTAACGTTTGATTTATCAAATCAGAAAGGGGGAAATTTGATCTATTCTATTAAGTATATACATGTAGGTATATCGTGAGATGCTCGAGTATATAGAAATAAGGATATTCATTTCAAATTATATTGAAAATTTGTTTATTCAACTTGAATTGATCGAATATAGTATTTGAAATAAATTTAGTCAAACATAGTTATTCAGGCAGAATTGCCATTGCGTACGACTGCTAGCGTAATTCACAGGACTGCAAATAGCCTACGGCGGTCGGATGTTTCCTGAGGGAATCAGGCGTAACCATTGTGATCGCTGCGATCTAGAGTCAAGCGAAGGGAGTAAGTCGAATATTAATTAATCGATCAAAGTAAATTTGTCAGAGTTAATCAGAGGAAATTTGGTTTATATCATTAAGTATATACGTATATGGATATCGTGAGTTGTTCGATTTTAAGAAAAAGGGAAAAGAGTTTTAAAGAAATATATCGATACTTTCAAAAGGGAATGGAAAGCGGGGTGTATACTTGTATATATATGCTCGAAAGTGTTTAAATGATTTTGTTAAATAAGAATAAAGATAATGTTTCAATATATTGGAAGGTTCAAAGGTTAATTAACCATTTTGTTAATATATTGTAAAAGGCCAGGTCTTGCCAAGTACTGAATCATCAATTCAGTTTATTCACACCTTTGTTATTTGATAGTTAAAACACCGACTATCAAACCTGACCAATACGATTGTTGGTATGGAAAGACCGGGATCGAATTTATATTCGAAAACCATTCCGACCAACAAATACGTGAAGATATTAGAAGATGATCGAGATGGAGCATTGAAGACCGTAGATCTTCCTAAACGGAAGAACCACTAAGATTCTCTGTCTTGTAAGCAGAGATAAACTGTGATTCTGTCGTGGTTGGAATCTACGGGTTGCAAGGACTTCTCGCTACTGATCCATGGGGTGATTCCTATATGAGATGCAGTAGGAGTGCCTTCGGTTCATCCTGTTCCTGGATGATTTGTATGGACGAGTGTCTAACAGAGTATTTCCAATGGGATCACGTACGTTGATTTCTTCAAACGTACGTTAGTTGGTGACGGAGGACGACGGTTCTCTTATCAACTAGAGTATTTTTGTGGACGTCAATTAGTGATGTCTAGAGGATCTGACGATGTGGCATTCAAAATGTATGGTGGCCAGATGTTGAAAAGGAATTCTAGCCTCAAGCCTTATCAACCGGGAGATGACAAAAATCGGGCAGGCAGCATGGCTATGTGGGTCGCTCCCATTAGGGCGTATGATCACCTATATAGAGAAATTCCATTTGCTTCTTAAATCTATATTCGATGCTGACCCTTTTCGGGCAGGCGGTTGCTGATCCCAACCGTCGGTGATATACATTCGATACACTCAAGCGGAATGAGTGGTCGGTCATGTGTGGGCCGGGTTGCAAGACGTTCTTGTTGAACCCTGTGTATTCGCCTCTAGAGATACACGTGCGGAAGGTGGTCCCATACCGTGTCAAGTTGGAATCCAATATCCAATAAGTACTCGCGATTTTGATTGTATACTATATATGGGGAGCGAGAGATGCAAGCGTTACTCTAGATTGTTATTTACTTGTATTTAGACATTATGATAATATCAGATCAAGATATTGATTTCAAAAATGGTTTGGGTCATAGTAAGGTAAAAACAGTACGTGTTTATGTGCGGACTGGTCTTACTATTATCCTTTTATTTCGAAAGTATTTCCAAAGTTAAACCAGTGTGTGTTATGTGAATTTATCACTGATAGTATTCCAGACTGACCCGGTGTATTTTGTTTTAAATCAAATGTGCTCGGGTCAGACCGAGTATGTTCCAGGTTAGGTTTTACTTGGAGTTTCAGGTGCTTGAAGCCGGAGGCTTCACCGCTAGTTATATAAAGTTATTCCGCTGTGATTGATGAATGTTGTACACTGATGATTGTTATGTATACAAAGTTCTTCTGTATAAAGGTATTGATATTATATTTTATTCGTTCCGCAGTGAGATTCTGATGTGTTCTTCTTCTTTCTTCTATTCTAATATTTCTTTCTTTCTATTCTTACCCTTTAAATTCTTTCTCATGACAATCTGGGGTTCGATTCTTGGGTTTTTGGCAAGTGATACGGGTTTATGTATCATTGTCGAAGGCTCGAGCTTCGAGCTTTTCCCCGGGTCGTTGCAGAAAGGGAATGGCAGAGCTTTGGCATTCTCTTAGATAATATGAGCCGGAGGTAGGCCATGATGGTTTATTTATAGTTGCCTAGAAGAACATTGTCCGTATAATTAAAAACGAATAAATTCGAGCCGTCGGTGAAAAATCCACGCCAAATTTGACCCGAATGGGTCAACCCATGCTTCAGGTGGGTCGACCCCTAGATCGACCTATCTCCGAAGCATGTTGACCCTTAGCTCGACCCACTCCAGGCATGGGTTGACCCGTATATACGATTTAAAATCGTAAAATGGGTCGTTTTAAGCATGATTTATGTTATGTTTAAACGTTGTTATTAAAGTTTATATTTCTAAACTATTATATTATTATTTCCATTTTTCAACAATCATTTGAATTTTAAATGCGAAATTAGTGCGTGCATTTATAATTCTTCTAGTTTCAAATTCTTGCATGTTTATTCCATTTTATTTCTACAAACGTTATTTTTACATTTATTTCTATTCTCGTTTTTATTCAATTCTTTACCCTTTCAATACTAGTTTAATTCCCATTTCAAACGCGCACTTATTAATATGTGCATATCCAAATTAAATGAAACATTTCTTACTTAGTACCATTTGAACGTCCATTTATTTCTTGGTTTCATTCCATTTATGACAAGCATTATTTATCTAACTTATATTTATATTTTTTTTTTTAATTGTATCCACATGTGTGTCAACATTCCAGATTTTATTTCCTATTTAAAAATTTGACATTGTTCCTATTAATTCCCTTTTTATGTTACTTATGACATAAGCTGTCATTTAAAAGGAATATTGTAATATTGATGTTAGTTACTTTCAAATTCAAATGCATATTGTTTATACAATTAATGTGCATACCTCTTATTCCATTCTTTCTTCTGTTTCTTCTTATTTAATTCTATATATACCATTGTGCATTTAGTTTGCACAATGACAACCTTTTTTTTGAAAATGGGTAAACCGCCTCGTTAAAAACCTATTCTAATACCGAGTGTCGATAATGGATAGGAAAAAGGAGTGTAGTGCTTTATTGATAACGTATCAGTAAAAAGTACAAAATAAGTACTAAAGGCAAGAAAACATCATGCACCTTGCTGACAAAACCCCAAAAAGAAAAACTACATAAATTGTTCATACATGCGGTAGCAACACATAAAATAAATCAACACTTCATGTGAAAACCAGAATCACTTTACAAACCGGCATGTGTCAATCAACACATTCATCAGTAGATTAAGTACCATCTTTCCCCAAATTCGTCGATTACCCCAAACTCCTTGAATCAAACAATAATGGCAGGGACTCTAAAGTATCCAAGCATCGCGAAAGTAAGCATCTTCCGCACCCGTAGCCAAAGATCGATGCTACTTATCCATTATCATGAAGGTTGATTCCCCATCACTCAATTATCTTGTCACTATGTCGGCTCCAATTCGAACGATTCCTTGATTTCCTCAAAACGTAATTGATATCCATCACTGATAATTCCCATCTCTGAAATTTATCACTCTTCGAACTATCATGAATTCTATCATTCCTTTCTTTCCACATTTGGTAAACAGTAGCCACCATGATACAGAATGCTACGTCCTGAGCATGATCTGAGTGAGAGAAGGTCGTAGCCATTAAGTATATTTCTTCTTCCGGATTCAACACAATAGCAGTCGTTGGACGGATGCCAAACTTTAGTCTACATCGAATCCAAAAATACGCCAAATATAGGCAATTGAAAAAATAGGTGATCTCTAGATTCGTTATCATTATTATGTAAAACACAGTTCCAATCTGCCTCATAACCCCAGCTAATAATGATATCTCCGATACTCAGTTTGTTAAGAATCGCCTTCTATGCGCATAGCAATGTTTTGGGGCTGTTTATATAATGCCATATAACTTTACTCCATTCGTAAACTGTATAGTGAGTTCTAGATCCATCCCAAGCCGAGTAGATGTCAAAACCATTTATATTATTATTCCGTCCTTAAAAATCATGATCATGTCCAAAATGAATTGTAATCTTATTAATTTATTCTGACACCAATTTAGTTACTAGAATACTGCTAGGATTAATATTTCCATTTTGAATAATAAAATCCACTTTCATATTCTCTCCCCCGTATATGATCAAATGATCCCACCCCAGAATTTTGACTAGAGTATCAGTATTTATTTAGGGATCAAACCATAACATGATATCTTGCCCATTAGATATACAGCTATTAATAAATTTCGGGACTTTTTCACGATGTTTAAGTATAGCTTTCCAAGTACATGAGCTATATAACATCAATGTACGTGACCCATAAATGCTTACCTCTGCAGTTTCTATTCATCATCCACTTCTTCCATAAACTATTCCCATTTACTAATCGCCAAAGTAATTAAAGCACTGCAGCTGTTTTGATGTCCTTAAAGTTACATAATCGAACTCCTCATTCATCCTTGGGCATGCAAATTGTATCCTAAGCAATCTTATGCATCTTACCAGCCCAAATGAAATTACTACACATCCTGTTAATCTTTCCAATTATCGCCATTGGTAGCTGGTATATAAGCATCCAGTAAAAAACCATTGGGTGATAACAGATCTGATTAATTCAATTTAACCTGTCATGGATAACAACCTATAGTCCCAACTATCCATTCTCTTTCTAATTTTATCAAACAGTTCACCACAATCTGAGTAATGCAGATAATTATTCAAAATTGGGACTCCCAAATATTTAATTGGAATTCCACCTTCTCTCATTTCTAGAATAGATTGTAAAATGGGTTTACAAATCACATGCGAAAGTACACTTTATATTTCATATTATTAATTTGTAGACCTGCCATATCCTCCATCTTATTAAGAATACTTTTAATCTCCTTAATCCCTTTCACCTTAGCCTTAGCAAAAACTAATAAGTCATCAGCATAGATGGGATGAGTGATTTTAGGCTCCTATTTATGTATAGGCTGAACCACATCAGTTTGTACACCTCTGAACGTATGAATCGACAAAAAATCAACAGCCACACAAAAGAAATGGGGGATAACGGGTCCCCCTACCTAAATCCCCTCGAACTATGTATGAAACCCTTCAGACTCCCTTGAACAATGATAGAAAAAGTAGTCGTGGATATACATGTTTTGATGACATGCACAATACATGTCAGGAAACCCATCATATACAGCATGTGACAAATAAATTTTCTCTTTATCATACCATAAGATTTTTTCAAGTCGATTTTCATGCAAATTTTCCCACTTTCCTTCCCACTAATGCGTCTAATATATTCATGTGCAAATAGAACATTTTCAGCAATATGTCTATTAGGTATAAATGCAAATTGGTTATGGGCAATAAGACGCATATGATATGGTTTTATTCTGTTGCAAATTACCTTAGAAATGGTCTTATAAATCACATTACAATATGTTATAGTTCTATAATTTGAGATACCTTTCAGTTTATCCACCTCTGGAATAAGCGTAATAAAGTATGATTTATACCTTCCAGTGCTAAGGACTTCTTGAATCATCTCTAACATGCTGAACTTTAGCAGATCCCAATGCACCTTAAAGAATTTCATGGTAAAACCATCCGGTTTGGAGCTTTTATCATATGAAATAGAGAAAGTTGCTTTATGAATCTCTTCTATACTAATATCAGCGGACAAGTAATTTCTCCCCTTTCATGAATAACATACATGCAAATTATGCTTGGTAAATCTTCTAGCATGGGAATCTCATCATTGTAAACATTAGAGAAAAAGAAATCTATTGTTTCCCTTTCTATCTTGTCCCCATCATGCACCAATTCACCATAGCTCATAATGATATTGCTCCAATTATTAATGTGATTCATCATCGACATTTTATCATGAAAGAACTTCGTACATGAATCCCCATCCTTTAACCAACAGATTTTTGCTTTTTGTCTCACGTTATGATACTCAATAGTGCTCAGTTCTTTCCACAAATTATATGCCACTTTGAGTTTATCGTATATAGAGAGGTCAGTAGGGTTTTTGTCAAGTTCCTGCAGCAAAATTTTATATTCCTCTACCAACTTTTTCAGTGTAATACTATCCTTCCCATTGGTATGATTCCACCACTTTAATTGTTGTTTACACAGTGTCAGGAATTGTTGAAAGATATATAAATTTGAACCTTGAAAATAAAAATGAATACATGATGTCCAGAACTAAATTTATATTATTCATATATCCCTCCATTTTATGCCAAGTGTTTACATATGTAAAAGTAATATTTTTCCTGTATTTAATTCCTTTTTTAAGATTAACACAAATAGAAATATGGTCTCTAATTGGGTTAGCAACACCAAAAGCATTAATCTCATGAAAATTATCCAAAACTAGATGATTGCAGAACAAGTCGTCAATTTTTAAAGCTATACCTTTCTTTCTCCATGTAAGCTTAAAACATGCAACCGGTAAGTCCATTAGTCCAGCAGACGCAATACAATCAATAATCCCAATAGATGTCTGAAAGGTACAGTCGATCCCCCTTTTTTATCATTCAACGATATGACATTATTAAAGTCTCCTAGAACCATCCATGGTATATTGACCTGTCTAGCCACATTAGCAATAATTTTCCACAACAATTCTCTACCAAGTAAAGAGTTACTTGCATAAACAAACATTATTCCACATGTTAGCCCTCCCACATTAGTTTCCTGAATAGAATATGTTGTTGTGAAGCAGATTCATGATTAATTGACAAAACATTTGTGTCCCACAATATAAAGTATTCTACCTATGCACCCACACTCATTATTGTCAAATGATGACCAATTGCTTTGCATTTTGTTTTTTAACTTAATAGTCATATCATCACTCAATTTAATCTCCAACAGGCCAACTAAAGATGGCCTGTACTTATTAAGAAATTTGAATACTTCAAACTGTTTGTTTGAAGCATTCAAACCCCTTACATTCCACGCAATAACATTCATTGGATTTTACTTTGGCTCCTTGTCGTAACTTTAGGAGGAGCAAAATGAGTTGATTTTTTTGTACATTTTTTTGTTCTTTTTATTAACTACCTCTACCTCATCAAAGAAATTTTTATTCTTGTCCACATGATCTGAAACATCTAACTCTTTTGTAGGTTCTTCGGTTTCTACCTGTTCTGATTCTGAGCTTGTGATATGTTTGATGATGTTTTCTTCTTCGGACTTAGTCCCCTCCTCTACAACACCTTCCACCCATTCAATGGCATCCCAACTTTCTGCATGTTATTCAACATTATACAATCCTCACATGTGTTCTTATCTGGCAAACTGCCATCTTCTCCCCTCGTCTCGCAGCTGTCCATTACAGTATTGTTGCGGATGTTAGCATGTCTAGCATTTACTAAATTCTCCAGTTATTTGTTTTCATCATTTAATATGTAAAATTATTATACTTAAACGGGTTGAAACCCTCTCCCCTCCACCCAATTCTCCATTTGTAAATTATTACTCAGTAATATGTTCCCCTCCCCTTTGCATATTGTTATCTATCAATACATTTCCATTGTTATCTATTCCATTGGTCTCTTTATTACTCTCATCATTTAGTTCAGTATCTTGTATACATATGCCATCTGAGTGTAAACTTACAGGGGTTTCTTGGAGATCCTGCACCTGGTTGTTACATACACCTGTTAGATCAATAATACCATTATTCTCTCCCTACAGATTACCACTTTCTCTATCAGCAATGTTCAACTGAGTAACATTTTCTACGTCAACTTATTATGTCTCTTCATTAGCATTTTCTACATTATTCATTATATTGTTCTATTCGTTATTCACTATACCGGTTTGATTATTACTAGACTGTTCCTTATGTGCATCCTTATCAAATGTCGCTTTGGTAGCCACTTTTCCTCTGTTTTTCCTTTGCATTGCTGTAGAGAATGACCAAAAACTTTTACACACTCTGCAACATTGTGGTTTATAAATATATTCCACTCCTACATTCAGTACTTCTCCTGTGTGCATAATTACTTCCACTTCGTTAGGGAGCTCTGACTACGCGTCCATTTATATTAAAATATTTGCATATGCCACTATAGACTTGTCAGCCGTAATTCTATCCATCTTTCTCGGTCTCCCTAAAACACTTGCAATCGCACTCATCACTTCTGTATCCCATAATTCCAACTCCAAATTTGACAACTTAACCCATAACGGCATATTAGTCAATAGATCCTTTTTGAATCTCGTACCCATACACCATTTTTTAGGAATAATAATTCTATTATCAAATAAATGTGGCCCTCTTTGTAGAATTTTCTCACAGTATACTCCATCGTCAAATCAAATTATAAAGAAACTGTTATCTTTTGATAATAATTGAAAATTTCCAAATAGCTTCCACATACGTTCTGTATATTTTTTCAGATGCAAGTGATAAGGTCTAGATCCATACACATAAAATATAATGGAATGCTTCCATTTGTTAACTGATCCCATTGTTGCTGCTATCTTTTTATTATTAATCACTGATGGTTCTATGTAGTTTAAATCAACCCATGCATCGTGTTTTCTGCCTATCCCTCCTAAGGAAGCTTGAATCCAAGATTTGGAATTCCCTGCTACCACTTCCTTGTGAATTCACTCTAGTTATTCTCATAGAACATCCCATATTTCCTAGGAGCTTGATGGACCACGTGATCATTAGTTTACATCGAGTATCCACTCCCCCCATGACTGCAGATCTAGGTTGACGAACTACTTCCGCAATATTTTGGGTATCACAACATACCCTGTCTCCCCCATGGCCATCTCCCCTCCATTGAGATGAAACTCGGGAAATCCAAGGTCCATTGTAAATAAAAGAACGCTTATCGCAATCCAGGCTTCGAGAAGCTTATGGTTGATCTGACTTCCTTGGCATTGGTTCCTTTCCTAGCCTCCGATCTAGTGGCCTGCCATTGTTGTTTAAAATGAAAAGGCATATTATTAATATAATTATTTTTATAATTTTATTATGAAAATTGCGGAATGTTACACATATCAAGTACAGAAAAGACCATGAGGTGGAAATCAATTAAACTTAATAGAATAGCACCTCGATTGGTCTAAATACAGACTGGTATTCTCCTTAGCTAAGCGATTAGTAGCGATCTGATGACATGGCCAAACAAGTTCAGTACGACAATGGTCCTTCAATATCTCAAGAATCACTTAACAAACTTCTAAACCAAGGCAACAATATTCAAAAGAGCAGACACTTAGAATCGCCTGATCCATCTCCTCATTGCAAGGGATCGATACTGATCTGATGCACATTGGGATAAATAATTATTCAATGAAGTATCGAGTTGGGCCTCCAAAATTTAAAACTAATTAGTTAACTGGAGGTTTAAATATTTAGAATTTAGTTCAAAATGTCATTTTCCTGATTTTGCATATGGATGAATGAGGACAAGAGAATACTTTCATTGAGTTCTAAATGTCATTTTCGTGATTAAAAACTACAACCATCTATATGTTTGGAGTTAGTGAAAATTAGGACTTTTGAGTAGGGCTTTGTTTGGTCAAACTAGCCACTAACCCTATGAAGGTTGCCTACATAGCCTCTCTACCTCCTTCAACTCATTCGTTCATTCTCATTTTAATTCCTAAAAAAATTCCTAAGTCCTAAGGAAGAGGAAAATCAAAAATTCGTAAGCTTATTCTCTTAGGGAAAGTTGTGTTTGCTTTGATAATTTGAAGAGAGCTATGGTAAGGTCTTCTCCATCTTCTCCCAATTATTCCCTCTTCTACTTTGATATTTCCTAAACATAATTATTAGGAAATATTGTGTGTTTTTGTGTGGTTGGAAACACTAGAGTAAGATTGGAAGAAATATAGTTCTAACTTAGTTATGTACCTCCTTATTTCTTCTAATAATCAATGGCGAGTTCTTCTGAATGCACATCTATGAATCAAGCCTATAGGCTTGGCTAATTTTCCCTTGGCATGTATATGTTGTGTGAGCAATGTGTGATTTTCATTGTTTGTATGTGAACTTTCCAATTTGTGGGTGTTCAAAATTATTTACGTGAATTTGAATTATAAATCAGTGTTATGGTCTGTGTTTGTGTTCTTGATTTGTTTCAGCGTGTGGTAGAAGCTTCATTTCCACTTGATTAATGATATAAGCCTTCACCATTAGTTTGAAATAGTTATGAGTTCGTTGGAAGGCAAACCAGTGCCCACTTGATGATTTAGTGAACTGGATAGGCTCAATTAAGTCAGTAGAATGTACCCTTGCTCTTAGGTTCATCTTTAGGCCTGCTTCAATCGACTGAAATACTATATTCAGTCGACTAAATGATCAACTAATCGATTGAACAAGGTTATTTAGTCGACTGAAATGCTATACATGCGCTATTTTAAGTACCTACTACTGGGTAGTTGACTGACCATTATGGTTTAGTCGACTGAATCCTGCTCTTGACTGGTGGAGCCAATAGTCAATAGTTTAGGTCTATCCAAGCTCTTTGCCAGTGGCGTTTCGGCACATTTGGCCTTTTTCAATTTCTTTGATTCACCAATTTCAGTAGCTCTATTTATAAACTTTCGTTTCATTCAAGATAAATGAATTTATAATCGATATTCCAGGGATTCGATTTACGTTATTAAAACGTGAGTTTTGAGATCAATTGTCGTTACAATTGATATTTTATGTGATTTCCCATTTCAAACTACAAAAGGGTTTTATATTATTAGTAGATACCAAATATTTTACTAATATGATTTCTAACCCTACTTCGTTATACGAAATTATGTCATAATTTTTCTTCCAATCTACTAATATACATTTGTAAAAACCTTTTTCTCACTCGTATGAGAAATAAAATTAAACTCCTTAGTAAAAACAAGGACTATGAACCCTTACGTTTGCTTCGATGGTTAATTCTTAGACTCACTCGATTGAAAACTATAGCAATGATCATTTCATATTTCTAGTGGAGTATGCAGCTTGTACGTAAATATTCGAGCAGAGCAAGTGGTTATGGGACATGTAGCTTGACTCTTATATTTACTAGCTTGGCCTAGTTTACACTATACTTGATCAATCGTGATCATTCCGACCGTCGGGTCACTGTTATGATTTTCGGATCATCTTTAGGAATTTTTTTCATTAGATTAAATTGAAGATCGTTGGATCATCCTGAGGGGCTTCAGTTCATTTGATTATATCGATGATCTTCAGATCATCTTGAAGAACTTTGGTTCATTTTGTTATGTCGATGATCTTTGGATCATCTTGTGGAACTTCGGTTCATTTGATTACATCGATGATCTTTGGAACATCCCGAGAAACTTTGGTTCAATTGATTATCACAATGATCTGCAGATTATCCCGAGGAACTTCGGTTCATTTGATTACATTGATGATCTTCTGATCATCCTGAGGGACTTCGTTTCAATTCCAAACCACTATCAATTGCTGGTGTGATCTTTCTTTGCTTTTCTAACTTTATTTCTCATTTTAGTTTTGCTTCCTTCATATTTTCTCCTAAACGTTGTCTACCTTGGGTGTTTATACTGGTTAAATTGAAAAAATATAGGTACTTTTTCTAAGATAGAATTCTCTATTATTTCCATATCTAATATTCTATTAGCGGATCTTTACATCCGTAAGATAAGATTCTAGTCTCCTCCTAAAAAAATACTATTCTCTACTTAGATTTAGAAGAAAAGTCTAAAGTAAGTTTAAGACCATGGCTCCAAGGAATAAAATATCCATGTCATGTGTTGCAACTAATGATGTTCAAGAGAACTCCTTTTTGTTGAATATAATACTCAGAACGATGTTTCTGCTTTAGTTTCTAGTGCTCCAAATCCTATCGATCTACCTGATAGAGTGGATATGAAAAGCTTAATGAAAGCTACAAAAGATACTAAACAATAGCTGAATTAGTAAAGCTACAACAATATTGGCCTCATGTATTAGTTGAAATAAGTAAACCAAGATAACGACAAACAAATTATAAGAAAAATGACAGAATCAACTTTTATTGGATATGACTCAAAAGTTCCATCTTTGTCTAGCCACGACCATAGAAATAAATTCAGGAGGGCAAAGGTGAAACACCCCACCTCCGTTAGGGTCACTCTCAAAGGGAATGCCCTAATTTTGGTGGAGGTTTATAAGTATAAGTCACAGATATACAAGACAGATATAAGAACACATATTTGTAAACAGCGGAAAATCAACAAACTTTTATTTCACGAAAGCAAATACGTGCTACAACAACATCACCATAATTGTCTTACATCTTTTCCAAAACATAACATAACACTTTCATAATCTGTCTTGATTACATTATTTAAAGAAGCATAAATAAAACATAGATAAACTGCAAAAGCCCCATAGAGTTTGTCCAAAGCCATAGTTTCAAACGAAAAGGTCCAAGCAATACATTTCTCTTCTTCAAGCTGGATACTAAGGCTGGTCAAGCTGCAGTGTTCCCTCCCTGTGGACCGAGGGGGGGGGGGAAACGGAAGAAAAGAAGACGAAAGAAAAGTAGAGTCAGACATAAAGCCTGAGTAAGTCTAGTACTATTTTGTCTATGAATAAAGAACTGGGTATGATAAGTATAAACAAGAAGTGGGAAAGCACTATAAACTTGGTTAAGTTGTCTAGGGTCGAATATACTATCGTACCCCATGTTAATCTCTGAACCCATATAAACTAGTTTCCAACTGGCACCCCATAATCAGGGTGATGTGATCCATTCAATGATGATCGGCTCCTACTCGCATAGTTACATGTGTCTTACGGCCCCCGATGTTGTAGTTACCTATGCTGGTCCCACCATGGGGTGTATCAGGTCCCATGGCGGCGGCCCGACACAACCTTAGAATGCACAGGTATGCTACTGGTGCCCAGTGCCTTATTTTTCTACGCCGGGGTGTGTGCACGCCCGCACCCCGTTAGAACCTACACTGCTACACCACCGCCGTCGATTTGACCTCTTACAATCAGCCCAGTAATCGTGCCCCACCCTGCCTAGTTTCAGGGTATCCTGATACACCTTCTAGGGTTACTGCTGAAAAGGGTCCCCCGTTACTAGGTTTTCTATCTCTAGCCAACATGCTAAGTTGGTTAAGTGTTTTCTAACCTAACCCCCACCAGTCCGTTTAATTTAGCATGTTCTATTTTGATTAAGTCTTTAGTTCACTTAATCCTAACAATCCTGACTCAGCCTTAATTGTCTTATTAAGGCCCTGACCTCTCACATTAGACAGGTATTGTTGTGGCTGCCTGTTGCCGGTTGGTTCCGGGCAGTCTTACGCCACAACTCAGTCTAACCTCGGGTCCTTATTGGGCTCCATGTTTAACCTCCCACGTTGGATAGGTATTGTTGTGACTACTGGACAGCCGGGCGGTTCCGGGCAGGTTTACATCACAACTCAATCCAACCTCGGGTTAAACACATCGTATGTTCTACATTTACATATTTTTGTCTTTCTTCTTTATTTTCTTATATGTAAATATTTGCGGCCCATTATTAAGTTAATGGTGTAAAGGTTACACCAATCATGGGCCCAACCCATACTTGAATTTGGGCCCTTCTATTTTATATTTTCATTCATTAGTAATTTTAACCCAACGTTATTTTCCCCCGTTTAACACGTCCGTTTATTATGTATATGTTGGGCTTAGCCTTTTTAAGCCCAACTTAGCCATGCGAAAAGGGGAGGCTTAAAGCGAGATTACATACACAAAAAGGGGAAGGTGAGCGCATGAACTTGCAATATGACGTTGGAAATACAAAATAGAAACTGGTGTACTTGCATAGTGGTAACATATACTTTGGTCATAAAGCATAAGTGACATGAATCAAACCATGTAAACTTGTAGTTAAGTTAAGAACATCACTATCGACACATAGGCTTTAACTACAACATAAACCTATATTTTTATTCAGGCATAATGTCAAACATAAGCAAAGCATGTTCATAAGACTACTACATGTTTACAAAGGTGTCTACTTTTGTGACTAATACAAAAGTATAGTTAAATTTGTTCACATAACCATGGCATAAATATTTCTAACATGAAATCATGATTTTTACTTTAGTCATGTAAACTTGCAAAAAGGGATTTTTGAATCTAACCTAGCTATGTACCACATATGTCATCATATAATTCTTGTAAACAATATAATCATGGATTTCAATTATGCAACATATCAATCATAGCCTAGTCATATTCATAAGTTTGCAAATAGGTTTTTCCAGTACAAAAGCATGGCTTAATACATGATGCCAAATTTTCAACATAATTCCAAACTTATTCCAATTACTTCAAAAATGATGTTTGTATAAAAATACACATTATGATGGCATAATAGCAAAGCCCCAAACTTGCATGAATTTCAATCAACTACATACATGTAGCTTCAACATGGATTACATAATTTGCGAATATTCCAAACGTATACTTGCATAGAACTACCGCATGTAGTTCTTTATAATGAATAACATAATTCAAGAATATCCAAACGTATACAATATTTCAAATCAATAATAATCATAGTAACGCACAAATTATGAATTATTTATCACCATAATCAAGTATACAAACCAACACAGTTATTTGTTCATACCAAAGTAATACTCTACTTACAATGGTGTGGCGAATTCTCGAATTTAGGGATTTGAAGATGTGATTTGATTTGATTGAGTTGCTTTATGCTTTAGAATTTGCCTCCTAATCCTCTCTCCAATTTGGTGGCTACCCCTAGTCGTTCCTCAGCAACATGGCGGCTTTGTTCTTATTTTTGAATGAATAGATTAGGGTTAGTCTAGGGTTGTTTTTATAGAGGTAATGAACTGATTAGGACCGTTGATGTTGCTCGGTTAGATCGTAGCCTTTCATCCTAAGGAGAGACCAGTTAGAGCTTGCCACCTAGCCCTAATGACAAAGCAGACCACAAAAAATCGACCAACATAGAATAGGCCAGCCAGGTTGGACTGGGTTCGACCTGGCTCTGGACCAGGTCGACATGCCTGTCGACAGCCCTGTCGACCTGGTTAGGCCAGGTCGACAGCCCAGTCGACCTGGGTGCGTTAGGCGGGTGTTTTTCCGCCCTGGCCCATTGGGCCTGATTTTGGAATTTTAAACTGTTTTATTCTGTTTGAATTTTAAACTTAATTTAGAAACTTCCGAAGGCCATATCTTCTTCATACGAACTCCGTTTTTCGAAAACTCGGACTCTATTTCGCGTATTTTTCCGAGACGAACGCAATGCCGTATCCCATTTCCCTTAGTTCTTTGATTTGAAATTAATTATACTTTAATTTATGAATTTCACAGTTATAGAATTCGCGGGGTGTTACATTCTCCCCCACTTAAAAGGATTTCATCCCCGAAATCTTCAAGTTAGGAGGAATGTATATCCTAACATCCAATCATCCATCTACTCATCCATCAAACACGAGCATCCATTGTCCTTAAAAGACTTCTAATGCTTCATGATCATATGCGAAGTGTGTGTGTACATGTACTTATCTAATGCAAAATCAGGCGGTCTACTGATTCAGTTGACCTCCTTAATGCGAATTATGTAAGTGCCATGAATCCATTATGTATGCAAATTTTCCTATTCATGATTCTACATGAGTGCACAATCATTCAATACAAATGCAACATCCACATGACAACACATTAAAGTTCAACCACATATGAATGCAAACATATATGCATATGCAAAATGAAGTGACTGAGCCGATTTAAACCTAGATTGTGTGTGTATATGCAACCACGAGCAACCACTAGCAATCACTTGCAACCACTTGCAACCATCATCCATAACATGTTTCAATTACATGTTTCCATCCAAAGGGTTTCTTCCTAAAAGATAAGGTCGAGGAAATATACCTAAAAGATAGATAAAAGCGCAACTTAAGGAAAAGGAAAGATCAAGGATGTACCCTCGAACAGAAAAGGGTAGGCTGTACGGATTCTAGCTTCAGTTTCCCAAGTCGCGTCTCCCTCGGCGTCGCTCCACTGAACTTTGACGAGCTTGACTTCACGGTTGCGTAGTTTCTTCACTTCCGTTCCTAATATGCGGGTTGGAACTTTTCTTATGGTTGCTTCGCGTTCCACTTCGGCCTCTTCGAGGATATTTGGCTCTACCACTTCAGCAGACTCATGTAGACATTTTCGGAGATGTGAAACGTGAAAAACGTTGTGGACTCTAGCCAACTTCTCGGGTAGCTCTAATCTATAGGCCATTTTCCCAATTTTCTCGATGATAGGGAATGGCCCTACGAACCTTGGTGCTAGCTTTCCTGTGGTTCCAAAACGAACAACGTTTCTTAGTGGTGATACCTTGAGAAAAACTCTGTCTCCAACCTCGAATTCAAGGTCGGTCCTTCTCTTGTCGGCATAGGACTTTTGTCTGTCTTGGGCCGTCTTCATCCTTCTTCGTATTAAGTCTACTTTCTCTGAAGTCTCTCGGATCATATCTGGTCCAAGTATGAGCTTATCAGTAGACTCCCACCAACAAGTGGGCGATCGGCACGGTCTTCCACATAAAGCTTCGAAGGGCGCCATTCCGATGGTTGCTTGATAGCTGTTGTTGTAGGCAAATTCCACCAAAGGAAGGTGGTCTTCCCATGTCCCTCCGAAGTCAAGGACGCATAGCCTTAAAAGGTCTTCCAAAACTCTGTTTAATCTCTCTGTTTGGCCGTCGGTTTGGGGATGATAGGCTGTGCTCAAGCATAACTGCGTTCCTACTGCTTCTTGCAGACTCCGCCAAAACTCACTGGTGAAGATGGGGTCTCGGTCACTAACAATGCTAGATGGTATTCCATGGAGTCGAACGATTTCTTTGAGGTAAAGTGATGCTAGGGATGAGGCAGTTCTTTTACTTTTGACAGGTAAAAAGTGGGCGCTTTTAGTAAGCCTATCCACTATTACCCAAATGCTAGTGTTGCCTCTCCTAGACCTAGGCAGCCCATCGATGAAGTCCATTGAGATGCTATCCCACTTCCACTGCGGGACCTCTAGAGGATGTAGCAGTCCGCCAGGCTTTTTCTGTTCCGCCTTAACCTGTTGGCACACCATACACTTAGAAACGAACTCTGCCACGTCCTTTTTCATGCCGTTCCAGAAGAAAGTCCTTTTTATGTCTTTGTACATTTTATCTCCGCCTGGGTGTATCGTCATCTTGGAGTGATGTGCTTCCTCGAGAACCTTCTTTACTAAATCTTTTATCTGTGGGACGCATAGTCTTCCGTCTCGCCTTAGCAAACCCTTATCGTCGATGGAGTATCTGTTGAGGTGACTTGAAGTCTCACCCCTAATTAGCTTATCAATTATTTCCACAAGCTGAGGGTCTTCGCGTTGTGCTGTCCCTACTAAATCCACTAAAGTTGGGCGCACTTCGAGAGATGCTAGCAAGCCTGGTACAAAATCGGGGGAAGGCCTAAAGTCGAAGCTGGCTATAAACTCTAGGCTTTGTCTTTCAACAAACAACGGGCTTAGGGTCAATTTCTTTCGGCTCAACGCGTCTGCCACTACGTTGCCTTTGCCCGAAGTGTAGGAGATTTCGAAATCGTACGAGGCAAGAAACTCCATCCATCTTTGTTGCCTCAAGTTAAGATCCTTCTGCGAGAAAAGATATTTCAACGATTTATGGTCAGTGTAAAGTTCGAACTTCTCACCTAGGAGATAGTGTCGCCAAGACTTGAGTGCAAAGACGATGGCGGCTAACTCAAGATCGTGGGTTGGGTAGTTCTTTTCGTGCACTTTCAATTGCCTCCCTCCATAAGCTACCACCCTTCCTTCTTGCATTAAGACGGCGCCTAGCCCTGTCCCACATGCATCCGTATAAACAGTGAACATCTTGCTCCCATCTGGCAGCGTCAAAACTGGGGCTGTTGTGAGAGCCCTTTCCAGTCGTTGGAAAGCAAACTCGCAATCCAAGTCCCAATTGAACACTAGATTCTTCTTAGTCAATTTCGTGAGTGGAACTGAGATTTTCGCAAAATCCCTTATGAATTTTCGATAGAAACCCGCTATTCCTAGAAAGCTTCGGACCTCAGTTGCATTCCTTGGTGTCTTCCAATCCTGTACCGCCACTACCTTAGCAGGGTCCACTGCTAACCCTTGTTTGGATACTATGTGACCAAGGAACCTCACCTCTTCTCTCCAAAAGTGGCATTGGAGAATTTGGCTTTTAGTTGATGGACTCGCAAAGTTTCCATGATTGCCCTTAAGTGCTGAGCATGTTCCTCTTCACTCTTTGAGAAGATAAGGATATCATCCACGAAGACCACTACGAATTTGTTGAGGAAATCTCTAAATACCCTACTCATTAGGTCCACGAAGTAAGCAGGTGCATTTGTCAAACCGAAAGGCATGACAAGCCATTCAAAGAAGCCGTCTGGGGTTCTGAATGCCGTTTTATCGATGCTATCTTCATCCACCCTTAGCTAATGAAAACCGGTTGCTAAATCGAGTTGGGAGAAAACAGACGCTCCTACAAGCTGGTCAAATAAATCGTCAATTCTAGGGAGAGGGTGCCTATTCTTTTTCGTTAGCTTGTTGAGCTCCCTATAGTCAACACATAGACGGAGTGATCCATCCGCCTTTGTAGCGAACACCACTGGAGCGCCCCATTCTGAAATGCTCCTCCTAATGAACCCCTTTTCTAGAAGCTCTTTAATCTGTTTACTGAGCTCTTTCCTTTCTCGTGGAGCCATGTGTCTAACGGGCAACGCAACGGGCTTTGCACTATCTACAAGATATATGCGGAAGTCTATTCCCGCTTCGGAGGCAAGCCCTTCACCTCTTCGAAGACATCCGGATATTCCCGGACCACTCTAACTGATTGTAAATTTTCAACAGAGGCATCTAGCGATTCAAGATAACTAAGCATAACCGCATACGAGGGATTACAAGAAATTTCCAAAGTATTACCGAGCTGGGTTAGGAGCCTAACAACCCTTTTCTCACAATCAAGGATGGCCCCATTACTGGATAGCCAATCCATACCCAAAATCAAACCATAACCCGAAAAGCCCAAAACAAAGGCACTACATTGAAATTCTACACTTAGAATAGAAATTTTCAATCCCACACAGATCATAGACAAATGAGCTGGGCCCCCAATTGGGTTTGAAACAATTAAGGGGTCCTCTACCATACTAGTTTTTAGGTGCAGAGATTCTACTAAAGCAGACGAGATAAAGGAGTGTGATGTGCCAGAATCAAATAAAGTGCGAACGGGGTGATCATAAAGATAAACTACGCTTTCTACAGAAGTATTTATACCTCGCTGTTGCAGAGGTGGTGCTTCCAGCACATGGACCTGTGCCGCTGGGGTGGATCCAGCCCTCTGCCCCTGTCCTCGTTTCTTTGGGCAGTCTTTAGCCCTGTGGCCTGTCTCACCGCAAGAAAAGCACCCACCATTCTCCTTGGCCTTCTTTTTCCGGCAGTCCTTTACTAAGTGCCCTACTTTGCCACAGAAATTGCACTTCCTCTTCTCTTTGTTGCCTTTCCCGCCCTTCTTAAAGTCTGTCTTCTTAGGCTGCAAACCCTCTTTCTTCCCTTGAGAGCTTTCCGCCTTTGTCTCCTTCTTGCCCTTGTCCTCTTCATTCAGCAATGCCATTTGCACCAATCTTTCATACGTGGCTCCCATGGGTATATGGGTCATGGCCAAACTGTGTAATGGCTCATTCAACCCTTTGACGAAACGGAGAGCCTTCTTGTGCGGGGTGTTGACTAGGTCAAGCCCAAACCTAGCCAGCTCATCGAACTGATTCACATATTCTCTGACTGTCTTGTCCCCTTGCTTAAGAAATAAGAATCTTTCCAACTGCAAACTTCTTTCCGCATCTGAAAGAAATTTAGTCTCAAACCTAGCCCTAAAGTCCTCCCATGTCTCCACTGGTCTTTCCGCATTAGTGACTTCCCACCAGTAGGAAGCCTCGCCCTTCAATAGCCATACTGCCAATTGTACTTTTTGCCTATCCTCTACCTCAAAGATGATGAATAGGTCCTCCGTTTCTTTCAGCCAATTTCTAGCTGCCACGAAGGACTCAGTTCCATGGAAATCCCTTCCTCCCATAGCTTTAAAATCTTTACATATCTTAGCAAACGTGTTTCCCCGTGGAGGAGGTGGAGGAAAAGGTGCCGCTGCAGCTGGATGATTTCAGGCAGCTGGGGGAGGAGGAATGGTAGGACCTGGCTGAGTGGCTCTTGCTTCTAAGAACCGCCTAAACGAACCAGGTATTGGTACCCCTTCCGGCAAGTTAAGATCTTCGGACATGCTGAAACAAAAAGGATAGATTCAAAACGAAGGATAAGAGATAGTACCTATGGCTTTGGGGAGTGGACTTTGCCTTTTTTAAAATAAAATAATATTTTTCTTTTAAAATGCTTCTTTAAAATTTCCTTTTTGAAAATAATTTTTGAAAACTTTTTATCTTATCTGGTAAACCTATGCTCTGATACCAAGTGAAACACCCCACCTCCGTTAGGGTCACTCTCAAAGGGAATGCCCTAATTTTGGTGGAGGTTTATAAGTATAAGTCACAGATATACAAGACAGATATAAGAACACATATTTGTAAACAGCGGAAAATCAACAAACTTTTATTTCACGAAAGCAAATACGTGCTACAACAACATCACCATAATTGTCTTACATCTTTTCCAAAACATAACATAACAATTTCATAATCTGTCTTGATTACATTATTTAAAGAAGCATAAATAAAACATAGATAAACTGCAAAAGCCCCATAGAGTTTGTCCAAAGCCATAGTTTCAAACGAAAAGGTCCAAGCAATACATTTCTCTTCTTCAAGCTGGATGCTAAGGCTGGTCAAGCTGCAGTGTTCCCTCCCTGTGGACCTGGGGGGGGGGGAACGGAAGAAAAGAAGACGAAAGAAAAGTAGAGTCAGACATAAAGCCTGAGTAAGTCTAGTACTATTTTGTCTATGAATAAAGAACTGGGTATGATAAGTATAAACAAGAAGTGGGAAAGCACTATAAACTTGGTTAAGTTGTCTAGGGTCGAATATACTATCGTACCCCATGTTAATCTCTGAACCCATATAAACTAGTTTCCAACTGGCACCCCATAATCAGGGTGATGTGATCCATTCAATGATGATCGGCTCCTACTCGCATAGTTACATGTGTCTTACGGCCCCCGATGTTGTAGTTACCTATGCTGGTCCCACCATGGGGTGTATCAAGTCCCATGGCGGCGGCCCGACACAACCTTAGAATGCACAGGTATGCTACTGGTGCCCAGTGCCTTATTTTTCTGCGCCGGGGTGTGTGCACGCCCGCACCCCGTTAGAACCTACACTGCTACACCACCGCCGTCGATTTGACCTCTTACAATCAGCCCAGTAATCGTGCCCCACCCTGCCTAGTTTCAGGGTATCCTGATACACCTTCTAGGGTTACTGCTGAAAAGGGTCCCCCGTTACTAGGTTTTCTATCTCTAGCCAACATGCTAAGTTGGTTAAGTGTTTTCTAACCAAACCCCCACCAGTCCGTTTAATTTAGCATGTTCTATTTTGATTAAGTCTTTAGTTCACTTAATCCTAACAATCCTGACTCAGCCTTAATTGTCTTATTAAGGCCCTGACCTCTCACATTAGACAGGTATTGTTGTGGCTGCCTGTTGCCGGTTGGTTCCGGGCAGTCTTACGCCACAACTCAGTCTAACCTCGGGTCCTTATTGGGCTCCATGTTTAACCTCCCACATTGGATAGGTATTGTTGTGACTACTGGACAGCCGGGCGGTTCCGGGCAGGTTTACATCACAACTCAATCCAACCTCGGGTTAAACACATCGTATGTTCTACATTTACATATTTTTGTCTTTCTTCTTTATTTTCTTATATGTAAATATTTGCGGCCCATTATTAAGTTAATGGTGTAAAGGTTACACCAATCATGGGCCCAACCCATACTTGAATTTGGGCCCTTCTATTTTATATTTTCATTCATTAGTAATTTTAATCCAACGTTATTTTCCCCCGTTTAACACGTCTGTTTATTATGTATATGTTGGGCTTAGCCTTTTTAAGCCCAACTTAGCCATGCGAAAATGGGAGGCTTAAAGCGAGATTACATACACAAAAAGGGGAAGGTGAGCGCATGAACTTGCAATATGACGTTGGAAATACAAAATAGAAACTGGTGTACTTGCATAGTGGTAACATATACTTTGGTCATAAAGCATAAGTGACATGAATCAAACCATGTAAACTTGTAGTTAAGTTAAGAACATCACTATCGACACATAGGCTTTAACTACAACATAAACCTATATTTTTATTCAGGCATAATGTCAAACATAAGCAAAGCATGTTCATAAGACTACTACATGTTTACAAAGGTGTCTACTTTTGTGACTAATACAAAAGTATAGTTAAATTTGTTCACATAACCATGGCATAAATATTTCTAACATGAAATCATGATTTTTACTTTAGTCATGTAAACTTGCAAAAAGGGATTTTTGAATCTAACCTAGCTATGTACCACATATGTCATCATATAATTCTTGTAAACAATATAATCATGGATTTCAATTATGCAACATATCAATCATAGCCTAGTCATATTCATAAGTTTGCAAATAGGTTTTTCCAGTACAAAAGCATGGCTTAATACATGATGCCAAATTTTCAACATAATTCCAAACTTATTCCAATTACTTCAAAAATGATGTTTGTATAAAAATACACATTATGATGGCATAATAGCAAAGCCCCAAACTTGCATGAATTTCAATCAACTACATACATGTAGCTTCAACATGGATTACATAATTTGCGAATATTCCAAACGTATACTTGCATAGAACTACCGCATGTAGTTCTTTATAATGAATAACATAATTCAAGAATATCCAAACGTATACAATATTTCAAATCAATAATAATCATAGTAACGCACAAATTATGAATTATTTATCACCACAATCAAGTATACAAACCAACACAGTTATTTGTTCATACCAAAGTAATACTCTACTTACAATGGTGTGGCGAATTCTCGAATTTAGGGATTTGAAGATGCGATTTGATTTGATTGAGTTGCTTTATGCTTTAGAATTTGCCTCCTAATCCTCTCTCCAATTTGGTGGCTACCCCTAGTCGTTCCTCAGCAACATGGCGGCTTTGTTCTTATTTTTGAATGAATAGATTAGGGTTAGTCTAGGGTTGTTTTTATAGAGGTAATGAACTGATTAGGACCGTTGATGTTGCTCGGTTAGATCGTAGCCTTTCATCCTAAGGAGAGACCAATTAGAGCTTGCCACCTAGCCCTAATGACAAAGCAGACCACAGAAAATCGACCAACATAGAATAGGTCAGCCAGGTTGGACTGGGTTCGACCTGGCTCTGGACCAGGTCGACATGCATGTCGACAGCCCTGTCGACAGCCCTGTCGACCTGGTTAGGCCAGGTCGACAGCCCAGTCGACCTGGGTGCGTTAGGCGGGTGTTTTTCCGCCCTGGCCCATTGGGCCTGATTTTGGAATTTTAAACTGCTTTATTCTGTTTGAATTTTAAACTTAATTTAGAAACTTCCGAAGGCCATATCTTCTTCATACGGACACCGTTTTTCGAAAACTCGGACTCTATTTCGCGTATTTTTCCGAGACGAACGCAATGGCGTATCCCGTTTCCCTTAGTTCTTTGATTTGAAATTAATTATACTTTAATTTATGAATTTCACAGTTATAGAATTCGCGGGGTGTTACAAAAGGAGTACGAACATAGAAATTCTTCTCAAGTGGATCGGGTCAGCCATGCTCACAAATCAAACCAGTGTTAATCACTATAAAAGAATCAGTGTCGATCCCCCACAAAGGCAAGCTAGTATAACACCTCGTTTTTTTAATGAAATTAAAAATGTGGAAATATGTATACTTATTGTATGCATAGATATATTTGATAGAAAAATTAAACAATGACAATAAAATTGCATGTAATAAGTTAATGCAGTGAAATGAAGAAAAAAATAAATAAAAGAAATTACATGCAATACATGAAATGCGAAGAAATGCATGTGAACATTTAAAAAAATAAAGAAATAAAAAGGAGAATTTGAAGAGCCTCCAGAATTTGGTCATGAAATTAGCGTTATTACGTTCGTGGCGATTTTCTAGTCAATTTAGACCTATAGTTTGTAGGAAACTGATTTAAAATGAAGAAGATATATTTAAATTAAATATTGCAACAAAACATGAAAAAGCGGAATGAGAAAAGAATAATGTTTAGCATTGTTCTAAGGTTTGTAACCAAAAGACTTAGTAGCTCATTTAGTTAGAACATGTGACTTGTATACAAGAGGTTCTGAGTTCAATCCTCGCCAACATCATATTTTTGTTTTAGAAAAATGGCTAAAAATTGGCTTAGTGTGAATGTAGTTCAAAATGCGGTTTAGTGTGAAAAATGTTAAATTGAAAGATAATTAAAAAGAAAAATAAATAAATAAATAAATAAATATATGACATGTGGATGTCAACACCCCTGCTGCTATGCATCATGTTGCACACATGGTGGATTTTCATTGGTCAATGACGATTTTTGATGGATTATGGCGTATGTGGCATCCTCTGATTGGCTGGGTGATGTGTCATTGTGAATTGGATGGTTTATCCTAAACTAATCTAAGGGCTCTAATTAATCCTACACATCTATATAAGCACACATAAACATAAACCCTAATCTAAACTAAATTCATTCATGATCCTATATGCTGCAGCATCCTAAACTAACCTACCCTCCACCATAACAAATCAAATTCAAGCTAGAAGATAAAAATCAAAGTCTACATCAAGGGTTACGCTTAAAAAATTCATCAATCAGATCCCAGAATTCAAGATCCGTTCTTTTTCTGTGAGTGCTAGTCACTTTTAGGTTTAAATAGATAAATGTGAATTGTGGTAGACTATGAATTCGGTATATGCTGTAAATCATGAACCTATGCAAGCATACTACGTCATTTTCCCTAGATCTAATACGTGGACATTCTACTATGTTTCCTATGTGAATCTTGAATTACAATTATATTGTGGTACATGTGAACTTGTTAATACAGATCTAACTTTCTACATCTGATTGTGGTGATTCGATTTGAGGCTTATATAAACACTGATTTGTAACCATGTTCGGATGATAGTACATCCATTAATTTGACATTACTTGGATCTAGATTTTGTTGTTAATCACCTTTCACTTTCTATATTATGATACCTTTGTATATGTGGTAAACTTGAAATGTGAATCTAAACTTGTTATTATGCCACCCGATCTATGCTAGATTTAGGTAATTGGACACTTAATATTGAATCTAGATCTCATTATGCTTGCCTAAACACAAGTTATTAATTTGATGTCTACTTTATTATGATAATTATCACATGTCCATTCACTTATTTAGTATGTCAGTTATGTTAATATTTATGCCAAAACATGTTGAACTATCACCTTTATCATGTTCCATTTTTATTGTTATGATGAGGCTACTTTATAGCCTCGATGCCACCAAAATACATGTGAATGCGTTAATTAGGAACGGGGATAAAGGGGAATTTGTAATTGGCATAATTTATATAATATTTATATGAAATGAGCATATAATTCAAATGTGGAAAAATTGAATTAATTACCTATAATGACGTACAGAAAGTTGGGTAAAAATGGCACAATATGAATATGACCATTTATGGATATGTAATTCAGATTATTGCTGCAAAACAGGTACTAACACCTGTAAAAGGAAACGATTAATTAATTGGTAAATTAATTAAAAATGGAATGTTAGTAATTAAAATTAAGAATTTTAATTGTACTTATGACACGAGGTTACGTTACATTAGTGGCGGAAGTCTGCCCGGACCCGACTGGCATATCAAGCAACCACAATTGTTGAACGTAATGTGGAGGTCTATGTACAAAAATATGAATCGGGCTAAGACACGAGGTTAGGCCCAATTGTGGAATAAGACTGCCTGAGCCCAACCGGCATATCCAGCATCCACACGTCGTAGGCCTAATGTGGGAGGTCTAGCCCATTTTAACCATAGTTGGACATGGTAAAGAAATGGATTACTTAACCTAATTCAATATGAATTCGGACTTAAGTTAGGGTTAAGTAAAATTGCATGGGTAGTGAGGAGGGGTTAAGTAAGTTAGAGGGGATAGGTAATATATATATATATGTATATATATATATATATACATACATACATACATATAGGCCCACATACGTAACCTAATACATGTTATGTAAATAAAGACACCTAAGTGGTATACATAACGGGTAGATAAAATAGTAAAGGCTATGCAATTAAAGATCACCATTTTAGGGTATATATAGTCAGTGGAAAACCCAGTGGGGATACAAGACAAAGGGGAGAGCTTGTATCATATTGTGTGGGAGTTATGTAATTGAAGATCACCCTTTAGGTTATACATAACTAGTATAGGGCTATATTATTATAGATCACCCTTTTTGGGTACACATAGTCAGTGGAAAACTTAGTGGGGATACAAGACAAAGAGGAGAGATTGTATCATATTGTGTGGGACCCATTTCAATTACTAACCCGTAGTTGGTATCAGAGTAGGGAACTCCGTACCACGCCGAGAAGAGGCACGCTTACTGATTGATTATAAGAGATCCAAAACGTGACGGGTGGTGAAGACGGCGCAAACCGAACGGTGACATGTGCGTGCATGGGCCGAGCAGAAGGGGACAAGATGACCGTGATAGCAGTAGGTATCCTTCTGCACATCTTGGGTTGCCACTTTAGGGAAGTGATACCCCTTACTGTGGGGCCGGTACAGGATATCTACAGAGTAGAGAGCCGATCGATTAGGGTAGTGGTTAGGGTATACTTGGACGTATGACCTAAGCCTACAAGCTTATAGTGGAAGGGATCATTTCATTTCAGTTATACTAGTAATAGTGTAGAGGAGTCATTAGTGAAGCATGTATATACCTCACCTTATCTGCCTTGTCGCACCTACCATTTGTATAGCGATCTCTCTTATCCACTTTATGCCTGTCATGTTCACCTTTATTTATTTACTAGCTAAAAGTCACTAGACTCGCCAGACTTTATGTCTAACCCCTTTTAGTTATTCCTTCTCTCTTCTGTTTCCCTCCACGTTCTCAGGAAGGATACACCTAGGCTTAGACAGGATTTGGATATCATCTTGCTAGGAGCTACTGTTGAAGTATGGCTCGAGTCTTTTTCTCTACTATGGCTTACTCTTTTATTGGGGAATAATGTTTTCATTTAATTCCTATGTACTCTGATTATGCAAGACAGAAGTGTTTTGTTGTAATGGTTTTATGAATTACGGTATTATAAACCACGGGATTATGATTTATGTCTGAAATAAATTTTTTGAAACTTCCGCTGCTATCTTTATTTATATTTGTCTTGTAATTATTCTGTGTCTATTTATGTACAATGCTTCGTAGAACTTAAAGCATTCCCTTAGTGAGTGATATTAACGGACGTGGGGTGTTACACTTGGTATCAGAACTGAAGGTTACCAGACTAGGATTAAATATTTTTGAAAAATATTTTCAAAAAGGCTATAAAGGAAAGCATTTTCAAAAAGAAAAGTCTATTTTGAAAAGCATATTCCCCAAAGCCATATGTGATATCTCTCGATTCTCCGCTTGATTCCTTTTTCCCTTTTTGTCTAGGGAACCGATTCTTCCCGAAAGGTGTCCCCATTCCGGCCTGATGTCGTAGGCATGTTTAGCACATGTCGAAGGGCAATGAAGTGCCTAACCTCCATCCGTAGCCACATCGGTTTCACTTACGGTTAATTTTCTCGAGATTCGTTAGGATTTCGATGCGTTGGAGGCAATTTCGAAAGACTTGTTAGCTTGTTATGCAAACGTGGGTAAAAAGGAGTATAAGGTTGTTAGGGCTAAGGAGCACATCCCAAGGATGAGAAAAAGGTATGGCCCAAGAAATGACAGCAAGAACAACAGAAGAAGGGCGAAAAAATGACAAGGCTAAGGATAAGTGGAAGTGCCGTAGTTGTGGGCGAGAGGGTCACTTGGCCAAGGACTGCAGGAAAAGGAAGAATGCTTGCTTTGTTTGTGGAGAGGTTTGACACTATTCTGGGGTAGTGCCCAAGGAAGCAAGGGCAATGTCAAAGGACAGGAACCTCTGGAGGGCAAGCGAATGCTCTCGTGGCTAGTGCACCAGATAGAGGTAGGAAAGTTTCCATGGAAGGTTTTGATTTCTCTTTCCAACAAATCAGTTAGAACTCTTTTCGATTCTGGGGCATTCGCATTCGTTCATATCTAGTTCTGTAGTTGAATCTCTGCACTTTATTACTAGTATGGTACTGGATCCCGTTGTTGTCTCAAACCCCATTAGTGGTTCGGCTCATTTATCTGTGATTTGTCAGGTTTGAAAATATCTGTGTTAGGCGTCGAGTTTGAGTGCAACGCACATCTTATTTCATGGGCTAGGTGTTGATTCTAGGGATGGGTTGGCTTACCACATATGGTGCCATTCTGGGTGGTGAGAGAAAGGTCGTCAAGCTTCTAACTTGTCATGGGAGGACCCTCGAAATTTCTTGTGACCAACAAGGGTCTGTCACGCTTAGTTTCCTTGAGTCTCTTGATGCATCTATCGTTTATTTCCAATCTGTTCTAGTGTTCCGAGGTTATTCTGATGTTTTTGATGAGGTTCAGTGCTTACCCTAAGGGACGAGATTGGTTTTAAAATATACTTGGTGGATAATGCAAAGCCAGTTGCATTGCCTGTATAGCATGTGACTCCTAAAAGAAAATAAGGAACTTGATAAGTAAGTAGGGGAGCTACTTGAGAGGAGGTTTGATAGGTGAATCATATCAGGATGGGAAACCTATTAAAGACAGTCCTTACATTACAACAAAAACACTCTATTACAACTTTAATTTTACAATGGTGGTAAATGCACCATTGTAATAAAAGTTTTTTACAACTGTCAATTCTCTAAAGTTGTAATAAACGTATTTTTAACAACTTTTCATTTTGCTATTTGTTATAGACGCCTATTACAAACTTCATGTTGATAATATCTATATTTAATAACTAATTATATTAATATTTAATAATAATTAATAATAAACATAGGAATCAATAATATTTATTAATTATTATTTAAATAATAATTATTTAGATAATTATTATTTAAATAATTAATATATAATTAGTAGTAATTTTTTTTAATAGTTAACGTATGTTAACGGATTATTTATCAATATTCAGTAACATACATTATAAGCTTTTAATAATTATTAATCGATTATATCTAAGTAGAAATAAGTAAAAGTTAAATAATAACTATTATTAATAAATAATAATTGATTTGGTAGTAATTATTTTAGAAGTTTTAATAAATATAATTTTGGCAACTAATAACAATTTTGACTAATAAATAATAATAATAATTAATTTGAAATATTAAATAATTAATTATAAATATGGTAATTATAATTAATAAAGAAAAATAATTAACAAATAACAATTATTTTTAGTAATTACCGTTAGGTACCAGCTAATAACCAGTAGCATATACACAATAATTAAATTATAATTAACTTTTGATAGTTAATATACAGCTGCAACTAAAAAGAAATAAAAAATAAGTGATAAGTAGTAATAACTATTATTTATATGTAATATTCAATATTTTGATGAAAATCAATTCTTAGGAAATCCATATTATATTTAATATAAATTTTACTAATTAGCATTTCTGATTGCAAAAGCATAAATTTAGGCGCCAAAAGTGAAAATCTAGCCCCAAAGATCCCCGCATCTTTGTATTTTAGTCCGTACTGCAAACAGACCTCTCGTGCTCTTTCCACTTCTTCTGTCCTAAAAAAAACTCATCTCAAATAAATTCAAGGGTCCGTCTATTAGCACCCCGCAATTTACTCTTCACACCCCCTTGATTAGGAAATAAAATGCACACCCCATCGATTTCTTTTCCCACCCCGGTTTCTTCCAAAAAAGCCCTTACTTTTATTTTCATTCTTCCTAGTTTGTTTTTTTTCTATTTTCATTTTTTTTCTTCTTTCCAGCTTGCAAATTGTTAGCGCTCCTCTCTTTAAAATCATGATCAAATTAATTAACATTTGTAGGCGACGTTATTGATTGCCTGATGTTGATTATGGAAATTAACGTTGTATACCGCTGACTTTACAGTTTTCAAAATTTTAATCATTATTTGTAATTTAATGGTTGTTTTAATCATTCTTAATCACTGTTTTGTAATTCTTGTCTTAAAATTAAAAAAAAAAATCACATATACTATTTTTTTATTTTAATTATTGTGTGATAAAACATCCATAAATGTAAATAGTTGATTTTATGATTATTTTTAATCGTCATATAACATTAGACAAGTTATTAAATTAATTATTAAAGGGTATAACTGGAAATAAGATTTTAAAACTTTAGGTGCGGTGTAAAGAGTAAGCAACGGGGTGTCAATAGCCGCACCCTAAATTCAATCGCTGCTTCCAAATATGGTTTGGATTTGACAAAAAAAAAGGAAAAAAATAAGATTAGGTCAAATTTGGTTCCTTGGGGATTGGAATCAGAAGGTGAATCTAAAGTGAAGGCAACTTTTAAGGGTTTTGGACTTAGGATTTTCGAAGTTGATTCGATTAGATTTAAGGGTTTTCGATTTGGGGTATTCGAAGTTGATTCAATTAAATTTAAGGGTTTTCGATTTGGGTTATTCGAAGGTGATTTAGGGAAGGTTTAGTGGTTTCTGGTTCAAGCAGCGAATGATTTTATTTTTTTCTTCTTCTTTTTCTTGAGCACAACATTGACTGTAGTTGGGAGTTGCGTGGGTAGTTAAAGAAATGGAACCAGGAAGTGGTCAAAGGTTTGTCTGACTGAAGGAAATTGGAGATTGCGACGAAGGAATGGGGCATTACTATAGCCCAGGGTAATGAACGAGCGGGAAGAGATTACCGGTAAATTCTTTTCAGCTCTGATAATTGCTGCTACTACTCAAAAGATAGTTCATATGGAATGGGATTTGTAATGAGGTAGGATAGTGGTGGGCATCAGTCATTAGGATGAGGCAGGGGAGTTTAGAGGATCTTAAGGAATTTTTTGAAGGCGAAGTGTAGGTAGTGTTTGGTTTAGATTTTTCAATTTTGAGTTTTCACACATACAAAAACATTAACAATGCACATATATCATGAAAAATGACCGTTTTACAAAACGGAGTTAACACACAAAACCGAAAACAACTTTTTATTATTTTTCATATTTTAAGAAATAAGGGAATGACAATAACACATCCGTCTATCCACCATTCCCGCGGTACCCTCCGTCACTCCCAATCCCTTTGATCCATCACCACCGCTACACTTAAAATCTTCACAACTTTCATAATTAACGCCGAAAACTAAAAATGCAAAACACAAAATAATCCAAACGCTACCGTAATTTCCTGGAATGGGATTTGCGGATGATTATAAGAAAGCTTGTAGTGAGTATTGTTTCATGTATTTATGATTTAGCATGCATTTATAACCATGTTGTATTTCCCTTTTATCTTATTCGTACAGGAGCACCTGTATGATGGCTGATTAAGTTTGAATGACATGCAAAGGTAACCGTATTCATCAATCAACATGTTTAGTGCAATCTTGGATTCTTAATATTGTTTGTTTTGTCATACAGCCAGTTAGTCTGAAACTTTTGTGGTTACATGTAAGGCCATAGAATGACAACCTAATTTAGTAAAAGCACAGTAGCATCACAAGAAGAGAGTATATTGTCAAATTCAATCTTGTTTTAGACATCTTGTTTGACATTATAATGTCCACTCTAATGACTATTTTGAATTGGGTTAACGAAATGGATCATTCTAGAAAAACATTCCTGGTGTTTCAACGTGTCTGTCAATGAATACTTTAAAAATATGATATCTATCCAAATCTGTATCCAAAAATATGAAAAATATCAGTTAACCAGCATTATCCAAAAAGCGGATACGAATATCTGAAAAGCTTTTTGGAAATGGATATGATTATAGTGGTATCCGTAACCAAAAAATATCCGTCTGACAATTGAGTTGAATATAATGCTGTGTTAAATTGTTATGCTATTGTTTGGCTCCTTTTTCCTTGAATTTATTGCACGTTTCCCACATTGTAAAGTGCACCTAACATCTTCAGATTATATCTTACTTTGGTTTTCTAGTTGGCAATTAAACTGTGTGAAATTATTTGCTTACTTTTTTATTTGTATAGGATCACGAAAGCTATTCACAAAGGAAGAAAAAGCTCTCCTAAACAAATGAATAACTTCTTTGGTAGACGCTTATTTTGTGAGATTCTTATTTATATATTTTTTTTCTTTTCTTTTTTGAATCTCATTTTATTATATTGTTTAAGTCATTATATTCATTAGTATACCAGAATATGCATTAAGCTTTTATTTATTTTATTTTTCTCGGCATGGCTAATGTAATTTCTAAGTACCGTATTTCAATATATGGTAAGGGATGAGGTGGTTTATTAAAGAATACACACAAGTAATACTCACACACATATGTATGTATGTGTGTCTGTTTATACAGAGGGAAGGTATGTAGCTAGACGCACCTTGTCTTTGAAAAGACCTAGGAACAGTTGTTGTACCTTATTTCAATATACACACACAAATTTTTTTATTTTTTTTTGTGTGAGCGTTGTGTGTTATGTGGGTGGTTTTTTTCTGATGGGTGGATTTTTTGTGTTTGGGGAAGAAAGATGGAGGGCGGTATTCAAGAGAGATTTATCATAATCTTCAAAATAATCTAAATTATTCCAACACTTCCAACTCCCCTACAACTAACACTATATGTGATTTTTGAGATATGAATCCCTTATAAACATATGCAGAAGGAACCGTATGTTGATAGTTGAAACAAACTCATTTACAGCTCTAAACACCATTAACTTCATGTTCTTTTCTGAAGCTTTGCATGATACAATTCCTATGACTTAGTTTGTTAATAGCTGGTGAATTTATACCTCTTCCAATTGTTTATGAATATTTTCCCTTTGTTGAACATCAGCATTATCTTTTTCTTTTCCCTTAATGTTGTAGTCATTTGCTGTAAGAATCTCCATTTGGAACCCGATCGATCTTATCAAATTTTAATCATACTCGCTTTCAAATGATTAACCAATACATGTTGTTGCTTTATTCATGCAAATATGTTCCTTTTTTGTTTTCAGAGCAAATGGTTGCCTCTGCACACACTCGATGTGGCAGGGGAATTCTATCTTTTGGACCCTCTGCTGAAATATAATGTTGACGTTAATGCTATTAACTAGGTACATCTTTCACTTCCTATAATATTAGTTCTTCAAAATACACTACTTATAGATGAAACAAACTACGTTGTTTCTAAAACACACCTAGTTGATTAATTCTGATTTTAAATCAAATAATATAAGGTTATATACAATCAAATTTCATTTCCTTTTTTTCCTTTTTTCTTTCACGACATGCACTAATAAGAATTATCACATTGAAAAACCCAAATAATTTTTAGACTGAACAGGGGCAATAATTTCATCACACTAATGTTTTTGCAATTGTACTAGAGGAAACCAAATCCATGTTGAGCCAAGCAGTCGAAGACGCTTCCTAGTGGTAAGACAGTGAGACAGAGGTTCTGATGTCACGATTTTGAAGTTTGAACCTTGCGTAGCGCGATGAGAACCTTGGACATATTCAGAGTTGCAGTATGTATATACAATCCAAAGATATGTCCTATCAGTATGCTAACGCCCTCTGTTAAAGTGCCAATTTTCAAAACCAAAAAGTGTTGGGTCAAGTAAACAGGTTGTTATGTTAGTCTCCAAATATTTAACCTTATTATATGTAATCGAGTTCCATTCTTTGCTTTGATCAATTAAATTATTATTTCTTTCTGTTTTATACTTAGGAAATGAAATGAAGCACCTTTAGTAATTACAGTGAGTGAGAGTGTATGTTTCAATATATACTAACACATTTTTCTCATTATTATTTGCTTTTTTTAGGATAGTTCGTCTGCACTTCACAAAGCAATATTATGTAAGAAACTAGCTATTATAAACTACCTACTGAGAAATACAGCAAATACAGCAATTCGTGACAGAGTAAGATTTTTCTTTGCTGTTACATCACTAATTAGTAATGTGCATATCCTTAACATAGTACTGTAAATTTCTTTCTTTTATAACATGCATTTTGAAAAACACGCATGACAACTAGCTGAGGTAAAAATAAGACGAAAATTAGCTATATTTCAGTGCACTACTGATTCCACTCAATAATGCATTTATTGGATATTTTGATTTTGCAATTTTTTTAGCTTATCTTTGCTATAGATTGTTCATGGGACCTATGCTAGATATGGGAAGTATGGATGTCTAGGCTTATTCATATGTCTATATTGAATTATTCTATGTCTGCATTTGGGTTTTCTTCTTACAATGACCATGGATTCCTACTGGCATACTAGTATACCTCATGTAGTTCTGCTGAGTCATGTGCTTAACATTCAGAGCACAAAAACAGTTGGATGAAAGGTTGAAAACCTAGATATCTATGTATAACTAAGTCGTGGAGTAGTTTTGTCGAGTCATGTGCTTAATATTCTTGCATTCATATTCTATGTACTTGAGCTATTTGTATGATTTATAAATTCAGCGTATTATGTAAAAAAATGATGGATGCTTATGGATGATGGATGGTAGGATGCGTTCTTCTTAACTTGAAGATTTCGAGGACGAAATCCTTTTAGAAGGGGAGAATGTAACACCCCGCATTTTTAATGAAATAAAAAATGTTGAAATATGTATACATATTGTATGCATAGATATATTTGAGAGAAAAATTAAATAATGACAATAAAATTGCATGTAATAAGTTAATGCAGTGAAATGAAGAAAAAAAATATATAAAATAAATTACATGCAATACATGAAATGCCAAGAAATGCATGCAAACATTTAAAAAAAAAGGAGAATTTGAAGAGCCTCCAGAATTTGGTCATGAAATTAGCGTCATTGCGTTTGTGGCGATTTTCTAGTCAATTTAGACCTATAGTTTGAAGAAAACTGATTTAAAATGAAGAAGATATCTTTAAATTAAATATTGCAACCAAACATGAAAAAGAGGAATGAGAAAAGAATAATGTTTAGCATTGTTATACAGTTTGTAAATAAAATAATTAGTAGCATATTTGGTTAGAACATGTGACTTGTATACAAGAGGTTCTGATTTCAATCCCCGTCAGCGTCATATTTTTTTTAGGGGAATGACTAAAAAGTGGCTTAGTGTGAACGCAGTTCAAAAAGCGGTTTAGTGTGAAAAGGGTTAACTGGAAAGATAATTAAAAAGAAATATATATATGTGTATATATATATATGTATATATTTAATATACATGACATGTGGGTGTCAACACCCCTGCTTCTGCGCATCATGTTGCACATATGGTGCATTTTTGTTGGTCAATGACGATTTTTGATGGATTAGGGCTTATGTGGCATCCTTTGATTGGCTGGGTGATGTGTCATTGTGAATTGTATGGTTTATCCTAAACTTATCTTAGGGCTCTAATTAATCTTACACATCTATGTAAGCACACATAAACCTAAACCCTAATCTAAACTAAATTCATTCGTGAGCCTATACGCTGTTGCATCCTAAACTAACCTAGCCTCCACCATAACAAATCAAATTCAAGCTAGACGATAAAAATCAAAGTCTACATCAAGGGTTAAGCTTAACAAATTCAGAAATCAGATCCCAGAATTCAAGATCCGTTCTTTGTTTGTAAGTGCTAGTCACTTTTAGGTTTAAATAGATAAATGTGAATTATGGTAGACTATGAATTGGGTATATGCTGTAAATCATGAACTTATGCAAGCATACTACGTCATTTTCCCTAGATCTAATACATGGACAATCTACAATGTTTCCTATGTGAATCTTGAATTACAATTATATTGTGGAACATGTGAACTTGTTAATACAGGTCTTACGTTCTAGATCTGATTGTGGTAATTCGATATGACGTTTATATGAACATTGATTTGTAACCATGTTAGGATGATAGTACATCCATTAATTTGACATTACTTGGATTTAGATTTTGGTGTTAATCACCTTTCATTTGCTATATTATGATACCTCGGTATATGTGGTAAACTCGACATGTGAATCTAAACTTGTTATTATGCCACCTTGTCTATGCTAAATTTAGGTAATTGGACACCTATTATTGAATCTAGATCTCATTATGCCTGCCTAAACACAAGTTCTTAATTTGATGTCCACTCTATTATGATAATTATCACATGTCCATTCACTTAGTTACTATGCCAGTTATGTTAATTTTTATGCCAAAACATGTTGAACTATCACCTTTATCATATTCCCTATTTATTGTTATGACGAGGCTACTTGTAACACCCCGTATTTTCTGTTAACGTTATAGTAACGAGTTAAACAATACCTAATTTAAAATGTGAGAATTAAGGGAAACGGGTTAGCCATTGTGTTCGTCTCAGAATTCTGGTTGAGATAGAGTTCGAGTTTTCATAAATTGGACTTCGTATGAAAAAGTTATGGCTGTCGGAAGTTTCCAGAAAAATCAAATAAATTCAAACAGCTCAAAAACAAATTCAAATTCAAATTCAAAACAAAAGTGTAACACCCCACCTCCGCCAGGGTGACTCTTGCAAGCACACTAGCTTCGGAGGGGCGTTAAACAAGGTAAACATGCATGCAGATATCACAAGACAGAACATATAAGTAAAACAGAGTAGTAAAGCAGCGGATAAACTAGCATTTCAAAACCATAGTTGAGTTACAACAAAGTACTTGATCATTATTTTCCAACAAACAAAGTCTAGACAAAAGCATAAACTGAAAAACTGAAATACATAAAGTACTATCCCCAAAGTGAAGTGATAAACCATAGCTAGCTCAATGTCCAAAAGCGTACATGAGCAAATCCAGTAAGCAAGCTATAAAGATCCAAGCTAAGCTCCAATGTTCCCACCCTGAGGACCTGAGGGGGGGGGGGAACGGAAGAAAAGAGGCGAAAGAAAACAGGTCAGTCAAAAAGACTAGTAAGCCCTACAACTATCAGTCCATGAACTAGTAAAGTTAACTGGCATGAGAAGCTGAGATGAACATAAGGATAACAACATACTGGCATGATGATTAACTAACAAGATAGGTAAAGGTGTCATCGCATAATCAAGGTTAAGTTTTGCACCACGGGTGTACTAGCCTTCTAACATGTCAAGTAAAACAAGAATTGATCCCTTGGCCCAAGCTTGGCCCAATATCATGAGGTGACCTAAATCAAGGTCCAACTACACGGTCTAGTCGATCGGCTCCCTATAAGCCTAACTCGTCGTGTATCGGTGTCATACGGCTTAATCATGTAATGTAGTTGACTGTGCAGGGTCCACCCCTAGGGTGTATCAGGCCCTACGGTGTAACCCTCAGACACAATTCCAGGATGCACAGTCTAAACCTATCGGTGCCCGTGTTCAACTCCGGACTTAATGTGCACGACCATGGTCCGCCTGAACAACCGGTGCATCATTCAGCCGTCTCTTTTGGTCTTTTACAATCAGCCCAGTAATCGTGCCCCCACCCTAGCCTAGTCCTAGGGTCTTATGATACTATCTAGAGGGTTACTGCTGAAAAGGACCACGCAACTAGGGTTTCTTAACGGGTTAAATGTGGTTAACCCGATCCAAACGTGGATTAAATTGGTTAAGCGTACCCAAGGTTCCTGACTTAACCCCGATTAACCCATCAAGCCCAAATTGGTTAAGTATTAAGTGGACCATGACTTAACCCTAATCAGGAGGCATTAATTAACTTAATGTGCTTTAACCTCTCACATTAGACTTTGTTGTGGTTACTAGTTAAGCTGGGCGGGTCCGGGTAGCTTTACACCACAACTAGGTCTAACCTCGGGTTCGAGCACAACATGACCAACTTCTCACATTGAGTCCTATTGTTTGTAGCCACTAGTTAAGCCGGGCGGGTCCGGGTAGATTTATGCTACAAACTCAACCCAACCTCGAGTTGGCCACACTCATATTTTCTAAGTGTCATGTCCATTATGTTTCCAAAACATAATTACAAGTTAACATATCACGTCATGTTATAAAAATCATGTTCATGTCATTATGTTACCCAACCCCAACGTAATCCCATCGTTTACATAATCGCAACAACGCATAAAGGATAAAATAGGGAACTTGGCATAACCATGACATAAAGGTGTTGAAGCCACAAGTTTAACATGGTGGCATATGATATGTACATATGTTCATATACTTGCATATTGCATTACTAGGCTTCAAAAAGCATGCATAAAACCAAACTTAGCATATGAGTGATACATGGTGATAAATGACATGTAGAAGTTGCTAGAAGTTCGCATTTGGCCTCACATGCAAGTTATCATAAGGGATATGATAACTTCCATGTTGCCAAAATGCAACCTTTCATATAAAGCTTCAAGCTTTAAGCTCACAACATCAAGTTTAACTTGCATAACATGATAACATGTGTATAATGATCAACACAAACTTGCATAACATGATAACATGTGTCATACATCATGATTAAACCAACTTGCATAACATAATGATCAACCAAACTTGCATATCATGATGATCAACCAAACTTGCATATCATAATGATCAACCCCAAACTTGCATCATTCATTTAAGTTTAGAGTTCAAGAAAAGAAAGTAGAAAAGGGCTTACAATGCTATGAAGACACAAATGAATATTTATTATAAAGATTGAGACGAAGCCCTTATGCAATCACCAAAAAAAACCCAAATGTGCAAGCTCCAATGAAAAACCCTTGAGCCAAATCAATAAAAACTCTTGCTTTGTAATAGAAGTGTTGCAACTTGACTTGAATGCAAACTAAGAACATTGATACAAGCTTGAAAATACTTGTATGCACTCAAAATCTCTTATATAGATAGACTTAGGAATTTTAGCATGAGAGTGGAGGCCATGAGAGGAACAAATTTGACATAGTTTAGTTGTAGGATTGAATAATTGTGATTTAGGCTAGGTTTAGGGGTCTTTTTATAGAAGATTAGGATAGTATTAGCCATAGGATTAACCCTAGATTCAATCCAAGCCATCAAATCCCATCACTAGCCTCCAAAACGGGTCAAAACAGCCAAAACAGGTGCACCAGGTTGCCTGGGCCGACCAGGCAGGTCGACACCCAGGTCGACCCTGGGGTCGACTCCCCAGTCGACCTGGAGGGGAGGTCGACCCCCCAGTCGACCCCCAGGTCGACCCCCTGGGTCTGGCGGGAATTTTCCCGCCACTTCTGAAAATTGGAATTTTTGAATCTGTTTTGAATTTGAATTTTTCGTGAAACTTTGCGAGGTCATATCTTGGTCATACGGACTTCGATTTTCGAAAACTCGGACTCTATTTCGCGTATTTTTCCGAGACGAACGCAATGGCACAACCCGTTTCCCTTGTTTCAGATTTTACAGTTTAATTCTACCTTGCTTTGTGTTATAACATGTTATTCAAAAATACGGGTTGTTACATTCTCCCCTCCTTAAAGGATTTCGTCCCCGAAATCTCCAAGTTAGGAAGAACGTATCCTACCATCCATCATCCATATACTCAAAACTTCATCCACGTGCAGTCATTGTCCTTAAAGGGTTCTAAATGATGTATGATCATATGCAAAGATGTGTGTATATGTACTTATCTAATGCAAAAATCAGGCGGTTACTGATACAGTAAACCTCCTTAATGCAAAGCATGTTAGTGAAATGAGTCCATATGTATGCAAATTCCTAACATAATTTATAATCTCTACATGAGTGCACATAACATTCATCCATATGCAACATCCACGTGATAGCATAACAAGTCTCATCCATGAATAAGTATAAGCACTCATGCATATGCAACATGAAAGTGTGTGAGCCGATCTTAGTGCCTAATGTGTATCATGCATCCACGAGTATCCACGTGCAAACACTTGCAACCACTTGCAACCATCAAGCATAACATGTTTCAAATACATGTTTCATCCAAAGGGTTTCTACCTAAGGTCCTCATGACAAGTTTAACGAGATAATAAGACAAACAAGATAAACATGGATAGCAAAAGAAAGATGTATTAATTAGGAAAAGAGATCGAGAATGTACCCTAAAAAAGAAATGGATAAAGCCCACGCATCTTCTCCTCGGTTTCCCAAGTTGCATCTTCGTCGGCTTCACCCCACTGAACTTTCACCAATTTGACTTCTCGATTACTTAGTTTCTTGATCTCTGTTCCTAAGATACGGATCGGAGCTTTTCTCAAGGTTGCTTCTTTCTCTACCTCAATGTCTTCAAGAATTCTTGGTTCAACCACCTCAGCGGATTCGTGTAGGCATTTTCGGAGATGCGAGACATGAAAGACATTATGCACTCCGGCTATCTTTTCGGGCAACTCCACCTTATAGGCCATCTTTCCAATTCTCTCTATGATAGGGAAGGGTCCTACGAACCTTGGTGCCAGCTTCCCCACTGCTCCAAAACGAACCACATTATGTAAAGGAGAAACCTTCACGAAAACCATGTCTTCCACTTCGAATTCCAAATCTGCCCTTTGCTTGTCAGCATAGGATTTCTGTCTATCTTGGGCCGCTTTCATCCTTCTTCTCACCAATTCAACTTTCTCGGATGTGTCCCGTATCATATCGGGCCCAAGTATAAGTCTATTTGTTGTCTCTCACCAACAAGATGGTGACCTACACGGCCTCCCATACAAAGCTTCAAATGGTGCCATCCCTATGCTGGCTTGATAGCTATTATTATACGCAAACTCCACAAGAGGAAGGTGGTCTTCCCAAGTACCACCGAAGTCGAGAACACGAAGCCTCAAGAGATCTTCTAGCACTCTATTCACCCTTTCGGTTTGGCCATCCGTCTGGGGGTGATAGGCTGTACTCAGATTCAATCGCGTACCCATCGCTTCTTGCAAACTGTTCCAGAACTGGCTAGTGAAAATTGGGTCACGATCGCTAACTATGCTAGAAGGAACTCCATGCAACCGTACTATCTCTCGAATATAAATAGATGCCAGCCCTGATGCGGTCCTCTTGCTCTTTACTGGGATGAAGTGAGCACTCTTCGTAAGTCTGTCAACTATGACCCATATGCTCGCATTCCCTTTTCTTGACCTAGGCAACCCATCCACAAAATCCATAGAAATACTCTCCCACTTCCATTGCGGGACCTCCAATGGATGTAATAGCCCACCTGGTTTCTTCGACTCGGCTTTCACTTGTTGGCATACCATGCACTTTGAAACATACTCTGCCACATCTTTCTTCATTCCATCCCAAAAGAAAATACGCTTCATATCTCTATACATCTTATCTCCTCCCGGATGTATAGTCATCTTCGAGTGATGTGCTTCTCCAAGAACTTTATGCACCAAGTCTCCTACTTGTGGAACGCATAGCCTTCCATCACGCCTTAGCCAACCTTTATCATCAATAGTATATCTAGCGAGGTGACTAGACGTCTCACCACGAATCAATTTGTCCATGATCTCAACTATCTGTGGATCTTCCTTCTGCGAAGCCCCAACTTGATCAAGAAGCATGGGTCTAAGCTCAAGGGATGCTAATGATCCCGTCATCGACTCAACAGCCGTCGTGAAATCAAAGGTTGCCAAGAATTCTAAGTTCTTCATCTCAATGAACAAGGGGCTCAAAGTCAACCTCCTTCTGCTTAGTGCATCCGCCACAACATTACCCTTGCCAGGGGTATAAGCTATCTCGAAGTCATAAGATGCCAAGAATTCCATCCACCTTTGCTGCCTTAGATTCAGATCTTTTAGCGAGAAGAGGTATTTGAGTGACTTATGATCAGTATACAACTCAAACTTTTCGCCTAGAAGATAGTGGCGCCAGGATTTGAGTGCAAAGACGATCGCCGCTAACTCCAAATCATGAGTGGGATAGTTCTTCTCATGAACTTTAAGTTGCCTACCCCCATAACATATCACTCTTCCCTCTTGCATTAAAACAGCACCTAACCCCGTGCCACATGCATCTGTGTACACGGTAAACATCTTACCACTATCGGGTAATGCCAAAACTGGAGCTGAGGTAAGGGCTCTCTTGAGCCTTTGAAAAGCAAGCTCACACTCCAAGTCCCAAGCAAAGACTAAGTTCTTCTTCGTCAACTTAGTAAGAGGGGCCGAAATCTTAGCGAAGTCCCTGATGAACTTCCTATAGTAGCCCGCCAGACCGAGAAAGCTTCTTACTTCGGTTGCATTCCTAGGAGTCTTCCAATCTTGAACCACAACCACTTTCGCGGGATCCACCGCTATGCCTTGCTGAGAAACTATATGTCCAAGAAACCGAACTTCCCTTCTCCAGAAATGACATTTGGAGAACTTGGCTTTCAACTGATGCGCTCTAAGCGTATCCATCACTTCCTTGAGATGGCTAGCGTGCTCTTCCTCATCCTTTGAGAAGATCAAAATATCATCCACGAAAACAACAACAAACTTGTTGAGGAACTCCCTGAACACCCTACTCATCAAATCTACGAAGTAGGCGGGTGCATTTGTCAAACCGAATGGCATGACAAGCCATTCAAAGAATCCATCTGGAGTCCTAAACGCAGTTTTATCGATACTATCCTCAGCCACTCTAAGCTGATGGAATCCGGTGGGTAGATCGAGCTGAGAGAAAACAGAAGTACCAACAAGCTGGTCAAAGAGATCATCAATCCTCGGTAACGGGTGCCTATTCTTCTTTGTCAGCTTGTTTAACTCTCGATAATCAACACATAGACAAAGCGAACCATCCGCCTTAGTAGCGAATACCACAGGCGCACCCCACTCAGAAATGCTTCGCCTAATAAAATTCTTCTCAAGCAACTCCTTGATCTGCTTACTGAGCTCCCTTCTTTCACGAGGGGCCATGTGCCTAACGGGCAATGATACTGGCTTGGCATTATCGACTAGATAAATGCGGAAATCTATCTCTCGTTTAGGGGGTAACCCCCTAACTTCTTCAAAGACATCAGGATAGTCTCGGACCACCCTTACAGATTGCAGATCATCGATGGACGAGTTGAGAGATTCAAGATAACATAACATGACGGGACCTCTAGGGTTACAAGAAATTTCTAGGGGATTACCGAGGCGAGTCATGAGCCTCACCACCCTATATTCACAATCGAGAATGGCTCCATAACTGGACAACCAATCCATGCCCAAGATCAACCCATATCCCGTGAACCCGAGAACATAAGCATTACACATAAATTCTACAACCAAGATAGAAATCTTCAAATCCACACAAATCATAGATAGATGGGCGGAACCCCCAACTGGATTTGAAACACAAACGGGATCCTCAACTAGGCTAGTACTTATGTGCAAACTTTCAACAATGTCAGAAGAGATAAAACTATGCGATGCGCCAGAATCAAATATGGTGCGAACAGGATAATCAGAAATATAAACAAGACTTTCTACAGAAATACTACCTCGATCCTGAGCTGGAGCTGTGTTGAGAGCATGCACTTGCCCTCCAGAAGGTCCTGCACGCTGATTCTGCCCTTGCTTCTTGGGGCAATCCTTGCTAAAATGTCCGGTCTCTCCACAATGAAAGCATTCGCCTGACTTCCTCATCCTCTTCTTACAGTCTTTAGCTATGTGCCCAACAATCCCACAGTAGTTGCATTTTCTTGGGTCCTTTGCCTTGGCCTTGTTGCCCTTGTTGTTCTTGTTGTTTTTGTTGTTCTGATTGCTCTGATTTCCTCCCCCCTTAGAGTCTGTCTTCTTGGCTTGAGTCTCACTAGCCTTGACTTCCTTCTTGTCATTCTTATTGTCTCCTTGAAGCAATGCCATGTCTACTAGTCCCTCAAAAGTGGCCCCCATGGGTATATGAGATAGGGCTAAACCTTGTAATGGCTCATTCAACCCTCGTGCAAAGCGTAAAGCCTTCTTCTGGGGGGTATTAATCATGTCCAAACCGAATCGGGCGAGCTTGTTAAATTCATTCACATATTCCCTCACTGTCATGTCCCCTTGCTTCAAAGATATAAACTTCTCCAATTGCAAATTCGCCTCAGCTGATGATAGAAACTTAAGCCCAAATCTTGTCCTAAAGTTGGCCCAAGTCTCTATAGGCCTCGTAGCATTGGTGACCTCCCACCAATAAGCAGCTTCTTCTTTTAATAACCATGCTGCCAATAAAACCTTTCTATGATCTTGCATATCAAAGATGGCGAAGAGATCTTCAGTTTCTTTCAACCAATTTCTTACCTCCACAAAAGTCTCCGTCCCAATAAAGTTCTTGCCACCCATCGCCTTAAAGTCTTTGCAAATCTTAGCGAAATCTACTTGCGGATTCTGAGGAGGAGGAGGAGGAGGAACCTCAGTTATGTTAGGGGTATTTGCTGGGCCCACATCGTTGGCCCTAGCTTCCAAGTACATCCGGAACCATCCGGGAATGGTCGCTCCCTCGGGAAGGTTAAGATCGGCCATACTGAAAAAAGAAAAAGATAGATTCAGAACGAAGGAACGAAGGATAGTGCTATGGCTCTTGGGGAATAGCCTTTCAAAATAACTAGACTTTTCTTGGAAAATACTTAATTGGTTTTGAAAATAGTTTTTCAAAAGGTAAGTTTTAAAAACACTTTTGCTCAAATCTTGTAAACCTTATGCTCTGATACCAAATGTAACACCCCACGTTCGCCAGGGTGACTCTTGCAAGCACACTAGTTTCGGAGGGGCGTTAAACAAGGTAAACATGCATGCAGATATCACAAGACAGAACATATAAGTAAAACAGAGTAGTAAAGCAGCGGATAAACTAGCATTTCAAAACCATAGTTGAGTTACAACAAAGTACTTGATCATTTTTTTCCAACAAAGTCTAGACAAAAGCATAAACTGAAAAACTGAAATACATAAAGTACTATCCACAAAGTGAAGTGATAAACCATAGCTAGCTCAATGTCCAAAAGCGTACATGAGCAAATCTAGTAAGCAAGCTATAAAGATCCAAGCTAAGCTCCAATGTTCCCACCCTGAGGACCTGAGGGGGGGGGGGGAACGGAAGAAAAGTGGCGAAAGAAAACAGGTCAGTCAAAAAGACTAGTAAGCCCTACTACTATCTGTCCATGAACTAGTAAAGTTAACTGGCATGAGAAGCTGAGATGAACATAAGGATAACAACATACTGGCATGATGATTAACTAACAAGATAGGTAAAGGTGTCATCGCATAATCAAGGTTAAGTTTTGCACCACGGGTGTACTAGCCTTCTAACATGTCAAGTAAAACAAGAATTGATCCCTTGGCCCAAGCTTGGCCCAATAACATGAGGTGACCTAAATCAAGGTCCAACTACACGGTCTAGTCGATCGGCTCCCTATAAGCCTAACTCGTCGTGTATTAGTGTGATACGGCTTAATCATATAATGTAGTTGACTGTGTAGGGTCCACCCCTAGGGTGTATCAGGCCCTACGGTGTAACCCTCAGACACAATTCCAGGATGCACAGTCTAAACCTACCAGTGCCCGTGTTCAACTCCGGACTTAATGTGCACGACCATGGTCCGCCTGAACAACCGGTGCATCATTCAGCCATCTCTTTTGGTCTCTTACAATCAGCCCAGTAATCGTGCCCCCACCCTAGCCTAGTCCTAGGGTCTTATGATACTATCTAGAGGGTTACTGCTGAAAAGGACCACGCAACTAGGGTTTCTTAACGGGTTAAATGTGGTTAACCCGATCCAAACGTGGATTAAATTGGTTAAGCGTACCCAAGGTTCCTGACTTAACCCCGATTAACCCATCAAGCCCAAATTGGTTAAGTATTAAGTGGACCGTGACTTAACCCTAATCAGGAGGCATTAATTAACTTAATGCGCTTTAACCTCTCACATTAGACTTTGTTGTGGTTACTAGTTAAGCCGGGCGGGTCCGGGTAGCTTTACACCACAACTAGGTCTAACCTCAGGTTCGAGCACAACATGACCAACTTCTCACATTGGGTCCTATTGTTTGTAGCCACTAGTTAAGCCGGGCGGGTCCGGGTAGATTTATGCTACAAACTCAACCCAACCTCGAGTTGGCCACACTCATATTTTCTAAGTGTCATGTCCATTATGTTTCCAAAACATAATTACAAGTTAACATATCACGTCATGTTATAAAAATCATGTTCATGTCATTACGTTACCCAACCCCAACGTAATCCCAACGTTTACATAATCGCAACAACTCATGAAGGATAAAATAGGGAACTTGGCATAACCATGACATAAAGGTGTTGAAGCCACAAGTTTAACATGGTGGCATATGAAATGTACATATGTTCATATACTTGCATATTGCATTACTAGGCTTCAAAAGCATGCATAAAACCAAACTTAGCATATGAGTGATACATGGTGATAAATGACATGTAGAAGTTGCTAGAAGTTCGCATTTGGCCTCACATGCAAGTTATCATAAGGGATATGATAACTTCCATGTTGCCAAAATGCAACCTTTCATATAAAGCTTGAAGCTTTAAGCTCACAACATCAAGTTTATCTTGCATAACATGATAACATGTGTATAATGATCAACCCAAACTTGCATAACATGACAACATGTGTCATACATCATGATTAAACCAACTTGCATAACATAATGATCAACCAAACTTGCATATCATGATGATCAACCAAACTTGCATATCATAATGATCAACCCCAAACTTGCATCATTCATTTAACTTTAGAGTTCAAGAAAAGAAAGTAGAAAAGGGCTTACAATGCTATGAAGACACAAATGAATATTTATTATAAAGATTGAGACGAAGCCCTTATGCAATCACCAAAAAAAACCCAAATATGCAAGCTCCAATGAAAAACCCTTGAGCCAAATCAATAAAAACTCTTGCTTTCTAATAGAAATGTTGCAACTTGACTTGAATGCAAACTAAGAAAATTCATACAAGCTTGAAAATACTTGTATGCACTCAAAATCTCTCATATAGATAGACTTAGGAATTTTAGCATGAGAGTGGAGGCCATGAGAGGAACAAATTTGACATAGTTTAGTTGTAGGATTGAATAATTGTGATTTAGGCTAGGTTTAAGGGTCTTTTTATAGAAGATTAGGATAGTATTAGCCATAGGATTAACCCTAGATTCAATCCAAGTCATCAAATCTCGTCACTAGCCTCCAAAACAGGTCAAAACAGCCAAAACAGGTGCACCAGGTTGCCTGGGCCGACCAGGCAGGTCGACCCTGGGGTCGACTCCCCAGTCGACCTAGGGGGGGGGGGGAGGTCGACTACCCAGTCGACCCCCAGGTCGACTGTAACGACCCGGAAAAATGCGATCTTGGTTATCCGATATACAACACATATCGAAAATTCCAAGGATCGAAAATAACCGAATAGTTAATGAAAGAAATTAGAAGGTGAGAATAGATAAGATAGAAACTTAGAATATAAGAAGAAGAAAAACATAACATCAGAGTAACACAAACCTCATAGCGGAACGAATAACATATAATAGATAACATAACTTTGAAATATAACAGTTATGTATACAATAGCACTTATCAGAGTACAGCACTTACAACACAGCGGAAATAACTATAGCTATATGATCTTTAAGCCTCCTGCTCCAAGCTCTTCCAGTATATCTGTAAAACCCGACTATTTGACTGCCCATACAAATTTAGGCACCCAAGAGTTTAGGGAAAACAACAAATAAACTCCGGGTCAGTCATGGGACTGGTATGAGTAAAACAGTTTAAAACAGGTATATGAACAAGTAAACGATATCTCATAAGACCACGACGTAGAACGGAACGGGTTTTTCCCTTATGAGAATCCAAAATATCTTTATATCAAAAACCTTTTGATATTATAGTAATGTCTATGTACAAATAGATATCAGACTAGTAGAAACGCTTGCATCTCACGTTCTACATATAGTATACAATCAAAACCGCAAGCACGTATTTTGTAACGGATTTCCAACTATGACAAGGTATGGAATCACCTTCCGATCAGTGTACTCTAGGAACGATACACTGGAGTTCAACAAGAACATCTTGCAACTCAGCCTCACATGACCGACCACTCATTTCGCTTGAGTGTATCGAATGTACATCACCAACGGTTGGGATCAGCAACCGTTCCCGTATATATATATGGGGCAGCATTGATAGATTAAAAGAAACAAATGAATATTCACTAGATAGGTGATTATACACCCTACTTCGGTGCGACCGACTTAGCCATGCTGCCTGCCCGATTTCTGTCATTTACCGGTTGATGAGGCTAGAAGCTACGCTTTATCATCACATCAGATTCACTTCGAATGCCACATTGTCAGATCCATCAGAATCACTAATTGATGTCTACAACCATACATTACGTGTTAGCTAAAAGAAGTTTCCTTCTCCGCTTCCACTCTTGGTATAGTTGAAGAAATCAATGTACGTGACCGTCTGGAAATACTATGTCAGACATCCATCTTCATTCACTTAGAAATGTCACATCGTCATACCCGCCAAATCACAAATTGACTTATCCAAAAATAACACGGGTATACAGCTAAGAGAAACGAATTCCTCCGCCACCAAACGTGAATACGTTTGAACAAATCAACTTACGCGATCCATTGGATATACTCTGTCAGACCTTCGTCCATACAAGTTGTCCTGGGACTGGACAAACCGAAGGCACTATTCTGTAGACAGGATAGTCCTTGCATTTTACTTCGTCTTCAATTATCTTTGGCATATATGATTCGCAACGCTTATGCCAATACAGAGTGGTTCTATGGATTATAATCCAACCGGTCTCTCCATATTAACAACGTTAAAATGGTCAAAACTTCGATAGTCTGTGAGTTAACTATCAAAGAAAAACAAGTGTGCAAACAACGATATTATTTCCAGATGGAAATTATATCGAACAAACATCATTTAAAATTAATCTCTTTAGTTCATTTATTTACTTATCTCCTGTTTCCCTATATTCTAAATTCTTATTTTCTTTTATCAGAAAACATTTCTGATTCTCGTTTGGAAAACATTTCCAAAACTCCTTTACGATCAAACCTTACCATTTCTTAGTTAAGAAGGAAGTCACTCAAGTTGGGGTATAATTACCTCTCAGACCTTAACTGAACAACGTTATAACTTCGAAATGGTCAAAGTTTATCTTTTAATCTTTAACAACTTCTTTACGCCTTTCTCGGATCCAATTTTACTAATCCACTTCTATATTTAAAACATTGGTTATAACGATAACGTTATAATCCTTACTTTCGAATTATCTAACTTTAATTATAACTTCTATTCTTATTAGTGAATAATTAACCTAACACTTATTTATTTATAAATAAATAAATTTCCATTTAAACACTGGAAAGTATAAGTACTTTCCCGAATTCGATATAATCGAATTTGCCGATTAAATCTCTTCGAGAAATCTCTATTTGATTAACTCTTCTTCGAATAACCTATATTCGATTAACTCCTTCTCGAATAAACGATATTCGAAAATCTCTCTTCGAATAACTAATATTCGATAACTCTTCTTTTTCAAATATCTCATATTTGAAATCTTACTTCGATTAAACTATAATCGACAACTCCCTTCGATGAAACTAACATCGATAACTCCTTTCGATGAAACTAACATCCATATCTCCTTTCGATGAAACTAACATCGATAACTCCTTTCGATGAACTAACATCGATAACTCCTTTCGATGAACTAACATCGATAATTCCTTTCGATGAAACTAACATCGATTAATTTAACTCGACGAAGTGAACTTATTTACTTAACTCGATCATCTTGACTTGATAACTTAACTTGCTAACTTAACTCGATTATCTTAACTTGATTATCTTAACTTGATTACTCATATCGAATAACTAATATTCGATTTAACTCCATTCGAACAACTATTATTCGATTAACTCTATTCAACTCTATTCGAATAAACTATATTCGACTAACTCTATTTCTCCATTCGCTTGACTCTAGATCGCAGCGATCACAATGGTTATGCCTGATTCCCTCAGGAAACATCCGACCGCCTTAGGCTATTTACAGCCCTGCGAATTACGCTAGCAGTGGTACAAGATGGCAACTTACCCTGAATACTATGTTTGACTAACTCTGTCTCAAATAACTATATTTGATTAACTCTAGTTCGTTTTAACTCAAATCAATTAACTCTAACTAATTAACTCCAACTGGTTAACTCTAACTGATTAACTCTATTTGACTAACCCCTTTCGAATAACATATTCGATTAACTAACTTTCGAATGTCTATATTCGATTAACTAACTTCGAATACCATATTCGATTAACTCCTTTCGAATGTCTATATTCGATTAACTAACTTCGAATACCATATTCGATTAACTCCTTTCGAATACCATATTCGATTTACTTTATACACTTTATAAAGATTTCCTTTTTAACAACGTTTTATTCATTTGAAAAGATTTACTTTTAAATAACGGTTCTACACTTTAAAAATGATTTCCTTTTTATAATATTCCCTTTCAATTCTATTTGTAAATGGTTTATAAATATTTCCTTTTCAAATATATTCTTGAAATATTCTAACTCCTTAAATTCCCTGGAAAATTCGCCATAACCTCCTTTGTAACGGGAGCATCGGGAAAATCCCCAAACTCGCCACACAGGCCTTTCCATTCAAAAAGAAAATGGTTTGTAATTATTTCCTTTTCAAATATCTCCTCTTTATAAATATTCCAATTTATAAACATTTCTTATTTATAAATATCTCTTATTTATAAATATCCCATTTTATAAATATTCTATTTATCAATATCACTTAGAAAAATCTCCTTTATCTACATTCCGGTATGTCATGGTATTCAATCATATCAAATCACGATATTCAATATCGTCCATACACACACAACCAACAACAGGTTAAAATTCACATCATATATCAAAATATATGAAAAACAATAAAATAACAGTTGAGGAATCCAGTCGGATTCCTCCAACCTGTTTCCCTGCATCACAGATGTTAAACCATAGAATAACATCGATTTCACTTCACTGTTAAATATTCTGATAAACAGAATCGACATATAAATATTTACAGTTTAAATAAATATACATCTATATATAATATTTCTACTAACTGACTAGCAGTTCAATCAAATCAACGAACACACAGCAATCAGACAATTTTAACAGTTCTAAAAATACAACATGGAAATATAAACTGTTCAGAGTTGGTGAGTTTTACTCACATTTGCGCGTTAACCGATAAATATCGGTTTGCGTTCGTTTGACTGCGACTGACAATTTATTTCGCCATAAATTGTAACGAGCTCCGATGGACTTCCAGTCAGTGTCATTGCGTTGCTCCCGTCCATACGATCACAACGCAACTTACGGTTCGTCAATTTCGATTCCGTATGAGCTAGATATCGCATACACAAGTTAATACACTAATTTATATCTAAAATAACTTAACTCATTTTATATTGGGCTTTCACCTTGATTTTTCCCCGGCCCATCACCACACACAAGCCCACCCGCATAACAAAGACCCGTGCTCCTCTCTTTTCTTCCTCCAACCGATGCCTGCTCCAAATCCGAACACGTCCAACCCAAATACTCCACCGTTGACCGTATGTTTGACACCACCTAACTCCTCCTCATAAACCTCATCATTCCCTATACCATCAGCTCGAGCTCGAGTACTCAATGCAGATCGCGTCGCCTGTACAAAGCATGCAAGATCTAGAATCCAATACTTATTTTCCCTCTAAATTTCCTTATGGATCGAGATCTCGTATTCTTCCTTACTGTAGGAATTTTCGAATCCTGTAAACTCACGTCGAGCTTATTAAACTAGTATGAGGATGAAGCTTCTGAAACAAGGATTTTAAATATATAACTCTTGGAATTTTTCTCGTGGCGATTCATTCTGGTTGGAATATTTTTGTGGTGTATTTAATTTTGAAGTGAATTGTTTTATAGCTTGCGTCTCTTTTTATTTGCCAAGAAAAGGTTCAGCAAAAACTTGGTGAAGCCAAACGAAAGAATACCAGGAGGAAAACGCAGCTTTATTTATAGTTTTAAACATCTTCATAGTGAAGTAATACGTGGTTACTTTTTTATTAGACAATAGGGTAGCTTAGCTGTTTATGAGAGAAAGGTGGTACGTTTCACTGTGTTGGAAAAGGGATATGGTAGGTAGGTTTTAATGTGTGGTATATGACAAATTTCGTGGCGTGAAGTAGGATAGGGACGTGGCAAAGAATGGTACACCCACATTTAGTTTACTAAGTGGTAAAGGATGGTAAACGTTTGTGTTTCTCACATCATAAACATTGCGTGTTTTCAAATGCTTGCCACGTTTTTAGTTTAACCACCATTTAAAAGGTGCGGCAATCCTTGTAGCCAATAGAAGGAGATAAATCAATGGTGGTGTGTATTTATAAGTTTTATATTTGAGAGCACCCCATTATGTGAAACTCTATTTGACCACGGACTGATATGAAAATATTATTAAATCCAGTAATGTACCATGATCCCAAATATATAAAAATACCGGTAGATTAACTCATTATGTGAAACCTCAAAAAGTTGATTACAGGGTGCAAAATACTTTAAATAAAAAGTTGCTTATTTAATTTATTAAAAATTACAGTAAAATTCTAAAAATTAAATTATCACTACTTCCCAAAAGAACCTTGTTCAAATTCGAATCTGATAACTAGTTATATCGAATAAACCGTTACGGTCGATAAACGATTTTATAGCGACTATTTTAAAATTTGATTTGGACATAAATCAAAATCTACATGACGAAATCCTGATTTTTCTCTCCCACTAGAAAGATATACTCCACCAGCTCCACACGTTTCTTATTTCACAAAAATCCGGCTTAAAACGAATCCTGTACATTCCGTCGAAGTTCGAATCGCCAATTAGCGAACTGCAGCGCCATTTCGAGCTCGTTTATAAATATTTTATAAACTATACGTTCAACTATCGTCGATTCAATATATCGTTCTTATATTTCGAATCGAAACTCCACCAAATCTCGTATGGTCTTCAATTCACATGATATTTTGAATTTCACTATTTCCGAATATTTCGACATCATAATATATTATTATTTTATAGTTATTTATTAAACATTCAATATTATTTAATTAAGCGATCATTAACTTCTCTAAATCACCAATTATATAATTAAATAAATTAATTATATATCGTAGAAAATGTGGGTCATTACATTCTTCCCCACTTAAAATAATTTCGTCCTCGAAATTGCTAAGCTAGAGGACGACCCTATCTATTGGAATTTCTAAGATTTGTTTACCCCTTATTTCTGATTTTTAACTGAACCAACAATTATCGATTTCAATATTAATTCCTTCCGACTAACTAAAATTTTCGAAAATTCTGAAAATTTCCTAACACTTTAAATTTTCAGAAAATTTCGCCAGCACCTCCTTTGTTCCGGCGAATACGTCAAATCACAACTCGCCTCTCTAGGCCTTCTCCAATCCAAAAGAAAATCAAACAGCCAAGCGGCTTGCAAATTCGGCTCATAAAATCCAAACTCATATATAAAATAAACTTGTACCTTTTCGTCGGGCATATCGTTATATGCCTTTTCATCTGTTACTCAACTCAACATATATAAATGTCATTCCAATCAAACTCCTGTCAGTTGGTTCTCAACCAAATCATTCGCTTATCTTAAGTCGAATTCCATTCAAACTCTGATATCAAATTTCAACTCTTAAGTTATCGACTTAATCCCATTTCAGATTATTCTATAATCCAATCCAATTTCATTTAACTTAGTTCAAGTTAAATTCAAATTTATTTATTCACTTTTTTCCCATTTTAATCCATTTAACCTCATTAGTTAAATTTTAATTCCAGAACTTAAATTCCTGAGTTCAATTCAAATCAATTTGAAATCATAACACCAATTCAAACATTTGAATTTCTAAACACTTGTTTTCTCAAAACAATTCAAAAACAAAACCTTTGGTAGTAATCCGTCACTTTGGAACTCGAAAATGAATACTGATGATGTGGCCACACTCATCAGAAGCTATTTTCCAGTAATCGAAGTGAGTTCAATACTATTTCACTTTCAAAAATCATTTCTAAACACTTCTATTTTGAAAACAGTTCAAAATCTCCCAGGAACTTAAAAATTTACTTATTTTAATTCCAATTCTGATTTAACTCCAGATTCAATTCGTCTTACTTCATATACTTTACTTATATGAATTCTGATTAGTTATTTATAACAATTTCACTTTTTTATAATATCATTCGATTATACTAACAACCAACACAACTAATATACTATATTAATTTCAAAACATATCATGTCGGTTCATCGTATTCAAGTGTTTATAAAACTCCTACCGATACAGTGGATCAAACTGATCGTCCAGAATTCATAAGCCACTCAATCAATAAATCTCCACAATATAAAACCATTTTATATTCAATAACATATACACTCTCTTGTATATATATACACTCAACTCAATCTAGGATATTACTAATCCCATCTCTACTGAGTTACGCCACAGAGTTATGTCCGATCACTAAAACATAAGCTCTGATACCAACTGTAACGACCCGGAAAAATGCGATCTTGGTTATCCGATATACAACACATATCGAACATCCAAGGATCGAAAATAACCGAATAGTTAATGAAAGAAATTAGAAGATGAGAATAGATAAGATAGAAACTTAGAATAGAAGAAGAAGAAGAACATAACATCAGAGTAACACGAACCTCACAGCGGAACGAATAACATATAATAGATAACATAACTTTGAAATATAACAGTTATGTATACAATAGCACTTATCAGAGTACAGCACTTACAACACAACGGAAATAACTATAGCTATATGATCTTTAAGCCTCCTGCTCCAAGCTCTTCCAGTATATCTGTAAAACCCGACTACTTGACTGCCCATACAAATTTAGGCACCCAAGAGTTTAGGGAAAACAACAAATAAACTCCGGGTCAGTCATGGGACTGGTATGAGTAAAACAGTTTAAAACAGGTATATGAACAAGTAAACGATATCTCATAAGACCACGCCGCAGAACGGAACGGGTTTTTCCCTTATGAGAATCCAAAATATCTTTATATCAAAAACCTTTTGATATTATAGTAATGTCTATGTACAAATAGATATCAGACTAGTAGAAACGCTTGCATCTCACGTTCTACATATATAGTATACAATCAAAACCGCAAGCACGTATTGGGTAATGGATTTTCAACTATGACAAGGTATGGAATCACCTTCCGATCAGTGTACTCTAGGAATGATACACTGGAGTTCAACAAGAACATCTTGCAACTCAGCCACACATGACCGACCACTCATTTCGCTTGAGTGTATCGAATGTACATCACCAACGGTTGGGATCAGCAACCGTTCCCGTATATATATATGGGGCAGCATTGATAGATTAAAAGAAACAAATGAATATTCACTAGATAGGTGATTATACACCCTACTTCGGTGCGACCGACTTAGCCATGCTGCCTGCCCGATTTCTGTCATTTACCGGTTGATGAGGCTAGAAGCTACGCTTTATCATCACATCAGATTCACTTCGAATGCCACATTGTCAGATCCATCAGAATCACTAATTGATGTCTACAACCATACATTACGTGTTAGCTAAAAGAAGTTTCCTTCTCCGCTTCCACTCTTGGTATAGTTGAAGAAATCAATGTACGTGACCGTCTGGAAATACTATGTCAGACATCCATCTTCATTCACTTAGAAATGTCACATCGTCATACCCGCCAAATCACAAATTGACTTATCCAAAAATAACACGGGTATACAGCTAAGAGAAACGAATTCCTCCGCCACCAAACGTGAATACGTTTGAACAAATCAACTTACGCGATCCATTGGATATACTCTGTCAGACCTTCGTCCATACAAGTTGTCCTGGGACTGGACAAACCGAAGGCACTATTCTGTAGACAGGATAGTCCTTGCATTTTACTTCGTCTTCAATTATCTTTGGCATATATGATTCGCAACGCTTATGCCAATACAGAGTGGTTCTATGGATTATAATCCAACCGGTCTCTCCATATTAACAACGTTAAAATGGTCAAAACTTCGATAGTCTGTGAGTTAACTATCAAAGAAAAACAAGTGTGCAAACAACGATATTATTTCCAGATGGAAATTATATCGAACAAACATCATTTAAAATTAATCTCTTTAGTTCATTTATTTACTTATCTCCTGTTTCCCTATATTCTAAATTCTTATTTTCTTTTATCAGAAAACATTTCTGATTCTCGTTTGGAAAACATTTCCAAAACTCCTTTACGATCAAACCTTACCATTTCTTAGTTAAGAAGGAAGTCACTCAAGTTGGGGTATAATTACCTCTCAGACCTTAACTGAACAACGTTATAACTTCGAAATGGTCAAAGTTTATCTTTTAATCTTTAACAACTTCTTTACGCCTTTCTCGGATCCAATTTTACTAATCCACTTCTATATTTAAAACATTGGTTATAACTATAACGTTATAATCCTTACTTTCGAATTATCTAACTTTAATTATAACTTCTATTCTTATTAGTGAATAATTAACCTAACACTTATTTATTTATAAATAAATAAATTTCTATTTAAACACTGGAAAGTAAGTACTTTCCCGAATTCGATATAATCGAATTTGCCGATTAACTCTCTTCGAGAAATCTCTATTTGATTAACTCTTCTTCGAATAACCTATATTTGATTAACTCCTTCTCGAATAAACGATATTCGAAAATCTCTCTTCGAATAACTAATATTCGATAACTCTTCTTTTTCAAATATCTCATATTTGAAATCTTACTTCGATTAAACTATAATCGACAACTCCCTTCGATGAAACTAACATCGATAACTCCTTTCGATGAAACTAACATCAATATCTCCTTTCGATGAAACTAACATCGATAACTCCTTTCGATGAACTAACATCGATAACTCCTTTCGATGAACTAACATCGATAACTCCTTTCGATGAACTAACATCGATAACTCCTTTCGATGAACTAACATCGATAATTCCTTTCGATGAACTAACATCGATAATTCCTTTCGATGAAACTAACATCGATTAATTTAACTCGACGAACTGAACTTGTTTACTTAACTCGATCATCTTGACTTGATAACTTAACTTGCTAACTTAACTCGATTATCTTAACTTGATTATCTTAACTTGATTACTCATATCGAATAACTAATATTCGATTTAACTCCATTCGAACAACTATTATTCGATTAACTCTATTCAACTCTATTCGAATAAACTATATTCGACTAACTCTATTTCTCCATTCGCTTGACTCTAGATCGCAGCGATCACAATGGTTATGCCTGATTCCCTCAGGAAACATCCGACCGCCTTAGGCTATTTACAGCCCTGCGAATTACGCTAGCAGTCGTACACGATGGCAACTTACCCTGAATACTATGTTTGACTAACTCTGTCTCAAATAACTATATTTGATTAACTCTAGTTCGTTTTAACTCAAATCAATTAACTCTAACTAATTAACTCCAACTGGTTAACTCTAACTGATTAACTCTATTTGACTAACCCCTTTCGAATAACATATTCGATTAACTAACTTTCGAATGTCTATATTCGATTAACTAACTTCGAATACCATATTCGATTAACTCCTTTCGAATGTCTATATTCGATTAACTAACTTCGAATACCATATTCGATTAACTCCTTTCGAATACCATATTCAATTTACTTTATTCACTTTATAAAGATTTCCTTTTTAACAACGTTTTATTCATTTGAAAAGATTTACTTTTAAATAACGGTTCTACACTTTAAAAATGATTTCCTTTTTATAATATTCCCTTTCAATTCTATTTGTAAATGGTTTATAAATATTTCCTTTTCAAATATATTCTTGAAATATTCTAACTCCTTAAATTCCCTAGAAAATTCGCCATAACCTCCTTTGTAACGGGAGCATCGGGAAAATCCCCAAACTCGCCACACTGGCCTTTCCATTCAAAAAGAAAATGGTTTGTAATTATTTCCTTTTCAAATATCTCCTCTTTATAAATATTCCAATTTATAAACATTTCTTATTTATAAATATTCCACTTTATAAATATCTCTTATTTATAAATATCCCATTTTATAAATATTCTATTTATCAATATCACTAAGAAAAATCTCCTTTATCTACATTCCGGTATGTCATGGTATTCAATCATATCAAATCACGATGTTCAATATCGTCCATACACACACAACCAACAACAGGTTAAAATTCACATCATATATCAAAATATATGAAAAACAATAAAATAACTGTTGAGGAATCCAGTCGGATTCCTCCAACCTGTTTCCCTGCATCACAGATGTTAGACCATAGAATAACATCGATTTCACTTCACTGTTAAATATTCTGATAAACAGAATCGACATATAAATATTTACAGTTTATATAAATATACATCTATATATAATATTTCTACTAACTGACTAGCAGTTCAATCAAATCAACGAACACACAGCAATCAGACAATTTTAACAGTTCTAAAAATACAACATTAATATATAAACTGTTCAGAGTTGGTGAGTTTTACTCACATTTGCGCGTTAACCGATAAATATCGGTTTGCGTTCGTTTGACTGCGACGGACAATTTATTTCGCCATAAATTGTAACGAGCTCCGATGGACTTCCAGTCAGTGTCATTGCGTTGCTCCCGTCCATACGATCACAACGCAACTTACGGTTCGTCAATTTCGATTCCGTATGAGCTAGATATCGCATACACAAGTTAATACACTAATTTATATTTAAAATAACTTAACTCATTTTATATTGGGCTTTCACCTTGATTTTTCCCCGGCCCATCACCACACACAAGCCCACCCGCATAACAAAGACCCGTGCTCCTCTCTTTTCTTCCTCCAACCGATGCCTGCTCCAAATCCGAACACGTCCAACCCAAATACTCCACCGTTGACCGTATGTTTGACACCACCTAACTCCTCCTCATAAACCTCATCATTCCCTATACCATCAGCTCGAGCTCGAGTACTCAATGCAGATCGCGTCGCCTGTACAAAGCATGCAAGATCTAGAATCCAATACTTATTTTCCCTCTAAATTTCCTTATGGATCGAGATCTCGTATTCTTCCTTACTGTAGGAATTTTCGAATCCTGTAAACTCACGTCGAGCTTATTAAACTAGTATGAGAATGAAACTTCTGAAACAAGGATTTTAAATATATAACTCTTGGAATTTTTCTCGTGGCGATTCATTCTGGTTGGAATATTTTTGCGGTGTATTTAATTTTGAAGTGAATTGTTTTATAGCTTGCGTCTCTTTTTATTTGCCAAGAAAAGGTTCAGCAAAAACTTGGTGAAGCCAAACGAAAGAATACCAGAAGGAAAACGCAGCTTTATTTATAGTTTTAAACATCTTCATAGTGAAGTAATACGTGGTTACTTTTTTATTAGACAATAGGGTAGCTTAGCTGTTTATGAGAGAAAGGTGGTACGTTTCACTGTGTTGGAAAAGGGATATGGTAGGTAGGTTTTAATGTGTGGTATATGACAAATTTCGTGGCGTGAAGTAGGATAGGGACGTGGCAAAGAATGGTACACCCACATTTAGTTTACTAAGTGGTAAAGGATGGTAAACGTTTGTGTTTCTCACATCATACACATTGCGTGTTTTCAAATGCTTGCCACGTTTTTAGTTTAACCACCATTTAAAAGGTGCGGCAATCCTTGTAGCCAATAGAAGGAGATAAATCAATGGTGGTGTGTATTTATAAGTTTTATATTTGAGAGCACCCCATTATGTGAAACTCTATTTGACCACGGACTGATATGAAAATATTATTAAATCCAGTAATGTACCGTGATCCCAAATATATAAAAATACCGGTAGATTAACTCATTATGTGAAACCTCAAAAAGTTGATTACAGGGTGCAAAATACTTTGAATAAAAAGTTGCTTATTTAATTTATTAAAAATTACAGTAAAATTCTAAAAACTAAATTATCACTACTTCCCAAAAGAACCTTGTTCAAATTCGAATCTGATAACTAGTTATATCGAATAAACCGTTACGGTCGATAAACGATTTTATAGCGACTATTTTAAAATTTGATTTGGACATAAATCAAAATCTGCATGACGAAATCCTGATTTTTCTCTCCCACTAGAAAGATATACTCCACCAGCTCCACACGTTTCTTATTTCACAAAAATCCGGCTTAAAACGAATCCTGTACATTCCGTCGAAGTTCGAATCGCCAATTAGCGAACTGCAGCGCCATTTCGAGCTCGTTTATAAATATTTTATAAACTATACGTTCAACTATCGTCGATTCAATATATCGTTCTTATATTTCGAATCGAAACTCCACCAAATCTCGTATGCTCTTCAATTCACATGATATTTTGAATTTCACTATTTCCGAATATTTCGACATCATAATATATTATTATATTATAATTATTTATTAAACATTCAATATTATTTAATTAAGCGATAATTAACTTCTCTAAATCACCAATTATATAATTAAATAAATTAATTATATCGCAGAAAATGTGGGTCATTACATCGACCCGCTGGGTCTGGCGGGAATTTTCCCGCCACTTCTGAAAATTGGAATTTTTGAATCTGTTTTGAATTTGAATTTTTTTTGAAACTTTGCGAGGCCATATCTTGGTCATACGGACTCCAATTTTTGAAAACTCGGACTCTATTTCGCGTATTTTTCCGAGACGAACGCAATGGCACAGCCCGTTTCCCTTGATTTAGATTTTACAGTTTAATTCTGCCTTGATTTGTGTTATAACATGTTATTCAAAAATACGGGTTGTTACAAAAAGTCAGAAGCGGGCTGGGCGGGAAAATTCCCGCCCAGGACCCAGGTCGACCAGGGGGTCGACCCTAGTGTCGACCTCCCCCCTACAGGTCAACCTGGGGGTCGACATGCCCCCCCGGCAGATCTGAAAGGTGAATATTTTGTGACTCAGTCCTGAGTCACTAGGGCTGAGGTGTCACCCTATCTTGATTGAATGGTTGTGGTTAACTCTACGATCATCTAACTGCTCAAATTGAATTGAAATTCTATATAAACAACCCTATGCTCAAACCTAAAAATCACACAAAAAATGTCCTAGAACTATCATGCTGTCAATAGAAAACTTGGAGTAGCCGTCACAAATTCAAAGAAAGGATAAGAACCTAAATCAAAAATCAAATTAAAAGTAATCAAATTCAACGATCTACATCAAAGGCGAGCTTACCAATTTCAGAATTCAGATTTTAGAAACAAGAATTCCTTTTCAGTTTGTAAGTTGGTTATTACGTAGATTTAAATGCTCTTTCAAATAAATCATGACATATTGTAATTTTAATATAGAATGATACTTATGTATAAGATTTGATTCTCGTTTATCTTAAAGTATCGTTGCTATTAATCATGTCTATATGCTTGTGGTGATGAACATATTATATATTAATCATGTCTATATGCTTGTGGGGATGAACATATTGTATGTTATTGGAATCTATTATGATTGGGTAATGGATTTATTTTGCAAATTAAATGGTGAAACATGTCATGTTATAAATTGGTGGTTACTTGCAAGTTTATGATCTAAAACACATGCTTATATGTTAGATCAACACTCATGTATATTCATGTTAGGTTGAATCTATTTATGTTGAAAAATTTGGAATTGTAGTCCTCTTATGTTTTAACACATAAGTATCATGCTATGTTGTGATTCGAATATGTTTATAACAGCCCTCTTATGTTTTACACACACATAATTCATCATGCTAAGTTGTGATTCGAATATGTTGATAATAGTTCTCTTATGTTTAACACACATAAGTTAATATGCTAAGTTGCGATTTAAAAATGATTATAGTAGCTTTCTTATGTTTGGACATACATAAGTTAATATGCTAAGTTATGGGTTGAAACTGTGATTATATGTTAAACCTCCATGTTAGACCTATGTTAAGTTTACATGACAATTAGATCCAACTTAGTCACAAGTTCACCTTTACCCATTTAATTAAAGTTAATGATACTTCTATGCCAAGTTACACATGAAAAGTTGAAATGTATGATATTTTATGTTTATTTCATCCCCCTTGTTTATTACCCTTTTTGTTTACGGGTTTGGGCTAATTTACTCGCACAACATTGTATGTGATTCATGCGTACGTTCCACGGGGGTAGCGATGCGAAAATATGAAAATTCGTGGCATGGATTTGTTCATAAAATGGCATATTTGATGTACCATTTGTGTGAGCATAATCAAAGGATAAATATGGCATGATTTAATTTAATTTAATTTACATAAAGAAATTAGACATATATAGAAAAATGCGAATTTAGAAAAAGACGAATATGCCTAACTCGAGGTTAGACTGAGTTGTGGTGTAAATCTGCTCGGAACCGACCGGCATATCCAGTGACCACAACAAGACCTGTATAATGTGGGTGGTTAGTGCATCAAGCCCCAAAAGAACACGAGATTAGGCTGAGTTGTGGTGTAAATCTGCCCGGAACTGACCGGCACATCTAGTGACCAAAACAATACCTGTCTAATGTGAGTGGTTGGCGCTTTAATAAATTAAAGCTAAGTCAGGATTGGTAGGATTAGGTCAATTAGGGAAACACGTAACCGATTCAACATGTTAACTAAACGAATATGTGGGGTTAGGTAAACTTGGACACTTAGCCAAATAAACATGTTGATTAGAAAACCTTAGCAGCGGGGACCCATTTTAGCAGTAACCCACGTAGATGTATCATGGTACCCGTAAACTAGGCAGGGTGGGGCACGATTACTGGGCTGATTATAAGCGGTCAAAACGTCGACGGTTGATGGGCCAGTGTAGTTTCCGACGGAGTATGGGCGTGCACGTACTCCGGCGTGCAAAAATCAGGCATCAATAGTATACATTATGCATCTTGAATCGTGTCGGGTTGCCACCAGAAGGACTGATACACACCATGGTGGGACCAGCACAGGTATCTACAGTCAAGCGGGGCCGAATGACATATGATATGAATGCATACGAGTAGGAGCCGATCATTAAGGGGATCGTTTGTTACGAACACGTAGGGCTGGTTGAACCAATGGTTAAGTAGGTGCAGAGACTATAGTAATGGGTGCGATCACATGTTCCTCTAATCTTCTATTAGGGTATTGTCCTATGTTCTGTTATTACTGTCATGATCCCTTTCCTTGTTTAAATACTAGTAATCACCGAACTTACCAGACTTATTGTCTGACCCGCTTTCCTTCGTCCTCTTTTCTTCCATTTCCCCTCCCCCCCACCCGGTCCATAGGGAGGGAATAATGCAGCTTAGTCAGACTCTTTGCAAGCTTCAAGAAAGTAGATGTATGATTCAGACTCTCTCTCACCTTGGCAATGGCTCCTGGACATTATCCTTGGGGATTTATGCAGTGTTATTTATTGTTTATGCTTCTTTATTAAATAATCAAGACAGTAATTATGTTGTAATGTTTTGGAAGTTACTTTGAGACAATTTGATGTAATGCTTTTGTATTAAACCACGTATGAAATAAATAATTGAATTTCGCTGCTTATATTTATCTGTCTTGTAAAGTTTTCTGTGTCTTGTACCTATAACCCTCCACCAAAGTTAAGGCATTCCCTTTGTGAGTGAACTTAACGGAGGTGGGGTGTTTCACTACTTTTTGGCCTCGATGCCGCCAAAATACTTGTGAATACGTTAGTTAAGAACGGGGATAAAATGGAATTTGTAATTGGCATAGTTTATATAATATTTATATGAAATGAGCATATAATTCAAATGGGGAACATAGAATTAATTACCTATAATGACATGGGAAAATTTGGGTAAAAATGGTATAATTTGAATATGACCATTTATGGATATGTAATTCAAATTATTGTTGAAAAATAGGTATTGACACCTATAAAAGGAGAGGACTAATTAATTCGTAAATGAATTAAAAATGGAATGTTAGTAATTATAATTAAGAATTTTAATTGTACTTATGACATGAGGTTTGGTAACATTAGATGCGGAAGTCTGCCCGGACCCGACCGCCATATCCAGCAGCCACTAACGTTGAACCTAATGTGGGAGGTCTAAGTACACAAATACGAATCAGGCTAAGACACGAGCTTAGGCCCAACTATTGAATAAGATTGCCCGGACCCGACTGGCATATCCAGCATCCACACGTTGTAGGCCCAATGTGGGTGGTCTAGCCCATTATAACCATAATTGGACATGGTAAAGAAATGGATTACTTAACCTAATTTAATATGAATATGGACTTAAGTTAGGGTTAAGTAAAATTGAATGGGTAGCGAGGAGGGGTTAAGTAAGTTAGAGGGGATGGGTTTATATATATATATATATATATATATATATATATATATATATATATATATGCTCACATACTTAGCCCAATGCATGTTATGTAATTAAAGAAACCTTGTGTAATTAAAGAAACCTAAGTGGTATACATAACGGGTAGATAAAATAATAAAGGCTATGTAATTAAAGATCACCTTTTAGGGTATAAATAGTCAGTGGAAAACCTAGTGGGGATACAAAACAAAGGGGAGAGCTTGTATTGTAACGGCTCGGGTTTCGCCCGGACCGAATCGGTCGCAAAATCGACTAAGACCGTTCAAATCCTGAACACGTTAACTCTGGGAATACAACAACATCAGAACAACAACAGACTTTTATAAACATCACAATAATGTTACATCAGATTACAGAATATATCAGAGTACAACGAATAAAATTACAGCGGAAGATAAATTACAATAAATTAAATACAATAAACAGCGGAAGACTTCTATGCTTTGGACATAGCTTTAGGCTTCGATCCAGATTCCCGCTCAAGAGATAAATATCTGCAAAAAGCTACTCACTACCTATGTGGAAATGAGGGCACCCAAGTTTGCAAACTGGAACAAACTACGAGTCAGTCATGGGACTGGCGTGAGAATTTTTAACAAATATAACTAATAGCAATAAGGCAAATCCGAGGACCACGCCGCTAACGCGGAACGGGTTTTACCCCAATGGATTGTCGGTGGATAAATAAAAGTAAATCATTAAACAACGCAATGCTTTTTAGAAAAATGGAATCATCATAAGGCTCAAGTCCCATCACACAATGCAACGCAAACCAGAGGATAGAGTTTTATCTTATGATGATTAAACATGCTTGGTACGATAAAACTGAATTTGATGTTATTATTAGTGTATATATGTTTCAAAAACAGTTCAATCATAATGTATCAATCATAGACGACATAGTACCCTATCCTACTATGTCGCCATACTAGTAATGCAATCAAGACCGCATGGTGTCGTATTGGATGTTGGGTTTCCATCATGAGTCAAGGCTAGGAACGATCTCCTTACTGATTTGAGACACTCTAGCTAATGTCTCAGGATTCCCCGCAGTGAACCCTTGGATCCTGCAGGGCCGGTCCGCACATACGATTTTGCGGGTTAGTTATTCCTGAACACACGTGTAACCCCCCACGTCCATTAATGTCACTCACAAAGGGAACGCATCAATGTCCATGAAGCATTATTGTTGTATAGAACAGATAAATTACAAGAATAAATAAATAAAACAACACAGCGGAAGATAAAACTTATTTTATTTCATCATAACTCAAAACGAGTTTACATAAGCAGTTTCCAAAACCATTACAACAGGATCAGTAGTCTTTTCCAAAAACTTCAAAGTACATAAAGAAGCAAATACTTAAATAACATAAATGCAGAAATCCCCACTGAGCATAAGCAAAGCGATAAAGATGAGAGAGTCCTAAGCGATACATCTACTCTCTTCAAGCAACTGAAAGAAATCGGCATTAAGCTGTAGTATTCCCTCCTTGCAAACCTGAGGGGTGGGAACGGAAGAAAAGAAGTGGAAAGAAAAGGGGGTCAGACATAAAGTCTGGCGAGTGCGGTAACTTTAACAATATAATTATCAAAATAACTAGGCTAAGGCATAAGCCGGAAAAAAGGAAATGACTGAGAACAATTGGGTATGACAGAACAAAACGAGGAAATAAGATGAACCAAGATAACGTTAAAGGCGCCCCTAATCATTAAAAGATAATTACTACACTGCACCACCATTAGTCACCCTTAAAGGTTGATCCCGCCTACATAACTTAATAATGATAATGGTAGTTTAGTGTACCCCTAGCTACCTTCATAGGTGCCGTCTGCCCCTATCTCCACTAGGTGTACCCACTACCCCCAATCGATCGGCTCCCTAACTCATAGATACCCATGATGGCCCCACAGTGGGGTGTATCACACCCCAAAGTGGCAACCCGATACGATCAAAAATGCACGGCTTATACCTACACGATGAAACAACGTCTTACCTACCAGCCCAGGCCCACACACGCATATGAACCCGTTGGACTTACGTTGCCACCGCTGACCCGTTTTGACCTCTTACAATCAAATCCAGTACGCGTGTCCCGTCGTTGACTTGGGTTGAGCCCACAAAGATACTTAATGGGTTACTGGTTTGAAAAGGGCCCTCATGCATGACACAAGCTTTCCACCAATGCTTGGTCCCCTCTAAGGTTTTCCCCCACTTAACCCCATTCTTATTCCTGTCTTCTTACATGTTTCAATCTTGGTTAAGTGCATCTATTCGTATTTCAAATGCCACCCAAGGCACCCACTAAATTCCACATGCCACCTAAGGCACCCACTTAACCCCCTCATGTCCCACTACATGTTTATCTGGTTAAGTGTTTCTTAATTCATTAAGACCGTAACCTTGTAAAGACCTCCCATATTAGACTAGCATTTGTGGAAGGTGGATTTGTCGGGCGAGTCCGGGAAGTCATACACCACAAACGAGCCTAACCTCGTGTCTTTATAACTGTTACGCATTTAAGTTATGCCTAAGACCTCCCACATTAGACTGGCATTTGTGGCAGCTGATTTGCCAGAAGGGTTCGGGCAGTCTTACACCGCAAAAGAGCCTAACCTCGTGTCTTAGGCGATTAATTACACCTAATTAATTACCCCCAATTTGAATTAATTTCCCTATTCAAATTGCCAATCAATTACAAATTTAACTATGTCCATAATTGACTCAATTATGTCCATATATTTATGGTATATAAAATTATATCAATTAACATCACATTAAAGGCATTTATGCCAATTCTCAATATTAAATCTTTTAATGTTATCCCCTTGCCCCACATTGTACATTTGTTCGTTTAACGTGAAATATATGTTAGACTAGAATAGTCTAACTTACGGAATAAAGAGAAAACATCACAACATGCACAAAATAAAAACTATATCTAAACATAAGGGGTGAACTTGCATGTATGAATAAGGTTTTTCATCTAAAACTTGCATCGACCAAAGTTACAAACTTACATAAACTATGGATGTCATAGATCTAATCATAAGGTGTAAACTTGCATAGGCAATAGTCACAAACTTTCATTACATTATTCATACTCCAATATATATACTTGCATATGTGATTTATACAACATAGACTATGATGTAAACTTGCATCTTACTCACACATGTCATAGCCTAACTTTAGACCCAATTTACACATAAAATAGATGTCATGAAACATGTAAGGTTGTATATGATTCTCACTAACTTGGATATAATTCATATCTAAATTAACATCTGAACTTGCATACATACATATGATTTAACATATGAATTAGTTCCAACAACATAACCAAACTAGCATATGAAACATCATCATGAATTGATTGTACATAAGCCAACAATCAACATAGATTCACAACATAGATGATAACGTCATAGCTTTACAACATAAATAATAACATCATAGATTTACAACATAGATAATAACATGCGGCCAATGATTCACAACATAACCATATAATCCAAATCATAGCTCAATCCAATTAAATTGTTAATTATCTTATTAAAGAAATCAAACTCACAAAAAGAAGGTCTTGCATTTTGAAATCTAAGTTATGAAATTGATTTAGCTTGCCTTTGTAGTAGATTCGTTATTGTTTAGACTAGAGTTGAATAGAACTGAATTGATTAGCTTTGATTTCCCTCTAGTTGGGGGCGGCTACTCTAGGTTACAAGATGACAGCATGACTACCATGATTCAGATTTTTATTTGATTTTTGCCTTTGAGTCTACCCATGTTTATATATAATTTCAATTTAATTATAGCCGTCGGATGATCTTATGGTTAATCAAAACCACTCAGTCGGGATAGGGTGACACCTCAGCCCTAATGACTCAGCAAGGAGTCAGAAAGGACTCAGCAATGAGTCACAATATGGATCAGATTGCACCAGAAAGCTGTGCAGGCTTTCTGCTCGTCCTAGGAGCATTTGGACGGTGCGCCAGTGCCACATTTGTGCTAGCGCACTTCCCAAGTGGGCAGTGCAAATATTTTTTTTCTGATTCATCCGCCTAACTTCGTTCGTCCATATCTTCTTCATTCGGTATCCATTTTACGCAAATTCGGACTCTATCTCAACCAGAATTCCGAGATGAACACAATGGCGCAACCCATTTCCCTTGATTCTCACATCTGTGACAAATTATTCTAGAATTTAGTTAATTCGATTATTCAAAAATTCGGGGTGTTACATTCTCCCCTACTTAAGGGATTTCTTCCTCGAAATCTCTAAGTCAAGAAGAACGTATCCTACTATCCAATCATCCATCTAATCAACCATCAACCACTAGCAACCATGGTAATTAAAAGATTTCTAATGCTTTTCATGTACATATGCATAGTGTGTGTCTATGTCCGTATACTAATGCTAAATCAGGCAGTCCACTGATTCAGTCGACCTCCTTAATGCAAATAATGATAGTGCCATGTATCCATCATGTATGCAAAGAATCCTATACATATCATTACTACATGTGTGCACAACCATCCATTTAAATGCAACAACCATATGATACACACATTCAATGTACATTCATTTTACTAAATACATCCATTTATATGCAAGATGAAAGTGACTGAGCCGATCTAGTGCCTAAAGTGTGTGTATATGCATCCACGAGCAACCACTAGCAAACACTTGCATCCACGTGCATCCATCATACATAACATGTCACAAACACATGTTTCAACCATATGAATACCCTATCTAAAGGTCAAAGATACTAGCTAGAGTACATACTAAGGAGAAAACAAGTCAAGCGAAGCGATAAAAGAGAAATTAAAAGTCATACCCTCAAAAAGAAAAGGGTATAATGAACGCATCTTCTCTTCCGTCTCCCAAGTAGCATCACTCTCATCATCTCCCCATTGCACTTTGACTAGCTTGACCTCTCGATTCCTCAACTTCTTAATCTCCGACCCAAGAATACATGTAGGAGCTCGTTGAATCGTCGCATCATGCTTTATCTCCACCTGTCTAAGCAAGCTCAGCTCTACCACTTCCGCGGTCTCATGCAAGAACTTCCTCAAATGTGATACATGGAATACGTCATGTACACCACTGAGTCTCTCGGGCAACTCCACTCTATACGCCATCAGTCCAATCCTCTCCTTAATAGGAGACGGTCCTACGAACCTTGGTGCTAAATTCCTAACGGACCGAAAGCGAACAACATTCCGTAACGGAGACACCTTGATAAAGACCATGTCCCCAATATCAAACTCAATATCTGTCCTCCTCTTGTCCGCATAAGATTTCTGCCTATCTTGCGTCGTCTTCGTCCTCTTTCGAATCAAATCGATCTTTTCCGAAGTCTCTCTAATCATATCGGGCCCAAGTAAGATCTTATCCATAGATTCCCACCAACATGTAGGCGAACGACACGGCCGTCCATAAAGAGCCTCGAAAGGTGCCATGCTAATGCTAGACTGAAAGTTATTATTATATGCGAACTCCACCAAAAGAAGATGCTCCTCCCACGTACCTCCGAAGTCTAAATCACATAGCCCCAAAAGGTCCTCTAGAATACGATTCAACCTCTCGGTATGGCTGTCCGTCTGAGGATGATATGCGGTGCTCAAACATAACTGAGTCCCTACCGCCTCTTGTAAGCTCTTCCAAAACTCGCTAGTAAAGAGAGGATCGTGATCGCTCACTATGTTAGAAGTAATACCATGCAAACGAACTATCTCTCGAATGTATACGGAGGCTAACCATGGAGCACTCCTCTTATTCTTCACGGGAATGAAATGGGCGCTCTTATTAAGTCTGTCTACCATGACCCAAATCCCCGTATTACCCTTCCTCGATCTCGGTAATCCGTCAACAAAGTTCATCGAGACACTCTCCCACTTCCAATGTGGGATCTCCAATGGGTCAAGCAACCCACCAGGCTTCTTTTGCTCTGCTTTTACTTTTTGGCACACCAAGCATATAGCGACAAACTCGGCCACATCATTCTTCATACCGGCCCAAAAGTAAACTCGTCTCATGTCCATGTACATCTTGTCCCCGCCGGGATGAATGGTCATCTTCGAACGATGTGCATCACCAAGACTGATCTTCCTTAAGTCCTCGTCTTATGGTACATAAAGTCTACCGTCCCTACGTAACCAACACTTATCATTTAGGGTATACCTACTAAGATGGCTCGATGACTCCCCCTTATGAGCTTCTCTACTAACTCAACCAAATGTGGGTTATCTCGCCGTGTCTCACCAATCCATCCCAAAAGTGTAGGTCTAACCTCTAAGGATGCTAGCAAACCGGGTACAAAGTCAATGGAAGGTCTAAAGTCAAATGTTGAGATGAACTCTAAGCTTCACCGCTTAACAAACAACGGATTCAAGGACAATCTTTTCCGACTTAAGGCATCTGCCACAACGTTACCCTTGCCAGGGGTATATGCTATCTCAAAATCGTAGGACGCTAAGAATTCCATCCACCTTTGCTGCCTTAAGTTTAAGTCCTTCTGAGAGAACAAATGTTTTAGTGATTTGTGGTGTTTGTAAACAATTCGAATTTCTCGCCAAGAAGATAATGGCACCAAGACTTAAGCGCAAAAACAATAGCGACTAACTCTAGGTCATGTGTAGGGTAATTTCTCTCATGTACTCTCAGGTGCCTTCCTCCATAGGCTATTACCCTTCCCTCTTGCATTAAGATTGCGCCTAATCCTGTCCCACAAGCATCGGTATAAACAGTAAATGACTTACTCCCATCTGGCAGCACTAAGATTGGGACTGTGGTCCAAACTCTCATTAAACATTGGAATGCATTATCACAATCTACATCCCACGTGAAAACTTGGTTCTTCTTCGTCAGGCGCGTCAATGGGGCTGATATCTTTGCGAAGTCCTTGATAAACTACCTATAGTACCTGCCAACCCCAAGAAACTCCTCATCTCGGTAGCACTTCCAAGGACCTTCCAATCTTGGATGGCCACCACTTTCGCGGGATCCACAGCTATCCCTTCTTTAGAAACCACGTGCCCTAAGAATCGCACTTCCTTCCTCCAAAAGTGACACTTAGAAAATTTACCTTTAAGGTTATGCGCTCGAAGGGTCTCCAACACTTCCCTAAGAAGTAGGGCAAGCTCTTCCTCGCTCTTAGAAAAGACCAAGATGTCGCCCACAATGACCACCACGAATTTATTAAGGTACTCCATAAACACCCTACTCATCAAATGAACAAAGTATGCGGGGGCGTATGTCAAACCGAAGGGCATCACAAGCCATTCATAGAAACCGTCCGGAGTCCTAAAGGTAGTCTTGTTTATGCTATCCTCATCCACTTTCAACTGATGGAAACCAGTGGCTAAGTCCAATTGTGAAAACAATGAGGCGCCAACTAACTGATCAAAGAGATTGTCAATCCTCGACAGTGGGTGCCTATTCTTCTTAGTAAGTTTATTAAGTTCTCTATCGTCCACACAAAGTCTAAGGGACCCACCCGCCTTCGTGGCAAATACTACTGGAGCACCACACTCCGATATACTATGTCTTATGAACCCTTTCTCAAGCAACTCCCCTACTTGCTTATTGAGCTCCCTCCTCTCATGAGGAGCCATGTGGCATACTGGCAGAGATACTGGTTTTGCATTGTCTACAAGATAAATACGAAAGTCTATCTCACGTTTTGGGGGTAGACCCCTCACCTCACCAAAGACATCAACGTATTCACGGACTATTTGTACAGAATGTAAATCATCATTAGATGCGTCAAGTGACTCAAGACAACTAAGCATCACCGGTCCTCTAGAGTCACAAGAAATGATAAGGGTCTTTCCACTACGAGTCAACAAGTTTACTACCCTTCGTTCACAATCGAGGATGGCGCCATATCGGGCCAGCCCATCCATCCCTAGAATCAACCCATAGCCCATGAAACCAAGCACAAAAGCATTACATTCAAAACCAATGCCTAAGATAGACAATCTCAAATCCCTACAAACCATGGATAAATGAGCCGACCAACCAATAGGATTTGAGACTACAATGGGATCCACAACAAGACTAGTATCTAAGTGCATTGTTCTAACTAATGATGTAGAGATAAACGAATGCGATGCGCCAGAATCGAATAAAGTACAGACATGATGATCAAACGGAAAAACTAAACTCTCAACGAAAATGTTTCTACCTCGTTCTTGCAGCGGTGGGACCGCGAGAGCCTAGACCTGCTCCCTTGCCTGCTCTGGGGCCACGAGAGCCTGAAGCTGCCCTCCAGAAGTTCTTTGCCCTCGCCTCTGTTTCCTTGGGCAGTCTTTTACTAGATGACCTACCTCTTCACGGTGACAACAGCCAGTCTTCTTCTTTTTCCTACAGTCTTTACTCAGGTGGCCTGGTATCTCACAATTAAAGCACTTCTTCTTTCCTTTGCCATTACTGTTCTTCCCTCCTTTCTTATTTTCTTGTTGTTGCTGCGGTTTCTTTTGATCCCCTTTCTTCTCGAGTGCCTTATTAGCATTGGCGCCCTTCTCCTCTTCATGCATGAGCGCCATACCAACTAGCCTCTCACAGGTGGCCCCCATAGGGATGTGGGTCATAGCTAACCCATGTAGTGGCTCTTTCGAACCCTTACAAAATCTTAGGGCCTTCTTTTCGGGTGTATTTACCAAGTCCAAGCCAAATCTCTCCAACTGATTGAACTTGTTGACGTATTCTTTTACTGACAGATTCCCTTGCTTTAACGCCAAAAATCTTTCCATATATAAATTCTCTTCAGCCCGTGAGAGGAACTTTGCCTCAAACCTACGCCCAAAATCCGGCCATGTATCAACTGGATGCTCTCCATTAGTGACTTCCCACCAAAACGAAGCTTCGTCCTTCATCAACCAAGCAGCCAATTGGACCTTCTTACAATCGTCCAAATCGAAGATGCCAAACAGATCCTCCACTTCTTTCAACCAATTTCTAGCTTCAATGAACATTTCAGATCCACTAAAAGATTTTCCACCCATCGAACGAAAGTCTTTACATATCTTGAAGAAAGTATCTCCACGTGGAGGAATGACTAGAGCTGGGGGAGGAGGAGGAGGAACGTTGGCTGGTCCCGCGGCAGCGGCCCTAGCCTCAAGATATTGACGAAACCATCTGGGTACATGAACACCCTTTGGTATCTCAGATGCTCCAGACATGCTGAAAAGAAAAAGAAAGAGTTTTAAAAACAAGGGAAGCGAGAGAGAGATGTATGACTGGCGGGGATTATGCACTTTTATACTTTCTTTGAAAATAGCTTCTTTAAAACAAGTTTTTGAAAATACTTTCTAGGAAAATAATACTTTTGAAAACACGTTTCAAAACTTTTAATATGTTCTTGTAACCATAGTTCTGACACCACGTGTAACCCCCCACGTCTATTAATGTCACTCACAAAGGGAATGCATCAATATCCATGAAGCGTTATTGTTGTATAGAACAGATAAATTACAAGAATAAATAAATAAAACAACACAGCGAAAGATGAAACTTATTTTATTTCATCATAACTCAAAACGAGTTTACTAAGTAGTTTCCAAAATCATTACAACAAGATCAGTAGTCTTTCCAAAAACTTCAAAGTACATAAAGAAGCAAATACTTAAATAACATAAATGCATAAATCCCCACTGAGCATAAGCAAAGCCATAAATATGTGAGAGTCCCTAGCGATACATCTACTCTCTTCAAGCAACTGAAAGAAATTGGCACTAAGCTGTAGTAATCCCTCCTTGCAAACCTGAGGGGGGGGGGGGGGGGGGAGGAAGAAAAGAGGTGGAAAGAAAAGGGGGTCAGACATAAAGTCTGGCAAGTGCGATAACTTTAACAATATATTTATCAAAATAACTAGGCTATGGCATAAGCTAGAAAATAAGGAAATGAATGTGAACAATTGGGTAGGACAGAACAAAACGAGGAAATAAGATGAACCAAGATAACGTTAAAGGCACCCCTAATCATTATAAGATAATTACTACATTGCACCACCACTAGACACCCTTAAAGGTTGATCCCGCCTACAGAACTTAATAATGAAAATGGTAGTTTAGTGTACCCCTAGCTACCTTCATAGGTGCTGTCTGCCCCTATCTCCACTAGGTGTACCCACTAACCCCATTCGATCGGCTCCCTAACTCCTAGATACCCGCGCTGGCCCCACAGTGGGGTGTATCACTCCCCAAAGTGGCAATCCGATACAATCAAAAATGCACGGCTTATACCTACACAATGCAACAACGTCTTACCTACCAGCCAGGGCCCACACACGCATACGAACCCTTTGGAATTGCGTTGCCTCCGCTGACCCGTTTTGACCTCTTACAATCAAATCCAGTACGCGTGTCACGTCCTTGACTTGGGTCGAGCCCACAAAGATACTTAATGGGTTACTGGTTTGAAAAGGGCCCCCATGCATGACACAAGATTTCCACCTATGCTTAGTCCCCTCTAAGGTTTTTCTCCACTTAACCCCATTCTTATTCATGTCTTCTTACATGTTTCAATCTTGGTTAAGTGCATCTAATCATATTTCAAATGCCACCCAAGGCACCAACTAAATTCCACATGCCACCCAAGGCACCCACTTTACCCTCTCATGTCCCACTTTAGATCCAATTTACACATAAAATAGATGTCATGAAACATTTAAGGTTGTATATGATTCTCACTAACTTGCATATAATTCATATCTAAATTAACATCTAAACTTGCATACATACATATGATTTAACATATGAATTAGTTCCAACGACATAACCAAACTAGCATATGAAACATCATTATGAATTGGTTGTACATAAGCCAACAACTAACATAATTTTACAACATAGATGATAACATCACAACTTTACAACATAGATAATAACATCATAGATTTACAACATAGATAATAACATACGGTCAATGATTCACAACATAACCATATAATCCAAATCATAGCTCAGTCCAATTAAATTGTTAATTATCTTATTAAAGAAACCGAACTCACAAAATGAAGGTCTTGCATTCTGAAATCTGAGTTCTGAAACTGATTTAGCTCGCCTTTGTAGTAGATTCGTTATTGTTTAGATTAGAGTTGAATAGAACTGAATTGATTAGCTTTGATTTCCCTCTAGTTGGTGGCGGCTACTCTAGGTTACAAGATGACAGCATGACGGCCATGATTCAGATTTTTATTTGATTTTTGGGTTTGAGTCTACCCATGTTTATATAGAATTTCAATTTAATTATAGCCGTCGGATGATCTTAGGCTTAATCAAAACTACTCAGTCGGGATAGGGTGACACCTCAGCCCTAATGACTCAGCAAGGAGTCAGAAAGGACTCAACAATGAGTAACAATATGGATCAGATTGCACCAGAAAGCTGTGCAGGCTTTCTGCTCGGCCTGGGCGCACTTGGTAGGTGCGCCAGTGCCATATTTGTACAGGCGCACTTCCCAAGTGCGCCAATGCAAATTATTATTTTTTGATTCATCCTCCTAACTTCGTTCGTCCATATCTCCTTCATCCGGTATCCGTTTTACGTAAACTCGGACTCTATCTCAACCAGAATTCCGAGACGAACACAATGGCGTAACCCGTTTCCCTTAATTCTCACATCCGAGATTAATTATTCTTGAATTTAGTTAATTCGATTATTCAAAATTTCAGGGTGTTACAACATGTTTCCCGGTCCTATAGGACCTAATATCCGAGGCGCCTGATTCCGTCATCCACATAAGTAAAATTTCGGGCCGTGTAAAAACCAAACACTACTTCTAGCTAGAAAGAAACGTGCTGCTCTCCCTGCGTTCCCTTGCTCCGTTTCAGACTCAACCGGGTTGTGAGGCTCGTGAAGCTACGTTATAAACAAAGCTACACCTAAATAGGCCGTGCTTTGATCATCAACCAGAAGGCCTGCTTTTCAACAAAAGCCTTGATCATTTGCATCTTGGCGTGCCACATTGACAATTCACACCATGCGATCGACAACTATCATTATAGAAGAGGGTGTTAGGGAAGAGAATAAATTCTTCACCACCAAACAATTATATATTAAATAAAAATAAATTAAATACATGAAATGAATTCCAACTTAGACACACATCCATTTACAAGTCCGTTCTGGGTCTGAATGAAACCGGAGGCAACTTATTCCTCGCATATCCGAACAAATCAACAAGTAGTCTGGACGTCCACCATTGTAGCCCCTTCAAGGTAGCTGCTCCAATCATGGGCATCAATGGTAACTCATCCATTTGACGTGAAGATCGTCGGTCTTGTACCGTCTTCAACTTTTCGACTTAGATCGACGTGTAATCATTTGAAATGAGATTGAACTCGGACTTTTCAAATGATCCTCGCATATATATATATATATATATATATATATATATATATATATATATTAAAATCATTTCACATCGTTATTAGTATCTAATAACGATCTATTGCTATTTTATTTATATAAAAATAATTAAATTTTATTTAACAACACCGCATACCAATAGGAGACCTTGGCGCTGTTTGCACCCAAATTTTGTTTTACACATTTCTCTAAAACTAACCATTGGTATTTAACACAATTTGTATCGTTGGAAAGGTCTTTCCAAGGCGAACCTAAAGGTTTCAGTTTTGGGAAAATCCGACGGTCGGATATTTCAGTATAATAATTTAAAGACACGATTTCAAACGCGAACTACCACGCTCGATTCGTTTGATTTTAATTTCTATATATATATATATATATATATATATAATTCCTTCATCCATTTCATTTCACTATATTTTGCTAACAACAAATATCCCTATTTGTGCATATAATACAAGGTACAACATGACACACCATAATGTTTATTTTTATTATAATTCACATACACATACTATACCCAACAATGTACATTTTTCTTTCATCTTTCAAATTACACAAAATGTATATTTTGTTCCCTTATTCTTTTTAATGAAAAAGCATTCATTAAAATGTACATTTCTAATCCTTGTTCTTTTAAATGAAAATCCATTCATTAAAATGTACATTTCTAATCCTTATTCTTTTTAATGAAAATCCATTCATTAAAATGCACATTTCTAATCCTTATTCTTTTTAATGAAAAACCATTCATTAAAATGTACATTTCTAATCCTTGTTCTTTTTAATGAAAAACCATTCATTAAAATGTACATTTCTAATCCTTGTTCTTTTTATTGGAAAACCATTCATTAAAATGTACATTTCATCGTCATAATCTTTACTGAAAATCTTTTACATAAATATGTAAATTTCATACCATTGTTCTTTTACATGAAAAATGTAATTTCACTTTAATTCAATTACATGAAAAATGTAGCTTCACTTTGATTCAATTACATGAAAAACGTAACTTATAATTCAATGCCCAATTTCATTCTTTTATTCTTTTATTCCTTTATTCTTTATTTACATTAAAAATGTAAATTATATTTCAATGTCCAATTTCGTTCTTTTATTCCATTATTTACATTAAAAATGTAACTTCTATTTCCATGATGAATTCTTCCTTTTATTTCTTTTATTTACATTAGAAAAATGTAAATTCTATTTCAGTGTTGAATTATACTCTCCTAATTACACTGTAAAATCTCCTTTTTAATTACAATATAAATTGTAATTAACATTATAATGTAAAATTCCTATCTTTAATTACAAGGTAAAATCTCCTTTTTAATTACAATGTAAATTCTAATTAACATTATAATGTAAAATTCCATGTCTTTAATATTTTTTTATTTTTTTTAAAATGAAAATCTAATTCATTAAAATATAAATTTTCACTTTAAAGCTTTTTACATGAAAATGTAATTTCTACTTTTAAATATTTTTACGTGAACAATGTAAATTTTCTCCTTAATTCTAATACATTAAAATGTAAATTTTCTTTTTATTCCTAATTACATTAAAAATGTAACTTTTCTTTTTAACCTTAATCACATTAAAAATGTAAACTTTTCTTTTTACATTAAAACATGACGTTGAAAACTTTTTCTTTCTTTTATAAAAAACATGACGGTGAAAATATTCATTTCATTATTAACACATAACGGTGAAAATATTCATTTTCTAATTAACACAACATAACGGTGAAAAATGTCATTTTCTAAGTAACACAATATGAAAGTGAAAAATGTCATTTCTAATCTAAACATAACGGTGTAAAATGTTCATTACTAATCTTTCAATGAATCTCAATGTAATAATGTGACTTTTCATTTATAACAAAAACCAATATTAATTTATGATTTTTTTTCTTTTTCCATTTTTTACCAAATCAACGAAAAAATGTATTTTCATTTTTAGCCAAATCAGTGTAAAATTTTTACTTTTCATCCTTAACAAAAATCATGTATATTTTCATTCTTTTCATTCTTAACGACAAAATGTCCTTTTCATTCTAAATAAAAGTAAAATCTTTTAATTATAATCAAAGGTGGAATCTTTGTATTTCAGTACGAAAGTAAATTCTTTTCACTTGCAACCAAAGGTTAAAATCTTTCATCATGTTTACAAATAAAGTTTGATCTTTTTGTTATATTTACAAACAAAGTTGGTTCTATTCATTTACAAACAAAAGTGATTCTTTTACATTTCCAAACACAAATGATTCTTTTTGATTTCCAAACACAATCGATTCTTTTCATTTTCAAACAATGAAAATAATGTTTCTTTTAACAAAACAATGTAAACAATGTTATTTTTTTTCCTTTTTACAAAACAACGTAAATAATGTTTTGTTTTTTTTCCTTTTTACAAAAAAATGTAAATAATGTTATTTTTTTCCTTTTTACAAAACAATGTAAATATTGTTTTTTTTCCTTTTTACAAAACAATGTAAATAATGTTATTTTTTTTTCCTTTTTACAAAACAATGCAAATAATGTTTCGTTTTTTTCCTTTTTACAAAACAATGTAAATAATGTTATTTTTTTTCCTCTACAAAACAATGAAGTTATTCATTTTTAACAAAATCATGAAGTAATTCATTTTAACAAACATGAATATTTCGTTCTTTTCACTTTCAATGCAACAAATGAATGTTTTGTTCTTTTATTTCATTACATACAAAAATGAATTCTCTTGATTTTTATTCATTTACAAAATATCTTTCATTTAGAAACAAAAATTAAGAAAAAAAACTTTCATTTAGAAACAAAAGTTAATATCTTTGTATTTTACAAATCAAGAAACAGTCTTTGTATTTCAATTCCATAATAACACCACATCAACACATCTACACACAATCACAGATAAAACCATGAATCACAACAAATAATTAACCACACATCTATTATAATACAATTAATCTTATTTCTAATTATTTACGAAGAACAGATAAAATAAAATAGAATTCTCACCAATGAACCTCAGAAAGCAATTCAAAACTTTTGAATCTAAGAATCTAGAGATGGGATGTATGAAATTACGATCGGATTGCGCGAGGTAGGAGAGCTAGGGGAATGTTCTCTTGGAAGGGAGGAGGTCGCGGAGGCTTCAAGTGGGCCCCAGCAGGGTGCGACGGCGGCGGGTTCGAGGCTGTGGTGCGGACTGAATTGGTAAGGGTATCTTGAAGTATGTGCGGCGGTTGATGTTGACTTCGGTATATATTTGAAGCTTGCTCCTTGCTCTACAAAAGTTCAAACTATGGAAAAGTCTAAAATTTAGTGGAGGAGGAGGAAAATGGAGGAGAAGGTTGGAATGGTTTAGGCCATGGAAAAATGAAAGTGGCAGATTTGAGAAACGAGTAGAGATAGATTAGGTTTAGATAGCTTCTTTTTTTATAATGTCCAATCCCTTAATTAGATTAAAGGCCCATTAAAATTTAGAGGGGCGGCAGCTGGGTACTTGAAATTAGGGTTATACGTATTATGCCCGTATATATACCGTATTCTTTATTTTAATTAGTTTATTTTCACAAAAATAACTGTATGTTGATATATATGAGTTGGGATTAAGTTAAATTAATAGCCTACGTGTATATGTGCATACATGAACGTTTGAATTTTAAAACTTGAAAATAAAGTTTATTGGAAACAAAGGCATGAAATTGACGTATATAAACATATATAAGGAGAGAAACATTAAATGATTTGATAACAATCAATCTATATTACAACTTCAATTAATGTACGTTACAGAAAAAATTAATGTATGTTAATTAGTAATTAATGTATGTTACGAACATAAGAAAGAAATTTAATATATTTATAACAATATAATGTCTAACTAGTGGTATATATTTGGGGTTTGGAATTATTCAAACATGTGTAAATAGTAAATTTATAATGGAAGCATCAAGGAAGGAGAATGAAACAATTTACAAATTAACGTTACAACGGAGAAGAATTAATGGAGATAATAGTTAAATTGAGTAAGCAATCAATTAAGAAAATTAATTATGAAATGAATAAAATTAATTAATAAATTGAATGGTTTAAGATATATACGTTTTGGAATTGGAATTATGTAACGTGTGAATGTAATAAGGAAACATAACAATGGAGAAATAGGGATGAACCATTTTTTTTTGGTAAACCTGAAATAAACTGCTAATGAATGCCATGGAATATAGGTTTATGAAGTTGGAAACCGCGTTCACAAAGGTTTTAAATTTTCATAAGTTTAGCATATAAGATTAGCGCTCTTGACCATATGAAATATGTAATTCCACCTTCTAAATTGTGCATATATAAGTTGAGACGACCCGAAATCCCGTTCCGACGGAGACAAGGGTTATCTTTGGAAAATAACACAGAACAGATAATAGCATAACAGAATTAAATAAATACACCAGATAATGAACAATAGAATATACTGGATAAAAGTAATCATCAGAGTTACACAGTATACAGGATCTTACTTAGTACAAATACAGTTCAGCTATACATAAATGTCTACAGCGGAAAACAAGCATAATATGTACAATAGGAGCTGAACAGCATAAAAAGAGAAAAATGATAGAATCCATCTTCAGCTCCAGCTATCCAGAAAGAACCAGCTAAACCTGAATACATGGCTGCCCATGTAGAAAAAGGGGCACCCGAGTTTGAAAGTGAAACAAACTACGAGTCAGTCATGGGACTGGTATGAGAAATCTACTCAACACATATATAATATGGCGAATCATAGGACCACGCCACTTTCATGGAACGGGTTTACTCCATTGGATTGCCAGTGCTTTGAAACAAATCTTTCTTTTAAACATCGCTATGCTTTTTATAAAAATGAAGCCATTATAAGACTCAGTTCCCATCACACAATGCAACGCAAACCGGAGGATAGAGTTTTTACCTTATAACGGCCAAAATATGCTTGATACGAATAAAACAAAGGCAATTGATATTATTGCTAGTGTTTATATGTTTTGAAAACAATTTCAAATCATAACCATCAATCATAGGCGGCATTAATGCCCCATACCACTATGTCGCCATATATAGGTATACAATCAAAATCGCGCGATGTCGTATTTGGAAATTGGATTTCCGTCATGAACCAAGGCAAAAGATAGTCCTTACCGAATTCGGGACTGCCTAGCCCGAGTCTCAGGATCAGAACGCATCGACCCTTGGAGCGACAGGGCCGGTCCACACGGAGTGGATTAAAAATGCCTGAGCACTATGTTTCGCCGCCCTTTGGGGCGTAAGCGAGCCAACAAGTGACTCCATCGGACCCGGATCGTCCGATCTAACCGAGGCGCCTCGCAACAGCAACAACCACATAGGTGAAAAGTATATAAATGTCAGGGCTGGTAGGTCACTGACACCACCCTAGCTAGGACGAAACGCAGGCCCTCCCTGAGGTCCTTTCTCCCGTTTCTGGTTCATACCGGGGTGTGAGGCTCGCGAATTTACGTTATACACAAAGCTACGCCACACAGACGGTGCTTTGATCATCACCACAAGACTTTGCTTTTCAACAGAAGCCCTGATCGCTGCATCTTAGCATGCCACACAGAATAAAATCCAATGTTAGACACACAGTCCATTTACAAGTCCGTTCTGGGTCTGAATGAAATCGGAGGCACTAAATACCTCGCAAACCCATCGATCACCACGCACGTCTGAACGATCACCACTCATTATCCATATTTCGGGATGCCTCCCAATCAGGACCTCGGTTACCATCCAAACGAGGTGAAGATCTCCGGTCTTCGACCACCGTCTTCATCTTCGACTTTCAATCATCGGTCAATTATTTGAAATGAGAATTAACTCGGCCTTCTCAAATAATTCACGTACATTTAGAATTTCAAACCAATTTACTTTAATGGTTAAATCATTCGACAACAGCAATTTTGTTCTTTAATGTAATTTTCACACCAAACACATTCAACCATCAAATGCTACATAAATCGAGCTAATTCAGTTTATTTCTATTCCATATCGTTTATGATACTTTATAACGATTTATCGCTATTTTTATTTATTTTAAAATAGCCAATTTATTCAAAACGACGCTTCGGGCCATAACGCGGCCGTGGCGCTGTTTTTCTTCAGAATTGATTTACACATATATGAAAATCTAACCGTTGAATCTTCACAAAATTTACATCATTAGAAAGGTCTTTTCAAAACGGATCCAACGGTTCCAGTTTCAGGAAAATCCGACGGTCGGATCTCCCGGTACAATCGTTTGAATTTTCGATTTCAAAATACGAACTGCAGTGTCGTTATTCGATTAAATATATAATTATATTTATATATATATAAATTTAATCGCTTCTGGCGCTGTTATTCTTCAGATTCGAATTAAAAATTCTAGACAATCCAACCGTTGGATTTTTACAAGGTTGGTGCCGTTGGGAAGATATTTCCAAGGCGAACCCGACGGTTGAGGTTTCGGGAAAATCCAATGGTCGGATTTCCCGCACTAGTTGTTTGAAATCACGGTTTCACAATATGAACTGCACGGCCTCGTTTCGTTTTAATTTCATTTATATTTATATATTTATATAAATATAGTTCATTCAATGATTTCAATATCGTTTTCACTTCAAATATTTCACTAACGCCTTAAAATTTTGGAAAATTTCGCCATAACCTCCCCTGCACCGGGAGCATCGGGAAATCTCAAATTGCTTCCCCGGTCCTTCTAATCTCAAAAAGATAAAGAAAAAGCCAAGCGGCTAGCCAACAGGCTCATAAAATCATCACCCAAACAAAACAGTAAATGTGTACCTATTTGTCGGGCACAAAATTTTATTCCTCTTCTCTAGCCCCTTTGCTATAACCTGTTCAATGAATATGCATGTACATATATATAGTTCTTATCATTTATCATTTTCTATTCAACTTCATATTTGATTTCTATTTGGTTTAAAAACACCATTCATTCAAATGTTACATACATAGGTACAAATCATATCATTAGCTAATTAATGAATATTTCAACTCATATATATTTATTTGAACAAGTGGCTATTTTTAACACTTCACATTTCAACGATTCATGCATATAATAAAAATGTGATTTTTATTGTAAAACAACTCATTTCAAAACACTATTATTTTATATATCTCATATTGGTGATAAAAATAGGTTTTTTCTTATAAAACAATTTCTTTCAAAACGAGATTATTTTACACAGTTCATATAGTCGATAAAAGGTGATTTTTATTGTCAAACAATTTATTTCAAAATATGAATACCATTCAACACATTAATTTCAAATCAACGAATGAATATCGATTCAACACATGAAGGTTTTCTATAGTTTCTATATATAGATAAAAATGTGATTTTTATATTTAAAACGCGAATACCATTCAACACATGAATTTCCAAACAACGAATGAATATCGATTCAACACATGAAGGTTTTCTATTCAATGAATAAATATAGTTTTAGCAAATGAAAATAATTCAAACACATGAATATTATTCAAAATTTCGGCAGCATAACGGCAGGGTAGTTAAAACCGGGACCGTCCCTAGTACGGCTCCTTGCTCTACCTTAAAACCTCGCGGTTTTTGACAATGGGGATCATGCATCTAGTTCGCACGCAGGCGGCATGTATATATTTATTTCATTTCCACAAACTAATCCTATGTGGTTTCAACCAAATATTTTTCAACGACAATCAATCAATATCAACCACAAACAATCCCAAACAACCATTCGCTATCAATCAATTTTCACAACAATTTCAACCAATAAATATCATCCATGGTTTGTGGACGAGGGGCGTATATATATATATATATATAGCAATTCACTTCATTTCAACACATATATAATTTTTACAACGCATATATAACTTATACATCGAACGTACAACTTATACAACGCTTATACAAGAGGTGTACAACGCTTATATAACTCATACATCGACTATATAATTTATACATCGTCGTTTTCCATATTGTTTATAAATTAGAAATCTCACATTGCTGTCGGCTTTGCCAAAAATTGTAGAAGGCTCAGAAAAATATGCGGCCTCTTCTAAAAGGTAGAAGGCGTCCACACGGTCACGATGTTTCCTGTTTCATCGATATTCGTTAACATAGCAAAATCACATTTTTAAACTATGGTTTATATTTTATAGACAAAGATAATTTTAATTTCAAATCAAAGGTAATTTTATTTTTAAGTCAAAGTCTATTTATATTTTCTAAAACAAATTCTATTTTATATTTTCTATTTGAAAGTATTTTATTTTTCAAAAACAATCCTGTTTTATATTTTCAAAATAAATCCTAATTCTATTTTAAAACCTTTCTAACTTTATTTTAAAACCTTTCTAGTTGTATTGTCATAATGCTATATATATTTATAAAAAAAAATGAAAATAAAAGCTGCCTTTATATTTATTAAAAACTGCATTTATATTTATAAAAAAAACTGCATTTATATTTATTAAAAAAAACTGCATTTATATTTATATAAAAAAACTGCATTTATATTTTTTTAAAAAAACTCCATTTATATTTATTTAAATTAATTAAACTAATATAAGCAATAACTAAATAAAAATCAACTCATCTTTGAACGCAGGAAACTCACGAATCACTCCTCGATTTTCGACCCCTCTTGTATGGGCTTGTAGCTCTCTAAAATCTCTTCAGTTTTTGCTCCAAAATCATATTCTAATTTGTTGTATTTCGTGAGAAATTAAGAGAGGAACGAGGGAGCGTTTTCCGCCTTCAATTCTGAACGACGACGGCTATATTAGGAGTTAGGGTTGTGGTCAAAATTTAGGGTATTTATAATTATATTTTAATCCATTTAATTCCATAAAAGGAGATTTTTCGTTCGAACACCAAATCAAACCCAGCGACTGTCACCCCTAGCTAATTATCCCTATTTCGAACAAAATGGGATATGTTTCGTAGGCCCATTCGACTGTTTCAGTCATTTATTCTTCAAATTAAAATATAAAACATTCAATATTCAATTTGAACGTACATTTCAATTTGCCAGGGCCACAGACTGATTCGAAAAATTCCAGAAAAATAAATCTAGCTATGTTTTGACGATACTGTCCCAACAAAACTAGTTTCGCCGAATTCTGAGACTGTTTGCAAAAAGGCTCATTTTTGGTCGATCCAATTTAACTGTAATTGACCAAAACACATTATCCTTTGCCACGCTCACATACAAGCTTCAAAAATTATGAAATTTGAAACCTAGCAATAACTTCACATCCCGGATCCAACAAAAGTGGTTTCGTCGAATTCCGAGGTCGTATGCAAAATGGCCAATTTCACGGGCTATATAAATTTCATAGCGACCGTTCTGAAAATTCATTCGGCCATAACTTTTGCTTTCCGTTATGATAATTCGATTTTTCAGATTTGTTAGAAAGGTATTCACTAACATATTTAAATATTTTTGGTTTCACTAAAATCCGTTTTGTTTTGCACCCGGTATAGTCCGACAAAGTTTGAATTCAATTTTTTGAAACTGCAGCGCCATTTCAGGCCTTGTTTATAATTATAATTAATTATATTCGCTTTCAATTGTCGATTCAAACTCACTTTCCATTGCCATTATTTAAAATATTTATTTTAAATATTTAAAATCCATTATTTTAGCCAATTCAAAATTTTTAAATTGGTTCAGATTTTCTGGATCGTTACATAAGTACTGACTAAAGGTGTAATTTTAAGGTTTAAATATTAAAAATTTATTTAAGCTTTAAATGTCATTAAAGAAAGAAAAAAATATTACTCTTAAGATCTATGTGACTTAGGTTGTAACAAGTATGTAATTTATTATTAATGAAAACTGGAAAGTTTTGTCAACTTCTTACATATTTGTACAATCTTTAGGATATAACATAAAACGTCATTCATGGATATTTTATTTTACTGAGACGTATTTGGGAAGGCATTTGTAGTTCTCAAATTTATAAAAAAAAAATTCTTTTTTTCTAGTCTTTATTAATCAAAATAAATAATTTTAAAAATTCAAAATCCATTAAAAATAAAATTTTAAATTTTGACATAACTTACAAATTACAAACTGAAATCTAAATTTCTTTAATTCATTATAAAGATATTATCAATACGGTTCTAGCGTTTCTTGTTTCGTCTAATTTTGACTTATAATGAATTTTATATATTTTTCCAAAGTTGAAAAACGAATTTTGAAATTACTGTCCCTTTTCGGGCCCGGAATAGGATTAATATAAATTTTAAAGTCTTACTTCAAATAAAATAAATTTTTAATCGTTATTACTTAAAATAAATTATTTTAAATATCAAAAACTCATTAAAATAACTTAAAAAAAATTTAAATTAGGCCCAAAATTCAGGTTTGTTACAGTCACCCCCACTTAAAAACTTTTTGTCCTCGAAAAGGAACTATGCTAAAAGTTGTTTAATTAACTAACTAAATTTTCATTCTTTTATTGATTTCAATAATTTTATTTGTTGATTAACTTTTCAAAATTCATCTTTTCTAAGATTGGATTGTACAAATACGTTAATTATAAACTTGTTACTCTCAACTCATTCTAGGGCATTATAACCCTATCTGTAATGAGTTTTCTCATTCTAGGATACTACTAATCCTATCTCTAATGAGTATTCTTATTGAATATTACTAATCCAATCTATGATTAGTCTTTTGTTCAGTTCTAACGAGTTGTACCCCAAAGTTTTTGAGCTAACCAGAGCTCTGATACCAACTGTAACGGCTCGGGTTTTGCCCGGACCCTATCGATCACAAAATCGACTAAGACTGTTCAAATCCGGAACACGTTAACTCTGGGAATACAACAACATCAGAACAACAACAACATATTTTTATAAACATCACAATAATGTTACATCAGAGTACAGAATATATCAGAGTACATCGAATAAAATTACAGCGGAAGATAAATTACAATAAATTAAATATAATAAACTGCGAAAGACTTCTATACTCTGGACACAGCTTTAGGCTTCGATCCAGAATCATGCTCAAGCGATAAATATCTGCAAAAACTACTCGACTGCCCGTGTGGAAATGAGGGCACCCGAGTTTGCAAAGTGAAACAAACTACGAGTCAGTCATGGGACTAGTGTTAGAATTCTTAACTAATATAACTAATAGCAATAAGGCAAATCCAAGGACCATGCCGCTAAAGCGGAACGGGTTTTATCCCAAAGGATTGCCGGTGAATAATTAAAGTAAATCGTTAAACAACACAATGCTTTTTAGAAAAATGGAATCATCATAAGATTCAAGTCCCATCACACAATGCAACGCAAACCAGAGGATAGAGTTTTACCTTATGATGATTAAACATGCTTGGTACGATAAAAACGAATTTGATGTTATTATTAGTGTATATATGTTTCAAAAAACAGTTCAATCATAATGTATCAATCATGGACGGCATAGTACCCCATCCTACTATGTCGCCATACTAGTAATGCAGTCATGACCGCATGGTGTCGTATTGGAAGTTGGGTTTCCATCACGAGTTAAGGCTAGGAACGATCTCCTTACCGATTCGAGACACTCTAGCTAATGTCTCAGGATTCCCCACAGTGAACCCTTGGATCCTGCAGGGCCGGTCCGCACATACGATTTTACGGATTAGTTATTCCTAAACACAGGTTTCCCGGTCCTATAGGACCTAATATCCAAGGCGACTCATTCCACCATCCACATAAGTAAAATGTCGGGCCGACTAAAACCCAAACACCACTTCTAGCTAGAAAGAAACGTGCTGCTCTCCCTGCATTCCCTTGCTCCGTTTCAGACTCAACCGGGTTGTGAGGCTCGTGAAGCTACGTTATAAACAAAGCTATGCCTAAATAGGTCGTGCTTTGATCATCAACCACAAGGCCTGCTTTTCAACAAAAGCCTTGATCATTTACATCTTGGCGTGCCACATTGACAATTCACGCCATGCGATCGAAAACCATCAATATATAAAAGGGTGTTAAGCTGGAGAATAAATTCTCTGCCATCAAACAATTATATATTAAATAGAAACCAATTAAATACATGAAATCAATTCCAACGTCATACACACATCCATTTACAAGTCCGTTCTGGGTCTGAAAGAAACCGGAGGCACCTTATTCCTCGCATATCCGAACAAATCAACAAGTAGTCTGGACGGCCACCATTATAGCCCCTTCAAGGTAGCTGCTCCAATCATGGGCGTCAATGGTAATTCATCCATTCGACGTGAAGATCGTCGGTCTTGTACCGTCTTCAACTCTTCGACTTAGATCGACGTGTAATCATTTGAAATGAGGTTGAACTCGGACTTTTCAAATGATGCTCATATATATATATATATATATTAAAATCATTTCACATCGTTATTAGTATCTAATAACGTTCTATCGCTATTTTTATTTGTATAAAAATAATTAAACTTTTTTTAACAACACCTAATGTCAATAGGCGACCTTGGCTTTGTTTTCACCCAAATTTTGTTTTACACATTTCTCTAAATCTAACCGTTGGAATTTAACACAATTCATATCATTAGAAAGGTCTTCCCAAGGCGAACCTAACGGTTTCAATTTTTGTAAAATCCGATTGCCGGATATTTCTGTATAATTATTAAAAGACACGATTTCAAATGCGAACTACCACGCTCGATTCGTTTGATTTTAATTTCTATATATATAATTTTATATAATTCCTTCATCCATTTCATTTTACTATATTTTGTTAACAACAAATATCCCTATTTGTGTATATAATATCAGGGTATAACATGACACACCATAATGTTTATTTTTATTATAATTCACATACACATAATATACCCAACAATGTACATTTTTCTTTCATCTTTTAAATTACACAAAATGTATATTTTGTTCCCTTATTCTTTTTAATGAAAATGCATTCATTAAAATGTAAATTTCTAATCCTTATTCTTTTTAATGAAAATCCATTCATTAAAATGTTCATTTCTAATCCTTATTATTTTTAATGAAAAACCATTCATTAAAATGTACATTTCTAATCCTTATTCTTTTTAATGAAAAACCATTCATTAAAATGTACATTTCTAATCCTTATTCTTTTTAATGAAAAACCATTCATTAAAATGTACATTTCTAATCTTTCTTCTTTTTAATGAAAAACCATTCATTAAAATGTACATTTCTAATCCTTGTTCTTTTTAATGAAAAACCATTCATTAAAATGTACATTTCTAATCCTTGTTCTTTTTATTGAAAAACCATTCATTAAAATGTACATGTCTAATCCTTATTCCTTTTAATGAAAAACCATTCATTCTAATTCTTATTCTTTTTAATGAAAAACCATTCATTAAAATGTACAATTCATCGTTATAATCTTTATTGAAAATCTTTTACATAAATACGTAAATTTCATACCGTTGTTATTTAACATGAAAAATGTAATTTCACTTTAATTCAACTACATGAAAAATGTAACTTCACTTTAATTCAATTACATGAAAAATGTAACTTATATAATTCAATGCCCAATTTCATTCTTTTATTCCTTTATTCCTTTATTTACATTAAAAATGTAAACTATATTTCAATGTCCAATTTCATTCTTTTATTACTTTATTTACATTAAAAATGTAACTTCTATTTCCATGATGAATGCTTCCTTTTATTTCTTTTATTTACATTAGAAAAATGTAAATTCTATTTCAATGTTGAATTCTACTCTTCTAATTACACTATAAAATCTCCTTTTTAATTACGATGTAAATTGTAATTAACATTATAATGTAAATTTCCTATCTTTAATTACAACGTAAAATCTCCTTTTTAATTTGTGACGGCCTGAAATTTCGCTCGATCCGAATCAGTAGTTAAACCGATCTAGACCGTTCGAAACGCCCGATCGTTTTGAGAACAGGACAAATTGGAACGTAGACGGAAGAACATTTCATTGTATATTACAACAATTCCATCAGAATACAAGAATATACAGAGTATAATGAATAAATTACATCCGATAAATATCAGAGATTACAATAAATTACATAGCAGCGGAAAAACAATATAAAACACAACTGAAAGTAATACACGGATACAGAGCTTTCCGAGCATCGTTCCAGCTGTAAATCAGGATCCTGTGAATATAAATCTGCAAAACCAAAACTACTAGCTGCCCGTGTCGAAAATAAGGGCATCCAGAGTTTAGGTTAAAACAATAAACTCCAGGTCAGTCATGTGACTGGTGTGAGAACTAAAACAGTTATTTAAAACTTTACTTTAAAAGAGAGTAATTCAAGGGACCACGCCGTATAACACGGAACGGGTTTCCTCCCGAGAATACCAGTGCATAGAATAAACAGCGCAATGCTTTTTCGAAAAATGAAGCAATTATAAGACCCAGGTCCCATCACACAATGCAACGCAAGCCGAAGGATAGGGTTTTCCCTTATAATAGCCAAACATGCTTGGTACGTTTAAAACAAATCATTTGATACTATAATAAGTGTATAGTGTCAAAACATTTTCAATCATAAATATCAATCCTAGGCGTCATGGGTACCATCTATCATGTCGCCATACTAGGCTCTACAAATAAAACCGAGATACACGTACTGGAAATTGGATTTCTGTCATGAGTCGAGGCAAGGGGCAAGCTCCTCTCCGCTTCGAGACACTCTAGCAAATGCCTCGGGACTACACACTCTGGGTAAGCCCTGGATGCTTCTGGGCCGGTCCTCTCTTACGTTTGAGGATTAGTTATTCCTGAACACACGTTTCCCGGTCCTTACAGACCTAAAATCGAGGCGCCTCATCCAACAACCACATAGGTGAAAAGTATATAAATGTGAAGACTTCTGGTCTTCGACCACCGTCGTCATCTTCGACTTATCGTCGAATCAGTTATTTAGAATGGGTATAAACCCGACCTTTCCGAACAACCCGCGTATATTAAAAACAAATGTTACACAAACACAATATACGCCTCATTCCAATTCATTAGTCACTAACCGTAAATCAGTAAGAGAGCAATACCCCAAATATTAACCCCGAAGGCCGAAACCAACATCAGATCAATACCCAGGAAACCATTCTTCTTAGCTAACCTGCCGCTAGTTTCTAAATTTCATATTCTTAGGGAAAGGTTCCCATTAATTTTATCCAAGATAAATTCTTTGAATTTATTCTTTAATCTTCCTTTGGATGCCATTTCAAACCAGATTATGGTTTTCCAAACTAGTCGAGATTAGCGAACCACACCGAAGTAATTATATTTTATTTCCCAATCCCAACCTATTCATCCCATGAAGTAAAACAGGTAATACTCCATATCTAATACCATGGTGTTATCGGTAAATTTAATTACCATTTCACGTTCAAATCTAATTAAAGATTTAACCATCGCTTGGAGCAAAACTGGTGATACTCCATTCTCGCTCATTTTCCAAATTTGATAATTTAACTTATCAATTCACATTTCAATTTAATTGCAGATTCATTAAAACTCCTTTTTCTGGGTTAAAGAATTGATGTCATTTAAAACACAGTTCACGACAAACCCAAATCACATTCTATTTATTATCGGGTTAAAGAACAAGTGTCACTTAAAAAACCCTTCACGATAAACCCACAAATCAATTCTATTTACAACCCATTTCAAATCCAATTTATTTATTTAAAATAAATGGGTTTTAATTTTAGTTCAAAACTAATTCATTTCGATAAAAATCTATTTTTATCTTTTCAAATATGGAGTTTTTCATCCCAATTTTTCCCAAATCATTTCTTATGATTTTACACAAATTATTACTATTTTTAATAATTTTATCAAGGCCCGTACAGTCGATTTCCATCAACGGCCATCGAACTGCACTTACAGCGACCTTTTCTAAATTCGATTTGGACGTATCTCCAAATCCAACCGTTAGATTTCAAATTTCTAATATTCGTTAGAAAGCTCTTTTCGATACGAACCCAACGGTTCCGGTTTTAGGAGAATCCGACGGTCGGATCTCCCGTAATGTCCGTTCGAAATCAACGGTCGAAATTCATGAACTGCCGCGGCGCAGCGCATTCTATTCGGGCCATTATATTATATATACAATATATATAATATATATTTCGTCGATTTCTATTTAAACCGAATTTTATCAATAGTTTTAAATTCGTTTCAAAAACAATTTCAACTTCCATTTCAAATTCAAATCAAAATTGAATTTTTCCTTATAAATTCGTTTTAAAATTCATTTCAATTCAATTTTATTTGTTTTATATTCAATTCAATTCAAATTCGTTTTCTATTCAATTCAATTCAAATTCGTTTTCTATTCGATTCAATTCGAATTCGTTTTCTATTCAATTCAAATTGCATTTGTTTTCTATTCAATTCACATTCAATTCGTTTTCTATTCAATTCAAATTCGATTCGTTTTCTATTCAATTCAAATTCGATTCGTCTTCTATTCAATTCAAATTATAAAAACGAATATAATCGATATAAATATCGTTCGCGTCAAAATGGCGCATCTCTAATCTACACGACTTTATATATTTCAATAATTCCGTTATTCTATTCAACAATTGAATATATATTCTATTCAATACGTGAATCTATATTTTTGTCAACACATGACTAATCTCAACGAATGAGTACTGTCCTCGTGTGACTATTTTTGTTATTTAATATATTTTATAAAAATTATGATATCTACTATTTGATTTCAAATCAGACTCCAACCGTAAAGTAGTAAGAGAACGATTCCCTAAATATTAACCCCGAAGGCCGAAACCAACATCAGATCAATATCCAGGAAACCACTCATCTCATCTATTTTCCAGTTAATTTCTAATTTCATATTTGATAAAGATGTAAATTTTATTGTTAAAATATTTCGTTCAACACATGACCAATCTCAACGGATGAGTACTGTCAACACATGAACCTTTATTTTATAAAATTCTTTATTTTCTAAATTGGAATGAGGCCCAATCAATTACCATACAAAGTTAATTATATGGATTCCATACAACACATGTATATAATAGCAACGATACATAATCAACCATAATCCAAAGTGCACTATACTTTATAAGCATCAAATATAGATATCTAACGCTTATAACAGCCTGTCAATCAATTGATCGACATACAACTAATTATTGGGATTAGTGTATGTCATATATTATCCCAATACCCGTGTGGGGTTTCAAATCAACAAACACTGATTTTTTTATTTGTGCCGCTGGGCGATGTGTAAAATTTATCGTCCCAATCAATGTCCTTCAAATAGGTGTACATAAACAAACCGTTCGGTTTGTAAATGAATATTTATTTATTCACATTCACGTTAAAAATTATATTTTTAACGGCCAAATTATTTTATTCAACCTACGAATATTCTATTCGGTTCATTTAGTAAATAAAATGATATCTTTATTTTTCTAACTTATTTTAGAAAATTTCGGCAGCATAACGGCACGATACTAGAAACGGGACAAGGCCTAACCTTATCCCCGGTCTAATAATGGCCCACGCCATACACATATCAATCAAATCGATTCCATTCCACCAAACAATCAAATTCAAATCAAATAATCTAACCAACTACACAACCAAACAAACAAGTCCATGGTCTGTGGACGATGGTGTCGGGTGCAACTAAGCACCGTTTGCATCCTAGTATAAATATATATAACTAGAAAAAGAAATTTAGAGTGAGAAGTTCTTACCGATAGCTAATCCAATTATCTTGACTCTTCTTGTGTAGAGATCTTCGTCGTTCTCGCCTTTTATCACTTTCGTTGCCCGTATTCACTACACATATAAAAATCACATTTTTATATTGTTGCTATGTATATAAAAATCATATTTTTATTATCACTCCATATGGATAAAAATTCTATTTTTACATCGTTACTATATAGATAAAAATTCTATTTTTACATCGATATTCCATAGATAAAAATTCTATTTTTACATCGATATTCCATAGATAAAAATTCTATTTTTACATCGATGTTCTATAGATAAAAATTCTATTTTTACATCGATGTTCTATAGATAAAAATTCTATTTTTACATCGATGTTTATATAATAAAGATTATATTTTTATCATGCTATTCTCTATATAAAGATTTCACCCTTTTCAAATATAAAGATTTCGCCTTTTTATTCCTTCTATAATATAAAAATCATATTTTTAATATGCCACTAGTATAAAAATTATATTTCTAACTTTTCTAGATTATATAAAAATTCGATCTTTTTATATTTAAAAACCCGATCTTTTCCTTGCTAAAAATTTAATTCCCATATCGCTGAAAATCTTAGCTTTATACGTGTAAAAATCTCAACTTTATACGTATAACAACCTTATCTTTTCTTTAGAAAAAAATCTTATCTTTATCTAAATAAAAACCTCACCTTTGTCATATTATCATCGTATTTTTACCTTACCAAAAATCAATTCTTTTTACAACTAAAAATCTTATTTCTCTATCACAAAAATCCTAACTTTAACTTAATAAAAATCTTATCTTTTAAATCAAAACATATACAAAAACTGATTTGAAAACATTAAATAAAAATAAATAGAAGAACTCACAGAAGGTGGAGAAGAAGGCGGGGTGGCGCTGCGTCTAGGTGGCAGGAGGGGTTCGGCGAGGGTGGTCAGGTGGCGGTGGAGGTCGGTGCAGGCGGTTGCGGTGGCTGCGTCGCTGGGATGAGGGGGTTTGGAGTTGGGGTTTTCGCAGGAAGGAGGAGAGAGAGATGGAGGAGGATGGGGAGGGTGGTGCGGCACCGGAGGGGGGGGGGGGGGAAGAACGACATCGACGACGCGATGGGAGGGGGGAAGGAAGAGCGACGGGTCCAGATCCATTTTTTTCTCTCTTTTTTTATTATCTGAGAAGTGAGAGAAAGAGAGAGAGAGGAATTGAGTTACATATTATAATATATATTTAATTATTTTTAAATTCTAAAAGCAACTTTTTATTTTCAACTCGAAACAAGATCCACCGCCTGTCGTCCATAACTAATTACCCCCATTCCGAACACAATGGGATATGTATCGTAAGCTGATTCGACTGTTTCGATTAGTTTCCATTGAATTTACATTTAAATCCTTATATTGAATTTTAAATGTATATTTCAAATTACCGGGGTCACATACGGACTCGAAAAATTCTAGAAAAATATTTTTTTGCTTTGTATTGATGATACAGTCCTAACAAAACTAATTTCGTTGAATTCTGAGACCGTTGGAAAAATGGCCATTTTCCAGTCGATTGAAATCAACTGAAACTGGTCAAACGCGTTTTCTTTTGCCACGCTCACATATTGATTCAAAAAATTATGAAATTTGGAATCTAGCAATAACATTACATCACGGACCCAACAAAAGTGGTTTCGTCGAAATCCGAGGTCGTTTGCAGAATTTCCATTTTTAAGGGCCTGAATTCCATAGTGACTATTCAGAATTTTCAACTGGACATATCTTTTGGTCCCTGCTATGAAATTTCAATTTTTCTGATTCGTTGGAAAGATATTCACAATTTGATTCTATTATTTTTGGTTTCACTAAAATCCGGTTTATTTTGCACCCGGTATGTTCAATTGAAGTTTGAAATCAAATTATCGAACTACCGCGCCATTTTCATTTCCTTTTATAATTATATATAATTATTTATATTCTAACGACGACGTATATAATATATACGTTCGAATTCCATTCAAAATAAATTTCTCGTCGATATTATCTAAAATAATTCATTTTAAATATGCAAAATTCATTAAAATTGCCAAAATAAAAATTTTAAACTGACTCGCATTTCCGGGTTATTACAATCTCCCCCACTTAAAACTTTTCGTCCCCGAAAAGGAACAATGCCGAAAGTGGTTTCATTAATCAACTCTATGTTCGATCTGGCTTCCATTCTCCAACTTTTCAGTTTCTGAGAATTTTCAAATTTTCAAAAATTTGGCTAACACCCTAAATTTTCGAAAAATTTCGCCATAACCTCCCCTGCACCGGGAGCCACTGGAAAATCCCGAAATTGCCATATAGGCCTTCTGATCTCAAAAAGAAAAAGAAAAAGCCTAGCGGCTAGCCAATCGGCTCATAAAATCATCATCACCCAAACAAAACAGTAAATTATAGTAAACATGTACCTATTTGTCGGGCAAACAAATTTTATTCTCTGCTCTAGCCTCCTTGCTATGACCTGTTCAATGTAAGTACATGTATATGCAAGCAAATGCGACCAATTTTCAATACAATTCAATATTCGGTTCAATTAGGCTAAATGGTTCAAAATTATCAAACAACTAAACAAACAACACAAACATCAATCAATTAGTGAATTAGAGTTTCAAATTCATAATTTTTCCACATATAAAGAAAATCATGTTTTTGATGCCAATTCACAATCAGTAAATCTATCTATATAAGTTTTGGTTCTCACACCAGCCTGATGGAAATATATAGATATCACACCTTCGAAACACGAACACAAATTCTGATGATGATATATCAATCATCAAAATCATCTCCGGGTGTCTAGAATGTGATCCTATATCTATCCAGTATATTAAAACTTCGAATATACGTTCATGACGCGTATATGCAAAATCTTTATATATTGGATTGTCCAAGTTCAAAATAAATAAATATTCAAATACGTATAAAATGGTTTAAATTTCAAAACAAAATTGTTTTCATTTGAAAAAAATATATTCTTCACACTCGTTCTAGGACACTACTGATCCTATCTCTAACGAGTCATTCTAATTGGATATTACTAATCCAATATCTGATGAATTATTTCGTATGGTTCTAATGCGTCTTGTTCTCGAGCTCTGTAAACCAAAGCTCTGAAACCAAATGTGACGGCAAGAAATTTCGCTCCATCCGAATCAGTCGTTAAACCGGTCTAGACCGTTCGAAACGCCCGATCGTTTTGAGAACAGGACAAATTGGAACGCAGACGGAAGAACATTTCATTGTATATTACAACAATTCCATCAGAATACAAGAATATACATAATATAATGAATAAATTACATTCGATAAATATCAGAGATTACAATAAATTACATAGCAGCTGAAAAACAATATAAAACACAACTGAAAGTAATACACGGATACAGAGCTTTCCGAGCATCGTTCCAGCTGTAAATCAGGATCCTGTGAATATAAATCTGCAAAACCAAAACTACTAGCTGCCCGTGTCGAAAATAAGGGCACCCAGAGTTTAGGTTAAAACAATAAACTCCAGGTCAGTCATGTGACTGGTGTGAGAACTAAAACAGTTATTTAAAACTTTACTTTAAAAGAGAGTAATTCAAGGGACCACGCCGTATAACACGGAACGGGTTTCCTCCCAAGAATACCAGTGCATAGAATAAATAGCGCAATGCTTTTTCCGAAAAATGAAGCTATTATAAGACCCAGGTCCCATCACGCGATGCAACGCAAGCCGGAGGATAGGGTTTTCCCTTATAATAGCCAAACATGCTTGGTACGTTTAAAACAAATCATTTGATACTATAATAAGTGTATAGTGTCAAAACATTTTCAATCATAAATATCAATCCTAGGCGGCATGGGTACCATCTATCATGTCGCCATACTAGGCTCTACAAATAAACCCGAGATACACGTACTGGAAATTGGATTTCCGTCATGAGTCGAGGCAAGGGGCAAGCACCTCTCCGCTTCGAGACACTCTAGCAAATGCCTCGGGAATACACACTCTGGGTAACCCCTGGATGCTTCAGGGCCGGTCCTCTCTTACGTTTGAGGATTAGTTATTCCTGAACACACGTTTCCTGGTCCTTACAGACCTAAAATTGAGGCACCTCATCCAACAACAACATAGGTGAAAAGTATATAAATATCAGGGCTGGTAAGTCACTGACACCACCAAAGCTAGAAAGAAACGTCCTGCTCTCCCTGCAGTCCTTATCCCGTTTTTAACTCATACCGAGGTGTGAGGCTCGCGAATTCACGTTATACACAAAGCTACGCCACAAAGGCCGTGCTTTGATCATCAACCACAAGACTTTGCTTTTCAACAGAAGCCTTGATCATGCAACTCAGCGTGCCACACAGGCAATTCATGCCATGCGATTGATATCTATCGATATATAACCTCTAAGCTCGTACGTCTCAGAGAAGGGCGTTAAGCAAGAGAATAAATTCTCCTCCACCAAACAGATATATATTTAATAGAAATCAATCAACACAGAAAAAAATCCAATGTCAGACACACAATCCATTTACAAGTTCGTTCTGGGTCTAAACGAAACCGGAAAGTGCCGTCTAAACGAAACCGGAGGCACTTTCCTCGCATATCCATCGATCTCCAAGTACATCTGGACGACCACCGACTATTTCCATCATCTTGGGTGTACAGCCCAATCAGGATCATCAGTAATTATCCAAACGATGTGAAGACTTCTGGTCTTCGACCACCGTCGTCATCTTCGACTTATCGTCGATTCGGTTATTAAGAATGGGTATAAACCCGGCCTTTCCGAACAACCCGCGTATATTAAAAACAAATGTTACACAAATACAACATACGCCTCATTCAAATTCATTAGTCACTAACCGTAAATCAGTAAGAGAGCAATTCCCCAAATATTAACCCCGAAGGCCGAAACCAACATCAGATCAATACCCAGGAACCCATTCTTCTTAGCTAACCTGCAGCTAGTTTCTAAATTTCATATTCTTAGGGAAAGGTTTCCATTAATTTTATCCGAGATAAATTCTTTGAATTTATTCTTTGATCTTCCTTTGGATGCCATTTCAAACCAGATTATGGTTTTCCAAACCAGTCGAGATTAGCGAACCACACCGAAGTAATTATTTATTTTATTTTCCAATCCCAACCTATTCATCACATGAAGCAAAACTGGTAATACTCCATATCAAATACCATGGTGTTATCGGTAAATTTAATTACCATTTCACGTTCAAATCTAATTAAAGATTTAACCATCGCATGGAACAAAACTGGTGATACTCCATTCTCGCTCATTTTCCAAATTTGATAATTTAACTTATCAATTCACATTTCAATTTAATTGTAGATTCATTAAAACTCCTTTTTCTGGGTTAAAGAACTGATGTCATTTAAAACACAGTTCACGACAAACCCAAATCACATTCTATTTTTTATCGGGTTAAAGAACAAGTGTCATTTAAAACACCCTTCACGATAAACCCACAAATCAATTCTATTTACAACCCATTTCAAATCCAATTTATTTATTTAAAATTAATGGGTTTTAATTTTAGTTCAAAACTAATTCATTTCGATAAAAATCTATTTTTATCTTTTCAAATATGGAGTTTTTCATCCAAATTTTTCCCAAATAATTTCTTATGATTTTACACAAATTATTACTATTTTTAATAATTTTATCAAGGCCCGTACTGTCGATTTCCATCAACGGCCATTGAACTGCACTTACAGCGACCTTTTCTAATTTCGATTTGGACGTATCTCCAAATCCAACCGTTAGATTTCTAATATTCGATAGAAAGCTCTTTTCGATACGAACCCAACGGTTCCGGTTTTAAGAGAATCCGACGGTCGGATCTCCCGTAATGTCCGTTCGAAATCAATGGTCGAAATTCACGAATTGCCGCGGCGCGGCGCGTTCTATTCAGGCCATTAAATTATATATATAATATATATTTTGTCGATTTCTATTTAAACCGAATTTTATCAATAGTTTTAAATTTGTTTCAAAAACAATTTCAACTTTCATTTCAAATTCAAATCAAAATTGAGTTTTTCCTTATAAATTCGTTTTAAAATTCATTTCAATTCAATTCGAATTCGTTTTATATTCAATTCAATTCAAATTCGTTCTCTATTCAATTCAATTCAAATTCGTTTTCTATTCGATTCAATTCGAATTCGTTTTCTATTCAATTCAAATTCCATTCGTTTTCTATTCAATTCACATTCAATTCGTTTTCTATTCAATTAAAATTCGATTCGTTTTCTATTCAATTCAAATTCGATTCGTCTTCTATTCAATTCAAATTATAAAAACGAATATAATCGATATACATATCGTTCGCGTCAAAATGGCGCATCTCTAATCAACACGGCTTTATATATTTCAATAATTCCTTTATTCTATTCAACAATTGAATATATATTCTATTCAATACGTGAATCTATATTTTTGTCAACACATGACTAATCTCAACGAATGAGTACTGTCCTCGTGTGACTATTTTTGTTATTTAATATAATTTATAAAAATTATGATATCTATCGTTTGATTTCAAATCAGACTCCAACCGTAAAGTAGTAAGAGAACGATTCCCTAAATATTAACCCCGAAGGCCGAAACCAACATCAGATCAATATCCAGGAAACCACTCATCTCATCTATTTTCCAGTTAATTTCTAATTTCATATATGATAAAGATGTAAATTTTATTGTTAAAATATTTCGTTCAACACATGACTAATCTCAACGGATGAGTACTGTCAACACATGAACCTTTATTTTATAAAATTCTTTATTTTCTAAATTAGAATGAGGCCCAATTAATTACCATACAAAGTTAATTATATTGATTCCATACAACACATGTATATAATAGCAACGATACATAATCAACCATCATCCAAAGTGCACTATACTGTATAAGCATCAAATATAGATATCTAACGCTTATAACAGCCTGTCAATCAATCGATCGACATACAACTAATTATTGGGATTATTGTATGTCATATATTATCCCAATACCCGTGTGGGGTTTCAAATCAACAAACACTGATTTTTTTATTTGTGCAGTTGGGCGATGTGTAAAATTTATCGTCCCAATCAATGTCCTTCAAATAGGTGTACATAAACAAACCGTCCGGTTTGTAAATAAATATTTATTTATTCACATTCACGTTAAAAATTATATTTTTAACGACCAAATTATTTTATTCAACCTACGAATATTCTATTCGGTTCATTTAGCAAATAAAATGATGTCTTTATTTTTCTAACTTATTTTAGAAAATTTCGGCGGCATAACGGCACGATACTAGAAATGGGACAAGGCCTAGCCTTATCCCCGGTCTAATAATGGCCCATGCCATACACATATCAATCAAATCCATTCCATTCCACCAAACAATCAAATTCAAATCAAATAATCTAACCAACTACACAACCAAACAAACAAGTCCATGGTCTGTGGCCGATGGTGTCGGGTGCTACTAAACGCCGTCTGCATACTAGTACAGATATATATAACTAGAAAAAGAAATTTAGATTGAGAAGTTCTCACCGATAGCTAATCCAATTATCTTGACTCTTCTTGTGTAGAGATCTTCGTCGTTGTAACAACCCGTATTTTCAATAACCTGTTATAACATAAATTGAGGCAGAACTTAATTTAAAAATCTGAATCAAGGGAAACGGGCTATGCCATTGCGTTCGTCTCGGGAAAATACGCGAAATAGAGTCCGAGTTTTCGAAAATCGGAGTCCGTATGACCCAGTTAAGGCCCATTGAAGTTTTCAGGAATTTCCATGTTAAAAACAGATTTAAATTTTAAATTAAAAACAAGGATTAGGGCTAACTGGCGTCAGTCGGGACAACTCCCGCCAAGACCCCCATGTCGACAGGCATGTCGACAGGGGTCTAAGGGTGTCGACTGCCCTGTCGACAGCCCTGTCGACACGGGGTGGCCGGGCAGATTTGCCTGGCGCACCATTTTTGATTTGGGCTTGGTTGTGTGGCTTGGTTCTGGAGAATTCCGAAATCTGATGGACCTAATTCAACCTAGGGTTAATCCTATGGTCTAAATCACTAGCCTAATCTATAAATAAGACCCTAACCTACCCTAAATCACTCATTATTCATTCTAGCAACCAAACTATGTCAAATTGAATTCTCAAATGGCCTCCACCTAAAAACCCTAGCCTCCACCCTCTTCAAAAATCATTCCTATGAAGATTTTGATGTTCATACAAGCATTTCTAAGTTGTATGAATGATCATTAGCTTGCATACATCATCAAGTTGCAAGCTTTATTTGCTAAGCTAGAGTTTTTGGGATTTTTGTTAATTGGAGCTTTGTTTTGGGTTTTTATATGCTTGCATAAAGGGTTTCTCAATCTTTATTAGTAGATTTATGTCTTCATAATATTTGTAAGCCCTCTTACCTTCATTTTAGAAACTCTAAAGTTAATATGTGATGAAAGTTGGGATTTATGCATGTTTAATAAGTTATGCATGCTTATGCGAGTTCACTATGCTATGTTATGCATGTTTAATAAGTTATGCATGCTTATGTGAGTTCACTATGCTATGTTACACATGTTTGATAAGTTATGCATGTTTATGCAAGTTCACTATGCCATGATTTGCAAGTTTAACAAGTTATGCATGTTTATGCAAGTTCACTATGCCATGATTTGCAAGTTTAACAAGTTATGCATGTTTATGCAAGTTCACTATGCCATGATTTGCAAGTTTAACAAGTTATGCATGTTTATGCAAGTTCACTGTGCTAAGTTATGCAAGTCCAACACGTTATGCATGTTTATTATGATATGTAAGATTTATCATGTATGTTGTGCCAAGTTCCCTCTTTCTATCCTTTATGCGTTATGACGAATATGTAAGCGATAGAATGACGTTGGGGGGGGGGGGGTTTGGGGTAAAACTTAAAATGCATGAAAATATGAGATTGGGAATTTACCTATTAAGTTAGGTCTACCCCTTGGGAATTTACCTATTAAGTTAGGTCTACCCAAGTATTTGTTAAACTTGTAATTATGTTTTGAAAATAAAGTGGACATGACACTTAGAAAACATAAGTGTGGCCAACTCGAGGTTGGGTTGAGTTTGTAGCGTAAACCTACCCGGAACCGACCGGCTTAACTAGTTGCTACAAACAATAGGACCCAATGTGAGAAGTTGGTCATGTGTACCTTGGACCCGAGGTTAGACCAAGTTGTGGTGTAAAGCTACCCGGACCCGCCCGACTTAACTAGTAACCGCAACAAAGTCTAATGTGAGAGGTTAAGGCACAACTAAATTAATTAATGCCTCATGATTAGGGTTAAGTCATGGCCCACTAATACTTAACCAATTTTGGGGATACGAGGGATTAAATGGGGTTAAGTGGTGAACTGTTGGTTACACTTAACTAATTTAATCCATGATTAGTGAGGGGTTAAACCACACTTAACCCTCTTAGAAAACCCTAGCAACGTGGTCTGTTCCAGCAGTAATCCCAGTTTGGTATCATTCACAACCCTAGAGGCTAGGCTAGGGCGGGGCACGATTACTGGACTGATGTAAGCGACCAAAGCGACGGCTGAGTGGTACAGCGGTGCGGGTCCAGGCGGGCTACGGACGTGCACGTAGTCCGGTGTTGGACAAACTCGAGGCACGGGTACCAGTAGGTTTAGACTTTGCATTATTGCTTAGGTGTCTGGGGTTGACACCCGAGGGCTTGATACACCCGAAGGTGGACCCAGCACAGTCTGACTACAACCATATGTGGGCCGTATGGACACCAACACTTGACGTGTTAGGTTTATAGGGAGCCGATCGACTAGACCGTTGGGCTGGACCTTGTATTAAGGTCACCTCATGTTATTGGGCCAAAGTTTGGGCTGAGGGATCAATACCTGTTATGTTAGTTTGCTAGTACACTGGGGTGCAAAGCTTAATCTTCTTTATGTGATGACACCTTTATCTATTGCCAGTATGTTCATCTCAGTTTCCATCATGATGCTAACTTTATTAGTTTATAGACTGATCGTAGTAGGGCTTACCAGTCTTTTTGACTGACCTATTTTCTTTCGCTTCTTTTCTTCCGTTTCCCTCCCCCCCAGGTTCTCAGGGAGGGAACAGTGGTGCTTAGCTTGGATCGCTTGCTTGTTTGCTGGATAGCTCATGTACGTCTGGACATTGAGCTCGCTATGGTTTATCATCTTTATTTTGGGGATAGCACTATGTATTTCAGTATTTCTGTTTATGATGTACTAGACATGTTTATTTTGGCAGTTGACTTTATGATGTACTAGACTTGTTTTGAGATGGTTTGAGATATTCCGCTGTTTTATTCTCACTTACTCTGTTTTACATATATATTTATGTTCTTGTCCTGCCTTGATATATCATTATGCATGCTTACCCAGTTCTAACGCCCCCCAGAAGCTAGTGCCCCCAAAAGAGTGACCCTAGCGGAGGTGGGGTGTTACAAATTTGGTATCAGAGCATATGGTTTACAAGAAAGAACAAAAAGTTTTTAAAAGACTTTTGAAAAACTATTTTCAAAACAAGTATAAAGTATTTTCCAAAGAAAAGTCTAGTATTTTAAAAGGCTATTCCCCAAAAAGCCATTAGCGTTATCCTTCGTTCCCTTGACCTAATCTTATCTTATCTTTCGTTTCAGTATGGCTGAGAATCTTGCCATCCCGGATGGAGTAAATGTACCACTCTGGTATAGGAGACTTCTAGAAGCTAGGGCGACAGCTGGCCCCGCAAACCCTACTCCCACTCCTCCGCCTGTAGTTGAGAATCCTCCCCCTAATGTCCCTCCTCCGGTGGTTCCTGTCCCTCCTCCGGTGGTTCCTATTCCTCCTCCTCCTGTTGCTGAGGCTCCTCTTCCTCCTCCTCCCCCTCAGCATCCTCAGGTTGAGTTCACGAAGGTTTGTAAAGACTTCAAGGCGATGGGAGGCAAGAATTTCCTAGGCACGGAATCTTTTGTTGAAGCTAGGAATTGGCTGAAAGACACTGAGGACTTGTTTGCTATCTTTAGGATTGATGACGAGAGGAAGATCTTATTGACAGTGTGGCTTTTGAAGGACGAAGCACCCTATTGGTGGGAGGTCACCAATGGGACGAGGCCCGACGAGACTTGGGCCAATTTGATGGCTAGATTTGTGGCCAAGTTTCTATCTTCTGCTGAGGCGAATTTGCAGATGGAGAAGTTCATTGCATTAAAGCAAGGTGATATGTCTGTCAAGGAGTATGTGAACAAGTTTAATCAGCTGGCCCGTTTTGGTTTGGATATGGTGAACACTCCTGAGAAGAAGGCTCTTCGATTTGCTAAAGGGTTGAATGAGCCGCTGCAGGGTTTGGCGATGTCACATATTCCGCATGGGGCTACTTTTGAGAGTTTGGTCGATATGGCTCTACTTCAGGGAGATGGAAAGAAAGAGGTCAAGTCGAGTGATACTCAAGCAAAGAAGACTGATTCTCAGGGTAAAGGCAATCAAGGTGGTCAAAGCAGTCAGGGGAATCAGAGCAAGAACAAGAAGGGAAACAACAACAAAGGCAAGGGAAAGTGCAATTACTGTGGTGCGCCTGGACACTTTGCTAAGGATTGTAGGAAGAAGAAAAGGAAGCTTAGTGGTGGATGATTTTCCTGTGGTGAGACTGGACACTTCAGCAAGGAGTGCCCGAAGAAGAAAGGGCAGGCTGGACCTTCAGGAGGGCAAGTTCATGCTCTCAATACCGCTCCAGTTCCCGATCGAGGTAGTGTTTTTGTTGAGAACCTTGTTTATGTTTCTGATCTTCCAGTTCGTACCTTTTTGATTCTGGTGCATCACATAGCTTTATTTCATCTGATCTTGTTGATAGTTTGCACCTTAGTACTAGCTTAGTGGATGATCCCGTTTGTGTTTCGAATCCCATTGGGGGTTCTGCTCATCTATCTATGATATGTGAGGATCTGAGGATCTCTATACTCAGTGTAGAGTTCTTGTGTAGTGCGTATGTTCTTGGTTTCAGGGGATACGGATTAATATTGGGCATGGATTGGCTGTCCAGATATGGAGCCATTCTTGATTGTGAGCATAGGGTTGTGAGGCTTGTTACTCGCCTTGGCAACACCTTAGAGATTTCATGCAATCCGAAGGATCCCGTCATGTTGTGCTATCTTGAATCTCTCGACTCGTCAGAGGAAACCCTTCAGTCTGTAAGGGTGGTCCGAGATTATCCAGATGTTTTTGAAGAAGTTAAGGGGTTGCCCCCTAAACGAGAGATTGATTTTCGCATTTATCTGGTGGATAATGCTAAGCCTGTTTCTTTGCCCGTTCGGCACATGGCTCCGCGTGAGAGACGGGAGCTCAGCAAGCAAGTAAAGGAGTTGCTTGAGAAGAACTTCATCAGACGAAGTATATCCGAATGGGGAGCGCCTGTGGTGTTTGCTACTAAGGCAGATGGTTCTCTTCGACTTTGTGTGGACTATAGAGAGTTGAATAAGCTGACTAAGAAGAACAGACACCCATTACCGAGGATTGATGATCTTTTTGACCAGCTTGTCGGTGCTTCTGTTTTCTCTCAGCTTGATCTTGCTACTGGATTTCATCAGCTCAGAGTGGCTGAAGATAGTATAGACAAGACTGCATTCAGAACTCCAGATGGATTCTTTGAATGGCTTGTTATGCCGTTCGGTTTGACGAATGCACCCGCGTATTTCGTAGACTTGATGAGTAGGGTGTTTCGAGAGTTCTTGAACAAGTTTGTCGTGGTCTTTGTGGATGATATTCTGATCTTCTCCAAGGATGAAGAAGAACACGCGAGGCATCTTGTAGAGGTGATGGATACGCTTAGAGCGCATCAGTTAAAGGCCAAGTTCTCCAAGTGTCACTTTTGGAGAAGGGAAGTTCGGTTCCTTGGGCATATAGTATCTAAGCAAGGCTTGGCAGTGGATCCCGCTAAAGTAGTTGCTGTGCAGGATTGGAAGACTCAAAGGAATGCAACCGAAGTGAGAAGTTTTCTAGGTCTTGCAGGTTTTTACCGGAAGTTCATCAAGGACTTCGTGAAGATATCCGCTCCTCTTACTAAGTTGACGAAGAAGAACTTAGTTTTTGCTTGGGATATGGACTGTGAGCTTGCTTTTCAGAGACTTAAGAGAGCCCTTACCTCAGCACCAGTTCTAGCTTTACCCGATGGTGGTAAGATGTTTACAGTGTACACTGATACTTGTGGCACGGGATTGGGCGCCGTTCTGATGCAAGAAGGCAGAGTTATATGTTTTGCTGGTAGGCAACTTAAGGTGCATGAGAAGAATTATCCCACTCATGATCTAGAGCTGGCAGCGATAGTATATGCACTCAAGGCTTGGCGTCATTATCTTCTGGGAGAGAGATTTGAGCTGTATACTGATCATAAGTCTTTGAAGTATCTCTTTTCGCAGAAGGATCTGAACTTGAGGCAGCAAAGGTGGATGGAATTCTTGGCGTCCTATAATTTTGATATAGCTTATACCCCTGGCAAGGGGAATGTCGTAGAGGATGCGTTGAGTAGAAAAAGGTTGACACTAAGTCCTCTATTTGTTGAGATGAAGAATTTAGAGTTCTTGGCAACCTTTGATTTCTCTTCGACAGTTGAGTCGATGACCGGTTCTTTAGCATCTCTTGAGCTCAGGCCTACCCTTCTAGATCAAGTTGGGGCTTCACAGAGAAAAGACCCTCACATAGTGGAGATTATGGATAAGCTGACTCGAGGAGAGACGTCTAGCCACCTCGCTCGATATTCTGTTGATGACAAGGGTTGGCTGAGGTGAGATGGAAGGTTATGTGTTCCCATGGTAGAAGATTTAGTAAGAAAAGTTCTGGAAGAAGCGCATCACTCTAAGTTGACTATACATCCAGGCGGTGATAAGATGTATAAAGATATGAAGCGTATTTTCTTTTGGCCTGGGATGAAGAAGGATGTGGCAGAGTTTGTCTCTAGATGTATCATTTGCCAGCAAGTTAAGGCCGAGTCAAGGAAGCCCGGTGGGCTATTGCATCCTCTAGATGTTCCACTTTGGAAGTGGGAGAGTATCTCCATGGACTTTATTGATGGGCTTCCAAGGTCAAGGAAAGGGAATACGAGCATTTGGGTTATTGTAGATAGACTTACGAAGAGTGCTCATTTTATTCCAGTAAAGAGCAAGAGGACCGCATCTTGGCTAGCGTCCGTATACCTTCGTGAGATTGTGAGACTTCATGGAGTCCCTTCTAGTATTGTCAGTGACCGTGACCCAATCTTTACAAGTCAGTTTTGGAATAGCTTGCAAGAGGCTATGGGCACGAGGTTGAATCTAAGTACTGCTTATCACCCACAGACGGACGGTCAAACCGAGAGGGTGAATAGAGTACTCGAGGATCTATTGAGGCTTTGTATTCTAGACTTTTGTGGTACTTGGGAAGACCATCTTCCTCTTGTTGAGTTTGCATATAATAACAGTTATCAGGCAAGCATAGGGATGGCACCATTTGAGGCTTTATATGGGAGACCGTGCAAGTCACCTACATGTTGGTGGGAGACTACAGATAAGCTTATACTTGGACCTGACATGATTAGAGATACATCCGAGAAGGTCGAGTTGATTAGAAGACGGATGAAGGCGGCCCAAGACAGACAGAAATCTTATGTTGATAGGCGAAGGACTGATTTGGAGTTTGATGTTGGGGATATGGTTTTCGTGAAGGTTTCTCCTTTGCGGAATGTGGTTCGGTTTGGAGCAGTAGGGAAGTTAGCACCAAGGTTTGTTGGACCGTTTCCAGTGGTAGAGAGGATCGGGCAGATGGCCTATAGAGTGGAATTGCCCGAGAAGCTAGCTGGAGTGCATAATGTTTTTCATGTTTCGCATCTCCGGAAGTGTTTGCATAAGTCAGCAGAGGTGGTTGAGCCAAGTGTTCTAGAAGATGTGGAAGTAGAGAAAGAAGCTACCTTGAGGAGAGCTCCGATTCGTATCTTGGGAACAGAGATCAAGAAGCTAAGGAATCGTGAGGTCAAGTTGGTGAAGGTTCAATGGGGTGAAGCCGAAGAAGACGCAACTTGGGAAACCGAGGAGAAGATGCGTGGGCTTTATCCATTCCTTTTTGAGGGTACACTCTCAATCTCTTTCCTTTGTTAGCATATCTTTCTCTTTGCTATCCATGTTTATCTAGTTATCGTGCTAATCTTGTCATGAGAACCTTAGGTAGAAACCCTTCGGATGAAACATGTGTTTGAGACATGTTATGTTTGATGGTTGCAAGTGGTTGCAAGTGTTTGCAAGTGGTTACTCGTGGATGCATGATACACATTAGGCACTAGATCGGCTCACACACTCCTCATATTGCATGTGCATGAGTGTTTATGCTTATTCTTGGATGAAATTTGTATGCAATCACATGGATGTTGCATATGGATGTATGATTGAGCACGCATGTAGATATTATACATTATGTTAGGGATTTGCATACATATGGATACATTTCACTAACATATTTTGCATTGATCTTTGCATTAGATAAGTACATATACACACACTTTTGCATATGTTCATACAGCATTTAGAATCTTTTAAGGACAATGATTGCTCGTGGATGATGCTTTGAGTAGATGGATGATTGGATGGTAGGATACGTTCTTCCTAACTTGAAGATTTCGGGGACGAAATCCTTTAAGGAGGGGAGAATGTAACAATCCGTATTTTCAATAACCTGTTATAACATAAATTGAGGCAGAACTTAATTTAAAAATCTGAATCAAGGGAAACGGGCTATGCCATTGCGTTCGTCTCGGGAAAATACGCGAAATAGAGTCCGAGTTTTCGAAAATCGGAGTCCGTATGACCCAGTTAAGGCCCATTGAAGTTTTCAGGAATTTCCATGTTAAAAACAGATTTAAATTTTAAATTAAAAACAAGGATTAGGGCGAACTGGCGTCAGGCGGGAAAACTCCCGCCAAGACCCCCATGTCGACAGGCATGTCGACAGGGATCTAAGGGAGTCGACTGCCCTGTCGACAGCCCTGTCGACACGGGGTGGCCGGGCAGTTTTGCCTGGCGCACCATTTTTGATTTGGGCTTGGTTGTGTGGCTTGGTTCTGGAGAATTCCGAAATCTGATGGACCTAATTCAACCTAGGGTTAATCCTATGGTCTAAATCACTAGCCTAATCTATAAATAAGACCCTAACCTACCCTAAATCACTCATTATTCATTCTAGCAACCAAACTATGTCAAATTGAATTCTCAAATGGCCTCCACCTAAAAACCCTAGCCTCCACCCTCTTCAAAAATCATTCCTATGAAGATTTTGATGTTCATACAAGCATTTCTAAGTTGTATGAATGATCATTAGCTTGCATACATCATCAAGTTGCAAGCTTTATTTGCTAAGCTAGAGTTTTTGGGATTTTTGTTAATTGGAGCTTTGTTTTGGGTTTTTATATGCTTGCATAAAGGGTTTCTCAATCTTTATTAGTAGATTTATGTCTTCATAATATTTGTAAGCCCTCTTACCTTCATTTTAGAAACTCTAAAGTTAATATGTGATGAAAGTTGGGATTTATGCATGTTTAATAAGTTATGCATGCTTATGCGAGTTCACTATGCTATGTTATGCATGTTTAATAAGTTATGCATGCTTATGTGAGTTCACTATGCTATGTTACACATGTTTGATAAGTTATGCATGTTTATGCAAGTTCACTATGCCATGATTTGCAAGTTTAACAAGTTATGCATGTTTATGCAAGTTCACTATGCCATGATTTGCAAGTTTAACAAGTTATGCATGTTTATGCAAGTTCACTATGCCATGATTTGCAAGTTTAACAAGTTATGCATGTTTATGCAAGTTCACTATGCTAAGTTATGCAAGTCCAACACGTTATGCATGTTTATTATGATATGTAAGATTTATCATGTATGTTGTGCCAAGTTCCCTCTTTCTATCCTTTATGCGTTATGACGAATATGTAAGCGATAGAATGACGTTGGGGGGGGGGGGGGGGGGGTTGGGGTAAAACTTAAAATGCATGAAAATATGAGATTGGGAATTTACCTATTAAGTTAGGTCTACCCCTTGGGAATTTACCTATTAAGTTAGGTCTACCCAAGTATTTGTTAAACTTGTAATTATGTTTTGAAAATAAAGTGGACATGACACTTAGAAAACATAAGTGTGGCCAACTCGAGGTTGGGTTGAGTTTGTAGCGTAAACCTACCCGAAACCGACCGGCTTAACTAGTTGCTACAAACAATAGGACCCAATGTGAGAAGTTGGTCATGTGTACCTTGGACCCGAGGTTAGACCAAGTTGTGGTGTAAAGCTACCCGGACCCGCCCGACTTAACTAGTAACCGCAACAAAGTCTAATGTGAGAGGTTAAGGCACAACTAAATTAATTAATGCCTCATGATTAGGGTTAAGTCATGGCCCACTAATACTTAACCAATTTTGGGGATACGAGGGATTAAATGGGGTTAAGTGGTGAACTGTTGGTTACACTTAACTAATTTAATCCATGATTAGTGAGGGGTTAAACCACACTTAACCCTCTTAGAAAACCCTAGCAACGTGGTCTGTTCCAGCAGTAATCCCAGTTTGGTATCATTCACAACCCTAGAGGCTAGGCTAGGGCGGGGCACGATTACTGGACTGATGTAAGCGACCAAAGCGACGGCTGAGTGGTACAACGGTGCGGGTCCAGGCGGGCTACGGACGTGCACGTAGTCCGGTGTTGGACAAACTCGAGGCACGGGTACCAGTAGGTTTAGACTTTGCATTATTGCTTAGGTGTCTGGGGTTGACACCCGAGGGCTTGATACACCCGAAGGTGGACCCAGCACAGTCTGACTACAACCATATGTGGGCCGTATGGACACCAACACTTGACGTGTTAGGTTTATAGGGAGCCGATCGACTAGACCGTTGGGCTGGACCTTGTATTAAGGTCACCTCATGTTATTGGGCCAAAGTTTGGGCTGAGGGATCAATACCAGTTATGTTAGTTTGCTAGTACACTGGGGTGCAAAGCTTAATCTTCTTTATGTGATCACACCTTTATCTATTGCCAGTATGTTCATCTCAGTTTCCATCATGATGCTAACTTTATTAGTTTATAGACTGATCGTAGTAGGGCTTACCAGTCTTTTTGACTGACCTATTTTCTTTCGCTTCTTTTCTTCCGTTCCCCCCCCCAAGGTTCTCAGGGAGGGAACAGTGGTGCTTAGCTTGGATCGCTTGCTTGTTTGCTGGATAGCTCATGTACGTCTGGACATTGAGCTCGCTATGGTTTATCATCTTTATTTTGGGGATAACACTATGTATTTCAGTATTTCTGTTTATGATGTACTAGACATGTTTATTTTGGCAGTTGACTTTATGATGTACTAGACTTGTTTTGAGATGGTTTGAGATATTCCGCTGTTTTATTCTCACTTACTCTGTTTTACATGTATATTTATGTTCTTGTCCTGCCTTGATATATCATTATGCATGCTTACCCAGTTCTAACGCCCCCCAGAAGCTAGTGCCCCCAAAAGAGTGACCCTAGCGGAGGTGGGGTGTTACAGTCGTTCTCGCCTTTTGTCACTTTCGTTGCCCGTATTCACTACATATATAAAAAATCACATTTTTATATTGTTGCTATGTATATAAAAATCATATTTTTATTATCACTCCATGTGGATAAAAATTCTATTTTTACATCGTTACTATATAGATAAAAATTCTATTTTTACATCGATATTCCATAGATAAAAATTCTAATTTTACATCGATATTCCATAGATAAAAATTCTATTTTTACATCGATATTCTATAGATAAAAATTCTATTTTTACATCGATATTCTATAGATAAAAATTCTATTTTTCCATCGATGTTCTATAGATAAAAATTCTATTTTTACATCGATGTTCTATAGATAAAAATTCTGTTTTTATATCAATGTTTATATAATAAAGATTATATTTTTATCATGCTATTCTCTATTTAAAGATTTCGCCCTTTTCAAATATAAAGATTTCGCCTTTTTATTCCTTCTATAATATAAAAATCATATTTTTAATATGCCACTAGTATAAAAATTATATTTTTAACTTTTCTATATTATATAAAAATTCGATCTTTTTATTTAAAAACCCGATCTTTTCCTTGCTAAAAATTTAATTCCCATCTCGCTAAAAATCTTAGCTTTATACGTGTAAAAATCTCAACTTTATACGTATAACAACCTTATCTTTTCTTTAGAAAAAAATCTTATCTTTATCTAAATAAAAACCTCACCTTTGTAATATTATCATCGTATTTTTACCTTACCAAAAATCAATTCTTTTTACAACTAAAAATCTTATCTTTCTCTATCACAAAAATCCTAACTTTAAATTAATAAAAATCTTATCTTTTAAATCAAAACATATACAAAAACTGATTTAAAAACATTAAATAAAAATAAATAGAAGAACTTACAGAAGGTGGAGAAGAAGGCGGGGTGGCGCTGCGTCTAAGTGGCAGGAGGGGTTCGGCGAGGGTGGTCAGGTGGCGATGAAGGTCGGTGCAGGCGGTTGCGATGGCTGCGTCGCTGGGATGAGGGGGTTTGGAGCTGGGGTTTTCGCAGGAAGGAGGAGAGAGAGATGGAGGAGGAAGGGGAGGGTGGCACGGCACCGGAGGGGGGGGGGGGGAGAACGACGTCGACGACGGGATGGGAGGGGGGAAGGAAGAGCGACGGGTCCAGATCCATTTTTTTTCCTTTTTTTTATTATCTGAGAAGTGAGAGAGAGAGAGGAATTGAGTTATATATTATAATATATATTTAATTATTTTTAAATTCTAAAAGCAACTTTTTATTTTCAACTCGAAACAAGACCCACCTCCTGTCATCCATAACTAATTACCCCCATTCCGAACACAATAGGATATGAATCGTAAGCTGATTCGACCGTTTCGATCAGTTTCCATTGAATTGACATTTAAATCCTTATATTGAATTTTAAACGTACATTTCAAATTACAGGGGTCACATACGGACTCTGTAACACCCCACACCCACTAAGGTCACTCACAAAGGGAATGCCTTAACTTCGGTGGAGTATTTTAAGTGAATATAGAACAGACAAATTACAACAGACAGATATAAGTAATACTTGAAATTTAAAACATCATTTCATTGCAGCAGAAGGTAAACATGTTTGGTTACATATCAAAAACCAACAATAGTCAAGTACAAAATATCCATCTCGTTAAAACATAAGTACATAATCCCACTACATGCTAATAGCCATATTAGAAAAGATAATCGAGCTTTACTTCAAGAGTCCAAGTTCCAAAAGATAGATAAAGCAATCTGAATCAAAGCCCACTAGTGCTAGGCCCACTCTGATAACCTAAGGGTTGGGAAAAAGATAAAAACAACGGGGTCAGACATAAGTCTAAGTGAGCCCTATAACTTTAACAATACAATCATTAAAGTAATTAGGGTATGATATAAACCTGGTACAGTACGACTGGGGATAAATGACTACACTAAGCAGCCAACTAGACTTAGGATGAACTAAGATAACGGTAAAGACGCGCCTATCCACCCAAGGATAAATACTACACTGCACCACACCAGATCTACCCACCCAAGGGTAATTCCTACACTACACCACACCAGATCTACCCACCAAGGGTAATTCCTACTTAAAGGTTGATCCCACCCAAGAAAATAGAAAATTTACCCAGTAGTTTCGTGTACCCCTAGCTGACTACATAGGTGCCGTCTGCCCCTATCTCCACTAGGTGTACCCTGTACTTAGTAATCTTAATAGTAGTCTCTTGTACCCCTAGCTGACTACATAGGTGCCATCTGCCCCTATCTCCACTAGGTGTACCCACTACTCCCATTCGACCGGCTCCCTAACGTAGATACCCGTGCTGGCCCCACAGTGGGGTGTATCACTCCCCAAAGTGGCAACCCGATACTATCAATGGTGCACGGCTTATACCTACACGATGCAACAACGTCTTACCTACCAGCCCGGTCCACACACGCATATGAAACCCGTTGGACTTGTGTTGCCACCGCTAACCCGTTTTGGCCTCTTATAGTCAAGCCCAGTACGCGTGTCCCGTCCTCGACATGGGTCGAGCCCAATAAGATACATATGGGTTACTGGTTGAAATGGGCCCCCACAAGCTACCCACCTAAGCTTGTCACTTTATCTAGTGCATCCCACTTAACCCTTTTCTATTAATCATGTCCACTTACATGTTTAAGGTTTGGTTAAGTCATCTAATCATATTTCAATTGCCACTCAAGGCAACCACTAGATTTTCCCACACGCCACCCAAGGCACCCACTTAACCCTTTAATCATGTTTAATTACATGTTCCACTTTGGTTAAGTATTCTAGCCGTATTTTCTATTGCCACCCAAGGCAACCACTAGATTTTTCCACATGCCACCCAAGGCACCCACTTAACCCTTTAATCATGTTTAATTACATGTTCCACTTTGGTTAAGTATTCTAGTCGTATTTTCTATTACCACCCAAGGCAACCACTAGATTTTTCCACATGCCACCAAGGCACTTACATGCCACCCAAGGCACTTACATGCCACCCAAGGCACCCACTTAACCCATCATGCCCCACTACATGCTTATCTGGTTAAGTGTTTCTTAATTGATTAAGAACGTAACCGTTGTAAAGACCTCTCACATAAGACTATCTTTTATGGCAGCTGGATTTGCCGGTCGGGTCCGGGCAGCCTTACGCCATAATCGAGTCTAACCTCGTGTCTTTACACTTGTTACGTATTAAGTTTGTGCCTAAGACCTCTCACATTGGGCCAATCATTTGTAGCCGCTGGATTTGTCGGTCAGTTCCGGGCAGTCTTATGCTACAAAAGGGTCCAACCTCATGTCTTAGTCGATTAATTACACCTAATTAATCACCCCCATAATTTGTATTAATTATCCCTAATTAATTACAAATTTAACGATGTACATAATTGACTCAATTATGTCCATCCACTTTATGGTATGTATAATCATACCAACTTCTCACCATTTCATTAACATGAATATTAACCCCATCGTTCCCCACGTAATTCGCTAACATGACATACTTAAAAGGGAAGATTCATCACACATACAATGGGTTCAACTTGCATAACATTAGCATCAACATGGGTTTTAAAGGTGTCAACATGCATATAGCATCAAACCCAACTAGCATAAATAACCAACCCAAACTTGCATGAATCACATATGTCATAAAGAGGATAACTTGCATAAGCTACCTATGTCATTCAAAGGGGCAAACTTGCATATGTATGTATGACATACAAAGGGGTTAACTTGCATACGTATGCATATCATCCAAAGGTGTAAACTTGCACATGTTACTTGCATATAATCAAACACCAAACTTGCATAACATGTCATATATGAACTTGCATATAATCATACATCAAACTTGCATAACATATCATATATGAACTTGCATATAATCATACACCAAACTTGCATAATCATGGTGTCATAACGGATCAATGTTTATCATAGCAATTTGCATAACTAGCATCATGAACACATAGCCTAACACTTGCATAACTTGCATAACATCATGATCATATAGCATATAACTTGCATAACATCATGAACATGTAGCATATGACTTGCATAATTTGCATAACATCATGAACATGTAGCATATAACTTGCATAACTAGCATAACATCATGATCACATAGCATATGACTTGCATAACTTGCATAACATCATGAACATGTAGCATATAACTTGCATAATTTGCATAACATCATGATCACATAGCCTATGACTTGCATAACTTGCATAACATCATGAACATGTAGCATATAACTAGCATAACTTGCATAACATCATGATCACATAGCATATGACTTGCATAACTTGCATAACATCATGAACATGTAGCATATAACCTGCATAACTTGCATAACATCATGATCACATAGCATATGACTTGCATAACTTGCATAACATCATGAACACATAGCATATGATAACATAATCTTGCATTGATCCACATTCATAGCCATAACCACATTATATCCTATCATAATATTTCAACAATTGGTCATTAAGGCTATAGAAACTCACCACTTGTTGATTAACACTCCTATGAAGAGGATTAAGTTGCTAGAGTTGATTAGAAGTTGATTTGAGAAGCTATCTTCCTCTTTAATTTGTTGGTGGCTCCTTCTAGTTGCATTTTGATGGCATAACGACGTTGTCTCCAATTTTAGTATGACTTAGGGTAGTCTTAGGGTGTATTTATAGATTTAGGATGTAGTTTAGGCCCTTAGATTAACCCTAGATTAGGTTAGAGCCGTCAGATATCATCACAAGCCACCAGAACACAGCCCAAACCCCTTCAGGTTGCACCCAGGTCACACAGACCGACAGGGGTGGTCGACCCCTGGATCGACCCCTAGGTAGGGGGTCGACACCCATGTCGACCCCTGGGTCGACTCCCTCAGTCTGGCGGGAATTTTCCCTCCTCTTCTGAAACTTGAAATATTTATATTTAAATCTGTTTGAATTTTCTGAAAACTTCTTCGGGCCTTAACTGGGTCATACGGACTCCGATTTTCGAAAACTCGGACTCTATTTCGCGTATTTTTCCGAGACAAACGCAATGGCATAGCCCGTTTCCCCTGATTCATATTTTAAAATTTAATTCTGCCCTGTTTAATATTATAGCAAGTTATTCAACATACGGGGTGTTACATTCTCCCCTACTTAAAGGATTTCGTCCCCGAAATCTCTAAGTCAAGAAGAACGTATCCTACCAACCAAACAACCATCTACTCAAACCATCAAACATTGGCATCCATTGTCCTTAGAGTTTCTAATGCTGTATGAACATATGCAAAGAGTGTGTGTATATGTTCCCTGTCTAATGCAAAATCAGGCGGTCTACTGATTCAGTTGACTTCCTTAATGCAAACCATGATAGTGCCATGCATCCAATATGTATGCGAAAGAACCCCATCGACACATACTATTTCTACATGAGTGCACAATCATTCACCAAAATGCATCATCCATATGATAGCACAACCATTATACATCCATTAATATAGCTACTTACACACAATTATATGCAATATGCAATATGAAGTGATTGAGCCGATCTAGTGCCTAGAGTGTGTGTATATGCATCCACGAGCAACCAATAGCAACCACTTGCATCCACACGCATCCATCAATCATAACATGTCTCAAACACATGTTTCAACCATAGGTTTACCCTATCTAAAGGTCAAAGGTACTAATGAGAGGACATACTAAAGATAAGATAAGTACTAGACAAACGACAAAGGAGAAGTTAAAAGATATACCCTCAAAAAGGATTGGGTACAATGAACGCATCTTCGCTTCTGTCTCCCAAGTAGCATTGCTCTCATCTTCTCCCCATTGCACTTTGACTAGTCGAACCTCTCTGTTTCTCAACTTCCTAATCTCTGACCCAAGGATGCGGGTAGGAGCTCGTCGAATAGTCGCATCACGCTCTACCTCCACCTCTCTAAGCAAACTCGGCTCTACCACCTCTGCGGTCTCATGTAGGCACTTCCTCAAATGTGACACATGGAATACGCCATGTACCCCACTAAGTCCCTCGGGTAAATCCACTCTATATGCCATGGAGCAGTACTCTTACTCTTCACGGGTATGAAATGGGCGCTCTTAGTAAGTCTATCTACCACAACCCAAATTCCCGTATTACCCTTCCTCAATCTCGGTAACCCATCAATAAAATCCATCGAGACGCTATCCCACTTCCATTGTGGAACTTCCAATGGGTGAAGCACCCCACAAGGTTTCTTTTGCTCCGCTTTCACCTATTGGCACACCAAGCATCTAGCGACATACTCGGCCACATCTTTCTTCATACCGGCCCAAAAGAAAACTAGCTTCATGTCTTGGTACATCTTGTCCCCACCGGGATGAATGGTCATCTTTGAACGATGTGCATCATCAAGTATAGCCTTCCTCAAACCCTCATCTTGCGGTACACAAAGTCTACCGTCTCCACGCAACCACCCCCTATCGTCTAGGGTGTACCTACTCAAATGGATGGACGACTCCCCCCATATGAGCCTCTCTACCAACTCAACCAACTGTGGGTCGTTCCGCTGTGCCTCGCCAATCTATCCCAAAAGAGTAGGTCTGACATCTAAAGATGCTAGCAAACCGGGTACAAAGTCAACGGAAGGTCTGAAATCAAACATCGAGATAAATTCCAAGCTTCGTCGTTCCACGAACAATGGACTCAAGGACAACCTTTTTCTACTCAAGGCGTCCGCCACAACGTTACCCTTGCCAGGGGTATACGCTATCTCGAAATCATAGGATACTAAGAACTCCATCCACCTTTGCTGTCTCAAGTTCAAATTCTTCTGAGAAAACAAGTACTTCAATGATTTGTGGTCAGTGAACAATTCGAACCTCTCTCCAAGAAGATAATGGCGCCAAATCTTAAGCGCAAAAACAATAGCGGCCAGCTCCAAATCATGGGTAGGGTAATTTTTAACATGCTTTCTCAACTGCCTTCCACCGTAGGCTATTACCCTTCCCTCTTGCATTAAGACTGCGCCCAGTCCTGTCCCACAAGCATCAGTATAGACAACAAATGGCTTGCTCCCATCTGGCAATACTAAGACTGGAGCTGTGGTTAAAGCTCTCTTTAACCGTCGGAACGCATCATCACCATCTACGTCCCATGCGAAGACTAGATTCTTCTTCGTCAAGCGAGTTAATGGGGCTGATATCTTCGCGAAGGATAAACTTCCTATAGTAGCCAGCCAACCCCAAGAAACTCCTCACCTCGGTAGCATTCTTCGGAACCTTCCAATCCTGGATGGACACTACCTTCGCGGGATCCACAGCTATCCCTTCCTTGGAGAACACGTGCCCCAAGAACCGCACTTCCTTCCTCCAGAAGTGACATTTAGAGAATTTAGCCTTAAGGCTATGCGCTCGAAGAGTCTCCAACACTTCCCTAAGATGTAGGGCATGCTCTTCTTCACTCTTAGAAAAGACTAAGATGTCATCCACAAAGACCACCACGAACTTATTAAGGAACTCCCTGAACACCCTACTCATCAAATCAACAAAGTATGCTGGGGCGTTCGTCAAACAAAATGGCATCACCAGCCACTCATAGAAACCATCTGGAGTCCTAAAGGCAGTCTTGTCTATGCTATCCTCAGCCACCCTCAACTGAAGAAACCCCGTGGCCAAGTCCAACTGCGAAAACACTGAGGCTCCAACCAACTGATCAAAGAGATGATCAATTCTCGGCAATGGGTGTCTATTCTTCTTTGTGAGCTTGTTGAGTTCTCTATAGTCTAGACAAAGTCTGAGGGACCCATCCGCCTTCGTGGCAAAAACTACTGGAGCACCCCACTCCGATATACTTCGTCTTATGAACCCCTTCTCAAGAAACTCCCTTACTTGCTTATGGAGTTCCCTCCTCTCATGAGGAGCCATGTGGCGCACTGGTAAAGATAATGGTTTAGCATTGTCCACCAGATATATTCGGAAGTCTATCTCCCGCCTCGGAGGTAAGCCCTTCACCGCCTCAAACACATCCGAGTATTCCCGGACCACTCTAACAAATCGCAAACTCTCGACCGAAGCGTCAAGCGATTCAAGATAACTTAGCATAACAGACTCTATGGGATTACAAGAGATCTCGAGAGTGTTCCCCAAGCGGGTCATGAGCCTAACAACTCTCCTTTCGCAATCAAGAACGACACCATTACTGGATAACCAGTCCATGCCCAAAATCAACCCATAGCCCGTGAAGCCCAAAACAAAAGCATCACATCTAAACTCAACTCTAAGTATAGAAATCTTCAAACCCAAACATATCATGGACAAATAAGTGGAGCCCCCAATTTGGTTTGAAACAACCAAGGGATCATCTACTAGACTGGTGTCTACGTGCAGTGACTCAACTAACGATAATGAGATAAACGACTGCGATGCGCCAGAATCGAATAAAGTTCGAACAGGATGATAAAGAGAACCAAATTTCGACCTAGATGGTCCTACCCCCATCAGGTATACCAGCCGTGAGGGAATACATCTACCCTCCAGAAGATCCTGTACTTTGTCCTTACCTCTTTGGACAATCCTAATAAGGTGTCCTATTTCTCCAAAACAACTAGCCTTCTCCTTCACATTCTCCTTTCGTGACTTCCCACCACGATGAGGTTTCATCCTTTATTTACCTAATAGCCATTTGAACCTTCCTCCCTCGTCCATCTTAAAGGTACCCACAAGCCCTCTACCTCCTTGGACTAACTTCTTAGCCCAACAAACGTCTTAGCCCTTGAAGTGGTTCTTCCATCCTTCATACGGAAGTCCTTATTTATCTTACAAATACATCTATACGCGGAGGGGAAATTCAAAAAGAGATAAAGGAAGAGATTCAAAATGGAGAATCGAAGGAAGGATATATGGCTCTTGGGGATTATGTTCTTTTCTTTCAAAAACTTTTCTCTTAAAAGACATGTTTTTGAAAATACTTCTTCCAAAAATGTTTTTAGAAAAATAGTTTTTCAAAAAGTTTTATCTGTTTTGGTAACCTGGCTCTGATACCACGTGTAACACCCCACACCCACTAAGGTCACTCACAAAGGGAATGCCTTAACTTCGGTGGAGTATTTTAAGTGAATATAGAACAGAAAAATTACAACAGACAGATATAAGTAATACTTGAAATTTAAAACATCATTTCATTGCAACAGAAGGTAAACATGTTTGGTTACATATCAAAAACCAACAAGAGTCAAGTACAAAATATCCATCTCGATAAAACATAAGTACATAATCCCACTACATGCTAATAGCCATAATGGAAAAGATAATCAAGCTTTACTTCAAGAGTCCAAGCTCCAAAAGATAGATAAAGCAATCTGAATCAAAGCCCACTAGTGCTAGGCCCACTCTGATAACCTGAGGGATGGGAAAAAGATAAAAACAACGGGGTCAGACATAAGTCTGAGTGAGCCCTATAACTTTAACAATACAATCATTAAAGCAATTAGGGTATGATATAAACCTGGTACGGTACGACTGGGGATAAATGACTACACTAAGCAGCCAACTAGACTTAGGATGAACTAAGATAACGGTAAAGACGCGCCTATCCACCCAAGGATAAATACTACACTGCACCACACCAGATCTACCCACCCAAGGGTAATTCCTACACTACACCACACCAGATCTACCCACCAAGGGTAATTCCTACTTAAAGGTTGATCCCACCCAAGAACTTAGAAAATTTACCCAGTAGTTTCGTGTACCCCTAGCTGACTACATAGGTGCCGTCTGCCCCTATCTCCACTAGGTGTACCCTGTACTTAGTAATCTTAATAGTAGTCTCTTCTACCCCTAGCTGACTACATAGGTGCCGTCTGCCCCTATCTCCACTAGGTGCACCCACTACTCCCATTCGATCGGCTCACTAACGTAGATACCCGTGCTGGCCCCACAGTGGGGTGTATCACTCCCCAAAGTGGCAACCCGATACTATCAATGGTGCACGGCTTATACCTACACGATGCAACAACATCTTACCTACCAGCCCGGGTCCACACACGCATATGAAACCCGTTGGACTTGCGTTGCCACCGCTAACCCGTTTTGGCCTCTTATAGTCAAGCCCAGTACGCGTGTCCCGTCCTCGACATGGGTCGAGCCCAATAAGATACATATGGGTTACTGGCTGTAATGGGCCACCACAAGCTACCCACCTAAGCTTGTCACTTTATCTATTGCATCCCACTTAACCCTTTTCTAATAATCATGTCCACTTACATGTTTAAGGTTTGGTTAAGTCATCTAATCATATTTCAGTTGCCACTCAAGGCAACCACTAGATTTTCCCACATGCCACCCAAGGCACCCACTTAACCCTTTAATCATGTTTAATTACATTTTCCACTTTGGTTAAGTATTCTAGTCATATTTTCTATTGCCACCCAAGGCAACCACTAGATTTTTCCACATGCCACCCAAGGCACCCACTTAACCCTTTAATCATGTTTAATTACATGTTCCACTTTGGTTAAGTATTCTAGTCGTATTTTCTATTGCTACCCAAGGCAACCACTAGATTTTTCCACATGCCACCAAGGCACTTACATGCCACCCAAGGCACTTACATGCCACCCAATGCACCCACTTAACCCCTCATGCCCCACTACATGCTTATCTGGTTAAGTGTTTCTTAATTGGTTAATAACGTAACCGTTGTAAAGACCTCTCACATTAGACTATTTTTTATGGCAGCTGGATTTGCCGGTCGGGTCCGGGCAGCCTTACGCCATAACCGAGTCTAACCTCGTGTCTTTACACTTGTCACGTATTAAGTTTGTGCCTAAGACCTCTCACATTGGGCCAATCATTTGTAGCCGCTGTATTTGCCGGTCGGTTCCGGGCAGTCTTATGCTACAAAAGGGTCCAACCTCGTGTCTTAGTCGATTAATTATGCCTAGTTAATCACCCCCATAATTTGTATTAATTATCCCTAATTAATTACAAATTTAACGATGTACATAATTGACTCAATTATGTCCATCCACTTTATGGTATGTATAATCATACCAACTTCTCACCATTTCATTAACATGAATATTAACCCCATCGTTCCCCACGTAATTCGCTAACATGACATACTTAAACGGGAAGATTCATCACACATACAATGGGTTCAACTTGCATAACATTAGCATCAACATGGGTTTTAAAGGTGTCAACATGCATATAGCATCAAACCCAACTAGCATAAATAACCAACCCAAACTTGCATGAATCACATATGTCATAAAGAGGATAACTTGCATAAGCTACCTATGTCATTCAAATGGGCAAACTTGCATATGTATGTATGACATACAAAGGGGTTAACTTGCATATGTATGCATATCATCCAAAGGTGTAAACTTGCACGTGTTACTTGCATATAATCAAACACCAAACTTGCAAAACATGTCATATATGAACTTGCATATAATCATACACCAAACTTGCATAACATATCATATATGAACTTGCATATAATCATACACCAAACTTGCATAATCATGGTGTCATAATGGATCAATGTTTATCATAGCAATTTGCATAACTAGCATCATGAACACATAGCCTAACACTTGCATAACTTGCATAACATCATGATCATATAGCATATAACTTGCATAACATCATGAACATGTAGCATATGACTTGCATAACTTGCATAAATCATGAACATGTAGCATATAACTTGCATAACATCATGATCACATAGCCTATGACTTGCATAACTGGCATAACATCATGAACATGTAGCATATAACTTGCATAACTTGCATAACATCATGATCACATAACATATGACTTGCATAACTTGCATAACATCATGAACATGTAGCATATAACCTGCATAACTTGCATAACATCATGATCACATAGCATATGACTTGCATAACTTGCATAACATCATGAACACATAGCATATGATAACATAATCTTGCATTGATCCACATTCATAGCCATAACCACATTATATCCTATCATAATCAATTCAACAATTGGTCATTAAGGCTATAGAAACTCACCACTTGTTGATTAACACTCCTATGAAGAGGATTAAGTTGCTAGAGTTGATTAGAAGTTGATTTGAGAAGCTATCTTCCTCTTTAATTTGTTGGTGGCTCCTTCTAGTTGCATTTTGAGGGCATAACGACGTTGTCTCCAATTTTAGTATGAATTAGGGTAGTCTTAGGGTGTATTTATAGATTTAGGATGTAGTTTAGGCCCTTAGATTAACCCTAGTTTAGGTTAGAGCCGTCAGATTTCGTCATAAGCCACTAGAAAACAGCCTAAACCCCTTCAGGTTGCACCCAGGTCACACAGACCGACAGGGGGGGTCGACCCCTGGGTCGACCCCTAGGGAGGGGGTCGACACCCATGTCGACCCCTGGGTCGACTCCCTCAGTCTGGCGGGAATTTTCCCGCCTCTTCTGAAACTTGAAATATTTATATTTAAATCTGTTTGAATTTTCTGAAAACTTCTTCGGGCCTTAACTGAGTCATACGGACTCCGATTTTCGAAAACTCGGACTCTATTTCGTGTATTTTTCCGAGACGAACGTAATGGCATAGCCCGTTTCCCCTGATTCAGATTTAAAATTTAATTCTGCCTTGTTTAATATTATAGCAAGTTATTCAACATACGGGGTGTTACAGACTCGAAAAATTCCAGAAAAATATGTTTTTGCTTTATATTGACGATACGGTCCTAACATAACTAATTTCGTCGAATTCTGAGACCGTTGGAAAAATGGCCATTTTCCAGTTGATTGAAATCAACTGAAACTGGTCAAACGCGTTTTCTTTTGCCATGCTCACATATTGATTCGAAAAATTATGAACTTTGGAATCTAGCAATAACTTTACATCACGGACCCAACAAAAGTGGTTTCGTCGAAATCCAAGGTCATTTGCAGAATTTCCATTTTTAAGGGCCTGAATTCCATAGCGACTAATCAGAATTTTCAACTAGACATATCTTTTGATCCCTGCTATGAAATTTCGATTTTTCTGATTCGTTGGAAAGATATTCACAATTAGATTCTATTATTTTTGGTTTCACCAAAATCCGGTTTATTTTGCACCCGGTATGTTCAATTGAAGTTTGAAATCGAATTATCGAACTACCGCGCCATTTTCAATTCCTTTTATAATTATATATAATTATTTATATTCTAACGATGACGTATATAATATATACGTTCGAGTTCCATTCAAAATAAATTTCTCGTCGATATTATCTAAAATAATTCATTTTAAATATGCAAAATTCATTAAAATTGCCAAAATAAAAATTTTAAACTGGCTCGCATTTCCGGGTTATTACATAATTACAATGTAAATTGTAATTAACATTATAATGAAAAATTCCATATCTTTAATATTTTTTTTAAATGAAAATCTAATTCATTAAAATATAAATTTTCACTTTAAAGCTTTTTACATGAAAATGTAATTTCTACTTTTAAATCTTTTTACATGAAAAATGTAAATTTTCTCCTTAATCCTAATACATAAAAATGTAAATTTTCTTTTTAATCTTAACTACATTAAAAATGTAACTTTTTTTTTTAATCTTAATCACATTAGAAATATAAACTGTTCTTTTTACATTAAAACATGACGTTGAAAATTTTTTCTTTCTTTTATAACAAACATAACGGTGAAAATATTCATTTCATTATTAATACATGATGGTGAAAATATTCATTTTCTAATTAACACAACATGACGGTGAAAAATGTCATTTTCTAAGTAACACAACATGACGGTGAAAAATGTCATTTCTAATCTAAACATAACGGTGTAAAATGTTCATTACTAATATTTTAGTGACTCTCAATGTAATAATGTCACTTTTCATTTATAACAAAAACCAATATTAATTTATGTTTTGTTTTTCTTTTTCCATTTTATACCAAATCAATGAAAAAATGTATTTTCATTTTTAACCAAATCAATGTAAAAATGTTACTTTCCATCCTTAACAAAAATCATGTATATTTTCATTCTTTTCATTCTTAACAACAAAATGTCCTTTTTCATTCTAAATAAAAGTAAAAACTTTTAATTATAACCAAAGGTGGAATCTTTTTATTTAAGTACAAAAGTAAATTCTTTTCACTTGCAACCAAAGGTTAAAATCGTTCATCAAGTTTACAAACAAAGTTTTATCTTTTTATTATATTTACAAACAAAGTTGGTTCTATTCATTTACAAACAAAAGTGATTCTTTTTCATTTTCAAACACAAACGATTCTTTTTCATTTCCTAACGCAGTCGATTCTTTTCATTTTCAAACAATGAAAATAATGTTTCTTTAAACAAAACAATGTAAACAATGTTATTTTTTTCCTTGTTACAAAACAATGTAAATAATATTTTGTTTTTTTCCTTTTTACAAAACAATGTAAATAATGTTATTTTTTTTCCTTTTTACAAAACAATGTAAATAATGTTTTTTTCCTTTTTACAAAACAATGTAAATAATGTTTTTTTTCATTTTTACAAAACAATGTAAATAATGTTTTGTTTTTTTCATTTTTACAAAACAATGTAAATAGTGTTATTTTTTTCTTTTAAAAAACAATGAAGTTATTCATTTTTAACAAAATCATGAAGTTATTCATTTTAACAAACATGAATATTTTATTCTTTTCAATTTTAACGCAACAAATGAACGTTTTGTTCTTTTATTTCATTACATACAAAAATGAATTCTCTTAATTATAAACAAAAGTGATTTTTATTCATTTACATAATATATTTCATTTAGAAACAAAAGTAAGAAAAAAAACTTTCATTTAGAGACAAAAGTTAATATCTTTGTATTTTACAAACCAAGATACAATCTTTGTATTTCAATTCCATAATAACACCACATCAACACATCTACACACAATCACAGATGAAACCATGAATCACAACAAATAATTAACCACACATCTATGATAATACAATTAATCTTATTTCTAATTATTTACGAAGAAGAAATAAAATAAAATAAAATTCTCATCATATGAACCTCAGAAAGTTATTCAAAACTTTTGAATCCAAGAATCTAGAGATATGATGTATGAAATTAAGATCGGATTGCGTGAGGTAGGAGAGCTAGGGGAATGTTCACCTGGAAGTGAGGAGGTCGCGACAGCTTCGGGCGGGCCCCAGCAGGGTGTGACGGTAGAGGGTTCAAGGCAGTGGTGCAGACTGAATTAGTAAGGGCATCTCGAAGTTTGTGCGGCGGTTGATGTTGACTTCGGTATAGATTTGAAGCTTGCTCCTTTCTCTACAAAAGTTCTAACTACGAAAAAGTCTAAAAGTTAGTAGAAGAGGAGGAAAATGGAGGAGAAGTTTGGAAGGGTTAGGCCATGGAAAAATGAAAGTGGTGGCTATGAGAAATGAGGAGAGATTGATTAGGTTTAGGTAGCTCCTTTTTTTATAATGTTCCAATCCCTTAATCAAATTAAAGGCCCATTAAAATTTAGAGGGTCAGCGGCTGGGTATTTGAGATTAGGGTTATACGTATTATTCCCGTATATATACCGTATTCTTTATTTTAATTTATTTATTTTCACAAAAATAACTGTATGTTGATATATATGAGTTGGGATTAAGTTAAATCAATAGCTTATGTGTATATGTGCATACATGAACATCTGAATTTTAAAACTTGAAAATAAAGTTTATTGGAAACAAAAGCATGAAATTAATGTATATAAACATATATAAGGAGAGAAACAATAATTGATTTGATAACAATCAATCTATATTACAACTTCAATTAATGTACGTTACCGCAAAAATTAATGTGCGTTAATTAGTAATTAATGTATGCTACAAACATAAGAAAGAAATTTAATATATTTATAACAATATAATGTCTAACTAGTGGTATATATTTGGAGTTTGGAATTATTCAAACATGTATAAATAGTAAATTTATAATGGAAACATCAAGGAAGGAGAATGAAACAATTTACAAATTAACGTTACAACGGAGAAGAATTAATGGAGATAACAGTTAAATTGAGTAAGCAATCAATTAAGAAAATTAATTACGAAATGAATGACATTAATTAATAAATTGAGTGGTTTAAGATATATACGTTTTGGAATTGGAATTATGTAACGTGTGAATAAAATAAGGAAACATAATAATGGAGAAATAGGGATGGACCATTATTTTATTTTTTTGGTAAACCTGAAATAAACTGCTAATGAATGCCATGGAATATAGGTTTATGAAGTTGGAAACTGCGTTCATAAAGGTTTTAAATTTCAAAAGTTTAGCATATAAGATTAGCGCTCTTAACCATATGGAATGCGTAATTCCACCTTCAAAATTGTGCATATATAAGTACTGATTAAAGGTGTACTTTTAATGTTTAAATGTTAACAATTTATTTGATCTTTAAATGTCATTAAAGAAAGAAAAAAATTTGTCATTCTCTTAAGGTCTATGTGACGTAGGTTGTAATAAGTATGTAATTTATTATTAATGTAAACTGGAAAGTTTTGTCAACTTCTTACATATTTGTATAATCTTTAAGATATAACATAAAACGTCATTCATGAATATTTGATTTAACTGAGACATATTTGGGAAGGCATTTGTAGTTCTCAAATTTATAATTTTTTTTATTTTTTTCTAGTCTTTATTAATCAAAATAAATCATTTTAAAAATTCAAAATCCATTAAAAATAAAATTTTAAATTTTGACATAACTTACAAATTACAAACAGAAATCTAAATTTATTAAATTCATTATAAAGATATATCAATACGGTTATAATGTTTCTTGCTTCGTCTAATTTTGACTTATAATGAATTTTATATATTTTTTCAAAGTTGAAAAACAAATTTAGAAATTACCGTCCCTTTTCGGGCCCGGAATAGAACTAATATAAATTTTAAAGTCTTACTTCAAATAAAATAAAATTTTTAATCGTTATTATTTAAAATAAATTTTTTTAAATATCAAAAACTCATTACAATAACTTAAAATAAAAATTTTAAATTGGGCCCAAAATTCTGGGTTGTTACATGCATCATATTGTGTGGGAGTTATGTAATTAAAGATCACCCTTTAGGGTATACATAACTAGTATAGGGCTATATGATTAAAGATCACCCTTTTAAGGTATATATAGTCAGTGGAAAACCTAGTGGGGATACAAGAAAAATGGGAGAATTTGTATCATATTATGTGGGACCCATTTCAGTCAGTAACACGTAGTTGGTATCAGAGTAGAGAACTCCGTACCAGGCAGAGAAGGGGCCGGCTTACTGATTGATTATAAGAGATCCAAAACGTGATGGGTGGGGTAGATGGAACAAACCAACCGAGGACATGTGCGTGCATGGGACGAGTATAGGGGGACAAGACGATCGTGACACCAGTAGGTATCCCTTTGCACATCTTGGGTTGCCAATTTGGGGATACCCCCTACTATGGGGCCAGCACAGGATATCTACAGAGTAGGGAGACGATCGATTAGGGTAGTGGTTAGGGTATACTAGGACGTATGACCTAAGCCTACCGGCTTATAGTGGAAGGGATCATTTCATTTCAGTTGTACTAGTAATAGTGTAGAGTAGGCATAAGTGAAGCATGTATATACCTCACCTTATCCGCCTTGTCGCACCTGCCATTTGTATGGCGATCTCTCTTATCCATTTTATGCCTGTCATGTTCACTTTTATTTATTTACTGGCTAAAAGTCTCTAGACACGCCAGACTTTATGTATGACCCCTTTTTGTATTTCCTTCTTTCTTCGGTTTCCCCCTAGGTGAACACCTAGGCTTAGCCATGTAACACCCCGTATTTTCTGTGAACGTATAAGTAACAAATCAGAGGATAATTATTTTTTAAAATAAGAATCAAGGGAAACGGTTGCGCCATTGCGTTCGTCTCGGAATTCTGCTTGGAAACGAGTCCGAGTTTGCAAGAATCGGAGTCTGTATGAGGGAGATATGACCCTCCGAAGTTTCAGAAATATTCAGAGTTCAAAACAGCTCGAATTCGAATTCAAAATTAGAATTTCAAACCCAGAACAGACTGGGCGGGAAACTTCCCGCCCAGACCCAGGTCGACTGGGGAGTCGACTGGACAGTCGACCCCCCTAGACCCAGGTCGACTCGGGAGTCGACTGGGCAGTCGACCCCGCAGACTAGGTCGACTGGGCAGTCGACCTGGGGGTCGACCTCCCTAGTCGAACCTGGTGCGTGTGTGTGCGATTTTGGGGGCTGTGACGTGTTTGGACGGACCTGATGAGTTCTAGGGTTAATCTGAGGGCCTAAATGAGTTCCTACACCTATAAATACATCCTAAGACCTAACCTAATGGATAACAAAACATTCTTACATCAAAATGTTGCTGGACTTCCTCTTGATCATAGCCGCCGCTCTCTAAGCAATTCTCTTAGACTCCAAACTCAATCAAACTAGAGATTAAAGCTCCTACAACGATTCTACAACAAATTAAAGTTATTTCTTTAACCACGGAAGGCAAGTGTAGTTATTTTCCGATATAAAATTTAATCATAAGTGTGACATGATTGTAAATCTGAATTTGAGATTGTGTATGTTCTGTTCTGATCTATTTTATTCTGTATCTCTTCTTCTTTCTGTTATATAGCCAGGCTACTACGAGCCTGCGCCAATCTACTAAGAGATTAACGCACAAACGCTAAAATGTTTGGGACAAATAAATGTGGCATAATTGGGCATGGCTAATCTGCGACTGATTTAAGAAAAAAGACATAGGTTGTAAACTAGATTTAGATCTATGCATATTATGTGAATTGGAAGAAGAGGAACCATGGTATGAGACGTTGGACATAACGCATATTTTGAATTAAGATCTGTTATAACTAGATTGTTGGGCATAGTGTTTATATAACAATTTATGATTTGAAAGAGAATATGACTTAGGTATGAAGATCTATATTAAGATTTGATAACTATCAAATGTGAATAACACCTAAGTAGGAGATTTTTGAATATATGACATGCATTGAAATCGATGGCTATATTTGGTATAATTTATATGTGAATCTTTTGTATTAGGAAAGTTGAACTGAATTGGGACATGTAAATTATGACCATAATCTGTGATATGTAAATTCAATGCAAACGTGGGGTATATGATCATAGTGTGAATCATGTCAACTATTTCGGCATGCAAACTTAGGCCAAATTTATAATTAGGAAAGATATGTTTGTGAAACTTTAAGGAATGATTAAATATGTTATATTTGCCTAATTTGCTAGTTTTGCTATATTTGCCTAATATGCTAGTTCTGTTATATTGCCTAATCTGCTAGTTCTGTTATATTGCTTAATCTGCTAGTTCTGCTCTACTGCCTAGTCTGCTAGATCTGTTCATCTGCCAAATCTGTCATCTGCTGAGTCTGTTGAAAATGCCAAATCTGCTAAACTAAATCTGTTGAGATGCCTAATCCGTTATCTGCTAAATCTGCTGGTTTACTTAATCTTCTAAATCCGTTAAGTCGCCGAATCCGCAAAACCTGTTATCTGCTAAATCTGTTATCTGCTATATCTGTTGAGTTGATTAGTCTGTTATTGACATAATCTGAATAATTGATATATAAATATATATATATGGCGTGGACATAAATGGTAAATTATTAATTAATTGGCTGCAAAGATGAACATGGCTAACTCAAGGTTAGAATGAGTTTGCGGCGTAATCCTTCCCGGAACCGCCCGGCACATCCAGTGGCCGCAAACAATAGGTTCCAATGTGAGAAGTTAGTCATAACGTGCTTGAAACCCGAGGTTAGACTCAGTTTGTGGCAGAAACCTGCCCGGAACCAAATGGCTTAACCAGTAGCCGCAAACTGTCAGTCTAATGTGAGAGGTCTGGGCATTAATATTTAATTAATGAAAATCTGAGATAAATATGATGTCTAAAACGTGTTGGGCGGGTAAAGTTAAACCAATTGGACCAATGAATCTGATAAACCATTTCGTGAATCTGTAGGCCCAATACAAAGTTAGACAATCTGTAACCGGTTAATCCGTAACCAGTTAATCTGTAAGTCTGTTAATCTGTAACCAGTTAATCTGTAAGTCTGTTAATCTATAACCAGTTAATATGTAAGTCTGTTAATCTATAACCAGTTAATCTGTAAGCCTGTAAATCCGAACATCTGATCCGTTAGTCTGAAAACCTGTTAACTTGATTGTCTGATCTGTGAACTAGTTGATCTAAACTCTGTATGTCTGAAATTTGTAAAAAAGTTAATCTGAAATCTGTTAGTCTGGGGACACATGGTTAGGAGGGGAATTACTTGTGTCATCTGTTGTTTGGGACCCATATTAGTCAGTAACACTTTCTGGTATCAAAACTTTGACCCAACAGTAGGTAGGGTCCGGGCACGCTTACTGAACTAATTATAAGCGGTTCATTCTGATAATGGCGAGGGGTGTTGATGGTGCGTTCCAACTGGGTCATGTGCGTGCATGGATCCCGGTCTACCTCTGAGGATGTAAGACGCCGTGACATTTGTAAATAGGTCTGTGCCAATTGGTTGTCACTTTAGGGAGTGATACACCCTACTGTGGGGCCGACACAAGGTATTTATGTATTAGGGAGCCGATCGCTTGGGGTAGGGTTTTAGGGTACACTTAGTTCTGTCTGTTTCCGTTGGTACCGTCCGTTTCTGTTGGGTGGTAACACCTGTCTTTTTCTGCGTGGTACCGTCTGTTCGGGTGGTAAAGGCCCATTACTAGTGTACACCTAATTCTACATTCTGTTTCAGTAGGGATTAATCTGTTTCCGTCCGTTTCTGCTGCGGTGGTAAAGGCCCATTATTAGCATTCTGTTTCTGTCCGTTTCTGTTGGGGTGGTAAAGGCCCATTACTCGCATTCTCTTCTATGGAAATTATTCTGTACCCGTTTCTGTTTCAGTTTAGACATTAGGGTGACACCTAATTCTGTTATACTAGTATTAATGCAGAGAAGTGTAAAGCTATAGCTTATATCATTCTGTTCTTCTGTTATATCTGCTACACCTGTTACAGTTATCTCTCATCCAGTTTTATTTTCATGTCATGTTATTATTATCTGTTCATAACTGAAAATCACTGGACTTGCCAGACTTTTTGTCTGACCCTTGTTGTTTCACCTCCTTTCTTTCGTTCCCCCCCCCCCAGTTTTTTTAGAAGGGAATACTCTAGCTTGATCCAGATTTCTTCTTCTTGAAGTGCTTAAAGTATGGCTTGTCTTCTTCTGTGGGGATTATGATTTTAAACCATGCATTCTGAAGGCTTTTGTACAAGACTGATATTTTGTACTTGAATTATGATATTGTGATTTGAAAGGATGTAACCAAGCTTATTTCGGTTTCTGTTGAAATAAAGTTATAATTTATTCAAGTACTGTTTTATCTGGCTTGTAAGTTTCTGTTCTGTTTACTAAAATGCTCCACCAAAGTTAAGGCATTCCCTTTGTGAGTGACCTTAACGGAGGTGGGGTGTTACACTTGGTATCAGAGCCAAAGGTTACCAGATTGGGTAAAGTTTTTCAAAACTAATTTTTTTTTTAAAAAAGGGCTTTGAAAGGAAGTATTTTCAAAAATAAAGCTTATTTTGAAAAACATAATCCCCAAGAGCCATATACCTTTCCTTCAGTCCTTTTTGTAATTGAATCTTTCCTTTTTCGTTTCAGCATGTCTGAAGCATCTGAGATACCAGAGGGAGTTCATGTACCCGGTTGGTTTCGTCAATATCTTGAGGCTAGGACCGCCGTCACAGGTCCAACAAATGATCCCCCTCCTCCAACCCTCCTCGTGCAATTTCTTTCTCAAAGATCTGTAGAGACTTTAGGGCCATGGGTGGAAAGGATTTCAAGGGAACTGAATCATTCGTAGAAGCGAGGAACTGACTCAAATAAAATGAGGATCTATTCGTTATCTTTGAGGTGGACGATAGGCAGAAGGTACAGTTGGCGGTATGGATGCTCAAAGACGAAGCTTCCTATTGGTGGGAAGTCACTAACGCCGAGAGGCCAGTTGAAACATGGATGGATTTCAGAACAAGGTTTGAGACAAAATTCCTCTTGCAAGCTGAACGAAGTCTACAACTAGAAAAGTTCTTATCTCTTAAGCAAGGAAGTATGACGGTCAAGGAATACGTCAATCAATTCAACCAACTAGCTAGGTTCGGATTGGATTTAGTCAACACTCAGCATAAAAAGGCTCTCCGCTTTGTTAAAGGATTGAATGATCCACTGCACAGCCTAGCCATGACCCTTGTACCCATGGGAGCGACTTACGAGAAATTGGTGGACATGGCACTACTGCACGAGGAAGACAAGGGCCCGAAAGAGACAAAGAAGGAAGAACCACAGAATAAGAAAGCATGGCCCAAAAAGGAAACACAAAAGAAGGATGAGAAGTCTGAAGATAAGAAGGGGAAAAGGTGCTTTACTTGTGGAAGCTCGACTCATCTGAACAAGGATTGCAGAAAAAGGCAGGGCACTTGCTTCAACTGTGGTGAGATGGGACACATCACTAGGGACTGCCCGAAGAAATAAGGGCAAGAGCAGAGGGTAGAACCCACTTCTAGAGGACAAGCGAATGCTCAAGGGACTGGTAGATAGGGTAGAAATAAAAAAAATTAAGTAGAAGGTTTAATTTTCTTATCTGATTGTTGAGTAAAAGCTCTTTCTGATTCTAGCATTTTGATTCTATAATCGATACTCTACACTTTAATACTAGTATTGTTTTTGATTCCGCTGTAGACCCAAACCCATAAGGGTTATAACTTATCTGTTTGTGATAGATTGGGGTTTGAGATATATCTGTGTTAGGCGTCAAGTAGGACGCATACATTCTGGGTTTTATCATGCTTAGTTCGGTAACCTGATCTATACCAATAATCTGTAAATATCTGAATATTCCCGATAAGGTTAAGATTTCCAGTTTTGACATTATCTAAAGAGGGTAATCCTCTAGGTGTCAATTTGATGTTGGTTTCGGTCTTCGGGGCCGATACTTAGGAACCATGTCTAATGGGAACCAAGTTTTTGTTTTATCTGTACTCGCTTCCATCATTCGACTGTATCCTATCGATCGAATCTTCAAACTTTAGGTAGAAACTAATGGTTATAAACATGTGTTTGAGACATGTTATGTTTGATGGTTGCAAGTGGATGCAAGTGGCTGCTAGTGGTTGCTCGTGGATGCATATACACACACTAGGCACTAGATCGGCTCAAAAACACTCTAATACTGCATATGGATGCGTGAGCATTTTCAATTATTGTGGATGCAAAATGATTGACTCAGCATATGGATGTTGCATATGACTGAATGGTTGTGCACTCATATAGAAATGATATGTATCGAGTAGGAAAATTGCATACATGTTGGACTCATGGCACCGGCATAATTCGCATTAAGGAGGTCAACTGAATCAGTGGACCGCCTGATCTTTGCATTAGATAAGGAACATATAAACACACTTTTGCATATGTTCATACAACATTAGAAGTTTCTAAGGACAATGGACACCAGTGATTGATGATTTAGTAGATGGATGTTGGATGACAGGACACATTCTTCTTAACTTGAAGATTTCGGGGACGAAATCCTTTAAGGAGCGGAGAATGTAACACCCCGTATTTTCTGTCAACGTATAAGTAACAAATCAGAGGATAATTAATTTTTAAAATAAGAATCAAGGGAAACGGGTTACGCCATTGTGTTCGTCTCGGAATTCTGCTTGGAAACGAGTCCGAGTTTGCAAGAATCGGAGTCCGTATGAGGGAGATATGACCCTCCGAAGTTTCAAAAATATTCAGAGTTCAAAACAGCTCGAATTCGAAATCAAAATTCGAATTTCAAATCCAGAACAGACTGGGAGGGAAATTTCCCGCCCAGACCCAGGTCTACTGGGGAGTCGACTGGGCAGTCGACCCCCCCAGACCCAGGTCGACTCGGGAGTGGACTGGGCAGTCGACCCCCCAGACCAGGTCGACTGGGCAGTCGACCTGGGGTTGACCTCCCTGGTCGAACCTGGTGCGTGTGTGTGTGCGATTTTGGGGGCTGTGACGTGTTTGGATGGACTTGATGAGTTCTAGGGTTAATCTGAGGGCCGAAATGAGTTCCTACACCTATAAATACATCCTAAGACCTAACCTAATGGATAACAAAACATTCTTACATCAAAATGTTGCTGGACTTCCTCTTGATCATGGCTGCCACTCTCTAAGCAATTCTCTTAGCCTCCAAACTCAATCAAACTAGAGATTAAAGCTCCTACAACGATTCGACAACAAATTAAAGTTCTTTCTTTAACCACGGAAGGCATGTGCAGTTATTTTCCGATATAAATTTAATCATAAGTGTGACATGATTGTAAACCTGAATTTGAGATTGTGTATGTTCTGTTCTGATCTATTTTATTCTGCATCTCTTCTTCTTTCTGTTCTATAGCCAGGCTACTACGAGCCTACGCCAATCTCCTAAGAGATTAACGCACGAACGCTAAAATGTTTGGGACAAATAAATGTGGCATAATTGGGCATGGCTAATCTGTGACTGATTTAAGAAAAAAGACATAGGTTGTAAACTAGATTTAGATCTGTGCATATTATGTGAATTGGAAGAAGAGGAACCGTGGCATGAGACATTGGACATAACGCATATTTTGAATTAAGATATGTTATAACTAGATTGTTGGGCATAGTGTTTATATAATAATTTATGATTTGAAAGAGAATATGACTTAGGTGTGAAGATCTATATTAAGATTTGATAACTATCAAATGTGAATAACACCTAAGTAGGAGATTTTTGAATATATGACATGCATTGAAATCGATGGCTATATTTGGTATAATTTATATGTGAATCTTTTGTACTAGGCAAGTTGAACTGAATTGGGACATGTAAATTATGACCATAATCTATGATATGTAAATTCAATGCAAACGTGGGGTATATGATCATAGTGTGAATCATGAGAACTATTTAGGCATGCAAACTTAGGCCAAATTTATAATTAGGTAAGATATGTTTGTGAAACTTTAAGGAATGATTAAATCTGTTATATTTGCCTAATTTGCTAGTTTTGCTATATTTTCCTAATCTGCTAGTTCTGTTATATGGCCTAATCTGCTAGTTCTGTTATATTGCTTAATCTGCTAGTTCTGCTATACTGCCTAGTCTGCTAGATCTGTTCATCTGCCAAATCTGTCATCTGCTGAGTCTGTTGAAAATGCCAAATCTGCTAAACTAAATCTGTTGAGGTGCCAAATCCGTTATCTGCTAAATCTGCTAGTTTACTTAATCTACTAAATCCGTTAAGTCGCCTAATCCGCAAAACCTGTTATCTGTTAAATCTGTTATCTGTTATGCCTATTGAGTTGATTAGTCTGTTATTGACACAATCTGAATAATTGATATATATATATATATATATATATATTAGGCATGGGCACAAATTGTAAATTATTAATTAATTGGCCCAAAGATGAACATGGCTAACTCGAGGTTAGAATGAGTTTGCGGCGTAATCCTGCTCGGAACCGCCCAGCACATCCAGTGGCGCAAACAATAGGTTCTAATTTGAGAAGTTAGTCATAACGTGCTTGAAACCCGAGGTTAGACTCAATTTGTGGCAGAAACCTGCCCGGAACCAACCGGCCTAACCAGTAGCCGCAAACTGTCAGTCTAATGTGAGAGGTCTGGGCATTAATATTTAATTAATGAAAATCTGAAATAAATATGATGTCTAAAACGTGTTGGGTGGGTAAGGTTAAACCAATTGGACCAATGAATCTGATAAACCCGTTTCGTGAAACTGTAGGCCCAATACAAAGTTAGACAATCTGTAACCGGTTAATCTGTAACCAGTTAATGTGTAAGTCTGTTAATCTGTAACCAGTTAATCCGTAAGTCTGCTAATCTGTAACCAGTTAATCTGTATGCCTGTTAATCCGAATATCTGATCCGTTAGTTTGAAAACCTGTTAACTTGATTGTCTGATCTGTGACCAAGTTGATCTAAACTTTGTATGTTTGAAATTATTAAACAAGTTAATCTGAAATCTGTTAGTTTGGGGACACAAGGTTAGGAGGGGAATTACTTGTGTCATCTGTTGTTTGGGACCCATATTAGTCAGTAACCCTTTCTGGTATCAAAACTTTGACCCAACAGTAGGTAGGGACCGGGCATGCTTACTGAACTAATTATAAGCGGTTCATTCTGATAATGGCGAGGGGTGTTGATGGTGCCTTCCAACCGGGTCATGTATGTGCATGGATCACGGTCTGCCTCTGAGGATGTAAGACGCCGTGACATCTGTAAATAGGTCTGTGCCAATTGGTTGTCACTTTAGGGAGTGATACACCCTACTGTGGGGCCGACACAGGGAATTTATGTATTAGGGAGCCGATCGCTTGGGGTAGGGTTTTAGGGTACACTTAGTTCTGTCTGTTACTGTTGGTACCGTCCGTTTCTGTTGGGTGGTAAGACCTGTCTGTTTCTGCATGGTACCGTCTGTTCGGGTGGTAAAGGCCTATTACTAGTGTACACCTAATTCTACATTCTGTTTCCGTAGGGATTAATCTGTTTCTGTCCGTTTCTGCTGGGGTGGTAAAGGCCGATTATTAGCATTTTGTTTCTGTCCGTTTCTGTTGGGGTGGTAAAGGCCCATTACTAGCATTCTCTTCTGTGGAAATTATTCTGTACCCGTTTCTGTTTCAGTTTAGACATTAGGGTGACACCTAATTCTGTTATACTAGTATTAATGAAGAGAAGTGTAAAGCTATAGCTTATATCATTCTGTTCTTCTGTTATATCTGCTACACCTGTTACGGTTATCTCTCATCTAGTTTTATTTTCATGTCATGTTATTATTATATGTTCATAACTGAAAATCACTGGACTTGCCAGACTTTTTGTCTGACCCTTGTTGTTTTGCCTCCTTTCTTCCGTTCCCCCCAGGTTTTGTAGAAGGGAATACTCTAGCTTGATCCAGATTTCTTCTGCTTGAAGTGCTTAAAGTATGGCTTGTCTTCTTCTGTGGGGATTATGATTTTAGACTGTGCATTCTGAAGGCTTTTGTACAAGACTGATATTTTGTACTTGAATTCTGATATTGTGATTTGAAAGGATGTAACCCAGCTTATTTCGATTTCTGTTGAAATAAAGTTATAAATTTTTCAAGTACTGTTTTATTTGTCTTGTAAGCTTCTGTTCTGTTTACTGAAATTCTCCACCAAAATTAAGGCATTCCCTTTGTGAGTAACCTTAACGGAGGTGGGGTGTTACAAGCTAGGATTTGGATATCATCATGCTAGGAGCTACTGTTGAAGTATGGCTCGAGTCTTTGTCTCTACTATGGCTTACTCTTTTATTAGGGAATAATGTTTTCTTTTAATTCCTATGTACTCTGATAATTCTAGACAGAAGTATTTTGTTGTAATGGTTTTATGAATTATGGTATTATAAACCACGTGATTATGATTTATGTCTAATATAAATTTTTGAAACTTCAGCTGTTACCTTTACTTATATTTGTCTTGTAATTATTCTACGGCGGTTTACCTATAGTGTTTCATAGAACTTAATGCATTCCCTTCGTGAGTGACATTAACCAACATGGGGTGTTACAGCTAGTCCATGACTTGTAAACAATCTGCATGCTAATCACCATATGACTGGACGAGACCTTAAGAATAAATGGAGCGCTATAGAACTACCACAATCAACTAACCAAGATGTTAATGCTTGACCAATTCTTTAAGGAGAAGAGAATCGATAACACGTGAGACCACCGTTCGTGAGTTGGGCAAACCCAATGAGTTGGATCAAGGTTGTTACCAACAGCAAATAAAGGAAATTTAAAATTCATAGCATACGATGATGATGAGGTAAATCATTAAAGAATGTCAAGATATACATATGAAAATTAGAAAACTATCCAAGTCGTTATCTTTTCACTGCCAATTCCAAAATGCTAAATGGCTACGGGCATTCAACATGCCTACTTTGGCCACTTACACCAGCAAGACTAATCGTGAAGAATTCCTGGTGCAAGTGGCATATCGACATGTTTCTCATTTTCTTGGAAAGCGGTTCTACCTTATGGTTCTCTATATGGCACCCAAGAACCGTTACATCCTTTGAATAACTATGGACTAGTTCCGCATGCACAAGAATCATCCAAAAATTCTATGTCTATTTCAAACATCAACTAGAGAGTTAGAGAATTGTTAGAAGTTTTTTCAGAAGGATTTTACAATGGATTGAATTTGATTAACAATACATTGATAGACATTTTCTTAATAGCTGTGTCGTGAAGCATTCACCCTTACACCAACTTTAGTGAATGATACTTAAGAGAAAGCCCTAAACCATGCTAGAACGTTTTTAAGATAAAGCATGCCCATGCTTGCACAAAGAATTGGTGAGAAGGACGACCAAGGAAAGAATTAGTCATTAATATTAGTTTGAATTATTTCAAAGCATTATGGATATTACAAAGAGAGGGGAGAGTTCTATTAAGGCGAACATAAATGTACAAATAGAGCTAATCGAATGAAACGAGATGCAAATTATGATGGTGGTTGCGATCGTGGATAAGACTCAAGAATGTGACTGAATGTACTTTCATTTAACAACTACATCATGCTTAATAACTCATTAGAGAATGTCTATGTCGCGACTTTCAAGACTATTGAATATCAAAAACCTACTCTTCGAGAATCAATGGATATGGATAAGAATTTGACAGATATTGCAAGTTTCATGAAATGAACGATCACAACACCAGTAATTCTCATCACCTACCTTGGGCCTTGGAGATCTTGGGCTCTCATGACTAAATAGGTTTTGGCAGCTAGTTGCAGGTTGTTCCAGACACACATTATTATTTTTCTTATAGAAGCGTGCATGCAACACTCACCGTTGTTGGTTAAACGGTTGCAACCTTTACAGTAGTCGCGACCACTCCGAATAGGCTCCTCCTCCAGCATATATATAAGCAGCTCGAAAACGAGTTCATTCATTTAATTTCTTCTATTTCTTTTTTCTTCTTCCTCCTTGAATACTCTATTCTAAGATTTGTAATCTCTTCAATTCGTCGTCGCTCCGATTATGTGCACTACGCTGCACGGCTAGTCCATTTCATCATGTGAAACAAATTGCTGACACGCTATCCAGTGCATACGGCAGAAATATTGTTTTAAGAAATATTTTACAAATCACTCAGGCAACACTACTGGGTAAAGCCTTTTTTCTTTTACATTTGGCAAACTGTGGAGCGATAATTGTCACACTCATTTGTCGGCTCTACGACAGTTTGTTGTTACTGTAAGAGCATTATAATTGCAACTATGATAGTAACGCTTTAAGACGTTTTTGGTTAATGTGACGGAATTGCAACAGTTGTAACAATTTTTTCTAACATTTATGTTACTGATTGATTAGCCCTTATAAGAATAATTAATGTTGGTGATGATGTCGCTGAACAGCAACAATAACTCTGCACCAACACAGACGATGACCAACGCTCTGCATGTGCTTGTGCTTCCAACAATGGCTCTGTCACATAGAGAATGGCCAGAGAATTTCAAAGGTATAAACTTCAAGCGTTCATAATAAAAAATGTTGTTTTATCTAACAACATTCGGACTCACCAAATTTCTAATTGAAGATGATCCAGTATTTGGCAAACTCGGAACTGGTTCTACCAAAGTGAAGGCTCTTAATATCAGGAAAAACACAGATTTTATGAGTAAAAACTATATTCTGAACTATATGAATGATAGCCCCTACAATGTTTACTGTATTGTTGCTATGTCCAGAACACTCTAGTTGGCTCTGAAAAAGAAGCACAAAATTAAGATGAAAGCATGACAAAAATTAATCGCTGGAATATTTCTGGCTTTAAAATGGTGGATTCAAAGACGATGATCAATCAGACTTAATACATATAAATTGACAAGAAGCGTTTGACGTATTCTAACAACATAAATAATAAGTTGAATCAACTCAATAAGTAAATTAAGGCCTCAAAAAGTGACAGAGGAAGAGAATATGAATTTCCCTTTGAGAAATTTTGCATTGAGCATGGAATTATATACCAAACTTCAACACCTTATTCACCTCAATCCAACGGTATAGTTAAACTCTTAAAGAAATAATGAATACCTTTTTAATCAGTAATATCTTACCAAATAAGTTTAGGGAAGAAGTTAATCTTTCGGCAAACCACGTTTTTAATAAAATACCATGAAAGAAAACATCTAAGTCTTCTCATGAACTTTGGAAGAATAGACCTCTATCCTACAAATACTAAAAAGTTTGGGTGTGAATTTCAAAAGTAGAGATGCCAAAACAAAAGAAGGTCAAAATTGGACTAAAAACCATTGATTATATATTTATTAGTTACGCACAAAGCAGTGCCTCTTATCAAATCTAAATACACAAGTTTAAAATTGATGATGTTCATGAAAATATTATCATTGACTCGAGAAATGCTAGAATTTTCGAACATATATTCTTGTAACACCCCGAAATTTTAACGAAACTAAAAAGGGAAAATTTAATAATAATTAATTTAATATTTAGAATTAAGGGAAAAGGACTATACCTTTCCGTCCGTCTCGAAATTCTGGTCAAGATAGACATTTGGTTTGCGTAATATGGACAACGTTGTAGTTTGTATATGAGGATGATAATTATGTATATATATAGGGCCCAGGAATTCAAAATTTATATTCGAAATTACAGAAATTTGGGAAAGCAGGAAAAATCTTGCCTATGGAGTCGACCCCAAAGGAGGGGTGCTGACCCCGAGGTCGACCCCCCAGAGCTGACGTGGCAGGTTGAATTTCGGAGGCTGGCAGCTATATGGAGGTTCATCTCTCTTGTTTTCTTCACTGAAATTCAATGGAGGCCAAACTTTGCCGGTGCCTGAACTGAACAACATCATTTTATTCTACAACTAACAACTAAAGCTAGTAAGTTAGTGATTTGAGTATAAATCCAAGATCCAACGCCAATAATTTCTCTTCTATCTTCTAAAAATCCAAACACTATGAGTTAGTTACTTTTAGATTTAAATGGTTAAAAGTAAACGTGATATGAATGTGGTTTGGATCTGCTATAAATCGTGAATCTATGATTTTCTTGGATCTTAAACTTTGTTATGTTAGATCTACCTTTATAGATATAATAACTTGTGGTTTATTTATCATGTCACCTCTGTGGATCATAACCTTTATCTATGTTTGTGGTTAATTTGGTTATGTCATTATTTGACAATTAAAACCTTGTTTAGATCTAATTCTCAATATAGATTGTTTTGTACATATCATGCGGTGGTTAATTTAGATCTATCATTAAATGGACATATGAATCCTTATTTAGATCTATTCATGCCTAATAGGACATCCTTATTATGTTAAATCTAGTTTTATCATCGCCTGATCACTAGATCTGTTTTTATGTCCACCTTATTATTATGCCAATTACATGTCTATGCCGATATATATACATATATATATATATATATACCAGTTATGTTAGAATAATCACTATTGTCATCTTCCCATCATCTTTCCCTTTTATTGTTTATTGCTAGGTGTTAGCCTGTTTTGTGACCAGGCTACCCAAAGCAAAGATCATGTTAACACACTTTTTGGCAAATGCTGTCACCTATGGAATCTCTGAATAACATCACTCTCCGGCATTGGAAGCACCATCAGAAGACACAGGGCAGTTTGGTCAAAATCACAACATTAGTATAAACTGGACCAAAACTACTATCAAACTACCTCGTTTGGATCTAAACACATAAAATGCTTGTAGCCCTCTGAATTAGCTTCAGGTAGAGCTTTCATTTGGTCCAATCGGCCTTACGGTTTGGAGGTTATGTCTGTTTCCGTGAACGCATGCAGAAATATGAAAAACATGGATTTTGGCATTTTTGAAGACCGGTTCGTGAGCACCCCCTGGGGGCGGATCGTGACCACCCCCTAGGGGCAGATCATGACCACCCACTGGGGTCAGATCAGGACCACCCCATGGGGGCGGATCGTGACCACCCCCTGGGGTCGGATCCTGACCACCCCATGGGGTTGGATCGTGACCACCCCATGGGGTCGGATCGTGACCACCCCCTAGGGTCAGATCTTGACCACCTCCTGGGGTCGGTTTGTTACCATACATGCTGACCATTACCATCACGACCATTACCAGCTCACCACCCCGGCTTACGAACCGTGACCACGAATCGCGGCCAGGACCCGCTACTACGCATGTTGATTTTGACCTATTCTCGAGGCTATGATTGCTCCTACTTTCCCAGATCGGGTGCCACATGTCCTACCACGACCTGATCAACATATGGGCTCTCCTACAGCTATAAATACACCTCCTGAGGGCATTTTTAGGGAACTTTTGGCACCTCCTTGTCCATGGCTGCCATGACCAATACTTCTCCATGAATAACCACCATCTTCCTCAATAAAATCAATGAATTCAAAGAGAATTATTCATTAGATTCAAGTGATTTAGAGACAATATTTATTGTAATTGTAATCTATGAGTGGAATGAGAGAATATGAAGTGGACGTAGGCTTGTTAACGCCGAACCACTATAAAAATCTTGTTTTCTTTCTTTTTTCTCGATTTTTCGATTATTTCTTCATATGCTATGCTCTAAATACGATGATTTGGGTGTTAGGACCACTTTTTGGTCTAACATTTTGGTGCTTTCACTGAGAATTTAATTCTCGATGCCTGTCGGATTGTTATTCTACTATTTGGATTTGAAAGTTCGAAAAAACAATCCGTGTTTCAACCCTTTTTTGAAGATTTCGTTGATTTGAGAAAATAAAAACCTTGTGTCTCCGAAGAAAGCAAAGAAATCGCAAGCTTCACGACCAAATGAAGGACGAATAGATAACACGCATCAGCAGGTGACCGGCTCGCGTCTCGCGGCTCGCAGGGTCGACCGCGACCCGACCCATTGATGTTATCATGATCCGCAGGGCTATAGCGACCTGAAGATGCTATAGAGTTAAAAGAGGCTCGTGGGTATAGACTCGTGGTCCATGGGTAGAGATGGCATGCTCTTGAACCGATCTGAAAACAAACCGCGACACATGATCCCGATCGCCAAGCTGGACCACGAACTGGATGGACTTGCGAACCACGAACCTGAAGACTAGATTCGGTAGATAGTCTGATCATATCGACAGCTAATTGACAACGACTAGATTCTTCGCAGAGCCATAACACCTATTTATTGATGTTATTCAATATGAGGAGCTATTGAAAAGATTTGACATGCTGGATACGACAGTATACGAGATAATGATTGTCCCATAGGAGCGTCTTCTCCCTGAGTTCTGATGGTGTATTGATTTCACCAAAGAAACTGATGTTTTCGATGAATGAGCAGTAATCACATGGTTTACATGACTTAAACCTATCCGATGGGTGGGGTCCCAGATGGCATTAACATGGAACCGTCCAGGCAGTATTCTGGAGACTCGGATTATCATAGCAACGATGACTCGCAATGACAAGATAATAGAAAGTGACTAAGTATTATTACAAATCTACAATTCACTCGTATGGTATTACGAAAGACATATATCCTACGATCTATACCTGGGAGAACTTAGCTGACCTTTCCAATGCATAACTGCTATCCACAACATTAATAAAGATTGATTTCCATTATAAAGGGGTCACATCAACACACTTTGGTGCCCAGAGTTAGGTACCAGTTGAACTCCCGCAAGCCATGATCAGACATATGGATCTTTGCACAAGTGATAACAACTTGATTGCTCATCAGTCACCATATGACCTTGGTCAAGAGACGAGAGCTTGAGATTAATGCAAATATGAATCAACCATTAGCTCTCCCCTTCATTTTCCAGCCACGCTATTGCATTTAAGATTATCTAATCAAGGTCTCGACCAACCATCTCCAATAGAATTCAGAGCCTGGATTGCACCCTACTGCCTACTGCTAAATATCCCAACCGAAGATGGAGTGGGAATGGTCTATGGTGACAAAGTTATTGGAGAAGCTGACTATTTGGCTAGAATATGCTACACAACAAAGATGGCGTGAAATCCAAAGACACTTCCCCTCCAGATGAAATGGAGTGTGAAGTAGGTGTCGATATTGTGAATAAAGGGAGCATCACTAAATAAAGGGAGCATCACTAAAGGAATTGCCCGTTGATCTGGCCGAAGACATGGACCCTAAAGAGGATGGTGATTCAAATGTAGAAGGGTGAAATCTAATGATGCAACTACACATGTTCCGATTGTTGACGCCGACCTGACTAAGGTCTTGAAATCGGATCTCATTTAGACCTCTTCCGAACGAGGGAACTGGCATCCTTTTTACAGGCAAGCCTAGATGTGTTCACTTGGACCTATGCTGATACTCGCGGGATTTTACCATAGGTTATGATTCACTTGTCAAGTATAAAACTAAAGTGTGTCCCTATCAAGCAAATAAGGCATATGAGAGCATCTTTCTTGAAGTGAGATGCCACTCATCCCGCTTGGATATCAAATCCCATCCTCGTCAAAAATGCTAATGGAAAATGGCGCACATGCATTGATTTTTTAGATTTGGACAAAGTTTGCCCAAAAGGAAGATTCCCATCACTCAGAATTGACCGGCTTATGGATTCAATGACTGGACACGAATGTCTCCCTCATATGGAGATCTGCACAAGTTACAACCAGATTTTTATGCATGTGCCTGATCATGAATAAACATGTTTTATCATGGACCTTGAACTGTACTATTATATGGAGCTGCCATTCAGACTGAAGAATGCCGAGGCAGCATACCAACACTTACTGAATTGTATGGTCCACAACCGTAGTGAAAGGCCATGGAAGTCCATATAGATGATGCAATTGTGGAGTCGAAGCGATCAACCTACTACATTTCAAGTCTTACAGAGATGTTCAACATCTGAAATGAAGCTACACCCTTTGAAGTGCTCGTTTGGCGTTGTGTCGAGAAAGCTTCCTGGCCACATAGTTAGCTCACACGGAATCGAAATCAACCCTGATCAGATTGCAATGATCATAAACATCCATGAACAACAAAGAATTAAAGTTGTCTGATGCTTGACAGGAAAGTTGACACCACTTACACGTAATGAGGAAAAGGTCCAGGAACTAGTCTATAATGTGAGCAAGAAGGTCATCGTGGTATAGCGCAACTACCTAAAAATTGAAAGGGTCGTCTATAACTCGCTAATTGCTCTGAAAAATCTCCCCTACTACTTCCAAGTTCATCCGATTGTTATACGCACTTATGAGCCGCTGCGACATGACATGCAGCGACCTGATGCATCTGAAAATTTGCTCGAATAGAACATAGAGCTGAACTAGTTTGATCTCAATTCCCTCCTAAAGAAGTCCGCACGGGGGCAAGAATTTTCCAATTCATCGCTGAATGTACTGTTCCCAAAGAGGGTATGTTAGATGTAGAAAATGGCCCCTCAAAATGAAAGACGAAATCAATCATCTGGAAACTGTATACAGATGGTGCAAGAAACGATTGACGATCCAACACCGGAATTTTGCAGATAACCCCCGAAGGGCGGCTTGAAAGGTATTCCAGTCAAAAGAACCGCAACTCGTAGCTTACCTAGAACCAGTAGAAGAGCTGTTGGATGGATTGGAACGTTACAACATGCCTCATATTCCGCACATAGAAGGTCAGAAGGCATATAATCTGACCAAGTTAGATGGTTCAGACAATCCCGAAAAGATAGAGATGATCCCAATTAAGACACTACGAACTCCGACCATTGATCATATGGAAGTTGATCCAGTGTTGGATACTACACCCGAATGAGAATCATCGACAACCTTTGTATGAAACTTCCTACAGTACGGAATGCTTTCGGCAACGAGAATGAATGGCGTACCATTGTTTGTTATGCCTCAAGATATGAAGTGCAAGGCGACATGGCTTATTTCGAATGGAAGGTTGTCCCGAGATAGAAATCGACGATTCTCATTGCTGAATTTAACGCCCTGAATGGTTTGACAGAATCACTAGTCAACTTCCCACTAGATGGGAAATGTACATGAATGAAACATCTAACGAGCGAAGCTTCGGAATAAGAAAGTGAGTATTCACACTTCCACTCCTTTCATTAATTGTTTGCCAAGTAACTCGTTCCCCAGACGCTGGAGGCAATTAGAGATTTGAGCATGAATCTCTCAAGATTACATCATCTAAATTCAAAGCTGATACATCAGGAGTTTGCATGGCCAATTGCCTTAGTCTTGCCTAAAAGTTAGCAAGTTGAAAGTTTAGAATCCTCACACCTGAAAGCTAATTGATTGTCTGCACACCAACCCTTATCCCAATATCGAATCGAAGGCCTATCAGCAAATCTATGAGATATGACTATCCCACCAGCCGCAATATCCTATTTTCTAGCATAGAAAGTGCAAAAGTTTCTATAAGCGTAAATTCGTTGTTCTCATGCCAATTGCCATCCTTACACCAACGTGATGGTGTGCTTCCATTAGTGGTGCAGTCGTGTCTTCCTGACACTCTATCCTTACCCTCAGCATGGTGGGAAAAAGGCGATTCAAAGGGGATGCGACCTCATCGCTCGCTTATGATATTTACGTAACCGCCTTTGCCATCCCAAGACCCCGATCAAGATCTATTCAATCTCGGGACTGCCACCCCGCAATAATTTGAAAAGATACTCGTCATCAGCTTAAGATTATGGCAGCCATCTCATGACAGAGACAGGATAAGGAAGAGTTAAACGGCAAAGAGCATGCAATTCCAATTCCCTCTAGGAATGATATTCATTCCTCTAACAAGACTACTTTTTAACCATAAATCTTATATTTACATTCTTTATGAGTTGCCGATGTAATTAACTAAGAAATATTTATATATGGATTGTGTAGGTACCTCAGATCTGGTACCGATCAGACTTTTAGCACCCACATGTATAGTTATGGAGCACTGTTGTAACGCGCCCGACTGGACTGCTCGTTTGCAAAGCCGCGCCACGTGTCTAACGAAAGTTGTATAACTCAAAGTGGATCTGAGATGACCATCTGATCCCTGGCTCACATGTGGCAGACCACAAGAGAATTGTGCACAAATCATTGAATTGGAAAGTCGGAGTCCGACTCCAGATGGACGCGGTGTGACCATCTATATGGCTCAATCCTATCCTTGATGCCACTAGATTACATGAACCCCGATAGGGGGGCAACAATGCCCATTGATATTCTTAGTTTACAATCATGAAATTTTCTTTTACATGCCTCTTGAGTTATTGACATGACTAACTCATATGATATGAATGATGCAGGTACCCGAAGTTTGGTGCCAACTACTCCTCCCATAGATTGTTTGGAGAAACACAAAGCCTTGGCAAACGTTTCCCAACTGATTGACTGATTGATGATATCCACAGAGCTTGGATAGAAATATAAACCTAGGATGAGTGTGACCCGACCACTTGTCCAAAAAGCTCCATTCGCCAGAGTGAAGCGTGGAGCATGGACTAGAACCGATCTCGAGAATGACACCCGAAACGGTAGAGTCCCACTATTTGAACTAGAGTGTAGAAGGAATTTCGAGGCGAATGATATGACCGATCGCCTGCAGCACTCTAACTCTCATGATTCAAGAGAGAGTATAAAGGACTAGAGAGAATGCCCATGAGGCGTAAAGGTGCACAATGACTAAAACCGCCTCGAAATACACTCCACCCCGCTGGAGGATCGGGAGAGTATAAAGGCGCTAGAGACTTAGCGCCCCCAGAACTTCTGCCCCGCTGAAGGATCGGTGAGCAGACTAAGAACCGAGCTCGAACTCTAACCCGCTGAAAGATCGGGAGAGTATAAATGTAACGACCCGCATTCTACGCATCGGGGGATCGTAGAATATTTATTTCTTTCACATATGAAGTCGTATGGTCATGTAACTTTGGGAAACATCTGTTAGAGTCATTTCCCATGTTCGGGATTTTTGTCGATTTTTAAATGACCATTTTGCCCCTAGTTGTTACTATTTTGGGCATAACTTTTGATTGGAAAGGAATTTTGACCTGAAACCACTTCCATTGGATTCGTTTGATGGTTTACCTTTCCGTAGAGTGGTCATAATAGCCAAACGGAATTACCTTTTGGGAGATATGGCTGAAACAAGGTTTGTAGGGTGAAAAACTGCTTAACCGGGCCAAATCGGGTGATTAGTGGATAGGCCCATAACCCATTTCGGGATTAGGGTTATGGGGAGGCTGAAATGAGATAGAGGATCATTCCATTTCAGTTTTCTAGCCTCCACTTATCACCAAGAAACCCTAAAAATGGCCTCCAACCACTAAATCACCTCCAAATCACCTTTTGGTCAAGGATTTGGCTTAGCAACCTCTAATCAAGGAAGATCTACACTAAAGCAACATTGGAGCTGCTTTTTAGCATTGAGATTCACATCAAATCAGAGATTTATTTCAGATCTTAGTTTATTTGTGGCTAAGGTGAGTGATTTGCATAGTTTTTGCACTAATTACGGTTAATTAAGGGTAATTAGTGAAGATTAGCGAATTTATACATTATTAAATTCTGGAAAAATGCTTATAAATTCATAAATGTTGTTTTAGACCTCTGTTAGAAAATTTAGCTAATTTGGTTAAGTTTTGCTAATCCTACTGTTAGTTGTTGTTAAACATGATTAAGGGGAAAACATGTGTTTTGGGTACGTTTGATCCATTTTTACATGATATATTGCTGTTTTGGTGTTTATGGTCGATTTTATATGTTGCTATGACTGTTTGGAATGACTTATGATTGATTAAAAAAGTTATATTGGTCGAAAACGCCGTCGTATGGCGAAAAACAGTCGCTGGAACAAAGTGCAGGAAATACACCGGATCAGATCGCCCCCCACACTTGGACCGTGGGGTAGAGCACGATTCGCACACCTGGAGCGTGAGGAAGTATAGCGATCCGCACACTTGGACCGTGAGGAAGTATAACGATCCGCACACTGCGACCGTGGGGAGGACCACGATCCGCACACCGCGACCGTGGGGAGGAGAACGATCCGCACATCGCGACCGTGGGGAGGACCACGATCCGCGCACCGCGACCGTGGGTAGGAGAACGATCCGCACACCCCGACCGTGGGTAGGACCACGATCCGCACACCCCGACTGTGGGGAGGAGCACGATACACACACCGCGACCGTGCCAGGAAGGAAAGAGGACCACGAGTCGATGCAAGGTGGACCATGAACTGACGCCAGAGCAAGCTGACCACGAACCGAACGAAGGAGCTTGGAAGCGAGGCATGGGGTAGTGAACCAAAAGAAGAAGACCGATCCGGTGATGAATAAAACCCGAGATGCAAAGGCAGTCCAAATGAAAGTTAGAGCTCAGGATCCAGTTGGGAACCGATGAGTTCACTTCATGGTTGGGCTTTGCTGCGGGACGTGTGCTAAGGGGTTGTCGACGTTCATAACTTCGATTCACCACTGACAAAGAATGATGGGCTACTTATCAGTGCAGTAGGGTCATTATGACCTGAGGGGCAAGATGATGGTAGCAAGACTACGTTATCAGTGTAGTAGAGTCATTACGACTCGAGGGGCAAAGTGATGCGTAGTAAAACTATGAGCCAGTGCAGTGGGGTTCTTGTGACTCCATGGGGCAAAGTGGACATAGCGAAGGATTTGTGGCTACGTTATCAGTGCAGTGAAGCCATTTATGACTTCAAGGGGCAAAGTGATCGTAGCGAAGTATGTTGGGTGATCGAAGTGGTGAATATTGTATGCTTTACGCACTGAGTGAGAGACATGAGGATGGATGCTATATTTGATTGTTTGCCATCACTATGACATGCACACCTCCCCCACCTCCGTATCTTTACACCGTTTGATATGTTACCTTAGAGTGTTGTACAGTATGTAGTGCTAACTCTTTGGTTGCAGGTCCAGGTTCAGGTATGTTTCTAGTCTACCTATTATTGTTCACTTTAGATGCTTATCGCTCATACCAGGCTTTATGTCTGACCCAGAGTTTTATGTCTCCTCTTATTACTCTGGGTGCTCACACGAGCAGACTAGAGACAGGTTAGCTGGTGATGCGCGAGTAGCAGATTCGGAGGCGGGCAGGAGGCTTCCACGTATGATATATATATATATATACACACATTCTCCCTGTGTCGTTGGTGGTGCTACTTGGGCATTAGTAGTGTACCTCCTTTACCTTGCTTTTGTTTTGAGACAGTTTAACAGTTGTAATAAGCTGTATTTTGAATTTCCGCTGCTATGATGTTTAGTTCTGATTTTCAGCTTATGCACTGTCTCTCATGTTTTATGTCAAGTATGCTATTATTATATTTTATTCGATGCGCTGTGAGACATTCTACAGCTTCTTTGTATGCTCATTTCTTTCTTCTTCCTTTTCCTTTTGACGAACCGTTCCGTGCTAACTGGACATGTGTACAGCGCACCTTTGGAGTAAATGACGGTTGGTACGGGGCGGGCCGTCACATTGGTATCAGAGCTCTAGGTTGCGTAGTTAACCTAGGGAAAGACACTAGGGAGAGATAGTACGTATATGAGAGCGCGTATTTGTGATTATTTTGATTTTCAAAAGCTATGTATATATATACTATTAGTAGTATAAGAATGAAGTCGCACTGCACTAGCACCACTATGGGGTCGTTAATTGGTTCCCTTTTTCAGATTGACGATGAGCCGAGATACGAGGGGTGCTGGTAGAGGGACCAACCAAGGGAATGCCGCTGACATGAGGGCGATGTTTACTAACCTCATGAGAGACATGCTTAGAGAAGTGCAAGGGGCAGTTCCCAATCCCGGAGTTGGTGTTGGCCCAGTAGTGCAGGCGCCCAGGGTCGATTTCTCCAAGTTGTGCAAGGATTACACTAACCTTGGTGGAAAGCCGTTCCATGGGACGGAGTCGGCCACAGATGTTCAAGACTGGATGGATAGCTGTGATCGTATCTTCGATGACTTGGGTCTTGATGATGCGATGAAGAGAAGGCTAGCATCTCGTCAGCTGCAAGGGCGAGCGATGAATTGGTGGAATGCTATTAGAACAGCTACTCCAGAAGATCATGTTACTTGGGATCAGTTCAAGGCTCGCTTTAGCGAGAAGTTTATTCCAGCTGCCCAGAAGTCAGTGTTGTTTAAGAAGTTCTTGGAGCTCAAGCAGAACAGAAGGGCAGTTTCTGATTACATTGCTGAGTTCGACACTTTGTCGAAGTATGGACTGTCTCTCATTTACACTCCTGAAAAGAAGAATGAGAAGTTCATTATTGGTTTGGATGGGTACTTGGGGGAAAGGCTTATCAATCACATCGATGAGACTTTTGAATCGATCGTGGGGAAAGCTTTGAGATCAGAGAGCCTTTACCCTAAGTCAAAGACTGAGGCTGCATCTGTAGAAGGGCCAAAGCCGCAAGCAGGCGGTGGAGGCAAAAATAACTCTCAGAATAAGAGTAAGCAGGACCAATCTAAAGGTGGCCAGATGAAGAGCAAGAAGGATGTTGAGTGCTTCAGTTGTGGTAAGAAGGGCCATTATGCTAAAGAATGTCGGGCCAAGCCAGTGGAAAGGAAGTGCTACAACTGTGGTCATGTGGGACATCATAAGGATAAGTGTCCGCAACCTCTTATGGAGAAGCAGATTCTGAAAGCATATGCTATTGATGCTGTTCCTTCTTCGTTGAATGCCCCAACTGCGGCGGATAAAGGAAAGAATGTAGTTATTCAAGGTATGCTTTCTATTTATGATGTACCAGTTCGAGTTTTGTTTGATACTGGGGCTTCCCGTTCCTTCATATCTAGAGACCTGGTAGATAGCTTTAGACTGGAACCCGAAATAGTCGATAGACCATTGGTTGTGACGAACCCGATTGGTGGTTCGACTAGCCTTAGTATGATTTGCAGGGATTTGGTCTTATCGAGTCATGGATGTATGTTTGTATGTGATTGCTTTGTTTTCGGCTTTACTGGGTATGGCATTATATTGGGAGTCGATTGGCTCCAAAGATACGGGGTGGTGGTAGACTGTGAGGGCTTTTTGGTGATAGTGAGGGCGGATGATGGGCGGAGGGTAGTGTTTGGTAGTCTACCTAGTGATGGGGTTATGGCTAGTTTTATAAATTCCCTCGACATTCCGCAGGATGAGTTGTCATATGTGCCCGTGGTTGGCCAATATCCGGATGTCTTCGAGGAGGTGACCGGGCTTCCGCCACACCGAGAGATTGAGTTTCGTATTGATTTAGTGAAAGATGCCAGACCTATAGTGATGCCACTTCGTCGTATGGCACCAAGGGAGCAGCGAGAGCTCGGGGTGCAAGTCAGCAATCTTTTGAAGAAGGGATTTATTAGAAGGAGTGTCTCCGAGTGGGGAGCACCAGTTGTGTTTGCCACTAAGGCAGATGGTTCCCTTCGTTTGTGTATGGACTATCGTGAGTTGAATAAGGTGACGAGGAAGAATAAGTATCCTCTATCGCGGATAGATGATTTGTTTGATCAACTGGAAGGAGCAAGAGTGTTCTCCCAGTTGGACCTCGTGACAGGATTTCATCAGCTACGAGTAGCAAATGAGAGTGTTCCGAAAACGGCATTTAGTACGCCGTCTGGATTTTATGAGTGGTTGGTCATGCGATTTGGGTTGACCAATGCACCAGCCTACTTTGTGGATCTTATGAATCGAGTATTCAGAGATAAGTTGAATAAGTTTGTTCTTGTGTTCATGGATGATATCCTTGTTTATTCAAGGACAGAGGAGGAACACAAGGGACACTTGAGGATAGTGATGGAGGTGTTGAGGAAACACCAATTGAAAGCGAAATTCTCTAAGTGTCATTTTTGGAGAAGGGAAGTGAGATTCTTGGGTCATGTTGTTTCAGAGAGTGGTATTGCCGTGGACCATGCGAAGGTGGCTACGGTACAGGATTGGCCTACGCCCAAGAATGCAACAGATGTAAGGAGTTTCTTGGGATTAGCTGGATATTATCGTAAGTTTATCCAGGACTTCTCCAAGATAGCAGCACCGTTAACTCAATTGACTAAGAAGAATCAGTCCTTCGTCTGGAACGGAGTGTGTGAGGATGCCTTCAAGAGTCTAAAAGAGAAGTTGACGCGTGCGCCAGTGTTAGTCATTCCTAAAGGGAATGAAGAGATGACGGTATACACGGATGCTTGTGGTACCGGACTGGGTGCTGTATTGATGCAAGGAGGTAGGGTTGTAGCTTATGCTAGTCGACAGCTAAAGCCGCATGAGAAGAAGTATCCTACCCATGATTTGGAATTGGCAGCGATTGTATTTGCGCTGAAGATGTGGAGACACTATCTCTTGGGAGAACGATTTGAGTTGTTTACCGATCATAAATCGTTAAAATATCTCTTCTCTCTGAAAGATCTGAATCTCCATCAGCAAAGATGGTTAGAGTTCTTGGCTTCGTATGATTTTGATATCGCATACACACCTGGGAAAGGTAATGCGGTAGCCGATGCCTTGAGTAGGAGACATGCCAGCTTAGGGGCAATGTTTCTTGAGTGGAAGCAACTGGAGTATATCGCGGGGTTTGGTTTCAGACCAAAGTGCGAGTTAGATCCAGTTATGTTAGCAAGTTTGACGATCAGACCCACTTTGATTGAGCGGATCGGCTCTAGTCAGAGGGATGATCCTAACCTATTGGAAATCATCTCCAAATTAGAGATGGGTATCGATGAGGAGATGAATGTGTATGGGCTTGATCGAGATGGATGGTTTCGGAAGAATGGAAGACTAGTTGTGCCCAACGTGAATTGTTTGAGAGATGAAGTGCTTAGAGAATGTCATCACTCAAAACTAACTATACATCCCGGTGGTAATAAGATGTATCGAGACATGAGACAGACTTACTACTGGGAAGGGATGAAAAGAGACGTTGGGGAGTTTATATCCAAATGCATGAATTTCCAGCTAGTTAAAGCTGAGCAAAAGAAACCTAGTGGGTTGTTGCAACCATTAGAAATTCCCGAATGGAAATGGGAGCAAGTCTCGATGGATTTCATCGATGGCCTACCAAGGACTAGATCGTGATATGATAGCATTTGGGTAATTGTGGATCGATTGACTAAGAGCGCAAGATTTATACCAGTCAAATCGACCAGAACGGCGGCCAAGTTGGCAGAATTGTACATGAAGTGGGTAGTGAGATTTCACGGAGTACCTAAAAGCATTGTGAGTGACCGAGACCCGTTGTTCACTAGTGGGTTTTAGAAAAGCTTACAAGAGGCTCTAGGGTCCGGATTACATCTCAGTACCGCATATCATCCTCAGACCGACGGTCAAACGGAGAGGGTGAATCGTATATTAGAAGATCTCTTGAGAGCTTGTATATTGGATTTTGGTGGATCATGGGATGACCATTTGCATCTACTAGAGTTTGCATATAATAATAGCTACCGATCCAGCATCGGTATGGCTCCATATGAAGCTTTGTACGGAAGACCGTGCAACTCACCATCATGTTGGATAGAGACTGGCGAGAAGTTTGGGCTTGGACCAGATGTGGTGAGAGAAACTTCAGATAAGATTAAGGTCACTCAGCAACGAATGAAAGCTGCCCAAGATAGGCAGAAGAGTTATGCTGATAAGAGGAGAAGAGACTTGAAATTCTCCGTTGGTGACTTGGTGTTTGTCAAGATCTCTCCGTTGAAGAGCGTGATACGATTTGGCAGGAGAGACAAGTTGGCACCAAGATTTGTTGGCCCATTCCCTGTTCTTGAATTAGTCGGCAATTTGGCATATAGAATTGGCTTACCAGAGAAAATGGCGGGAGTTCACAATGTGTTTCATGTTTCCCAATTAAGGAAGTTCGTTCATTACTCAGATATGACTATTTCACCTGATCAGTTAGAGGACTTCGAAGTAGAACCCGAGGCGGTCGGGAACTGCAAGCCGATTCGTATTGTGGGGCACGATACGAAGCAACTTCGAAGGAAGTCGGTGAAGCTAGTCAAGGTTCAGTGGGGCGAGGACAAGAATGATTGTACCTGGGAGACAGAGAAGAGGTTTAGGAAGGCATATCCAGAACTCTTTGCCTGGTAAGATTTACTTTGCAATTTAGTTTTCTGCATGCTAGGGTAGATTTGTTTTGCTTGTTGCATGTTTGATTGTTGTTTTATGATTGATAGGCATGCGGGACCTTTGTGTGTGTTTGGATTAGGGAATTTCGGGTGCAAAATTTCTTAAGGGGGGGAGAGTGTAAGGACCCGCATTCTACGCATCGGGGGATCGTAGAATATTTATTTCTTTCACATATTAAGTCGTATGGTCATGTAACTTTGGGAAACATCAAATAGAGTCATTTCCCATGTTCGTGATTTTTTTCGATTTTTAAATGACCATTTTGCCCCTAGTTGGTACTGTTTTGGCCATAACTTTTGATTGGAAAGGAATTTTGACCTGAAACCACTTCCATTGGATTCGTTTGATGGTTTACCTTTCCGTAGAGTGGTCATAGTAGCCAAACGGACTTAACGTTTGGGAGATATGGCTGAAACAATGTTTGGAGTGTGAAAAACTGCTTAACCGGGCCAAATCGGGTGATTAGTGGATAGGCCCATAACCCATTTCGGGATTAGGGTTATGGGGAGGCTGAAATGAGATAGAGGATCATTCCATTTCAGTTTTCTAGCCTCCACTTATCACCAAGAAACCCTAAAAATGGCCTCCAACCTCTAAATCACCTCCAAATCACCTTTTGGTCAAGGATTTGGCTTAGCAACCTCTAATCAAGAAAGATCTACACTAAAGCAACATTGGAGCTGCTGTTTAGCATTGAGATTCACATCAAATCAAAGATTTATTTCAGATCTTAGTTTATTTGTGGCTAAGGTGAGTGATTTGCATAGTTTTTGCACTAATTACGGTTAATTAAGGGTAATTAGTGAAGATTAGCGAATTTATACATTATTAAATTCTGGAAAAATGCTTATAAATTCATAAATGTTGTTTTAGACCTCTGTTAGAAAATTTAGCTAATTTGGTTAAGTTTTGCTAATCCTACTGTTAGTTGTTGTTAAACATGATTAAGGGGAAAACATGGGTTTTGGGTACGTTTGATCCATTTTTACATGATATATTACTGTTTTGGTGTTTATGGTCAATTTTATATGTTGTTATGACTGTTTGGAATGACTTATGATTGATTAGAAAAGTTCGATTGGTCGAAAATGCCGTCGTATGGCGAAAAACAGTCGCTGGAACAAAGTGTAGGAAATACACCGGATCGGATCGCCCCCCACACTTGGACCGTGGGGTAGAGCATGATCCGCACACCTGGAGCGTGAGGAAGTATAGCGATCCGCACACTTGGACCGTGAGGAAGTATAACGATCCGCACACCGCGACCGTGGGGAGGAGAACGATCCGCACACCGCGACCGTGGGGAGGACCACGATCCGCACACCGCGACCGTGGGGAGGAGAACGATCCGCACACTGCGACCGTGGGTAGGACCACGATCCGCACACCCCGACTGTAGGGAGGAGCACGATCCGCACACCCCGACTGTGGGGAGGAGCACGATACACACACCGCGACCGTGCCGGGAAGGGAAGAGGACCACGAGTCGATGCAAGGTGGACCATGAACTGACGCCAGAGCAAGCTGACCACGAACCGAACTAAGGAGCTTGGACGCGAGGCATGGGGTTGCGAACCAAAAGAAGAACACCGATCCGGTGATGACTAAAACTCGATATGCAAAGGTAGTCCAAATGAAAGTTAGAGCTCAGGATCCAGTTGGGAACCGATGAGTTCACTTCATGGTTGGGCTTTGCTGCGGGATGTGTGCTAAGGGGTTGTCGACGTTCATAACTTCGATTCACCACTGAAAAAGAATGATGGGCTACTTATCAGTGCAGTAGGGTCATTATGACCTGAGGGGCAAGATGATGGTAGCAAGACTACGTTATCAGTGTAGTAGAGTCATTACGACTCGAGGGGCAAAGTGATGCGTAGTAAAACTATGAGCCAGTGCAGTGGGGTTCTTGTGACTCCATGGGGCAAAGTGGACATAGCGAAGTATTTGTGGCTACGTTATCAGTGCAGTGAAGCCATTTATGACTTCAAGGGGCAAAGTGATCGTAGCGAAGTATGTTGGGTGATCGAAGTGGTGAATATTGTATGCTTTACGCACTGAGTGAGAGACATGAGGATGGATGCTATATTTGATTGTTTGCCATCACTATGACATGCACACCTCCCCCACCTCCGTATCTTTACACCGTTTGATATGTTACCTTAGAGTGTTGTACAGTATGTAGTGCTAACTCTTTGGTTGCAGGTCCAGGTTCAGGTATGTTTCTAGTCTACCTGTTATTGTTCACTTTAGATGCTTATCGCTCATACCAGGCTTTATGTCTGACCCAGAATTTTATGTCTCCTCTTATTACTCTGGGTGCTCACACGAGCAGACTAGAGACAGGTTAGCTGGTGATGCGCGAGTAGCTGATTCGGAGGCGGGCAGGAGGCTTCTACGTATGATATATATATACACATTCTCCCTGTGTCGTTGGTGGTCGGTACTTGGGCATTAGTAGTGTACCTCCTTTACCTTGCTTTTGTTTTGAGACAGTTTAAAAGTTGTAATAAGCTGTATTTTGAATTTCCGCTGCTATGATGTTTAGTTCTGATTTTCATCTTATGCACTGTCTCTCCTGTTTTATGTCAAGTATGTTATTATTATATTTTATTCGATGCGATGTGAGGCATTCTACAGGTTCTTTGTATGTTCATTTCTTTCTTCTTCCTTTTCCTTCTTACGACCCGTTCCGTGCTAACTGGACATGTGTACAGCGCACCTTTGGAGTAAATGACTATTGGTGCGGGGCGGGCCGTCACAATAAAGGCACCATGGATTTGTGCCCCAAGAACTCCTACCCTGCTGAAGGATCGGGGAGCAGACTGAAAGCTATGTTCAAACTCCAGAGAGAGTATAAAGGCATACATTAAAATTCTAGTCAAGGGCTCCTACCCCGCAGGAGTGTCGGGGGCCAGACTGAAAGCTAAGCCCGGATCCTCCATGTCCGGACATGGGGGCAAAACAGTGATGGTCCTAATCAATCCTCAACAAAGTCCTGGCCAGGCACTGAGTTAATGTTTGATTTGGGGCATACCTATACATACACACTATTTTAGTGTTTTTTTCACTTATATTTGCATTGACAACTTATAACGCTTAATGATTTATTTGACCGTCTACGTTTTAAATGTTTTAAAGCATGACTAATTATGGAATGTTCGCAGGTACAAGACAATGCGAAAGAAACAAAATTTTAATTACTAAATGCAGGTTTACAAAAGATAACTAGTCAAGAACATGAGGGCCTCAATCGCAACAATAGCAGCATGCCAATGGAAAGCGAACAAAGGGTTGCATTCAGAAGGATGACCCAGGCACCTTGAAGACTAGAAAACAGATGCAAAGAAAGCGTCCATCTACTGGTCCCAACATACTTCCAGAATGGGAAGCTAAGATAAGATCAAACGGGAGCAATAAAGGTGACTACGATCCAACTATTCATCGCTTGATTTCAATGCTTAGAGCTTGGATGGGAGGCTGGAGATTAGCATTGGATGAGTACCAATAAATCGGTTTGCACTCAACTCCGACTCTTGGTGCGAGGAGTGAATATAAATCCAGAGAAGATATGGATTCGAAACCTGCTACTCAGAACAAACCGCCGAGGATGGTGGCATGGAATACGAGACTCAAGCAGCATAGTTCAACTACTCGATGCCTCCTTCCCAGTTGAGTGACAGAAGCTTGATTGACGGCTACTGCACATGTGGAACTAAGAAGCCCAAGGCCAATCTTCACTTATTTCAAGACTTTACACTGGGGGGATCAACGACAATTGAATGGCCGAGCAACAATCATCAATTCGCTGGAAATGATAAAATCGAAGTTCAAGCAATGACGAACTTGGCTTGGCCAGATAGCAACCATCAGCTCAGATTGAACACAAACTAATTAGCAGGCGTGCAGCATGCGGCTTCGATTCAGAACATCGTGGATGGAAACATGGACAATGGAACAGCTACCTTCAACATCCTAGATGAGAATGCAAGAACTATAACAAAACTCAGGTTATGCACGACTAGCTTTAGCTACAACTCGAATGGATACTCGAGCGACATTCCATACTCGGCTCCAAGCAAGAATGCAATAATTCAAAGAACAGGAACCTGGTCGGGTCGAATGACTCAAACCACTACCCGGAGACAATATTGAAGAAGAAGCAAGAAATCAGCAAAGACCCCCTTTATAATCTTAGACTCGATGCTGGGGGCACCATCCATGATCTTGACAATGTGCCGCAATTCTTTAATAACAACCTGCTCGCCAGTTTGATCTGGCGCCTCTCGAGGGGCGGCACTTCTTAAGATGATAGGGATAACGGCAATCATAACCCTTTCACGTAGGACAAGAGAATCCCCTGTTTAAATTTTCTCAGTAACATGATTTTCTCAGAAGATTTAGAGAATTCAACCCCAAGGTCGACATACTTTTATGACAAGAAGGTGTAAGTGTCGAGATGGGCGATCTTGATGCTTTGTGACAAAGAATGGAGCACCTTCTAACTCCTGAAAAGATAAGGAAAATGGAAAAGCCCTGGAAAAGAATGATAAGAAAGTGTAGTTCCAAAAAGAATCTGTACCACTTATCGAGCCCATGATCTTATTTGTCAAGATCAATTGAACCGAGCATGAGAAAGAAACTCAACAAGACTGTGACAACCATTTTGGATTATGCTTAAGCACGAACGGAGGGGACCAACTAACTTCATAATGACATTCATCCACTCGCATTTAACAAGATTACTTAACTCCACAACTGACCCAATAGTAGTAACCGAGTCCGTTGACGCCCGAAGAGGCAATCCACACTATTTGATTAAAGAGAAAAGACAATATCAAAGCGAGTGTAATTCGACCATTTGCGTATACAACACAAAATTTTGCTGACTCGAGAGAGAACACATAATGACTTGGGTTGGCTAAGTTTATTGAACTTGCAACTCTTACCCGATGCAGCGATAAGAAGTATAAAGGCTTGAAGATTGGATGTCTGATTGACTTAACTCAACCCTCATCGATGATGGGAGCATAAGCCCTGAGTTCGCTTGCCTTTTGATGGCACTGAGGGAACGAGCGTTAATTCACGGACTGACCGTAAAGACAAACCTGGCTTGGAGCAAGATTCAAGACATGTACAATATGCCTCCAGAGTATGACCCGATTCATCTTTCCCAACCGAGCAAGCCAGCTTGCGGATCAAATGTGAATTTAAAGACTCAAACTACACCGAATGGAAGGTGTAACAAATTCCTCCACTACCTTACGATAGTGCGATCGTACGAGCACTAGTTCACATGATTTCAACTGCATCTCTTACTGACTTGCATGTGATTATTGAATTACGAAACGATCCAAAGCGATTGTGGATTCCTTAAAATACGGCCTGATACGACCGTGGATTCTTTATTTTTGTTGACATGATCCAGAGTGATCGTCGCTTTCGGGATCCGTATTGTTATGATTCGATGCTATCGTCGAGCCCTATATTAATATCCCGATGCCGGGATAGTTTAAAGCTGAGTACAGATGAAAAATTCATATGATGATTCTGTGTGCTCCATCCCAACTGTCCAGATGTTAGCTTAGAGCCCAAAGATTCTCGCATCGCCCCGTGACTTAGATGGCTACTTCAGACATCGACTCGTACATAAGATAAAGTACGGCTCGACAACATGCTTGGCTTAAGTAAAATGACGACGGTGTCCGACAACGACCTGCGCGTGTAGAATCATACTCGAGAGCCAACGATCTAATGTGATTTTTGATGAATGAATCAGACCACTTGATTCAGCAAGGCTTAAACCATTACTTGATCATCTTGAATACTTCTTCCATAAAACTTGGCCTGATTAGCTCCAATGAAAGCAATGCTACAGAAGGATAAATGACGTTCCAAAGAGATTTAGCTCAACAATTCAAAGCACATCTCATCTGCGATAAGATGTACCTTAGGGGGCAAAATGTTAGCCTGCTTTGTGACTAGGCTACCCAAAGCAAAGATCATGTTAACACACTTTTTGGCAAACGCTGTCACATATGGAATCTATGGATAACATCACTCCGGCATTGGAAGCATCATCAGAAGACATAGGGCAGTTTGGTAAAAATCACAACATCAGTATAAACTGGACCAAAACCCCTATCAAACGACCTCATTTGGATCTAAACACATTAAATACTTGTAGCCCTCTGAATTAGCTTCAAGCAGAGCTTTCATTTGGTCTAATCGGCCTTACGGTTTGGAAGTTATGTCTGTTTCCGTGAACGCATGTAGAAATATGAAAAACATGGATTTTGGCATTTTTGAAAAATGGTTCGTGAGCAACCCCTGGCGGCGGATCGTGCCACACCCTAGGGGTGGATCATGACTACCACTTGGGGTCGGATCGTGACCATCCCATGGGAGCGGATCGTGACCACCACCTGGGGACGGATCGTGACCGCCCATGGGATCGGATCGTGACCACCCCCTGGGGTCGGATCGTGACCACCCCCGGGGTCGGTTCGTGACCATACATGCTGACCATCACCATCACGACCATTACCAGCTCGCCACCCCGGCTAACGAACCGCGACCAGGACCCGCTACTACGCATGCAGATTTTGACCTATTCTCGAGGCTATGATTGCTCCTACTTTCCCGGATCGGGTGCCACGTGTCCTACCATGACCTGATCAACATATGGGCTCTCCGACAGTTATAAATACACCTCCTGAGGGCATTTTCAGGGGACTTTTGGCACCTTCTTGTCCGTGGCTGCCATGACCAATACTTCTTCATGAATAACCACCATCTTTCTCAATAAAATCAATGAATTCAGAGAGAATTATTCATTAGATTTAAGTGATTGAGAGAGAATATTTAATGTTATTGTAATCTATGAGTGGAATGAGAATATGAAGTGGACGTAGGCTCGTTAACGCCGAACCACTATAAAAATCTTGTTCTCTTGCTTTTTTCTCTATTTTTCGATTATTTCTTCATATGCTATGCTCTAAATACGACGATTGGGTGTTAGGACCACTTTTGGTCTAACACTAGGATACTTTCTAGCCTAGGAATGATGCCAAATATATGCTAATACGTTAGTTAGGGAACGGGGGAAAACAATAGAATTGGTATAACTTGAATGACGAATATGAATTTGGACATATAATTCAATATGAATAAAATTGGGTAAATGGGCATGAACACCTATAAAGACATGGGTATAATTAATTGGTTAATAATGCCTAGGATTACATTAATTAGAAACTGTAACTGGACTTATGACACGAGGTTAGATTGCATTTGTGGTGGAAGTCTGCCCGGACCTGATTGGCATATCCAACAACCGTAAATGTTGAATCTAATGTGAGGGGAATAAGTGTACAAATACGAGATGGGCTAAGACACGAGATTATGCCCAACTTGTGGAAGAAGTCTACCCGGAAGCGACCGGCATATCCAGAATCCACAAGTTGTAGGCCTAATGCGGGAGTTCTAGCCCATTATAAACCATAAATGGACACGGTAAAGAATTGAAATACTTAACCTAGTTTAATCCACAGGGCTTGGGTGAACATTAGTAGCGGTTAAGTAAACTTGGTTGAACAATGGGAGAGTTAACTTAAGTAAATCTAAGATGTGCAGGTAATATTTCATACGGGCCCACAAAATTAAATCAATTAGGGGTTATGTATTAAACACCCCATTGGGTAAGCATAACTGGTAGAAAGATTTGGGTTACATAATTAAAGACACCTTTAGGGTAAATATAACATGTGGAAAACCTAGTGGGGGATATAAGACAAAGGAGAGAGCTTGTATCATATTGTGTGGGACCCATTTTAGTCAGTAACCTGGAGTAGATATCAAACAGATTACTCCAAACTAGGTCGGGGAAGGGGCACGCTTACTGAACTTATTGTAAGAGATCCAAACGTGGAGAACGGTGTGGGCGGCGCAAACATAGTACTCCAAATGCGAAGTTTCTTTCCCAAGACGAGAAAGCATGCAAATGGAGAGGTTCTTAGAACTCAAACAAGGATACTTAACGGTTAAAGAGTATGTGAACAAATTTAACTAGTTGACATGATTTGGACTGGAGTTGGTAGATACTCCATATAAGAAAGCTTTGTTGTTTGCTAAAGGGCTGAATGAACCCCTTCATGGGTTAGCTATGTCCCACATTCCAATGGGGACAACTTTTGAAAGGCTTGTTGATACAGCCTGAATGTATGAGGAAGAGAAAGGAGAAAGGAAGGAAGTAAAGGCTGAGGAAACAATGCAAAACAAGAAGATATGAGACAAGAAAGGGCAACAATAACAATAACAGAAGAAGGGAGGAAAGAATGACATGTCTAAGGATAAGAGGAAGTGTCACAGTTGTGGATGTGATGGTCACTTTGTGAAAGACTAGAAAAAAAGATAGAATTCTTGCTTCAATTATGGAGAGTTCGGACACTTTGCTGGGGGGTGGCCGAGGAAACAAGGACAAGGTCAGAGGGTAGGAACTTCTAGAGGTTAGGTGCATGCTCCCACGAACAGTGCTCCTGATAGAGGTAGAAAAATTTATGTGGAAGGTTTAATTTCTCTTTCAAATCATCATATTAGAACACTTTTCGATTCTAGTGCTTCACATTCATTTATATCTAGTTCTGTGATTGAATCTCTTCACTTAATTACTAGTATGGTAGTGGATCCCATAGTTGTCTGAAACCCCATTGGTGGTTCATCTCATTTGTCTATTATTTGCTGGGGTTTGAGAATATCTGTGTTAGGCATCGAGTTTGAATGCGACACTTATGTACTCGGTTTTATGGGCTATGGTTTGATTCTGGGGATGGATTGGTTAACCGTGTTTGGTGCCATTCTATATTGTGAGAAGAGGGTCATTAGACTTTTGACTTGCCATGGGAGGACCTTCGAGAATTCTTGCGACCCCAAGGGTCAGCCATGCATAGTTTCCTAAAGTCTCTTTATGCATCTGTAGATGATTTGCAATCTATTCCAATGGTCCTAGATTATTGTGATGTTTTTGACGAGGTACAAGGTTTACCTCCAAGTCGCAAAATCGATTTTCGTATATATCCAGTGGACAATGCAAAGCCAGTTGCATTACCTGTGCTCCATATGGCTCCAAGGGAAAGAAGGGAGTTGAGGAAGCAAGTAGGGGAGCTGATTGAGAAAGGATTTACCAGACGAAGCATATCTGAATGGGCTGCTCCAGTTGTATTCGTGACTAAGGCGGATGGTTTTCTTCGTTTGAGTGTGGACTATAAAGAGTTGAATAAACTCACCAAGAAGAACAGGCCCTCATTTCTGAGGATAGACGACATGTTTGACCAGCTTACTGGTACCTCGGTATTCTCTCAGATCGAATTGGCCACGGGGTATCATCAGTTCAAGGTGGCTGAGGATAGTATAGACAAGGCTTCTTTTAGGACTCCGAATTGTTTCTTTGAATGGCTACTTATGCCTTTTGGGCTTATGAGTGCACAAGTTTTTTTTGTCGATCTGATGAGTATGGTGTTTCGGGAGTTTGTAAATAAATTTTTCGAAGTCTTTGTGGATGATATTTTGATCTTCTCCTAAAGCGAAGAAGAGCCTGCCCAACATTTGAGAGAAGTTTTGAAAACTCTCTGTGCTCATCAATGTTAAACTCAAAATTGGATTCAACACCAACGGTGTGTCAAAACACTTCACCAAATTGGCAAGGAAGAATAAAATAAGGCCGCGATCAAAAGCATACAAAAAGCATAAAAGTAATAACATGGAGTTTTATAGTGGTTCAATCCAATAAGGATCTAATTCAAATTTCATAAGAGACACCATTATCAATATGTTGATTACAAGATATACTTCTCTATTACAACAAATTTATCACTCTTTCTCGCACTGATCTTATTCGGATTAACCAAGGATCTTCACTTGATTTTGGATAATGCGTGCTTAAATTGCTTGGGATAGTTGTAGAAAAGTTTTGGCGGCACTTCGTATCCCCGAAAGTCCCCCTCCCCCCGAAAATGAAGCGATGTAGAGGGTATTTATAGGTGGAATTCAGACCAGGTGGCAATTATGTAAATACTGTGCTCTTGCTTTAGGTCATAGGCGTGCTAATATGGATGTTACACGATCCAAAGCAAGGCGGGAAGTGCTAAATAAGGCGGAGCGACCCAACTCGTTTTAGCTGAAGGTATTGCGAGCTAAAGGATGCAGAGCGGGCTATGTTGTAACACTTCGGGCTTGGACAGAGCAGCACAAGCCAAACTTACTCAGAATGGGCTAAAACTTTTGACGAGCTGGCGGTCCAAAAACCCTACGAGCTATCCTCTGAGCGGATTAAGATGCCCCAATGACTTAAGATGTTCAAAATGAGCTAAAGCTTCGTGATCATCACATATTATTTGAACGATCTAAGATGCCATAATGACCTAGAGCACTCATGTGGGTTAAGAAGCCCATAGATTTAGAGACGACACATCGACCTAAAGGGCCTAATGACATAAAATCATAAGTCAACCAAAACATGCTCATTATTTTCTGGAACATATTTTATGGGTTAACATTTGCCCTCAAAGTTCGTATTTATTGAAAAATACAGGCTTTGAATTTGGTTAGATTAGCATGCAATTTAAGATTTTATGTCTTTTGGGCCTTCAGACTACGTGAGCCTTTAGAGTATTTTATTCCTAGGTTGCCCAGCTGCTTAGGTCATGATATGGTTTCAGGTCGTCACGGCTTCTGGGTCATGCGTTGATAAAAGTCCATTGGTATTCTCCTTGGGGTTAGACCGCTATGGGGCCTTACGAACTTGGTTTATTTATTTAACCGCCCTTTTGTCCCCTCTTCAAGTCATCATTCTCTTAAACTCCTTCCTTAAGCTAAAAACCCTCACCAATGGTGGCCAGCATCAACTAAATCCACCGATTTACATCATCATTAAGGCAATTGAAATCCAAATAATCTCTTAGTCTTATAATCAAGTTCGAAGCTCCTCGCCACTAAGAACTAGGTGCGATTCAAAGCATTTACTTACTGTGTATATATGTACATTTTAAGTTGAACTTGATGTTCTTAAACTCACTAAGAATATTGTTTGGTACAATTTCAATTGTGCGTTTGATGAAAATGTTGATGGGTTTAACGACCTTAACCTTGCCTGTTTGTGATGATTTTTAGCTTAACTTTCATGTACAAATTCTCAATATTTGGTTGTTCCTCTAACTTCTAAGAATCATGTACCTATAACACCCCTAAGTCCCACATCGTGGAAGCCTATGAGAAATGGGTACTTATATAGTAGAGCCCATCTCTTACAAATGCCGGAGCCTTTTGAGGAATAAAACCCCACACCTATACGGTGGATAAGTTGGGGACAATATCTTGCGTGAACGAAGGTGCGGGTTGTTATAGTGGTATCAGAGCCAATACCCAGCCAGAATTGTGGCTCCTGTGTGGACAATAGTTCCTGGGTGAGGTGTTTGGTAGCCAATGGGGACGTTGGGCTCTGTAGGAGGGGAGAATGTAACACCCCTAAGTTCCACATGGTGGAAGCTTGTGTGAAGTGGCTACTTAAATTGTAAAGCCTGTCTCTTACTAACACCGAGGCCTTTTGAGGAACAAAACCCCACACCTTTACGGTGGCTAAGTTGGGGACAATATCTTGCGTGAACAGAGGTGCGGGTTGTTACAGTGGTATCAGAGCCAATACCCAGCCGAAATTGTGGCTCCTATATGGACCACAACGCCTTGGTGAGGTGTTTGTGAGCCAACCGGGACGTTGGGCCCTGTAAGAGGGAAGAATGTAACACCCCTAAGTCCTACATCGTGAAAGCCCGTGTGAAGTGGGTACTTATATAGTAGATCCCATCTCTTACTAACGCCGAGGCCTTTTGAGGATCAAAACTCTACACCTATACAGTGGCTATGTTGGGGACAATATATTGCGTGAACGGAGGCACGGGTTGTTACAGTACCCTAGATTAATAACCTTGCTCGATTCCATAGTTCACTAACGTCCTTAATTTGCAATATCATGCCTTGCTGTTCAATACAAAGTTGAAGCGCCTCCGTTGTTTGTACATCTCAGGTCGTTATTTTGTAATGGCTCGCGTTGAATTAGTTTTTGTAACCACTTTCAGGTTTTAGATTGCAACCCTACCCTAGGTCGTTATGACAATTCCAGGCTTTAGGTCTTTATTTCAATCTCGAGCCTTGGGTCGTTGAACCCTTGTAGACTTGGGTTGTTCATGACCTAAAAATTTGAAGTAAAAAAAACTTCATGAGAAACCGGATTGTTATAGCGACCTAAAGCTTCTTGGTTGTATAGAACAACCTAAAGTCTGATACCATATAGAACAACCCAAGATTCCAAGGTTGGTAGGAACGATCTAAAATATCTTGAACAAGATGCCTTCTGACTTGTTGTTGACTTCTAAACATTTCTATTCACACAGGATGTCTAAAAGAACTGAAGGGACCATAAGCGAGGGCACAACTCGCAAGCATCGCAGGTTGGAAGAACTTCCGATGTCAAAGACTGAAACTACACCTGTTGTCCCTAATTTGGTCTAGCTAAAAGCCATCATAGACAATCCTAGTTATGTTTCCAAACCACAAACCTCTGAGCATGCTGACCGCTTTGAAGATTGGTGTCTTCAAGGGGTGAACTTTGACCAGTTTAGCTTGAATATATATCAATCTGACAATCAAACAGTCTCTGTAGACTTGGACACTGTGAAGAATCATTTTTTGACGCAACTCGATGCTTATAGGACTTAGACGGACAAGCGCCTTGATGAAATTGGTCAATATTACACGCGCAAATTAGGAGGTCGGAACACCTTTGCTTGTGAGCTTCAGAGGTTGAAAAGGGAGAACACTGAACTCATCACCACTTTGGAGAAGGACAAGGCCAAGCTTGTTCAGGCTCTTATGTCTCAGGATGAGATCGTTGCTGGACTATCAAGTCTTAGAGGCAAGGCACCTGGTACTCCTCCTCCCGCTCAAGGTGGTGAATGATCTATTGATGAAAAGAAGTAGTTCTCTTATCTGTCTTCTACTATTTATATTTTATGTGCTCATATTATAGACCGGTTGTATATGCAAGTGTCGGTCCTCGCTTAACACACTTATGATATTTTGGGTCTAATGTCTCTGACTTAGACTTGTGATGAAGCGATGGTACTGTATTTTGCCTGATGCACTTCAACCCGTTATATTAAGATCGAAAACTATTTGCTGTTGCGATCTTCGATTTTGGATTCATGCGTCTCATGCTTCCTGTTCTGCGTTTAAGACAAACCTTTACATGATTTTAGACTTATAAACGTTATCACTGTCCATGATGACAACGGATTAGTTAGGGAGGAACTATAACGAACGTTGACTTGCGTTGACCTAAATGCTAGCTTAGGAGCATCTTATCTGATGATTCAAAACTCATCAAATATCGTTTGCATAGGCATAGCATTCTAATTCAAATTTGTGTTAACGCTTAAAGTTGACCTGTCAACTTAGGTTGACTATAGGTCCTGAACGTTATCACTCCAAAGACTCATATGAGTGTGTTTGACACTTTTCGTATCTGAAATTCCATATGCTATGTAATAGGATTTTCATTCTTCACATATGACATTACAAATGTTACGCGAATAGTTTGACACTTTTCACATCTGAGATTTAAGATGCTTCGTAAGTGAATTTTTTCATTCTTCATATCTGACACTACAGATGTTACGCGAATAGTTTGATGTTGTTCACATCTGAGATTTTAGATGCTACGTAAGTGGACTTTTTTCTTCACATCTGACATTACAGATGTTACGCGAATAGTTCAACACTTTTCACATCTGAGATTTCAGATGCTACGTAAGTGAACTTTTTTTTTCATTCTTCACATCCGATGTTTCAGATGTTACGCGAATAGTTCGACACTTTTCACATCTGAGATTTCAGATGCTACGTAAGTGAACTTTTTCATTCTTCACATCTGACATTACAGATGTTACGTGAATAGTTCGGCACTTTTCACATCTGAGATTTTAGATGCTTCTTAAGTGAACTTTTTCATTCTTTACATATGACATCACATATATTACGCTAATAGTTCGACACTATTCACATCTGAGATTTCAGATGCTACATAAGTGAACCTCTTCATTCTACACATCTGACATTACAGATGTCACGCGAATAGTTCAACACTTTTCACATCTGAGATTTCAAATGCTACGTAGGTGAACTTTTTGGCTTTTTTATCACTTCGCGTGGTGGCTATCAGTCCTTTTATCAAATACTTGACTTAGCAAGTTATTCTTGTTTAATAACTAAAGCTTTGGACCCCTCACATAGGGAGGTGCCCCTTTGATAAAAGTTGTAGCTTTTCATCTATTTGTCGTGCCGCTTGCTAACTGTTTGAATATTTGAGGCTTTTCTGTTTAATTTTCAAGGTGGTGTTTTCCCATATTTTTTCTGCATTCACGTATGTTGGGAATTCAAAGTATTCAGCCCTTGAACCAGTAATGTTCGAGTCACTATGATACAGGAACAAGCACTGGACAGCTGACTTGCAATATGAAATCAACTTTCATGAAAGTTTCGATTTAACATATGACTTAACAAGCGAGAAACGCATTCTAACATATGTGCTCTTAGTCGCAGAGCTTATGTTCAGTGTATCACCTTCATATTACTACAGGTTGTTTCACAATATGTCTTGAATATAACAGAAAGTAAAATGCGAAGCAAAGCGTGAACTAAGGAAAACAGTAGAGAATAAAGTAAGGATAAAGCAATGCTGAATGCTTATTCCAACTCACCCAAGTTGGGGCACCCTCAACAACTATTAGTTGATAATCAGTCTTGGATTGGCTTGAACATAAGCTACGTTGATTTGACAAGACTGATCATTCGATTCCCATGGCCCTGGCCCCTGTGGAATTGCAGAAGGATTCAAAGCCTATGAATCCTTTACATATTGCTGCAACCTGTTTTTCCTAATCAATTCCTTAATGAGGTTCTTCAAGTATCGACAATCGTTAGTGTTGTGACCAGGTTGGTTGTGAAATCTACAGAACTTTCCCAAGTTTGCTATTTTGTTACTTATCCTCATTAGGTTTGCTCCGCATACTCCATGGAATTCTTGGTCGCGAAATAGATGTATTCAGGAGTGTAGTTAAAAGGAGTTAGATCTGTCGAATTGAAAAGGTGAGACTTCTTTGTAGCCTTGTTGCCTTTTCCGCCACTGATCCGCTTCTGCCCCTGAATACTCTTTTGGTTGGATTGCATGGCTGCGCTTTTGGAAGCCTCAAGAAGTGGGTTACTATCAATGATCTGAAAGGGCACAGGATTGTCGTCTATCCTCATATACTCCTCTGCTTTTTTATAGAACTTGTTGAGCGTAGTCGGTTCTTTCATCTTTATCCACCATCCGAGTTCGCTCGTTTTATCTGTAGCATCAAGTAAAGCCATGAAGACTATGTGCGACTCTGGATTCCCCACTTCAGATAAGGAAATGTTGAATCGATTAAGCAAGGCTTTCACAGTTTCTCCTAACTTCTGTTACATGGATGAAAGTGTTATAGCGTACTTGGCTTTGGTATATAAACGGAACTGCTCTTTGAACTTTTTGGTCAGATCGGAGAACCGATCGATAGATTTAGGAGGTAGTTTTGTGAACCAGAGCGATGCAGTTCCTTCTACGCAGAGAGGGAAATACGTGCATCTCATCTCATCTGCTACCTTACTGCACTCATATCTGTTCATATTTGAACAAAAAGTAGTTCAGGTCAACGAGGCCGTTATATGGAGGCAGAATTGGTGGTTTGAACTTCTTTGGGCATTCTGCTTTGAGGATTCTCTCGGTGAATGGAGCCCTATCGGGGGAAAAGTCCCATTCCCTTTCATCGTCTTTGCTAGCTTAATTCTTTTTCATAGCTCATTATGCCATATCCGAGATATATTCTTCGGTGCCATGATGTTCCACGAAGCTGAACTCTTTACCAAATGTTTGTCAGGGTATAAGGTCGTGATTAAAGAAATTGGGGGCTTTGCCTCCTTGACGTGGGGATGCCCTAGTGACAGGTTAGTGACCTTTCGAGCATTCACTTTGGAATGATTCTTAGGTTTTGATCTCAATTATCCAATATTAGCTTCGTCTCCGTCACTAACCCCATCATAATTGAATTGCATATTAGTGTTGTGGTAATGGTCGAAAGCGATTGATTTATCATTCCATTCGAGATCTATATGCACTTTCGGAGGAGTTGGATTTGATCGGGCATTAAGAATGGCGTCAAGTTTCTCCATTATCATTTTAGTAGAGGCATCCATTAGGTTGTTGACATTGGTAATAGCGACTTTCAATTCATTTTTGGTCATATGGCTTCGCTTTCCATATTTTCGCCAACATCAAAGCGATTCGTGAGCGGTGTTTCTTCATTAGCAAAACCATCGGCTTCTATCACGGTTTTGCTAGTGGTCTTCTTAGATTTGGCCATAATGTTGAAGAAGGATGCGACTTAGAACCTTAACGCCAAGGTATGAGAAGAGGCAGGAGATGTGAACGCGACCCCATGGTGGGTGCCAAATGTTGAAATCAAAATAGGATTCAACACCAAGGTTGTGTCAAAACACTTCACCGAATTGGTAAGAAAGAGCAAAGTAAGGCTACGATAAAAAACAGTCAAAAAGAAAAAGTAATAACACAGAGCTTTATAGTGGTTCGATCAAATGAGGATCTACATCCACTTTCACAAGAGATTCCATTATCAATATGTTGCTTACATGATATACTTCTCTCTTACAACAAATTTATCACTCTTTCTCGCATAGATCTTATTCGGATCCACCAAGGATCTTCACTTTATTTTGGAGAATACGTGCTTAGAATTGCTTGGGATAATTGTAGAAAAGTTTCGGCAGCACTTCGTGTCCCCTAAAGTCCCCGCCACCCAAAAAGAAGGAATGTGGGGCGAATTTGAAGGTGGAGTTCAGACCAGGTGGCAATTTTGTAAACACTGTGCTCTTGCTTTAGGTCATAGGCAGGCTAATATGGACGTTACACGATCCAAAGCAAGGCGTGACATGCTAGACAAGGTGGAGCGAACCGAATCATTTTAGCTGAAGGTATTGCAAGCTAAAGGATGCAGAATGGGCTAGGTTGTAATACTGTGGGCTTGGACAGAGCGGCACGATCCAAACTTACTCGGAACGGGCTAAACCAGAATGAAGCAGTTTGGGCTTTGATGAAACAGGCTGTAACTTTTAACGAGCTGGCGGTCCAAGAACCGTGCGAGCTAGCCTCTGAGCGGACCAAAGTGCCCCCAACGACTTAAGATGTTCAAAATGAGCCAAAGCTTTGTTATCATCACATATTATTTGAACGATCTATGATGCCATATCGACCTAGACCACTCATGTGAGTTAAGTAGCACATCGATTTAGAGAGGACACACGACATAAAGGGCCTAACGACCTAAAATCATAAATCATCCGAAACATGCTCATTATTTTCTAGAATATACTTTATGGGTTAACAATCAACTTAAGGCAAAGTTCTCCAAATGCCATTTTTGGAGAAAAGAGGTGAGATTCTTAGGGTATGTGGTCTCCAAAGAAGGGATAGCTGTAGATCCCGCAAAGGTGGATGTAGTGCAAGATTGGTAGATTCCAAAAAATGCAATAGAGCTGAGAAACTTTCTGGGATTGGTAGGTTATTATAGGAAGTTCATAAAGGACTTCGCAAAGATATCAGCCCCTCTCATCAGGATGACAAAGAAGAAATTGGTATTTTCATTGGATATATATTGTGAAGTTGCTTTCCAACTGTTGAAGAGGGCTCTAACAATAGCCCCAATCTTGACTTTTTCCGATGGGAACAAAGTATTTACGGTTTACACTGATGCATGTGGTATAGGGATTAGTGCGGTTCTGATGCAAGACGGAAAGGTAGTGTGTTATAGGGGTAGACAGTTGAGAGTTCATGAAAAAAACTACCCTACCCATGATTTAGAGCTAGCCGCCATAGTATTTGAACTAAAGACGTGGCATCATTTTTTACTTGGAGAGAATTTCGAATTATACATCAATCATAAATCTCTCAAGTACCTGTTCTCGCGAAAGGATCTTAATTTAAGCCAACAAAGGTGGATGGTGTTTCTAGCTTCTGATGATTTTGAAATCGCTTATACCCCTGGCAAAGATAATGTGGTGGCCGGCGCACTAGGTAGGTAGAGGATGGCCTTAAGTCCGCTATTTGTGGAAAGGAAGAGCTTGGTGTTCATATCAATTTTTGACTTTAGAACCTCCATCAAGATTTTTCCTGAATTATTTGCATCGATTGAAATATGACCAACTCTTATGGATCAGATAGATGCTTTGCAGCAAGATGACCAACAAATTTTAGACATCACGGGTAAGTGCAGAAAAAGGGAGACTTGCCGCTACCTCAGTAGATATTCCATGGATGAAAAGGGGTGGTTGCGACGAGATGGAAGGCTTTGTGTTCCTCAAAATGGAAGCATGACAAAGACAGTCCTAGAAGAAGCCAACCATTCCAAGATGACTATTCACCTAAGCGGTGATGAGATGTACAGTGACATGAAGAGCGTTTACTTTTGGGCTGGGATAAAGAAAGATGTGGAAGAAAATGTTTCTCAATGTTTAGTTTGTCAGCAGGTCAAAGATGAGCAAAAGAAGCCCGGTGGTCTACTTCATCCTTTGGAGGTTCCACAGTGGAAATGGGAGAGCGTCTCCATGGACTTCGTTGATAGTTTGCCTATATCAAAGAAAGGCAACACTAGTATTCGGATAGTAGTGGACAAATCGACTAAGAGCGCTCATTTCATTCTAGTTAAGAGTAAGAGGATGGTATCATGGTTGGCAGCAATTTATGTTCGTGAGATAGTCTGTCTTCATAGAGTACCTTCCAGCATCGTAAGTGATCATGACTCCATCTTTACTAGTGAATATTGGAGGAGCTTAAAAGAAGCATTAGGTACACAATTGTGTTTGAGCACCGCTAATCATCCTTAGACCGATGGACAGACGAAGAGGGTGAACATAGTCCTTGAGGATCATTTAAAGCTGTGTATCCTAGACCTCGGAGGGACTTGGGAAGAGCATCTTCCTTTGGTAGAGTTATCCTACAACAACATTTATCAATCTAGCATTGGTACGACACCCTTCAAAGCATTGTACGGTCGACCCTGTAGATCACTAACTTTTTAGTGGGAATCTACAGAAAGATTATTACTTGGACCTCATATGGTTAGAGAAACGTCAGAGAAAATTGATCTTATTTGACGGCGAATGAAGGCTGCTCAAGATATGCAGAATTCTATGAAAAAAAGAGAAGGACTGACATCGAATTTGAAGTGGGAGACTTAGTGTTCATTAAAGTACCTTTGAGGAATGCGGTTCTCTTTGAATCTTTAGGGAAGTTGGCAACCATATTTGTGGGAAAGTTTCCCATAACCAAAAGGATTGCCCAAATGGCCTATAGTATAAAGCTTGTAACAACCCGAATTTTAATAACATGTAAAACAAGAAAATCAGGGCAGAATTAAATTAAAATTTAAAAATCAATAGGAACGGGTTACGCCATTGCGTTCGTCTCGAAATTCTGCTTGAAAACGAGTCCGATATTTCATAAATCGGAGTCCGTATGACCAAGTTATGGCCCATAGAAGATTTCAGAAAATTCAAAATTCAGCCCGAAATTCAAATTCAGCTTCAAGCAGATTGGGCGGGAAATTTTCCCGCCCTACCCCAGGTCTACAAGGGGGTCGGATGGGGAGTCGACCTGCCCCCCCCCCCCCAGGTCGACTGGGGTGTCGACCTGGGGGTCGACCTCCCTGGTCGGACCCTGTTGGTCAGGTGCACCAGTTTGCTCCTTTGGTCTGTTTACTTAGCCTGTGACGAGATTTGATGGTTCAGATCTAAACTAGGGTTAATCCTATGGCCTAAACTAGTCTCTACACCTATAAAAACACCCTAATACCTAGCCTAAACCATCACAAATCGTCCTAACAACTAAATTCTGCCAAAATGCTCCCTAATCATGGCCTCCATCTTCATCTTGAGAGCTTCTAAGGCAAAAAGGAGCCATCTTTCTTCATCAAATCAAAGGAGCTACTTATTCTCAAGGCTTCTAATGTTGCTACATCATTCCTAGAGCTTCTACAACGTCTCTATCTTGTTATATTTAGTTCTATTTCTCATAGCCACGCTTTGTAAGCCCCACTCTACTCTTAGACTTAAACTATGAAGTTAATATGATCATGTAGCAAGTAGAAATGGGACTTTTGGTATAATACTTGTCTTGGGGCTATATTTGTATGCATAGATCCATTTATGACTCTTTTGATCTATGATTGTGGCACTATCATGAACCTAGTACCATTTAACTTGATTTTTGGGTAGAAAGCTATGAGCTTTATGTGGGGATTATGCAAAATGCAACCTAGAACCCCTCATAACCTTGATGTAAACTTTCCTATGATGTTGAACTACATGCTACCCACAAGTTTATCACCCTACGTCAACTATTATCATGTTTCACCTTTGCCTATGATGTTGAACTACATGTTACCCACAAGTTTATTTGCTAAGTTTAATGTCATACATGTTTTGAGGCCAATAATCCTATATGCTAGTTGTGATGAACACCTTTGCCTCAAATATCATCATGATTAACTTATGACCAACTTTACCAACCTTATGCCCCTCTTGGTCATATTTTTATGTTCCTTGATTCACTTGTGTTGATGCCAATTTACATGCGATGGGGATACGTTATGGGTAGTTAGGCAAACTTGAAATGACATGAAAAACACGACTTGAAATATGACATGAAACTTTATTATGCTTAAAAACTTGAATATGGTCATGACATGTAGAAAACCATAAAGTGGCCAACTCGAGGTTGGGTTGAGTTTGTAGCGTAAATCTGCCCGGAACCGCCCGACAAATCCAGTGGCTACAAACAATAGGACCCAATGTGAGAAGTTGGTCATATCGCGCTTGAAACCCGAGGTTCGACTAGGTTGTGGTGTAAAGCTGCCCGGACCCGCCCGGCATATCCAGTAACCACAACAAAGTCTAATGTGAGAGGTTGGGTGCATTAAATTAATTAATGCCACATGTTAGGGTTAAGTCATGAACCACTTGGAAACACTTAACCAACTTGATACATGATTGGAGGGGTTAAGTCATGAACCACTTGGGTACACTTAACCAACTTGATACATGATGGGATAGGGTTAACCACACTTAACCCGTTAGAAACCCTAGTTACGTGGTCCTTTTCAGCAGTAACACTCTTGGATGTATCAATAATACCCTAGGGACTAGGCTAGGGTGGGGCACGATTATCGGGCTGATTGTAAGCGACCAAAATGACGGCAGAGTTTGGTGCTCCATTGTAGGTACAGGCGGACTATGGTCGTGCACGTAGTCCAGAGTTGAAAAAGCAGGCGTGGGCACCAATAGTTGTACACTGTGCGTGCTTGGAATGGTGTCAGTGGTTGGCACCCTAGGTCTTGATACACCATAGGGTGGACCTAGCACAAAGTAGCTACATTCGTGATTGGGTCGTATGACACCGACACTCGTCGAGTTAGGCTTATAGGGAGCCGATCGACTAGACCGTGTAGTTGGACACCGCCTTGGGTCATCTCATGATATTGGGCCAAGGGATCATTTCTTGTTTATACTTGATATGGGCTGGATTACTAGTACTATTGGAGCAAAACTAAACCTTGTATATGCGATGCCACACTTGATCTACCTTGTTATCTATTTATCATGCAGTTAGTTACCATCTTTATGTTTCATCTCAGTTTCTCATGTTTAGTTAACTTTATTAGTTTTTATACTAATAGTAAGTAGGACTTACCAGTCTTTATGACTGACCCTTTTTCCTTCGCCTCTTTTCTTCCGTTTCCCCCCAGGTTCTCTGGGAGGGAACGCTAGTGCTTAGCTTGGACATTTGGCTTGCTTTCCTGACAGCTCATGCACGGTTTGGACTTGAGCTTGCTATGGATTCACCACATCTATCTTGGGGATAGTTTACTTTATGTTATTTTCAGTTTATGTTTTCTAGACTTGTGGTAGTTGGAAAATAATAACTAAGTACTTTGATGTAAGTTGACTATTTGGTTTTGAAATGGTTAAGTATGGTTTTTAAATTTCTACCGCTGCTTTACTTATTTATTTATCTATGTTCTGTCTTGTGATATCTCTGTGCATGTTTACCTAGACAACACCCCTCCAAAGCTAGTGCATTCTCTTGTGAATGGCCCTGGCGGAGGTGGGGTGTTACATTTGGTATCAGAGCATAAGTTTTTACTAGACTGGACAAAAGTTTTAAAAACCCTTTTCAAAAACTATTTTCAAAACCAATTAAGTATTTTTCCAAGAAAATTCTAGTTTATTTTAAAAGGCTATTCCCCAAAAAGCCATTAGCACTATCCTTTGTTTCCTCGTTCTGAATCTATCTTTTCCTTTTCCAGCATGGACGATCTTAACCTTCACGAGGGTGTACCCATACCCGGATGGTTCCGAAGGTACTTGGAAGCTAGGGCCAACGATGCGGGCCCAGCAAACACTCCCACTCCTCCTCCCGCACCTGAGGTTCCTCCTCCTCCTCCTCCTCCTCAGCGTCCACAAGCGGATTTCACGAAGATTTGCAAAAACTTTAAAGCAATGGGTGGTAGGAATTTTTTAGGGACAGAGACTTATGTTGAGGCAAGAAACTGGTTAAAGGATACTGAAGACCTTTTTGCTATCTTTGATGTAGAAGACCGTAGGCAAGTTCTGTTGGCAGTATGGCTATTGAAAGAGGAAGCTTATTATTGGTGGGAGGTCACCAACGCTACTAGGCCTATAGAGACTTGGGCCGACTTTAGGATGAGGTTTGGGCTTAAGTTTCTATCATTTGCTGAAGAGAATCTGCAATTGGAGAGGTTTATATCGTTGAAGCAAGGGGACATGACTGTGAGGGAGTATGTGAATAAGTTTAACCAGCTTGCTCGGTTCGGTTTAGACATGGTTAACACACCTCAGAAGAAGGCTGAACGCTTTGCTCGAGGATTGAATGAGCCATTGCATAGTTTGGCCTTGTCTCATATACCCATGGGGGCCACTTTTGAGAGCTTAGTGGATATGGCCTTGCTCCAGGGAGATGATAAGAATGGGAAGAAAGAAGTTAAGCTTAATGAGACTCAAACCAAGAAGGCGCACTCCAAGTGGGGAGGTAACCAGAACAATCAAAGCAACCAGAACAACAAGAACAACAAGAACAACAAGGGTAATAAGGCCAACAACAACAAGGCAAGGGAGACAAGGAAGTGCAACTTCTGTGGGATCACTGGACACATAGCCAAAGATTGTAGGAAGAAGAAGAGGAAGTTAGGAGAATGCTTTCATTGCGGAGAGTCTTGACACTTCAGTAAGGATTGCCTAAAGAAGCAAGGGCAGGGGCGAGGACAGACTCAGCGGGCAGGACCTTCTGGAGGGCAGATGCATGCTCTCAACACTACTCCAGCTCCGGACCGAGGTAGTATTTCTGTAGAAAGCCTTGTTTACATTTCTGGTTTTCCTTTTCGAACTTTATTTGATTCTGGCTCATCGCATACCTTTATTTCTTCCAACATTGTTGAATGTTTGCACGTAAGTACTAGTCTAGTTGAGGATCCTGTTAGTGTTTCAAATCCAATTGGGGGTTCCGCCCATCTATCTATGATTTGTATGGATTTGAGGATTTCTATCTTGACCGTAGAATTCACATGTAATGCTTATGTTCTCGGGTTCATGGGATACGGGTTGATTTTGGGCATGGATTGGTTGTCCTGTTATGGAGCCATTCTCGATTGTGAGCATAGGGTAGTGAGGCTTATGACTCGCCTTGGCAATACCCAAGAGATTTCTTGTAACCCTCTGGATCCCGTCATGTTATGTTATCTTGAATCCCTCGACTCGTCTATTGACAATCTTCAATCTGTGAGGGTGGTCCGAGAATATTTTGATGTTTTTGATGAGGTGAAGGGGTTACCCCCTAAACGCGAGATAAACTTCCGTACTTATCTTGTTGATAATGCCAAGCCAAATTCATTGCCTGTTAGGTACATGGCCCTGCGGGAAAGAAGAGAGCTTAGCAAGCAAATCAAGGAGTTGCTTGAGAAAAATTTCATTAGGCGAAGCATTTCTGAATGGGGTGCTTCTGTGGTATTCGCTACTAAGGCGGATGGTTCGCTTCGTCTATGTGTTGATTATCGTGAGTTAAACAAGTTGGCAAAGAAGAATAGGCACCCGTTACCGAGGATTGATGATCTCTTTGACCAGCTTGTTGGTGCTTCTGTTTTCTCTCAGCTCGATCTAGCCACCGGATTCCATCAGCTTAGAGTGGCTGAGGATAGTATTGACAAGACTGCGTTTAGGACTCCAGATGGATTCTTTGAATGGCTCGTCATACCGTTCGGTTTGACTAATGCACCCGCATACTTTGTTGATTTGATGAGTAGGGTGTTTAGGGAGTTCCTTAACAAGTTTGTGGTTGTCTTCGTGGATGATATTCTGATCTTCTCTAAGGACGAGGAAGAGCATGCTATACATCTCAAGGAGGTTATGGATACGCTTAGAGCTCATCATTTGAAAGCCAAGTTCTCTAAATGCCATTTCCGGAGAAGGGAAGTTCGGTTCCTTGGGCATATAGTTTCTAAGCAGGGCATAGCTGTGGATCCCGCTAAAGTGGTGGCGGTACAAGACTGGAAAGTTCTGAAGAATGCAACTGAAGTGAGAAGCTTTCTCGGTCTGGCAGGATTTTATAGGAAGTCCATTAAGGACTTCGCTAAAATTTCAGCCCCTCTTACTAAGATAACGAAGAAGAACATAGTCTTTGCATGGGACTTAGAGTGTGAGCTTGCTTTTCAAAGGCTCAAGAAAGCCATCACCACAGCCCCAGTTCTAGCATTACCCGATGGAGGGGAGTTGTTTACCGTGTACACCGATGCATGTGGCACGGGGTTCGGCGCAGTCCTGATGCAGGAGTGGAGAGTGATATGCTTTGGGGGTAGGCAACTCAAAGCTCATGAGAAGAACTATCCCACTCATGATTTGGAATTGGCGGCGATTGTCTTTGCACTCAAATCCTGGCGCCATTATCTTGTAGGCGAAAGGTTTGAGTTATACATTGATCACAAGTCGCTCTAGTACCTCTTCTCGCAGAAAGATTTGAATCTAAGGCAGCAAAGGTGGATGGAATTTTTGGCATCATATGACTTCGATATAGCTTATACCCCTGGCAAGGGTAATGTTGTGGCGGATGCACTAAGCAGAAGAAGGTTGACTTTGAATCCCTTGTTTGTTGAGATGAAGAGCCTAGAGTTCTTGGCAACCTTTAATTTTACACCTGCTGTTGAGTCGATGACTGGTTCGTTAGCATCCCTTGAGCTTAGACCTACACTTCTTGATCAAGTTGGGACTTCATAGAGGGAAGACCCACAGATAGTCGAAATCATGGACAAGTTGATTCGGGGTGAGACATCAAGTCACCTCGCTAGATATACTATTGACGACAAGGGATGGCTAAGGCGTGATGGAAGACTATGTATCCCACTCATGGGAGATTTAGTAAAGAAAGTTCTTGAGGAGGCGCATCACTCGAGGATGACCATACATCCCGGAGGGGATAAGATACACAGGGACATGAAGCGCATTTTCTTTTGGGATGGGATGAAAAAGGATTTTGTAGAGTTTGTTTCTAGATGCATTGTTTGCCAACAAGTAAAGGCCGAGTCAAAGAAGCCCGGTGGGCTACTGCATCCATTGGAGGAACCGCTATGGAAGTGGGAAAGTATCTCTATGGAATTTGTGGATGGATTGCCAAGATCAAGGAAGGGGAATACTAGCATATGGGTCATAGTGGATAGACTCACGAAGACCGCTTATTTCATTCCAGTGAAGAGCAAGAGGACCGCATTAGGGCTAGCATCTGTTTATCTTCGAGAGATAGTGCGATTGCCTGGAGTTCCTTCTAGCATAGTTAGCGATCGTGACCCGATCTTCACGAGCCAATTTTGGAATAGTTTCCAAGAAGCGATGGGTACGCGATAGAATCTAAGTACGGCCTATCACCCACAGACGGATGGTCAGACCGAAAGGGTGAATAGGGTACTAGAAGATCTTTTGAGGCTATGCATTCTTGACTTTGGTGGCACTTGGGAAGACCACCTTCCTCTCGTAGAGTTTGCTTATAATAACAGCTACCAAGCAAGCATAGGGATGGCACCATTCGAAGCTTTGTATGGGTGGCCGTGCAAGTCACCAACATGTTGGTGGGAGACAACGGATAAGCTTATACTTGGGCCCGACATGATAAGGACCACATCCGAGAAGGTTGAGTTGATTCGAAGGCGGATGAAAACGGCCCAAGGCAGACAGATATCCTATGCAGACAAGCGAAGGACAGACTTAGAGTTTGAAGTTGGAGATATGGTCTTTGTGAAGGTTTCTCCTTTGCGAAATGTGGTTCGTTTTGGAGCAGTTGGAAAGCTAGCACCAAGGTTCGTAGGACCCTTCCCTATCATCGAGAAGATTGGGAAAATGGCTTATAAGGTGGAATTGCCCGAGAAGCTGGATGGAGTGCACAATGTCTTTCATGTCTCGCATCTCCGAAAATGCCTACATGAGTCAGCCGAAGTAGTTGAGCCTAGCATTCTTGAAGACGTAGAGGTAGAGAAAGAGGCAACCTTGAGGCGAGCTCCGATTCATAACTTGGGAACGGAGATCAAGAAGCTGAGGAATCGAGAAGTCAAGTTGGTAAAGGTTCAATGGAGTGAAGCCGATGAAGATGCAACTTGGGAAACCGAGGAGAAGATGCGTGGGCTTTATCCATTTCTTTTTGAGGGTACATTCTCAATCTCCTTTCCTAGTTAGCATACCTTTCTTTTGCTATCCATGTTTATCTTGTTATCTCGTTAATCTTGTCATGAGAACCTTAGGTAGAAACCCTTTGGATGAAACATGTATTTGAAACATGTTATGCTTGATGGTTGCAAATGGTTTCAAGTGTTTGCAAGTGGTTACTCGTGGATGCATGATACACGTTAGGCACTAAGATCGGCTCACACACTTTCATATTGCATATGCATGCGTGTTTATGCTTATTCATGGATGAAACTTGTTATGCTATCACGTGGATGTTGCATATGGATGAATGATATGTGCACTCATGTAGAGATTATAAATTATGTTAGGAATTTGCATACATTTGGACTCATTTCACTAACATATTCTGCATTAAGGAGGTTTACTGAATCAGTAACCGCCTGATTTTTGCATTAGATAGGTGCATATACACACACTTTTGCATATGTTCATACAACATTAGAAATCTTTTAAGGACAATGATTGCATGTGGATGATGTTTGAGTAGATGGATGATGGATGGTAGGATTCGTTCTTCCTAACTTGGAGATTTCGGGGACGAAATCCTTTAAGGTGGGGAGAATGTAACAACCCGAATTTTAATAACATGTAAAACAAGAAAATCAGGGCAGAATTAAATTATAAGTTAAGAATCAATGGGAACGGGTTATGCCATTGCGTTCGTCTCGAAATTCTGCTTGAAAACGAGTCCGAAATTTCGTAAATCGGAGTCCGTATGACCATGTTATGGCCCATAGAAAATTTCAGAAAATTCAAAATTCAGCCCGAAATTCAAACTCAGCTTCAAGCAGATTGGGCGGGAAATTTTCCCGCCCTACCTGAGGTCGACAGGGGGGTCGACTGGGGAGTCGACCTTCCCCCCAGGTCGACTGGGGTGTCGACCTGGGTGTCGACCTGGCGGTCGACCTCCATGGTCGGACCCTGTTGGTCAGGTGCACCAGTTTGCTCCTTTGGTCTGTTTACTTAGCCTGTGATGGGATTTGATGGTTCAGATCTTAACTAGGGTTAATCCTATGGCCTAAACTAGTTTCTACACCTAGAAAAACACCCTAATACCTAGCCTAAACCATCACAAATCATCCTAACAACTAAATTCTGCCAAAATGCTCCCTAATAATGGCCTCCATCTTCATCTTGAGAGCTTCTAAGGCAAAAAGAGCCATCTTTCTTCATCCAATCAAAGGAGCTACTTATTATCAAGGCTTCTAGTGTTGCTACATCATTCCTAGAGCTTCTACAACGTCTCTATCTTGTTCTATTTGGTTCTAGTTCTCATAGCCATGCTTTGTAAGCCCTACTCTACTCTTAGATTTAAACTATGAAGTTAATATGATCATGTAGCAAGTTGAAATGGGACTTTTGGTATAGTACTTGTCTTGGGGCTATATTTGTATGCATAGATCCATTTATGACTCTTTTGATCTATGATTGTGGCACTATCATGAACCTAGTACCATTTACCTTGATTTTTGGGTAGAAAGCTATGAGCTTTATGTGGGGATTATGCATAATGCAACCTGGAACCCCTCGTAACCTTGATGTAAACTTGCCTATGATGTTGAACTACATGCTACCCACAAGTTTATCACCCTATGTCAACTATTATCATGTTTAACCTTTGCCTATGATGTTGAACTACATGTTATCCACAAGATTATTTACTAAGTTTGATGTCATACATGTTTTGAGGCCAATAATCCTATATGCTAGTTTTGATGAACACCTTTGCCTCAAATATCACCATGATTAACTTATGACCAACTTTACCAACTTTATGCCCCTCTTGGTCATATTTTTATGTTCCTTGATTCACTTGTGTTGATGCGAATTTACGTGCGATGGGGATAGGTTATGGGTAGTTAGGCAAACTTGAAATGACATGAAAAACATGACTTAAAATATGACATGAAACTTTATTATGCTTAAAAACTTGAATATGGTCATGACATGTAGAAACCATAAAGTGGCCAACTCGAGGTTGGGTTGAGTTTGTAGCGTAAATCTGCCCGGAACCGCCCGACAAATATAGTGGCTACAAACAATAGGACCCAATGTGAGAACTTCGTCATATCGCGCTAGAAACCCGAGGTTAGACTAGGTTGTGGTGTAAAGCTGCCCGGACCCGCCAGGCATATCCAGCAACCACAACAAAGTCTAATGTGAGAGGTTGGGTGCATTAAATTAATTAATTCCACATGTTAGGGTTAAGTCATGAACCACTTGGAAACACTTAACCAACTTGATACATGATTGGATGGGGTTAAGTCATAAACCACTTGGGTACACTTAACCAACTTGATACATGATTGGATAGGGTTAACCACACTTAACCCGTTAGAAACCCTAGTTATGTGGTCCTTTTCAGCAGTAACCATCTTGGACGTATCAAAGATACCCTAGAGACTAGGCTAGGGTGGGGCACGATTATTGGGCTGATTGTAAGCGACCAAAATGACGGTAGAGTTTGGTGCGCCATTGTAGGTTCAGGCGGACTATGGTCGTGCATGTAGTCCGGAGTTGAAAAAGCAGGCGTGGGCACCAGTAGTTGTACACTGTGCGTGCTTGGAATGGTGACAGTGGTTGGCACCCTAGGGCTTGATACACCCTAGGGTGTACCTAGCACAGAGTAGCTACATTCGTGATTGGGCCGTATGACACCGACACTCGACGAGTTAGGCTTATAGGGAGCCGATCGACTAGACCGTGTAGTTGGACCCCACCTTGGGTCATCTCATGATATTGGGCCAAGGGATCATTTTTTGATTATACTTGACATGGGCTGGATTACTTGTACTATTGGTGCAAAACTAAACCTTGTATACGCGATGCCACATTTGATTTACCTTGTTATCTATTTATCATGCCAGTTAGTTACCATCTTTATGTTTCATCTCAGTATCTCATGTTTAGTTAACTTTATTAGTTTTTATACTAATAGTAGGTAGGACTTACCAGTCTTTATGACTGACCCTTTTTCTTTCACCTCTTTTCTTCCGTTCCCCCCTCCAGTTTCTCACGGAGGGAACGCTAGTGCTTAGCTTGGGCATTTGGCTTGCTTTCCTGGTAGCTCATGTACGGTTTGGACTTGAGCTTGCTATGGCTTCACTACATCTATCTTGGGGGTTGTTTACTTTATGTTATTTTTAGTTTATGTTTTCTAGACTTGTGGTAGTTGGAAAATAATAACTAAGTACTTTGATGTAAGTTGACTATTTGGTTTTGAAATGGTTAAGTATGGTTTTTAAATTTCTACCGCTGCTTTACTTATTTATTTATCTATGTTCTGTCTTGTGATATCTCTGTGCATGTTTACCTAGACAACACCCCTCCAAAGCTAGTGCATTCTCTTGTGAATGGCCCTGGCGGAGGTGGGGTGTTACAAAGCTCCTGGAGAATCTATCCAGCGTTCATGATGTTTTCCACGTTTCTCATATGCAGAAGTGCTTGCATGACACCGCAGAAGTTGTTGAGCCAAGTATACTAGAGCATGTAGAAGTGGAACGGGAGGCAATAGTTAAACGTGTTCCTACCCGCATTCTTGGATCAGAATTTAAGAAGCTACGAAATAAAGAAATCAAGTTGATAAAGCTTCAATGGGGAGATAACCCCGGGGATACGGCCTGGGAGACCGAAGACAAGATTCGTGCTTCATACCCTTTCCTTTTTGAGGGTATGTTCTTAACACATTTTCCAAAGTTTTGTCTATGTTTGTTTCTATCATTTTAGTATGTCCTAGCAATTGTATTTTTGACCTTTAGATAGGAATCCTATGGATGTAAACATGTGTTTGAGACATGTTATGTCTAATGGATCCAAGTGGATGCAAGTGTGTACAAGTGGTTGCCTGTGGATGCATATGCTGTAACAACCTGAATTTTTGAATAATCGAATTAACTAAATGTAAGAATAATTAGACTCTTATGTGAGAAATAAGGGAAACGGGTTGCGCCATTGTGTTCGTCTCGGAATTCTGCTTGAGATCGAGTCCAAGTTTGCGCAAAACAGACACTATATGAAGGAGATATGGACGAACGAAGTTAGGCGGAAAAACCAGAAGAAGAAAAAAATTGCAATGGGCGCACTTGGGAAGTGCGCCAGTACAAAAATACACTGGCGCACTTCCCAAGTGCGCCCAGGCCGAGCAGAAAGCCTGCACAGCTTTCGGGTGTGATCTGATCCACACTGTGACTCATTGCTGATTCCTTTCTGACTCCTTGCTGAGTCATTAGGGCTGAGGTGTCACCCAATCCTGTCTGAGTGGTTTTGATTAACCCTAAGATCATCTAGCGGCTATAATTAAGTTAAAATTCTATATAAACATAGGTACACACAAACCCTAAAATCAAATCAAAATTAGATTAATGACCGTCATGTTATCACTCTAAACCCTAGAGTAGCCGCCACTAACTAGAAGAAAATTAAAGACAACATTTCAAATCAAGTCAAAGTCTAATCTCAGCAACGAAATTGTCTAGAACAAGGGAACGCTAATTAATTACAGAATTCAGATCCTAGAACTCAAGACCCTCTTTTTCTGTGATTTCTAGCCACTTTTAGGTTTAATGAAACGACCCGAACTTCCCCGGTCTCCGAAAAGAAGAGAAAGAACGAATTGTTTTGAGAACACGACAAATCAGAACGCAGACGAAAGAACATTTCATTGCATATTACAACAATTCCATCAGATACAAGAATATACAGAGTATAATTGAATAAATTACATTCGATAAATATCAGAGATTAGAATACATTACATGAAAGCGGAAAATAATACAACGCACAACTAGAAGAGATATACGGATACAAAGCTTTCCGGATATCATCCCAGCTGTAAACCAGGATCCTGTGAATATAAATCTGCAAAACCAAAACTACTAGCTGCCCGTGTCAAAATAAGGGCACCTAGAGTTTAGGTTAAAACAATAAACTCCAGGTCAGTCATGGGACTGGTGTGAGAACTAAAACAGTTATTAATCTTTATTTTTAAAGTCGGTAAATCAAGGGACCACGCCGCTAACACGGAACGGGTTTCCTCCCAAGAATACCAGTGCATAAAACAAACAGCGCAATGCTAAATAAAGAAAAATGAAGCTGTTATAAGACCCAGGTCCTATCACACAATGCAACGCAAGCCGGGGGATAGAGTTTTCCCTTATAACAGCCAAAGAATGCTTGATATGTTTTAAAACAAATCATTTGATACTATTATCAGTGTATAGTGTATAAAACAACTTCAAATCATAAGTATCAATCATAGGCAGCATGGGTACCATATATCTTGTCGCCATACTAGGCTCTACAATCAGAACCGTAAATGTCACGTATTTGGAAATTGGATTTCCGTCTATGAATCGAGGCTAGGGATCTTCCTCTACCGATTCGAGACTTTCTAGCCCGAGCCTCAAGCAAGCGCGCAGGCAAGCCTTGGAGCGACAGTGCCGGTCCACCGATGTGGATTATTATGCCTGAACAATACGTCTCCCCGCCCTATGGGGCGTAAATGAGCCAACGAATGACTCCATCGGACCCGGATCGTCCGATCAAACAGAGGCGCCTCGCAACAGCAATAACCACATAAGTCAAACTCGTCAGGTCATGTAAAACCACTGACGCCACTTCTAACTAGAAAGAAACGCATGTCCTCCCTGAGGTCCTCTCCCGTTTTTGGTTCACCACCGGGTGTGAAACTTGCGAAGTAAACGTTACACAAAGCTACGCCACAAAGGCCATGCTTCGATCATCAACCACAAGACTTTGCTTTTCAACAGAAGCCTTGATCATTTGCATCTTAGCATGCCACACAGGCAAACCATTCCATGCAACCGATATCGATCACATAGAATGAAATCCAATGTCAGACACACAGTCCATTTACAAGTCCGTTTTGGGTCTGAACGAAACCGGAGGCACCTAGTACCCCGCACATCCATCGATCTCCAAATACGTCTGGATGATCACCAACTGTTTCCATCTTCTTGGGTGTACATCCCAATCAAGATCATCAGTAATCACCCAAACGATGTGAAGACCTCCGGTCTTCGGCCACCGTCTTCATCTTCGACTTATCGTCGTATCAGTTATTCAGAATGGGACAAACCCGGTCTTTCCGAATAACTCGCGTATATTATAAACAAGTGTTACACAAACACAACATACGCCTCATTCCAATTTATCAGTCACTAACCGTAAATTAACAAGAGAATAATTCCCTAAATATAAACCCCGAAGGCTGAAACCAACATCAGATCAATATCCAGAAAACCGTTCTGCTTAGCTAACCGATGGTTAGTTTCTAAATTTCACATTCATAGGGAAAGGTTCCCATTAATTTTATCAAAGATAAATTCCTTGAATCTATTCTTTAATCTTCTTTTGAATATCGATTCATCTAGTCGGGATTAATGATCCTTACCGAAGTAATCATTTGTTTTAATTTCCCAATCCCAACCTATTCATCCCATGAAGTAAAACTGGTAATACTTCATATCTAACACCACGGTGTTATCGGTAAATTCAATTACCATTTCACGTTCAAATCTAATTAAAGATTTAACTAACGCCTGGAGCAAAACTGGTGATACTCCATCCTCGATCATTTCAAACTAATTAAAGATTCATTTAAACTCCACTTAGTTTTAATCTGCGACTGGGTTAAAGAATCAATGTCATTTAAAACACGGTTCACGATAAACCCAAAATCACATCACATTTCAATCAGTCCCTAACCGTAAATTAGCAAGTGAGCAGTTCCCTAAGTATTAATCCTGAAGGCCGAAACCAACATCAGATCAATACCTCTGAAACCATTCAACTTAACTAACCCCCAGTTAGTTTTTGATTTTCTTAACTCCTTTAGGTCTAAGAACAGTATTATTGAAGATATCGTTCACGACAACCTAAAATCACGTTTCATTAATTATCAGGTTAAAGAACGAGTGTTATTTAAAATACTGTTCACGATAAACCCAAAAATCAATATCAATTCAATTCCAATTAAATATTATTTAATTGGTACACTTCATTAAATCCAAATAAAAAGATTTAATCTTTTCCTCAGCTGGGCTTAAGAACAATGTTAATGAAGACACCATTCACGACAAACCCAAATCACATTTGATATTAAATACAAGGCTCTAAATAGAAAATATATCGACTTATATTCAATATCAAATTCTACGACCAACAAATATCGTATTGGAAATAACGATATATAAATATATCTTTCAAATTTCCATAACAATATCTGTATAACCACGAAATCCAACATCGAAATAATCCAAAGACAATTTTGATTCAAATCCATTCCAATTGAATTATTGGAAATCCTGGTTACTTTTAAAACCCTTTCAAATCAAATTTATTTATTTAAAAATAAATAGAATTTTAATTCTAGTTCAAAACTAGTTCATTTCAATAAAAATCTATTTTATTCTTTTCAAATGTGGAGTTTTTCATCCCAATTTTTCCCAAATCATTTCTTATGATTTTACACAAATTATTGGTATTTTTAATAATTTTATCAAGGCTCGTACAGTCGATTTCCATCAACGGCCATCGAACTGCACTTACAACAACCTTTTCCAAATTTGATTTGGACGTATCTCCAAATGCAACTGTTAGATTTCAAATTTCTAATATTCTTAGAAAGCTCTTTTCGATACGAACCCAACGGTTGCGGTTTTTGGAGAATCCGACGGTCGGATCTCCCGTAATGTCTGTTCGAAGTCAATGGTCGAAATTTAGGAACTACCGCGGCGCGGCACGTTCTATTCAGGCCATTATATTATATATATAATATATATAATATATATTTTGTCGATTTCTATTTAAAACGAATTTTTTAAATATTTTTAAATTCGTTTCGAAAACAATTTCAACTTCCAATTCAAATTCAAATCAAAATTGAATTTTCTCTTATAATTTCGTTTTAAATTCATTTCAATTCAATTCAATTTGAATTCGTTTCCTTTTCAATTCAATTCAATTCAATTCGAATTCGTTTTCTTTTCAACTCAATTCGAATTCGTGTTCTATTCAATTCAATTCGAATCAAATTTCAATTCAATTCAATTTGAATTCGTTTTCTATTCAATTCGATTCGAATTCGTTTTCTATTCAATTCAATTCGAATTCGTTTTCTATTCAATTCAATTCAAATTCGTTTTCTATTCAAAATATCAAATTTTGAAATCACTTTCGATGTTCATTATAATTTGGATAAAATCGATATAAATATCGTTCACGTCAAAATGGCGTCAATCTAATCGACACGGCTTCATATATTTCTATTTTCAAATATTCTATTCAAATATTTCTATTTCAAATATTTCATTTTTTTTCAAATATTTCTATTTCAAATATTGAATGAGGCCCAATCAATTACCATATAATGTTAATTATATGGATTTTCTACAACACATGTATACAATAACAACGATGAATAATCAACCATCATCCAAAGTGCATTCTACACTGTATAAGCATCGAATATAAATATTTAACGCTTATAACAGTCTGTCAATCAATCGATCGACATACACTAAACAATCGGGATTAGTGTACGTCAAATATCATCCCAATACCCGTGCGGGGTTTCAAACAATGAAACACAGATTTTATTTGTGCAGTTGGGCGATGTGTAAAATTTATCGTCCCAGTCAATATCAGTCAAATGTGTGTATATAAACAAATCGTCCGATTTGTTTATTTTTATTTCATTTCATATACACGTTAAAAATTCTATTTTTAACTATAAAATATTTTTAACTATATAAATATTTTATTTCGTTTCACATCACATCACACAATCAACTACACATCAAAATCAAACAAACAAGCGTACAAGCCGTCCATGGTCTGTGGACGACGAGTGTCGGGTGCTACTAAACACCGTCTGCGTCCTAGTATATATTTCAACTAGAAATAAAATTAAAAAGTGAGAATTTCTCACAGATTAGCTAATCCAATCCCACGACTCTTCTTATGTAGAAATCTTCGTCGTTCTTGCCTCTTGTCACTTTCTTTGCCCGTATTCTCTACATATGTAAAAGCTGAATTTTTACTTTGCTATTCAATATATAAAAATCGAACTTTTACTTTGCTATTCAATATATAAATATCGAATTTTTACTTTGCTATTCAATATATAAAATTCGAATTTTTTCATTGCTATTCAATATATAAAAATCAAATTTTTACTTTGCTATTCAATATATAAAAATTGAATTATCGAACTACCGTGCCATTTTCAACTCCTTTTATAATTATAAATAATTATTTATATTCTAACGATGGTCGATATAAATATATTCGTTCGAATTCTATTCAAAATAAATTTCTCGTCGTTATTCTTTAAAATAATTCATTTTAAATAATCAAAATTCGCTAAAATTGCCAAAATAAAATTTTTAAACTGGCCCAGATTTGCGTGTTATTACATTTAAATAGATATAAGTGAATTGTGGTAGACTATGATTTGGGTATATGTTGTTTGTAGTTATGCAAGATTATTGTTGTTGTGGATCATGAAACTATACAAGTTCATTGTTGTTGTGGATCATGAAATTATACAAGTTTATTATTGTTGTGGATCAAGAAATTATACAAGTTTATTGTTGTGGTGAATCAGGAAATTATGCAAGTGAAATTCATAAACCTATGCAAGTTATTATGTTGCGAATTCATGAATCTACTCAAGCTGTTATCATGAATCTATGCAAGTTGTTATCATGAACTTATAAAAGTTGTTATGAAATCATGCAGGTTAACTATGCAAGTTATTGTTTGATGAATTCATGAACCTATGCTAGTTGTTATGTTATGAATCATGAACCTATGCAAGTCACCTATGCAAGTTGTTATGCAAGTCACCTATACAAGTTGTTATGTTGTGAATCATGAACCTATGTGATGTTGTTAATTCATGAACCTATACAAGTTGTTATGTTGAAAATCATGAACCTATGCAAGTTGTTATATTGCAAAATCATGATTCTATGCAAGTTGTTAATTATGTGGTGAATCATAATTATATGCGAAGTTATCACGTCATTTTCCCTAGTTGTCATGCTTATGCCAAAAATTGTACTGAAACAATCACCTTGTCATTCCCTTTATTTTATTATTATGGCGAGGCTACTTTGCAGCTTCGATAACGCCAAAATGCACGAGATTACGCTAGTTAAGAAACGGGGAAAAAGGGGAATTTGTAATAGGCATAATTTACATAGTTTTTATGTAAATTGGACACATGATTCTTGTAGGGGAACATATAAATAATTACCTATTATGACATAGGTAAAGTTGAGTAAAAATGGTATAATTTGAATATGACCATTTATGGATGGGAAATTCAAATTGTTTATAAAATAGGTATTGACACCTATAAAAAGGAAAGGATTAATTAATTAACTTAATTAATCAAAAGAGGAATGTTTAAGCAATTAAAGTCTGAGAATTTAATTAACACTTATGACATGAGGTTAGGCTACATTAGTTGTGGAAGTCTGCCCGGACCCGACCGGCAAATCCAACAGCCACTAATGGTGAACCTAATGTGAGAGGTCTTAGTATATGAATACGACTTGGGATAAGACACGAGGTTAAACCAAACCATGGAATAAGACTGCCCGGACCTGACCGGCATATCCAGCATCCACATGTTGTAGGCCTAATGTGGGAGGTCTAGCCCAATATAACCATAATTGGACATGGTAATAAGAAAAGACCACTTTACGAAACTTAATACATGTGGACTGTATGATGATAGACGTAAGTTAGGGTTAAGTTAAATGAGTTGGATAGTGGGTGGGTTAAGTACAACTAATGAGTACATGGGTAATATTAATATATATAGGCCCACAAACTTAACCATTAAATAAATAGGAATAAATCAGTGGGAGGGTTAAGTACAACTGATGGTTAGGTGGGTAATATTAATATATATATATATATATATATATATATATATATGCCCACAAACTTAACCATTAAATAAATAGGATTAAATCAGTGGGACGGTTAAGTACAAGTAAAGGGTAGGTGGGTAATATTAATATATATAGGCCCACAAACTTAAACGGATAAAAAGGGATATGTAATTAAAGACACCTAATGGTATACATAACTGGGGCAAAATAGTAAAGTTATGTATTAAAGACACCCTTAGGGGTACAAATAACTAATGGGAATAGATAGAGATAGAGTTATGTATTAAAGACACCTATAGGTAAGCATAACCGATAGGTAGATTAAGGGTTATGTATTAAAGACACATGTAAGTATGCATAACTGACTGAGAGCTATGTAATTAAAGACACCTTAGGGTATACGTAGTCAGTAGAAAACCTAGTGGGGATACAAGACATAGGGGAGATCTTGTATCATGTTGTGTGGAACCCATTTCGGTCAGTAACCCGGAGGGGTATCAAAGTAAAGAAATCTGTAGTAGGCGGGGAAATGGCACGCTTACTGATTGATTGTAAGAGATCCAAAATGAGACGGATGGCGTGGGCGGCGCAAACCGACCGGGGTCATATGCATGCATGGGCCGGGTAGAGGGGGACAAGACGACTGTGACACCAGTAGGTATAACTGTGCACCCTTGGGTTGCCACTTTAGGGAAGTGATACCCCCTAGTTGTGGGACCAGCACAGGGTATCTATAGAATAGGGAGCCGATCGATTAGGCTAGTGGCTAGGGTATACCCGGACGTATGCCCTAAGTCTACCAATATATAATAGGAAGGTAATGCTTATGACTAGTTGAGATAGGAGCAGGTGGCACCTATGACAGCAGCTAGGAATACACGAAACTACCACCATTGTTATCGTTATTATGGTTAGTGGAAGGGATCATCCCATCTTGATTTTACTAGTAATAGTCCAGAGTAGTTTGTAGTGAAGCATACATCTTACCTTATTTGTCCTGTCATAACCTGCCATCTGTACCGTGAATCCTCTTATCCACTTTGTATGCCTGTCATGCTTACCTTTATTTATTTACTGGCTAAAAGTTACTGGACTCACCAGACGTATGTCTAACCTAGTTTGTTTCGCCCCTTTTCTTCCATTTCCCCCCAGGTTCTCAGGGAAGAAACACCCAGGTTTAGTTAGGATTTGGATTTCATCTTCTAGGAGCTAATTCTGAAGTATGGCTCGAGTCTCTGTCTCTTATATGGCTTGCTCTCTAATCTGGGGAATGCTGTTTTTCTTTTAAATACCTATGTACTCTGGTAATGTAAGACAGAAGTGTTTTGTTGTAAGGGTTTTATGACTCATGGTATTATGTAATAAAGTATTTTGGTGATTTAATAAATTTGTTTATTTTCCGCTGCAAAATTTTAATATCTATCTTGTGATATTTTGTGTCTGTTTACCTAAAACACTCCACTGAAGTTAAGGCATTCCCTTTGTGAGTGATCTTAATGGAGGTGGGGTGTTACACTTGGTATCAGAGCTGAAGGTTACCAGATTAGATAAAAGTTTTGAAAATATTTTTCAAAAAGGTTTTAAAAGAAAGTATTTTCGAAAAGGAAAGCCTGTTTTGAAAAAAAAATCCCCGAAAAGCCATATGTAGTATCCTTCGGTCCTTTTTCTAAAATCACTCCCTTTTTCTTCTTCTTAGCATGTCTAAGGATCTTAACCTTCCAGAGGGTGTACCGATACCTGGTTGTTTTAGGAGGTATTTGGAAGCTAGGGCCACGGCCGCAGGTCTAGCAAATGTTCCTCCTCCCCCAGCTGCACCCGGTCCTCCTCCTCCCCCTCCTCATGTTGATACTTTTGCAAAGATATGCAAGGACTTTTGGGCAACGGGCGGGAAACCTTTTCGCGGGTCGGAGACGTTTGTTGAAGCTCGAAATTGGCTTAAGGAGGTAGAAGAATTGTTTGGAATCTTTGAGGTAGAATATGGAAGAAAGGTCCAGTTAGCTGCCTGGTTAATGTAGGATGAGGCCTCGTTTTGGTGGGAGGTTACTAATGGAGAGCGTCCAGTTGATACATGGCCGGATTTCAGGCGTAGGTTTGAGGCGAAATTTCTCTCATGAGTGGAAGAAAATCTATACATGGAAAGGTTCTTGGCATTGAAGCAGGGGGATCTATCAGTAAAAGAATACGTCAACAAGTTCAATCAGTTGGCAAGGTTCGGCTTATACTTGGTGAGCACACCTGAGAAGAAGGCTCTGATATTTGTTAAAGGCTTGAATGAGCCGCTACACAGATTGGTTATGACCCACGTTCCCATGGCGGCCACTTTTGAAAAGCTAGTGGATATGGCCCTAATGCATGAAGAGGACAAAGGAGCAAAGAAAGAGGAAAAAGTCAAAGGGTCATTGAAAAATGAGAAGACGGGACCCAAGAAAGGATAGCAACAGCAGAAGAAAGGCAAGAAGGATGACAAGGGAAAGGATAAAAGGAAATGCCACTATTGTGGGAAAGAAGGTCACCTAGTCAAAGAATGTAAAAGGAAGAAGTTCAATTGCTTTAAGTACAGAGAGGTCGGGCACTTCTCCAAGGAATGCTCGAAGGAGCAGGGATCACAAGGGACTTCTGGAGGGCAGGCGAATGCTCTCGTGGCAGATGGATAGGATAGAGATAGGAAAAATTTATGTAAAAGGTTTAATTTCCTTAGGAAGTTAAGACTCTTTTGGATTCTGGCATTTTGATTTTGTAATTGAGACTCTGCACTTTAATACTAGTCTTGTTTCTGATCCCGTAGTTGTTTCAAACCCCTTTGGTTGTTCGGCTCATTTATTGGTGATTTGTAAGGGGTTGAAATTATCTGTGCTAGGCGTCAAGAATTTGAATGTGACATTTATGTGCTCAAGTTTACAGGCGATGGGTTGGTTCTAAATGGACCAGCTTTCTATGTAGAGGGTCGTTCTAGATTTTGAGAGGAGGGTCGTTAAGTTTCTAACTTGTCATGGGAAGACCCCCAAAGTTTCTTGTGACCCGCAAGGGTCTATTATGCTTAGCTTTCTGAGAATCATTCTGTAATCTGATTTTTACCAGTAGTCTGTAAGTATCTGAGTATTTCAGAAGGATAGGGGTTTCTACTCGAAGCGTGAAGTAGATTTCCAGTTTTGACATTGTTTAATGGGGGTAATTCTCCGAGTGTCAGTCTGATGTTGATTTCGATCTTCGGGGCTGGGACTTAGGAATTATTCTCTTAACCGATGTCAAAAGGGAACAGAGCTTTTGTTTTAGTTATATCATTTGTTTGTATCACATCAACCGAATCTTCGACCTTTAGATAGGAAATCCATGGATGTAAACATGTGTTTGAGACATGTTTTGTTTGATGGTTGCAAGTGGATGCAAGTGTTTGCTAGAGGTTGCTCGTGGATGCATTTACACACACATTAGGCACTAGATCGGCTCAAATCACTTCACATTGCATATAAAAATGTGTGTGTATTTAGGGTAATGGATGTATAATGGTTGTGTTATCTTATGGATGCTGCATTTTGATGAATGGTTGGGCACACATGAAGAGATAATATGTATTAAATAGGAAAATTGCATACATGTTGGACTCATGGCACTGACATAATTCGCATTAAGGAGGTCAACTGAATAAGTGGACCGCTTAATCTTTACGTTAGATAAGTAACATACACACACACTTTTGCATATGTGCATACAACATTAGAAGTTTTCCAAGGACAATGGATGCTGGTGGATAATGGTTGAGTAGATGAGTGATTGCATGGTAGGACACATTCTTCTTAACTTGAAGATTTCGAGGACGAACTCCTTTAAGCAGGGGAGAATGTAACACCCTGAATTTTTAAATAATCGAATTAACTAAATTCAAGAATAATTAGTATCAGATGTGAGAATTAAGGGAAACGGGTTGCGCCATTGTGTTCATCTCGGAATTCTTCTTGAGACAGAGTCCGAGTTTGCGTAAAACGGACACCATATGAAGGAGATATGGAAGAATGAAGTTAGGAGAAAAAACCAGAAGAAGAGAAAAAATGCACTGGCGCACATGGGAAGTACGCCAGTACAAAAATACACTGGCGCCCTTCCCAAGTGCGCCCAGGCCGAGCAGAAAGCCTGCACAGCTTTCTGGTGTGATCTAATCCACACTGTGACTCATTGCTGAGTCCTTTCTGACTCCTTGCTGAGTCATTAGGGCTGAGGCGTCACCCTATCCTGACTAAGTGGTTTTGATTAACCCTAAGATCATCCAACGGCTATAATTTATTTGAAATTATATATAAACATGGGTAGACTCAAACCCTAAAATCAAATCAAAATTAGATCAATGGCCGTCATGTTGTCACTCCAAACCATGGAGTAGCCGCCACCAACTAGAAGAAAATTAAAGACAACATTTCAAATCAAATTAAAGTCTAATCTCAACAATGAAATTGTCTACAACAAGGGAACGCTAATCAATTACAGAATTCAAATCCCAGAACTCAAGACCCTCTTTTTCTGTGAGTTCTAGTCACTTTTAGGGTTAAATAGATAAAAGTGAATTGTGGTAGACTATGATTTGGGTATATGTTGTTTGTAGTTATGCAAGTTTATTGTTGTTGTGGATCATAAAATTATACAAGTTTATTGTTGTTGTGGATCATGAAATTATACAAGTTTATTGTTGTTGTGAATCATGAAATTATGCAAGTGAAATTCATAAACCTATGCAAGTTACCTATGCAAGTTATTGTGTTGCGAATTCATGAATCTATGCAAGTTGTTATCATGAGTCTATGCAAGTTTTTATCATGAACTTATGAAAGTTGTCATGAGATCATGTAGGTTACCTATGCAAGCTATTGTGGGATGAATTCATGAACTTATGCTAGTTGTTATGTTATAAATCATGAACCTATGCAAGTCACCTATGCAAGTTGTTATGCAAATCACCTATAGAAGTTATTATGTGTGAATCATGAACCTATGTGATGTTGTTAATTCATGAACCTATGCAAGTTGTTATGTTGAAAATCATAAACCTATGCAAGTTGTTATGTTGCAAAATCATGAATCTATGCAAGTTGTTAATTATGTGGTGAATCATAATTATATGCGAAGTTATCATGTCATTTTCCCCAGTTGTCATGCTTATGCCAAAAATTGTACTGAAACAATCACCTTGTCATTCCCTTTATTTTATTATTATAGCAAGGCTACTTTGTAGTCGCGATAATGCAAAAATGCACGAGATTACGCTAGTTAAGAAACGGGGAAAAAAGGGGAATTTGTAATAGGCATAATTTACATAGTTTTTATGTAAATTGGACACATTATTCTAGTAGGGAAACATATAAATATTTACCTATTATGACATAGGTAAAGTTGAGTAAAAATGGTATAATTTGAATATGACCATTTATGGATAGGGAATTAAAATTATTAATAAAATAGGTATGGACACCTATAAAAAGGAAAGATTAATTATATAACTTAATTAATCAAAAGAGGAATGTTTAAGCAATTAAAGTCTGAGAATTTAATTAACACTTATGACACAAGGTTAGGCTACATTATTGGTGGAAGTCTGCCCGTTCCCGACCGGCATATCCAGCAGCCACTAATGTTGAACCTAATGTGAGAGGTCTAAGTGTGTGAATACGACTTGGGCTGAGACACGAGGTTAGACCCAACTATGGAATAAGACTGCCCGGACCAGACCGGCATATCCAACATCCACATGTTGTAGGCCTAATGTGGGAGGTCTAGCCCAATATAACCATAATTGGACAAGGTAATAAGAAAAGACTACTTAACCTAACTTAATACATGTGGACTGTATGATGATAGACATAAGTTAGGGTTAAGTAAAATGAGTTGCATAGTGGGTGGGTTAAGTACAACTAATGAGTAGGTGGGTAATAGTAATAAATATAGGCCCACAAACTTAACCATTAAATAAATAGGATTAAATCAGTGGGAGGGTTAAGTACAACTGATGGGTAGGTGAGTAATATTAATATACATATGCCCACAAACTTAACCATTAAATAAATAGGATTAAATCAGTGGGAGGGTTTAGTACAACTGAAGGGTAGGTGGGTAATATTAATATATATAGGCCCACAAACTTAACCGGATAAAAAGGGTTATGTAATTAAAGACACCTAATGGTATACATAACCGGGGCCAAATAGTAAAGTTATGTATTAAAGACACACTTAGGGGTACGCATAACTAATGGGAATAGATAGAGTTATGTATTAAAGGCACCTATAGGTAACCATAATCGATAGGTAGATTAAGGGTTATGTATTAAAGACACCTATAGGTATGCATAACTGATTGAGGGCTATGTAATTAAAGATAACTTAGGTTATACATAGTTAGTAGAAAATCTAGTGGGGATACAAGACATAGGGGAGAGCTTGTATCAAGTTGTGTGGGACCCATTTCAGTCAGTAACCTGGAGGGCATCAAAGTAAAGAACTCCGTACTAGGTGGGGAAAGGGCACACTTACTGATTGATTGTAAGAGATCCAAAATGAGACGGTTGGTGTGGGCGGCGCAAACCGACCGGGGTCATGTGCATGGATGGGCCGGGCAGAGGGGGACAAGACGACCGTGACACCAGTAGGTATAACTGTGCACACCTTGGGTGGCCACTTTAGGGAAGTGATACCCCATAGTTGTGGGACCAGCACAGGGTATCTACAGAATAGGGAGCCGATCGATTAGGGTAGTGGTTAGGGTATACCTGGATGTATGCCCTATGTCTACCAATTTATAGTAGGAACGTAGTGGGTACGACTAGTTGAGATAGAAGCAGGCGGCACCTATGACAACAGCTAGGAATACACAAACTACCACCATCGTTATCGTTAATATGGTTAGCGGAAGTGATCATCCCATCTTGATTTTACTAATAATAGTGCAGAGTAGTTTATAGTGAGGCATACATCTTACCTTATTTGTCCTGTCATACCTGCCATCTGTACCGTGAATCCTCTTATCCACTTTGTATGCCTGTCATGTTTACCTTTATTTATTTACTAGCTAAAAGTTACTGGATTCACCAGACTTATGTCTGAACTAGTTTGTTTCGCATCTTTTCTTCCATTCCCCCTGGTTCTCAGGGAGGAAACACCCAGGTTTAGTCAGGATTTGGATATCATCTTCTACGAGCTACTTCTGAAGTATGGCTCGAGTCTCTGTCTCTTATACGGCTTGCTCTTTAATCTGGGCAATGATGTTTTTCTTTTAAATATCTATGTACTCTGATAATGTAAGACAGAAGTGTTTTGTTGTAAGGGTTTTATGACTCATGGTATAATGTAATAAAGTATTATGGTGATTTAGTAAAGTTGTTTATTTTCCACTGCAAAATTTTAATATATGTCTTGTGATATTCTGTGTCTGTTTACCTAAAACGCTCCACTGAAGTTAAGGAATTCCCTTTGTGAGTGGCCTTAATGGAGGTGGGGTGTTACATATGCACACACACAAGATCGACTCAATTACTCTCATACTGCATATGGATGGGCGTGAATTTTTCTTTTCTTCTAATCAGTGAAAATGGATGTATTATCAAATGGAAGTTGCATTTGGATGAATGAGTGTGCACACATATAGAACTTACATATTATAATAGGATTATTTGCATACATATTTGATTCATAGCACTAACATACAGTGCATTGAGGAGGTCAGCTGAATCAGTAGACCGCCTAATCTTCGCATTAGTATTGGGAGATATACACACACCTTTGCATATGTTCATATAAGCAATAGAAGTCTTTAAGGACACTGGATGCCTGTGATTGATGGATTAGTAGATGGGTGATGGATGATAGGATATACATTCTTCTTAACTTGAATATTTCGGGGACGAAATCCGTTAAGTAGGGTAGAATGTAACATCCTGGAATTTTAACGACACTAAAGAGGGAAAATTTAATAATAATTAATTTAAATTTCAGAATTAAGGGAAATGGACACCGTATGAAGAAGTTGTGAAGGTTTGAAGTTTGTATACGTGCAAGAAAATTGTACATGTGTGCATATATATAGGGCCCAGGAATTCAAAATATCTGTTCAAAATTCGAAATTACAGAAATTGCAGAAAGCGGGAAAAATCCTGCCTAGGAAGTCGACACCATAAGAGGGGTGTCGACCCCGAGGTCGACCCCCCTCAAGGGGGTGTCAACCCATGGGTCGACCCCCTAGCGCTAAGGTGGCAGGTCGAATTTTGGAGGCTGGCAACTATATATAGAGGTCCATCTCTCTTGTTTTCTGCATTGAAATTCAATGAGGCCAAACGATGCCGATGCCTGAACTAAACCGAATCATTTTCTTCTACAACTGTCAACTGAAGCTAATTAGTTAGAGATTCGAGTAAAGATCCGAGATCCATCGTAAACAATTTCTCTTCTATCTTCTAAAACTGCAAACACCGTGAGTTAGTTACTTTTAGATTTTAATGATTAAAAGTAAACGTGATATGACTATGATTTGGATCTACTATAAATCATGAATACATGATATTATTGGATCTTAAAATTTGTTATGCTAGATCTTCCTTTATAGATCTAATACACTTATGGTTTATTTATCATGTCATCTTTGTGGATCTTAACCTTTATCTTTGCTTGTGGTTAATTTGGATCTGTCATTATTTGGCAATTCAAACCCTGTTTAGATTTAATTCTCCATCTAGATCGTTTTTTACCTATCCTGTAGTGGTTAATTTAGATTTATCATTAGTTGTACATATGAATCCTTATTTAGATCCGTTCATGCCTATTAGGACATCCTTGTTATGTTAGATCTAGTTTTATCATCACATGTTCACTAGATCTGTTTTTATGTCCACCTTTTTATTATGCCAATTACATGTCTATGCCAGTGTATATATATTTACTCCAGTTATGTTAGAATAATCACTATTGTCATCTTCCCATTAACTTTCCCTATTGTTTTTTATGGCTAGGCTACTTTCTAGTCGAGGCGTGATGCCAAATATATGCGAATATGTTAGTTAGGGAACAAGGGAATACACTAGAATCGGCATAACTTGAATGATGAATATGAATTTTGACATATAATTCAATACGAATATAATTGATTAAATGGGCATGAACACCTAAAAAGACATAGGTATAAGTAATTGGTTAATAATGCCTAGGATTAAAGTAATTAGAAACTATAACTGCACTTATGACACGAGGTTAGATTGCACTTGTGGTGGAAGTTTGCCCGGACCCAACAGGCATATCCAGCAACCGCAAATGTTGAATCTAACGTGAGGGGTCTAAGTGCAAGAATATGACACGGGCTAAGACACGAGGTTAGGCCCAACTTATGGAAGAAGTCTGCCCAGAACCGACCGGCATATCCAGCATCCACAAGCTGTAGGCCTAACGTGGGAGGTCTATCCCATCATAAACCAGAAATGGACATGGTAAAGAATTGAAATACTTAACCTAGTTGAATCTATAGGGATCAGTTGAACATAATTAAGGGTTAATTAAACATGGTTGAACAATGGGAGGGTTAAGTTATGTATATCTAAGATGGGTGGGTAATATTTAATATAGGCCCACAAAACCGAACCAATTGGGGGTTATGTATTAAACACATCTATGGGTAAGCATAACCGGTAGAAAGATTGGGGTTATTGTAACACCCCGCCTCCGCCAGGGTGGCTCTTGCAAGAACTCTGACTTTGGAGGGGCGTTTGAATCAGGTAAACATGCATAATGATATATCAAGGCAGAACAAGAACATATGTATATATGTAAACAGAGTAAATAACATAGATAAAACAGCGGAAGATTTCAAACCATTTCAAAACAAGTCTGGTACAACATAGTGTCAATTTTCCAAATACACAAGTCTAGATAAAAACAACATTACTGGAAAACTGAAATACATAAGTACTATCCCCAAAATAAGTGATAACCATAACTAGCTTCATGTCGAAACCTTACATGAGCTGAAATCCCACAAGCAAGCAATCCGAAATCCAAGCTAAGCTCCAACGTTCCCACCCTGAGAACCTGGGGGGGGGGGGGAAACGGAAGAAAAGAGGCGAAAGAAAACAGGTCAGTCAAAAAGACTGAGTAAGCCCTACTACAATCAATGTAAACTGATAAAGTTAACTGGCATGAGAAACAGGGATGAGCATAAGGATAACAACATACTAGCATGATGATTAACTAACAAGGTAGATAAAGGTGTCATCGCATAATCAGAATTAAGGTTTTTGCACCACAGGTGTACTAGCAAACTAACATGACTTGAATAAACAAGTATTGATCCCTTGGCCCAAGCTTTGGCCCAATAACATGAAGTGACCCTAATACAAGGTCCAAACAAACGGTCTAGTCGATCGGCTCCCTAAGCCTAACTCGTCACGTGTTGGTGTCAATGCGGCCCAAACATAATTGTAGTCAGACTGTGCCCGGTCTCCCATCGGGTGTATCAAGCCCTAGGGTGGCAACCTCTAGACACCATAAACATGAGTGCACAGTCTCGATCTACTGGTACCCGTGCATGATTTCCCCGGCTTCGGACTATGTGCACGACCATGGTCCGCCCGGAACTACACCGGCGTACCCTCTGCCGTCGCTTTTGGTCACTTACCTCCAGTCCAGTAATCGTGCCCCCACCCTAGCCTAGTCCCTAGGGTCATGATGATACTAACTTGGGATTACTGCTGGAGTGGGCCCCCATTGCTAGGATTTTTCTAGTGGGTTAAGTATGATTTAACCCTCTTGCTAATCATGGATTAACTTGGTTAAGTGTAACGATGAGTTCACGACTTAACCCCGATTAATCTACCGAGCCCAAAATTGGTTAAGTATTAAGTGGACCATGACTTAACCCTAATCACGAGGCATTAATTGATTTAATGCGCCTTAACCTCTCACATTAGACCTTGTTGTGGTTACTAGTTAAGCCGGGCGGGTCCGGGTAGCTTTACACCACAACTTGGTCTAACCTCGGGTTCAAGGTACAACATGACCAACTTCTCACATTGGGTCCTATTGTTTGCAGCAACTAGTTAAGCCGGACGGTTCCGGGTAGGTTTACGCCACAAACTCAACCCAACCTCGAGTTGGCCACACTTATCTTTTCTAAGTGTCATGTCCATCATGTTTCCAAAACATGTTACAAGTTTTCAAGCAATTGGGTAGACCTAACTTAATAGGTAAATTCCCAATGGGTAGACCTAACTTAATAGGTAAATTCCCAAGCTTATGTTTTATGTCTTTTAAGTTTACCCAACCCCAAACGCAATCCCATCGCTTACATATCGCAATAGCGCATAAAGGATAGAAAGAGGGAACTTGTCATAATCATGACATAAAGGTATTGAAGCCACAAGTTCAACATGGTGGCATATGAAATGTTCATGTGTTCATATACTTGCATATTACATATTTTGGCCTCAAAGGCATGCATAAAACCAAACTTAGCATATTGGTGATACATGGTGATAAATGACATGTAGAAATGGCCATAAGTTCGCATTTAGCCTCACATGCAAGTTAACATAAGGGATATGGTAACTTACATGTTGCCAAAATGCAACCTTTGGCATAAAGCTTGAAGCTTTATGTTCACAAACCCAAGATAAGCTTGCATAACATGATAGCATGAACAAAATGTTCAACCCAAACTTGCATAGCATAACTTGCATATCATATGACAACTTGCATATCAAACTTGCATAACATAACATGATGAACTTGCATATCATATCATAGCATACTTGCATAACATGATAAACTTGCATATTACATCATAGAAAACTTGCATAACATGATAAACTTGCATATTACATCATAGAAAACTTGCATATCATACATTTAACTTTAGAGTTTAAGTATGAAAGTAGAATAGGGCTTACAATGCTTGAGAAGTCACAAAAATATGACAAAGCCCTTATGAAATCGATTAAACCCAAAATGCAAGCTCTAACATAAAAACCCTTTAGCCAAAATGATCAAAACTCTTTCTTTATGATGCTAATATAAAAACTTGACTTGAATGCAAGCTAATGATGCTCATACAAGTTTGAAAACACTTGTATGCATGGAAAATCACTTAGAAATTTATTTAGGAATTGTATGAAGAGAGTGGAGGCCATGAGAGGATTGATTTTGCCATAGCTTAGTTACTAGAATGAATAATGATGATTTAGGTTTAGGTTAGGGCCTTATTTATAGATTAGGCAAGTGTTTTAGGCCATAGGATTAAACCCTAGTTGCAATCTCAGCCCTTAAAACCGAATCTGGCCCCCAAGCTCAACACAATCTCAAAATGGTGCACCAGGCTAAACAGCCCGGCTGGACCAAGTCGACAGCCAAGTCGACAGGGCTGTCGACTTGGGTCCAACCAAGTCGACTCCCAAGTCGACAGGGCTGTCGACTTGGGTGTTCTGGCGGGAATTCTCCCGCCTGGCCCAAACTGGCCCAAATTTTCAAATTCAAACTTGAATTTGAAATCTGTTTTTGCTTTGGAATTTTCTGAAAAATTCGTTGGGCCTTAATCGGGTCATACGGACTCCGATTTTCGAAAACTCGGACTCTATTTCGCGTATTTTTCCGAGGCGAACGCAATGGCATATCCCGTTTCCCTTGATTCAGATTTTAGAATTAAATTCTGCCTCGATTTATGTTATAACAGATTATTGAAAATACGGGTTGTTACATTCTCCCCTCCTTAAAGGATTTCGTCCCCGAAATCTTCAAGTTAGGAAGAACATATCCTACCATCCAATCATCCATCTACTCAAAACATCATCCACGAGCAATCATTGTCCTTACAAGATTCTAAATGTTGTATGAACATATGCAAAGGTGTGTGTATATGTACTTATCTAATGCAATATCATCAATGCAAATTATGTTAGTGAAATGAATCCACATGTATGCAATTCCTAACATAATGTATAACATCTATATGTGTGCACATAACATACATCCATATGCAACATCCATGTGATGACACAAAAATTTTCATCCATGAATAAGCGTAAACACTCATGCATATGCAATATGAGGAGTGTGTGAGCCGATCTAGTGCCTAACGTGTATAATGCTTCCACGAGTAACCACTTGCAAACACTTGCAACCACTTGCAACCATCAAGCATAACATGTTTCAAACACATTTTTCATCCAAAGAGTTTCTACCTAAGGTTCTCATGACAAGATTAACACGATATACTAGATGATCAAGACCAACCTGGATAGCAAAAGATATGCTACAAAGTGATCGGGAAGATAAGCAAGATATACTCCTTTTGGATTACAAGAAATCCCTTCCTAATCCAACCCATATTCTATAAAAGCCCAAAAGGTTTAGTCAACCTAACGGACCCCTTCAAACTCTGACATGTATTACTAGCCAATAAGTCATACCTCCCGACAGAAATAGGACCGAAAATGGGACCGAGAGGACATACATAAAAAGATAATATGCGAGTAAGTTCCACAGGAAAACAAGGATCAAGGATATGCTCTTAAAAAGAGATATGATGCGCGTATCTGGCCTTAAGTCTTCTAAGTCACGTTTCCTTGAGCTTAACTCCACTGTGCTTTGACCGTCTTTTACTTCATGATTCCTTAGCTTCCTAACTCTTATTTTCAAATATGAGTTGGAACCCATTTCATTGTCGCCTCTCGTCTTCCTTGTTCACTTACTCTTCTAACATTCTTGGCTTAAACATAACTATGACAACATGGTTTCATGCAAGCTCACCAAAATTCACTAGTGAATCCTGGATCTCATTTACTTACTATAAAGTATTCCACGCAGTAGAACTTTTCTTGAAAATACCAATCCACGTTGCCAATTGCTCTTACCAACGTGATTTTCTATAACTCACGCTTGAACAAAAGGAACCATCCGCCTACGAATGATAGGCCGCACTTAGATTCAGTTGCTTGCTCATGACTTCCGGTAGACTATCCCAAAACTGGCTAGTGAAGATTAAGTCATGGTTACTAACTATACTTTAGGGAACCTCGTGCGACCGCTTTATTTCTTGAAAGTAATCCGTTGCTAGCCATGATGCAGTCCTTTCGCTCTTTACCGGAGTGAAATGAGCACTCTTCGTGAGTCTACCTACTATGACCCATATTCTCGTATTCCCTTTCTTGATCTAGGCCGTCCATCCACGAAATCCTTCGTGACGCTTTTCCCCCTTCCATTGCGGGGACCTCCAATGGATATAACAGCCCACCGGGCTTCTATGACTCGGCCTTTAATCTGTTGGCACAACATGCACCTTGGGACAAACTCGGCCACCTCCTCGGGTGAGGTGCATCTTCAAGAACCTTCTTTCTCTCATCGCGTCTTAGCCATCCCTTGTCATCTATAGCGAGGTGACTTGCCATCTCGCCTCGAATCAACTTGTCCATGATCTCGACTAACTGCGGGTCTTCTTTCTGTGAAGTCCCTACTTGATCCAGAAGGGTAGGTTTAAGCTCAAGGGACGCTAACTGAGAGAACTTCTTACTTCAGTTGCATTCCTTGGAGTCTTCCAATCCTGAACTGCAACTACCTTAGCGGGATCCACCGCTAAGCCTTGCTTAGAAACTATATGCCCAAGGAATCTAACTTCCTTTCTCCAAAAGTGACACTTGGAGAACTTGGCCTTCAACTGATGCGCTCTAAGCGTATCCATCACCTCCACGAGAAGCCTTGCGTGCTCTTCTTCATCCTTAGAGAAGATCAGAATATCATCTACGAAGACCACGACAAACTTGTTCAAGAACTCCCTGAACACCCTACTCATCAAGTCTACGAAGTAGGCGGGTGCATTAGTCAAACCGAATGGCATGACTAGCCATTCTAAGAATCCATCTGGAGTTCTGAACGCAGTTTCGCCTATACTATCTTCAGCTACTCTGAGCTGATGGAATCCAGTAGCAAGATCAAGAGAAAACAGATGTTCCTACTAGCTGATCAACCAAATCATCGATCCTTGGCAATGGTTGTCTATACCCCTTGTTTTACTCACGATAATCAACACAAAGTCGAAGAGAACCATCTGCCTTGGTAGTAAATACTACAGGCGCTCCCCATTCAGATATACTTCATCTAATGAAGTTCTTCTCAAGCAACTCCTTGACTTGCTTTCTTAACTCTCATCTTGCAGGGCCATGTGCCTAACCGGCCACAAAACTATCTTGGCATTATCAACCAGATAAATGCGGAAATCTATCTCTCGTTTAGGGGTAACCCCCTTCACTTCACCCAAGATATCAGGATATTCTCGGACCACCCTCACCGATTACAAACTATCGATAGACGAGTTGAGGGATTCAAGATAACACAACATGACGGGACTCATAGGGTTACTAGAAATTTTTAGGGTATTACCGAGGCGAGTCATAAGCCTCACAACCCTATGCTCAAAAATCAAGGATGGCTCCAAAACTGGACAACCCATCCATGCCCAAAATCAACCCATACCCCATGAAACCGAGAATATAAGCATCACACGAGAATTCAAATCCACCTAGATAATAGGCAAATGGGCGGAACCCCCAATTGGATTTGAAACACACACGGGATCATTAACTAGACTAGTACTTAGGTGCAAACTATCAACAAGATCAGATGAGATAAAGCTATGCGATACACCATAATCAAACAAGGTACGAACAGGAAAACCAGAAATGTAAACAAGACTTTCAACAGAAATACTACCTCGATCGGGAACTGGAGCGGCATTGAGAGCATGAACTTGCCCTCCTGAAGGTCCAGCACGCTGAGGCTGACCCTGGCCTTGCCCTTGCTTCTTCGGGCAATCCTTACTGAAATGTCCAATCTCACCGCAGAAAAAGCATTCACCAAATTTCCTTCTCTTCTTCCTACAGTCCTTGACTATGTGCCCAACAATCCCACAGAGGTTGCACTTTCTTGTTTCCTTTGCCTTGTTCTTGTTCTTATTGCCTTGACTACTCTGACCGCTTGGATTACCCTGATTTCCTTTCCACTGGGAATCAGTCTTCTTGGCTTGGGTATCATTCATCTTGATCTCCTTCTTGTTACTCCTATTCTCTTCATTGAGTAGGGCCATATTCACCAAACTCTCGAAAGTTGCCCCCAAGGGTATATGAGTCATGGCTAAACCATGTAATGGCTCGTTTAATCCTAGAGCAAAGGATAGGGCCTTCTTCGGAGCTGTGTTAACCAAGTCCAAACCGACCCGAGTGAGTTGATTAAACTTATCTATGTATTCCCTAATGGTCATGTCCCCTTGCTTCAGTGATAGGAACCTTAGTCCAAAATTTCCCCGAAAGTCATCCCAAGTCTCAATTGGCCTAGTAACGGTGGAGATCACCCACCAACGTGCAGCTTCTTCCTTTAGCAACCACACTGCTAATAAAACCTTCCTACGGTCATCTATATCAAAGAAGGCAAAAAGATCTTCGGTTTCTTTCAACCAATTCCTGGCCTCTACGAAAGTCTCGGTTCCAAAGAAATTCTTGCAACCCATCGCCTTAAAATCTTGGAAAATCTTTGCGAAGTCATCTGGAGGATGCTGAGGGGAAGGAGGAAGAGGAACCTCAGCGACAGGAGGAGGAGGAACATCAACTACTGGAGGAGGAGTATTATTTGCGGGGCCGGCTTCGGTCGCCCCAGCCTCCAAAAGTCTCCTATACCAAACAGGTACGTGTACTCCCTCCGGAATGGCAAAGTTATCGGCCATACTGAAAACGAAGAAAAAGATAGATTCAGAATGGCGAAAAAAATGAAGGAATTTTGCTAATGGCTTTTTGGGGAATAGCCTTTAAAATAAACTAGACTTTTCTTTGGAAAATACTTTATACTTAGTTTTGAAAATAGTTTTCCAAAAGTTTTCTAAAAACCTTTTTGTTCCTTCTCGTAAACCATATGCTCTGATACCAAATGTAACACCCCGCCTCCGCCAGGGTGGCTCTTGCAAGCACTCTGACTTTGGAGGGGCGTTTGAATCAGGTAAACATGCATAATGATATATCAAGGCAGAACATGAACATATGTATATATGTAAACAGAGTAAATAACATAGATAAAACATCGGAAGATTTCAAACCATTTCAAAACAAGTCTGGTACAACATAGTGTCAATTTTCCAAATACACAAGTCTAGATAAAAACAACATTACTGGAAAACTGAAATACATAAGTACTATCCCCAAAATAAGTGATAACCATAGCTAGCTTCATGTCGAAACCGTACATGAGCTGAAATCCCACAAGCAAGCAATCCGAAATCCAAGCTAAGCTCCAACGTTCCCACCCTGAGAACCTGGGGGGGAAACGGAAGAAAAGAGGCGAAAGAAAACAGGTCAGTCAAAAAGACTGAGTAAGCCCTACTACAATCAATGTAAACTGATAAAGTTAACTGGCATGAGAAGCATGGATGAACATAAGGATAACAACATACTAGCATGATGATTAACTAACAAGGTAGATAAAGGTGCCATCGCATAATCAGAATTAAGGTTTTTGCACCACAGATGTACTAGCAAACTAACATGACTTGAATAAACAAGTATTGATCCCTTGGCCCAAGCTTTGGCCCAATAACAAGAAGTGACCCTAATACAAGGTCCAACCAAACGGTCTAGTCGATCGGCTCCCTAAGCCTAACTCGTCACGTGTTGGTGTCAATGCGGCCCAAACATAATTGTAGTCAGACTGTGCCGGGTCTCCCATCGGGTGTATCAAGCCCTAGGGTGGCAACCCCTGGACACCATAAACATGAGTGCACAGTCTCGATCTACTGGTACCCGTGCATGATTTCCCCGGCTTTGGACTATGTGCACGACCATGGTCCGCCCGGAACTACACCGGCGTACCCTCTGCCGTCCCTTTTGGTCACTTACCTCCAGTCCAGTAATCGTGCCCCCACCCTAGCCTAGTCCCTAGGGTCATGATGATACTAACTTGGGATTACTTCTGGAGTGGGCCCCCATTGCTAGGATTTTTCTAGTGGTTTAAGTACGGTTTAACCCTCTTGCTAATCATGGATTAACTTGGTTAAGTGTAACGATGAGTTCACGACTTAACCCCGATTAATCTACCGAGCCCAAAATTGGTTAAGTATTAAGTGGACCATGACTTAACCCTAATCACGAGGCATTAATTGATTTAATGCGCCTTAACCTCTCACATTAGACCTTGTTGTGGTTACTAGTTAAGCCGGGCGGGTCCGGGTAGCTTTACACCACAACTTGGTCTAACCTCGGGTTCAAGGTACAACATGACCAACTTCTCACATTGGGTCCTTTTGTTTGTAGCAACTAGTTAAGCCGGTCGGTTCCTGGTAGGTTTATGCCACAAACTCAACCCAACCTCGAGTTGGCCACACTTATCTTTTCTAAGTGTCATGTCCATCATGTTTCCAAAACATGTTACAAGTTTTCAAGCAATTGGGTAGACCTAACTTAATAGGTAAATTCCCAATGGGTAGACCTAACTTAATAGGTAAATTCCCAAGCTTATGTTTTATGTCTTTTAAGTTTACCCAACCCCAAACGCAATCCCATCGCTTACATATCTCAATAGCGCATAAAGGATAGAAAGAGGGAACTTGGCATAATCATGACATAAAGGTATTGAAGCCACAAGTTCAACATGGTGGCATATGAAATGTTCATGTGTTCATATACTTGCATATTACATATTTTGGCCTCAAAAGCATGCATAAAACCAAACTTAGCATATTGGTGATACATGGTGATAAATGACATGTAGAAATGGCCATAAGTTCGCATTTAGCCTCACATGCAAGTTATCATAAGGGATATGGTAACTTACATGTTGCCAAAATGCAACCTTTGGCATAAAGCATGAAGCTTTATGTTCACAAACCCAAGATAAGCTTGCATAACATGATAGCATGAACAAAATGTTCAACCCAAACTTGCATAGCATAACTTGCATATCATATGACAACTTGCATATCAAACTTGCAAAACATAACATGATGAACTTGCATATCATATCATAGCATACTTGCATAACATGATAAACTTGCATATTACATCATAGAAAACTTGCATAACATGATAAACTTGCATATTACATCATAGAAAACTTGCATGTCATACATTTAACTTTAGAGTTTAAGTATGAAAGTAGAATAGGGCTTACAATGCTTGAGAAGTCACAAAAATATGACAAAGCCCTTATGAAATCGATTAAACCCAAAATGCAAGCTCTAACATAAAAACCCTTGAGCCAAAATGATCAAAACTCTTTCTTTATGATGCTAATATAAAAACTTGACTTGAATGCAAGCTAATGATGCTCATACAAGTTTGAAAACACTTGTATGCATGGAAAATCACTTAGAAATTTATTTAGGAATTGTATGAAGAGAGTGGAGGCCATGAGAGGATTGATTTTGCCATAGCTTAGTTACTAGAATGAATAATGATGATTTAGGGTTAGGTTAGGGCCTTATTTGTAGATTAGGAAAGTGTTTTAGGCCATAGGATTAAACCCTAGTTGCAATCTCAGCCCTTAAAACTGAATCTGGCCCCCAAGCTCAACACAATCTCAAAATGGTGCACCAGGCTAAACAGCCCGGCTGGACCAAGTCGACAGCCAAGTCGACAGGGCTGTCGACTTGGGTCCAATCAAGTCGACTTCCAAGTCGACAGGGCTGTCGACTTAGGTGTTCTGGCGGGAATTCTCCCACCTGGCCCAAACTGGCCCAAATTTTCAAATTCAAACTTGAATTTGAAATCTGTTTTTGCTTTGGAATTTTCTGAAAACTTCGTTGGGCCTTAATCGGGTCATACGGACTCCGATTTTCGAAAACTCGGACTCTATTTCACGTATTTTTCTGAGACGAACGCAATGGCATAGCCCGTTTCCCTTGATTCAGATTTTAGAATTAAATTCTGCCTCGATTTATGTTATAACAGATTATTGAAAATACGGGTTGTTACAGTTATATAATTAAAGACACCTTTTGGGTAAATATAACTTGTGGAAAACCTATTGGGGGATACAAGGCAAAGGGGAGATCTTGTATCATATTGTGTGGGACCCGTTTTAGTTAGTAACCCGGAGTAGGTGTCAAACAGAGTATTCCGAACTAGTTCGGAAAAAGGGCACGCTTATTGAACTAATTGTAAGAGATCCAAATGTGGAAGATGGTGTGGGCGGCTCAAGTCGACAGGGTCGTGTGCGTGCATGGGCCGGGCAGAGGGGTATAAGACGACCGTGACACCTGTGGATATGGGGTTGTGCATATCAGCGAAGGGTTGCCACTTAGGATGTGATACATCCTACAGTGGGGCCAGCACAAAGTACCTATGTGGATTAGGGAGCCGATCAATTAGGGTATTAGTTATGGTACATATGGACGTATGCCTAAGTCTACCATTTTAGAGTGGAAGGGATCATTTCATTCTGGTTATACTAGTAATAGTGCAGAGTAGTCATTAGAATCGTATACAGCAGATCCTATTTACCTTGCCATACCTACCTTTTATGTAGTTGTCTCTCTCTTATCAACTTTATTTGCCTTCCATGCTACTTTTATTTATTTACTTGCTAAAAGTAACTAGACCCGCTATACTTTATGTCTATCCTTTTTTGTTTCCTCTTCTTTCTTCCATTCCCTCCCCCCTCCTCGAGGTTCTCATGGCGAGAATACACAGGCTTGACCGTGATTCTGCTTACTTTTGTTGGAGATGCTTTGATGTTTGGTTCAAGATCCTATCCTCGTTACTATGGCTATATTTTGTTTTGGGGAAATCTTGCTTCTTTCATGTACTCTGATGTTTTAAAGTACAAGACAGTAGTTTTTATGATGTAATGGTTTCTTTGTATTACAGACATGTGCTGTTTTTGAACCATGATGCTTTATTATAAATAAAGTTTTATTTCGTTGTTATTTTATGTCTGTCTTGTAATATTTATGTTTTTGTTTACCTATAACGCTTCATGAAACTTAAGGCATTCCCTTTGTGAGTGACACTAATAGACATGGGGTGTCGTAGTTCCTATTTAAACAGGGTACTAAAAACTATACTCATAAGAGACTAAGGGAAGATGAAATCCGCAATTCTCTTGGGGATAAAATTAACCTTCGGCAAACTGGTGTTAATCAACAAGTGGACGAACCAAGGAGGAGCAAAAGGTTGAGGACTTCAAGAGCCTTTGGACTGGATGTCTACACTTTTATGTCAGAAGATGGTCCATTGACATACAAACAAGGTATGGAATCTAGCGATGCCCCTTATTGGAAAAAGGTAATTAACAGCGAGATCGAATCCATTATGTCTAACCATACATGGGAGTTAGTTAATTTACCTCAAGGATTTAATACCTTATGTAACACCCCGTAATTCTGTTAATATTAATATCCACAAATTAAAGAATAACTAATCTTATATGCGAGAATTGTGAGAAATGGGTTGCGCCATTGTGTTCGTCTCGGAATTCTGGTCGAAATAGAGTCCGAGTTTGCGTGAATTGGACTTCGTATGAAGAAGTTATGGCCATCGGAAGTTTCAGAAAATTCAAAACAGATTCAGAAAATTCAAATTTCGAAAATTCAGCCTAAACAGGCTGGGCGTGAAAAATTACCGCCCAGACCAGGTCGACCTGGGGGTCGACCTGCCCACCAGGTCGACATGGGTGTCGACCTGGGGGTCGACCTGCCCACCAGTTCGACATGGGTGTCGACCCTAGGGTCGACCTGGGGGTCGACCTCCCTGGTCGAGCCCAGGCGACCTGGGTGCACCTAAATGGGTTTTTGGGCTGGGTTTTGGGGGCTGTGACGAAATCTGACAGCTCTAATCTATCCTCGGGTTTATCTAAAGGCCTAAAACAACTAACTACACCTATAAATACACCCAAAGACCTATCCTCCTCTACACACAATTCTATTCTGCTTCTTCTCTGCCTCTATTCTAAATAAAAATAAGAATGGTGTCGCTACTCTGCTGGAATCAAAACTAGAAGCTAATCAACATCAACCTAAGCAACTCAATTCAAATTAGAGATTAAAGCTTCTGCAACAATTCTGCAACAACTAAAGTTCTTTCTTTAATCCAACCAAGGCAAGTGCAGTTATTTTCCGATATAAATGTTAATTCTGATTGTGACATGAATTATAAATCTGAATCTGAGGTTATATCTGTTTTGTTCTGTTTGGATCTATCCTATTTTGTATCTCTTTCCTCTTTTTGTTCTATAGCCAGGCTACCACGAGCCTGAGCCAATCTCATAAGAGATTAACATACGCTAAAATGTTTGTGACAATAAAATGAATGATGCATGAATTGGGCATGACCAATAGGTGACTGATTTGAGGAAAGAACATGGACTGTAGCTAGAACAAAATCTGAGACATATGACTGGACATGTTATATTTATAATATAAATTGTATTGAACATATAATTTGAGATAAAGAGAATATGGCTTAGGCATAAAAATTTACATGAGAGTAGGGTATCTATTAATGTAAATAAACACCTAAGTAAGGGATCTTTGGGATATATGATATGCATAGTAATCGATGGCTATATTTGGTATAATTTATGTAGGGATCTTCTGTACTATGCAAGTTTAATAAAAATTGGAACATATGATATATGGTAAATTTATGACCATAATCTGTGCTATGTAAATTTATTACAAACATAGGGTATATAATAATATTGTGAATCAAGACTATTATTTATGCACGTGAACTTAGGCAAGATTTATAATTAGGCACGATATGAAACTTTAAGAAATGATTAAATCTGTTATATTTGCCTAATTTGCTAGTTTTGTTACATTGCCTAATCTACTAGTTCTGTTATATTGTTTAATCCGCTAGTTCTGCTCTACTGCCTAGTCTGCTAGATTTGTTCATCTGCCAAATCTGTCATCTGCTAGGTCTGCTGAAAATGCCAAATCTGCTGGTTTGCTTAATCTGCTAAGTCGCCTAATCTGAGAAATCTGTTATCTGCTATATTTGTTGAGTTGATATAATTAGTCCGCTATTGACATAATCTGAAGTGGCTATAGTTATGAATAATTGACATGTATATTAGGCATGCGTATAAATGGTAAATCATTAATTAATTGGCCGCAAAGATAAACATGGCTAACTCGAGGTTAGAATGAGTTTGCGGCCTAATTCTGCCCGGAACCGCCCGGCATATTCCAGTGGTCGCAAACAATAGGTTCTAATGTGAGAAGTTAGTCATAACGTGCTTGAAACCAAAGGTTAGACTCAGTTTGCGATAGAAACCTGCCCGGAACCAATCGGCCTAACCAGTAGCCGCAAACTTCAGTCTAACGTGAGAGGTTAGGGCATTAATATTTAATTAATGAAAATCTGAGATAATTATGATGTCTAAAACGTGTTGGGTAAGGTTAAACCAATTGGACCAATGAATCTGATAAACCCGTTTCGTGAATCCGTAGGCCCAATACAAAGTTAGATAATCTGTAACCAGTTAATCTGTAAGTCTGTTAATCTCTAACCAGATAATCTGTAAGCCTGTTAATCCGAACATCTGATCCGTTAGTCTGAAAACCTGTTAACTTGATTGTCTGATCTGTGAACTAGTTAATCTAAATTTTGTATGTCTGAAACTTGTAGAAATCTGTTAGTCTGGGGACACAAGGTTAGGAGGGGAATCACTTGTGTTATCTGTTGTTTGGGACACATATTAGTCAGTAACCCTTTCTGGTATCAAAGCTTTGACCCAACAGTAAGTAGGGAGCCGATCGCTTGGGGTAGGGTTTTAGGGTACACTTAGTTCAATCTGTTTCTGTTGGTACCGTCTGTTTCTGTTGGGTGGTAACACCTGTCTGTTTCTGCGTGGTACCATCTGTTCGGGTGGTAAAGGCCCATTACTAGTGTACACCTAATTATACATTCTGTTTCGGTAGGGATTAATCTGTTTCTGCTTCTATCTGTTTCTTATCGGGTAGTAAAGGCCCATTATTAGCATTCTGTTTCTGTTAGATTATTCTGTACCCGTTTCCGTTTCAGTTTAGACATTAGGGTGACACCTAATTCTGTTATACTAGTATTATTGCAGAGAAGTGTAAAGCAATAATTTATGTCATTCTGTTCTTCTGTTATATCTGCTACACCTGTTACAGTTATCTCTCATCCAGTTTTATGTTCATGTCATATTATTATTATCTGTTCATATGCTGAAAGTCACTGGACTTGCCAGACTTTTTGTCTGACCCTTGTTGTTTCGCCTCCTTTCTTCCGTTCCCCCCCAGGTTATCCAAGGAGGGAATACTTTAGCTTGATCTGTATTTCTTCTTCTTGAAGTGCTTAAAGTATGGCTTGGCTCTGTATAGCTTCCGTTCTATGGGGATTATGATTTTAAACTATGCATTCTGAAGGCTTTTGTACAAGACTGATATTTTGTACTTGAATTCTGATAACGTGATTTGAAAGGATGTAACCAAGTTTATTTCGGTTCTGTTGAAATAAAGTTATAAATTTTTCAAGTACTATTTTTGTATGTTTCTGTTATGTTTACTAAAATGCTCCACCAAAGTTAAGGCATTCCCTTTGTGAGTGACCTTAACGGAGGTGGGGTGTTACACTTGGTATCAGAGCTGAAGCTTACCAGATAGGGTAAAGTTTTTGAAAACTATTTTCAAAAAGGTTTTGAAAGGAAGTATTTTCAAAAATAAAGCTTATTTTGAAAAACATGATCCCCAAGAGCCATATATCTTTCTTTCAGTCCTTTTTGTATTGAACCTTTCCCTTTTCGTTTCAGCATGTCTGAATCATCTGAGATACCAGAGGGTGTTCATGTACCCGGTTGGTTTCGTCAATATCTTGAGGCTAGGACCACCGCTATAGGTCCAGCAAATGATCCCGCTCCCTCACCCCCTCCTCGTGCAATTGCTTTCTCAAAGATCTGTAGAGATTTTAGGGCCATGGGTGGGAAGGATTTCAAAGGAACTGAATCATTCGTGGAAGCGAGGAATTGGCTCAAAGAAACTGAGGATCTATTCGTTATCTTCCAGGTGGACGATAGGCAGAAGGTACAGTTGGCGGTATGGCTGCTCAAAGACGAAGCTTCCTACTGGTGGGAAGTCACTAACGCCGAGAGGCCGGTTGAGATATGGACGGATTTCAGAACAAGGTTTGAGACAAAATTCCTCTCGCAAGCTGAATGAAGTTTACAATTGGAAAAGTTCTTATCTCTTAAGCAAGGAACTATAACGGTCAAGGAATACGTCAACCAGTTCAACCAACTGGCTAGATTCGGATTGGATTTAGTCAACACTCAGCATAAAAAGGCACTCCGCTTTGTTAAAGGATTGAACGAGCCACTGCACAGCCTAGCCATGACCCATGTACCCATGGGAGCAACTTACGAGAAATTGGTGGATATGACACTACTGCACGAGGAAGACAAGGGCCCGAAAGAGACAAAGAAGGAAGAACCACAGAATAAGAAAGCAGGGCCCAAAAAGGAAACACAAAGGAAGGATGAGAAGTCTGAAGATAAGAAGGTGAAAAGGTGCTTTACTTGTGGAAGCTCGACTCATCTGAACAAGGATTGCAGAAAAAGGAAGGGCGCTTGCTTCAACTGTGGGGAGATGGGACACTTCACTAGGGACTGCCCGAAGAGACGAGGACAAGGAGGGCAGGCGAACACTCTTGAGGATAGGGGCTAGGATAGAAATAGGAAAATTTCTATAGTAGGTTTAATTTCTTTATCTGATTATGGAGTTAAGACTTTTTTTGATTCTGGTATTTTGATTTTGTAATCGATACTCTGCACTTTAATACTAGTATTATTTCTGAATTCCGCTGTAGACTCAGACCCATAAGGGTTATGGCTCATCTGTTTGAGATTGGGGTTTGAGGGATATCTGCGTTAGGCGTCAAGTATGACGCATACATTCTGAGTTTTCGTGGGGTATGATTTTATCATGCTTAGCTTCCTAAGGATCATTAGGGAACCTGATCTGTACCAGTAGTCTGTAAATGTCTAAATACTTCTGATAAGATTTCTAGTTTTGACATTGTCTAAAGAAGGTAATCCTCTGGGTGTCAATTTGATGTTGGTTTCGGTCTTTGGGGCCGATACTTAGGACCCATGTCTAATGGGAACCAAATTTTTGCTCTATCTGTACTCGCTTCCATCATTTGACTGTATCCTATCGATCGAATCTTCGAACTTTAGGTAGAAACTAATGGGTGTAAACATGTGTTTGAGACATGTTATATTTGATGGTTGCAAGTGGATGCAAGTGGTTGCTAGTGGTTGCCCGTGGATGCATATACACACACTAGGCACTAGATTGGCTCGAAAACACTCTCATACTGCATATGGATGGGTGAGCATTTTTAAATTTTGTGGATGCAAAATGATTGACTCAGCACATGGATGTTGCATATGACTGACTGGTCGTGCACTCATATAGAAATGATATGTATCGAGTAGGAAAATTGCATACATAATGGACGCATGGCACTATCATGGTTTGCATCAAAGGAGGTCAACTGAATCAGTGGACCGCCTGATTTTGCATTAGATAGGGACATATACACACACTGTGCATTTAAACATGAAAGCATTAGAAGTCTATAAGGACAATGGATGCTTGTGTTTGATGGTTGAGTAGATGGTTATTTGGATGTTACGGTATACATTCTTCTTGACTTGAAGAATTCGGGGACAAAATCCTTTAAGGAAGGGAGAATGTAACACCCCATAATTCTGTTAATATTAATATCCACAAATTAAAGAATAACTAATCTCAGACATGAGAATTGTGAGAAACGGGTTGCACCATTGTGTTCGTCTCGGAATTCTGGTCGAAATAGAGTCTGAGTTTGCGTGAATTGGATTCGTATGAAGAAGTTATGGCCATCGGAAGTTTCAGAAAATTCAAATTTCGAAAATTCAGCCCAAACAGGCTGGGCGGGAAAAATTCCCGCCCAGACCAGGTCGACCTGGGGGTCGACCTGCCCACCAGGTCGACCTGGGGGTCGACCTGCCCACCAGGTCGACATTGGTGTCGACCTGGGGGTCGACCTGGGGGTCGACCTGCCCACCAAGTCGACATGGGTGTCGACCCTAGGGTCGACATGGGTGTCGACCCTAGGGTCGACCACCCTGGTCGAGCCCAGGCGACCTGGGTGCACCTGAATGGGTTTTTGGGCTGGGTTTTGGGGGTTGTGACGAAATCTGATAGCTCTAATCTATCCTAGGGTTTATCTAAAGGCCTAAAACAACTAACTACACCTATAAATACACCCTAAGACATATCCTCCTCTACACACAATTCTATTCTTCTTCTTCTCTACCTCTATTCTAAATAAAAATAAAAATGGTGCCGCTACTCTGCTGGAATCAAAACTAGAAGCTAATCAACATCAACCTAAGCAACTCAATTCAAATTAGAGATTAAAGCTTCTGCAACAATTCTGCAACAACTAAAGTTCTTTCTTTAATCCAACCAAGGCAAGTGCAGTTATTTTCCGATATAAACGTTAATTCTGATTGTGACATGAATTATTAATCTGAATCTGAGGTTATATCTGTTCTGTTCTGTTTGGATCGATCTTATTTTGTATCTCTTTCCTCTTTCTGTTCTATAGCCAGGCTACCACGAGCCTGAGCCAATCTCATAAGAGATTAACATACACTAAAATGTTTGTGACAAAAAAATGAATGATGCATGAATTGGGCATGACCAATAGGTGACCAATTTGAGGAAAGAACATGGACTGTAACTAGAACAAATTCTGAGACATATGACTGGACATGTTATATTTATAATATAAATTGTATTTAACATATGATTTGACATAAAGAGAATATGGCTTAGGCATAAAAATTTACATGAGAGTAGGGTATCTATTAATGTAAATAAACACCTAAGTAAGGGATCTTTGGGATATATGATATGCATAGTAATCGATGGCTATATTTGGTATAATTTATGTAGGGATCTTCTGTACTATGCAAGTTTAATAAAAAATGGAACATATGATATATGGTAAATTTATGACCATAATCTGTGCTATGTAAATTTAATACAAACATAGGGTATATAATAATATTGTGAATCAAGACTATTATTTATGCACGTGAACTTAGGCAAGATTTATAATTAGGCAAGATATGAAACTTTAAGAAATGATTATATCTGTTATATTTGCCTAATTTGCTAGTTTTGTTACATTGCCTAATCTACTAGTTCTGTTATATTGCTTAATCCGCTAGTTCTGCTCTACTGCCTAGTCTAATAGATTTGTTCATCTGCCAAATCTGTCATCTGCTAAGTCTGTTGAAAATGCTAAATCTACTAGTTTGCTTAATCTACTAAGTCGCCTAATCTGAGAAATCTGTTATCTGCTATATCTGTTGAGTTGATATAATTAGTCCGCTATTGACATAATCTGTATTGGCTATAGTTATGAATAATTGACATGTATATTAGGCATGGGTATAAATGGTAAATCATTAATTAATTGGCCGCAAAGATAAACATGGCTAACTCGAGGTTAGATTGAGTTTGCGGCATAATTCTGCCCGGAACCGCCCGGCATATTCCAGTGGTCGCAAATTATAGGTTCTAATGTGAGAAGTTAGTCAAAACGTGCTTGAAACCCGAGGTTAGACTCAGTTTGCGACAGAAACCTGCCCGGAACAAACCGGCCTAATCAGTAGCCGCAAACTGTCAGTCTAACGTGAGAGGTTTGGGCATTTATATTTAATTAACAAAAATCTGAGATAATTATGATGTCTAAAACGTGTTGGGTGAGGTTAAACCAATTGGACCAATGAATCTGATAAACCCGTTTCGTGAATCCGTTGGCCCAATACAAAGTTAGATAATCTGTAACCAGTTAACCTGTAAGTCTATTAATCTGTAACTAGATAATCTGTAAGCCTGTTAATCCGAACATCTTATCCATTAGTCTGAAAACCTGTTAACTTGATTGTCTGATCTGTGAACTAGTTAATCTAAATTTTGTATGTCTGAAACTTATAGAAATCTATTAGTCTGAGGACACAAGGTTAGGAGGGGAATCACTTGTGTCATCTGTTGTTTGGGACCCATATTAGTCAGTAACCCTTTCTGGTATCAAAACTTTGACCCAACAGTAAGTAGGGTCCGGGCACGCTTACTGAACTAATTATAAGCGGTTCATTCTAATAATGGCAAGGGGTGTTGATGGTGCGTTCCAACCGGGTCATGTGCGTGCATGGACCCCGTTCTGCCTCTGAGGATGTAAGACGCCGTGACATCTGTAAATAGGTCTGTGCCAATTGGTATTCACTTTAGGGAGTAATACACCCTACTGTGGGCCCGACACAGGATATTTATGTATTAGGGAGCCGATTGCTTGGGGTAGGGTTTTAGGGTACACTTAGTTCTGTCTGTTTCTGTTGGTACCGTCTGTTTCTGTTGGGTGGTAACACCTGTCTGTTTCTGCTTGGTACCGTCTGTTCGGGTGGTAAAGGACCATTACTAGCGTACACCTAATTTTACATTCTGTTTCCATAGGGATTAATCTATTTCTGCTTCTGTCTGTTTCTGATCGGGTAGTAAAGGCCCATTATTAGCATTCTATTTCTGTTTAATTATTCTGTACCTGTTTCCGTTTCAGTTTAGACATTACGGTGACACCTAATTCTGTTATACTAGTATTAGTGCAGAGAAGTGTAAAGCAATAATTTATGTCATTCTGTTCTTCTGTTATATCTGCTACACCTGTTACAGTTATCTCTCATTCAGTTTTATGTTCATGTCATATTATTATTATCTGTTCATATGCTGAAAGTCACTGGACTTGCAAAACTTTTTGTCTGACCCTTGTTGTTTCGCCTCCTTCCTTCCGTTTCCCCCCAGGTTATCCAAGGAGGGAATACTTTAGCTTGATTCGGATTTCTTCTGCTTGAAGTGCTTAAAGTATGGCTTGGCTCTGTATAGCTTCCGTTCTATGGGGATTATGATTTTAAACTATGCATCCTGAAGGATTTTGTACAAGATTGATATTTTGTACTTGAATTCTAATAATGTGATTTGTAAGGATGTAACCAAGTTTATTCCGGTTCTGTTGAAATAAAGTTATAAATTTTTCAACTACTATTTTTGTAAGTTTCTGTTCTGTTTACTAAAATGCTCCACCAAAGTTAAGGCATTCCTTTTGTGAATGACCTTAACGGAGGTGGGGTGTTACACCTTAGGTAATAAATTAAAATTAAAAAAGAAATTGAAACCTGATTTTTCAATAGACATGTACAAAGCTCGTCTTGTATTCCAAAGATTTAGACAAAAGGAAGACCTGAACTATTTTGATACATATTCACCAGTAACGCGGATGACATCAATTAGGATGCTTATGGAAATTGCATCTATATTTGACTTAGAAACATCAAATGGATGTTTAAGCTGCATTTTTGAATGGTGAATTAGAGGAAGAAATTTATATGAAGCACCCTAAAGGATTTCTGAGCTCAAGAAATGAGAATAATGTGTGCAAATTAGTAAAACCACTTTTTATTTGACCAAAATAGTTTCTCCTTCATATCATTTTATATGTGTGACCCTGTAGGCTACTACAACGTTGGAAATTATTTTAAATCATGTTTGAAATTATAAAAAGATTGTGGCCTAGTAATACATCGTTATTACGCAAGTTATAATAAATTCAACAATTTGATACAACCTTTTGGTGACATGTGTTTCAACGTAATTTAATCCTTTTAAGCACTATATCCAAGGCTAAACTCAAGGCATGGAACATATCATCCTCTTTATAATTTAACCCTTTTATCTTGATTAATGAGTGTACTATATAAAAAAAATCGACATTTGAGCAGGGCAATGCATTTCGTAGTCTCACCGAATCAAAAGGTCATTGGATATCACTACTTATATTATAGGGTTAAATTCCTTCTGGATCGTTCATAATTTCCAATTGATTTGAGATGTATTTGATAATCACCTTTATCGTCTACTTGGTTAAAAATAATTTTTGATGATATCAAAACACAAATATCCTCGAATAAAATTATAGTGATTTCAGGTCTGAGGATCATTACATCACTGTCACTACGAGAATAACTTATGACACTATTAATTATATTTCATGAAGTTTTCCCATGTTGGGTCAGCCCAATACACTGTTCTCCAATACTTATCTATGTATTGTCATTAATATCACATATATTAATGTTCAATGAGATATCACCATCAGTCAATCAAAATACCAGTCTCAATGTTTTATTCTTGTCATGTGTACAATAAAACTAGACTAGGGGCATTTAAGAACTAAAATACTTATTATTATATTATATAATCTCATGTTCAAGTCACTTACCGAAACTATATGTTTCTATATTACTATTCTAAGGACTTCTATTTATGTTAATATTTATATTACGTGGTAAATATAACGTAACAAAATAAAATAATAACATCAACAGTGTTATTAATCGCATCATATGGATTTCCTCTGGGGGATAAACTCTAATAATCTCCCATTTGCACTGGAGTCAATCATTCATGTATGTATACACATGAAACTAGTGTGACTTTCAAACTTTTGCTATGAAAGAGTTTAAGTCCGTGGGTTTGCAACACTACAATCTTTGGTATTGTGCAGATATGTATATCTCAACTTTAAACTATTTCAAAGAAAAACTTATATTTCTTAAATATGTGTTTTGATCGATGATGAGATCAAGGTTTCTGGACCATGTTCTTTAGCTCCATTGTTATCATAATGCAAAATCATTGGACCAACAACGGATTAAGTTCAATAATGGACTTCTTAATCCAAACATTCTCTTTAGTAGTAGCAGTATCTTTTTCTTGTTTTAAACTAGCATCACTCATAATAAGTAATATGTTATTAATATATAAAATTTGGGTTATTGTGTTACTCTCACTAAATTCCTTGTCAACACAAGGTATAATGGTATTTTGTCGTTCCCAAGATGTTTCACGATCAACTTTATTCCCATCAGTATTTCAGAGACTAGTTCACTTTTAAAAGGTACCAATTCGAGAAATAAACTTTTTATTCTTAGAGGATTTGTAGAAATACTACCCTTTTCTTCTTTCATATATTCCAAAAAATAATAGATATCAGATTTTGGTCAAAGATTGTCAGAGGCAAGACGTTTAGTAAATGCCTTACATTCCAAATCCTTATAAAAGACACACTACGATGTTACGTAGTTTATATCTCGTATTGCTCCTTCAGAATCGTTTTAGTAGGATTACAATTAAATATGAATGTAATTATTTCAAGGGGATAGCACTAAAATTTATTGGAAGATCTGTATGAGTCATCACTGATCGTACCATATCTTATAAGGTGCAATATCTCCTTTTAGCCATACCATTCCAATGTGGTGTTCTAGGTGGAGTGATTTGTGAGACAATTTAACACTCTTTTAGATAGTCATTAATTATTGGCTTAATTATCCTCATTGATCTATTAGAAGATATATATATTCTTCCAAAATCGATTTTAAACTTCATTTTTGAATTCTTTGAGCTTTTCCAGCGATTTTGATTTGTGTTTCATAATACACGTACAATCATATCTATTGACATCATCAGTAAATGTAACGTACCAATAAACCTACCTTTAGCGGATGTACTCATTGTTTCATATACATCATTATGTATGATGGCTAATACATACTAGCCAGATTACTATGTCAAATGATATGTGCTTTAGTCATGTTGCCTAATTAACAAGATTTGCATTTCTTATATGATTCAAATTCAAATAACCTCAAAATTCCATCATTATGAAGTTTTGATATGCGTTTCTTGTTTATACGGGCCAAATAACTATCCCAGAGGCATGTTGGATTTAAATCATTAGATTTAATCTACTTAATATTTATGTTATAATAAAGCACATCATAGTTAAGGGCTTATAGAGATCGTTAATTAATTGTGAATTTCCATAAGGTATTTCATTTAATTAAAATGAACAACAATTGTATTTTATTACAAATAAAAATTCGAACTTGTCTCAACAAGATACATAATAACATTTTTCTAAATGGAAATTACATAGCAATATTTTAATTATTCAACTAAGCAAGTGGTTAGGACAAGAGGTAGTTTCGTATGCATAATGCAACAACATTTTCTTCATTCCCATTTGTAAGTCCACTACTCCTTTTGCCATATTTCTACTCGGTATGCAATCCTTGCAAATTCATATATGTCTGATCCATATCTAGTATCTAATGCTAGAGATGTACAATTAGACAAGTTATGATATTGATACCATATTCGGTCAAAGTCATACTTCTCACTTTTCTTTCAGGTCTTCTAACCATATAAAACAATTGCATTTCTTTTTGTTTCGAGGACAATTCTCAAATTTCGATGCTAGCCAAGAAATTTGATATAATTCACTTTATCCTTCTCAAGGACTAGTATTAATGTTAAAATATTAGAGTTGTTTGCCATTTAATATCTACAGTAGATAACAAAACAATGATACATATTTTATAATATATATACATGATTTCCTTTGCCTCCTTCCTCTCTCCAATGGAGAGAGGAAAGGCGATCCAAAATGAAGAGAAACTGCTCTTGCAGTTTCAAGCCTTACTCCATCTTAAATTTCATACATTATTGGGTTTTTCGTAATCCTTTAATCATTGATAAGCCAAATCTAACTTTCATTGATTATTGGGTTTTTCATAACCCTTCAATCTTTGATAAGCCAAATTAGAATCTTAGATCTAACCATGTCGTAACAGTTCCATCAGTGACATCTGCTTCTAAAATTATAAAGTGGTTCCATCTACTCAGTTAACTATTATGGTACACCATATCTGGAAGCTCGACACCCTAAAATCGCACTTCCGTAAATCGTCTCTGGAGTTGAAAGTTTTGCTCGATCGATGATGGATCAATTGGCGTTTCGCTCTAACCGATCCTGTGCTAACCATCGGCCAAACTTCAACAAGTCTTCTCCAAATCGACGAAAGTAATATCTAGTTCGAGTCTTTGATCTGACAAATTTCTCGGTAAGCGATGTTTCGATTTCCATTTTAACCAATAGTTGTTCGGATCTAGTGGTCCTCTTATATGTTGTCTCGTTTCGATCTACTCTAGAAAATATGGCGTACCTCTCCAATCTGAAATTTTCATTCATGGCTGGGTATAAAAATGATTTTGGCCGAGTGCTTCACAAAGACAAATCAGTCATAATTTATGTTAATCAATGGAGAAGTATTCAGTTTCCGGTTTCCTTCTGAGTTTGTTTTCTATGATCATGTACCCTTTTATTACTTTTGGAAGCAATATAATATGGTCAATTGGATTTGTACACTCTCTGTAACACCCCACGTCCATTAATGTCACTCACAAAGGGAATGCATTAACTTCTATGGAGAGTTTTAAGTTTGTATAGAACAGAAACTTAACAACAAGACATATATAAACAGTACTTAAAAATTAAAAAATTTATTCATTGCAGCGGTAAACACATAGGTTTGATTACATCATCAAAAACCAGAGTCAAAGTACAAAATATCCATCTTAACTAAATCAGAGTACATAAATTGAAATACACAACTCCAACACAAAATAGCCATAAATAAGGTAGACTGAACTTTTACTTCAGCGATCCAAGCAACTTCTAAAAGCAAAAGATACAGCTGTCCAAAATCAAGCCCCACTGGTGTTAGTTCCACCCTGAGCACCTAGGGGGAAAAGGAAGAAAAGAGGTGGAAACAAAGGGGGTCAGACATAAAGTCTGGCAAGTGCGATAACTTTAACAATATAATTATCAAAATAACTAGGCTAAGGCATAAGTTGGAAACTAAGTAAATGTATGTGAACAATTGGGTATGGAATAGTAAACAAGGAAATAAGATGAACAAAGATAACGTTAAAGGCGCACCCAGTCGCTATAAGATAACTACGACAATGCACCACACCAAACACCCTAAAAGTTGACCCCGCCTACAAGACTTTAATAATGATAATGGTAGTTTCGTGTACCCTTAGTTGTCTTCATAGGTGTCGCCTGCCACTATCTCCACTAGGTATGCCCACTACCCCCATGCGATCGGCTCCCTAACTCGTAGATACCCGTGCTGGCCCCACAGTGGGGTGTATCACTCCACAAAGTTGCAATCTGATACCACCAACAATGCATGACTTATACCTACACGATGCAAAAACGTCTTACCTACCAGACCGGGCCCACACAAGCACATGAACCCGTTGGACTTGCGTTGCCACCGCTAACCCGTTTTGACCTCTTACAGTCAAGCCCAGTAGGTGTGTCCCGTCCTCGACTTGGGTTGAGCCCACAAAGATACTTATGGGTTACTGGTTGAAACGTGCCCCCATTACTTGACACAAGCTATCCACCTAAGCTTGGTCCCCTCTAGTACATCCCACTTAACCCTCTTCTTATTCATGTTCACTTACATGTTTCAATTTTTGATTAAGTGTTTCTAATCGTATTTCAAATGCCACCCAAGGCACCCACTAAATTCCAAATGCCACCCAAGGCACCCACTTAACCCCCTCATGTCCCACTACATGTTTATCTGGCTAAGTGTTTCTTAATTCATTAACACCGTAACCTTGTAAAGACCTCCCACATTAGACTGGCATTTGTGGCAGCTGGATTTGTCGGGCGGGTCCGGGCAGTCTTACACCATAAAAGAGCCTAACCTCATGTCTTTACAACTGTAATGCATTTAATTTATGCCTAAGACCTCCCACATTAGACAAGCATTTGTTCCAGCTGGATTTGTCGGGCGGGTCCGGGCAGTCTTACACCACAAAAGAGCCTAACCTCGTGTCTTAGGTGATTAATTACACATAATTAATTATCCCCCAATTTGAATTAATTTTCCTATACAAATTACAAATTAATTCCAAATTTAACTATGTCCATAATTGACTCAATTATGTCCATCTATTTATGGTATGCAAAATTATACCAATTATCATCATAAATTTATGTTATCCTATTTAAGGCATTTATGCCAATTCTCAATATTAAATCTTTTAATATAATCCCATTGCCATACATTTACGTTCGTTCGTTTAACATAAGATATACATTAGACTCGAATTGTCTAACTTATGGAATAAAGAGAAAACATCACAACATACATATAAATAAAACTAGATCTAGACATAAGGGTGAACTTGCATGTGTGAATGAGGTTCTTCATCTAAAACTTGCATAGGACAAAGTCACAAACTTGCATAAAACTATATATGTCATAGATCTAAATCTAAAGGTGTAAACTTGTTTAGGAAATAGTCACAAATTTGCATAAACCATGTATGTCATAGATCTAAATCTAAAGACGTAAACTTGCATAAGAAATAACCACAAACTTACATTACATGATTTATACTCCAAACATATATATATATATATATATATATATATATATACACACTTGCATATGTGATTTATGCAACATAATGATGGTGTAAACTTACATCTATACATGTAAACTAGCATATAGAATTTTGTATAATAGCATATAACTCACACATGTCATAGCGTAAATTTAGATCCAATTTACACATAAAATAGTTGACATGAAACATGTAATGTTGTGGATAATTTTCACTAACTTGCATATGGTTTAGATCTAAATTAACATCTAGACTTGCATACATACATACATACATACATACATACATACATACATACATACATACATATGATTAAACATATGAATTAGTTCCAACAACATAACCAAACTAGCATATGAAACATCATTATGAATCATAGATTTACATCATAGATGATAGCATCATAGCTTTACAACATAGATAATAACATCATAAAATTTGCAACATAGATGATAACATCAAAGAATTTACAACATAGATAATTACATACGGTTAATGATTCACAACATAACCATATAATCCAAATTATAACTCAATCCAATTAAATTTTTAATTATCTTATTAAAGAAATCGAACTCATAACTCAAATAAGGTCTTGAGTTCTGAAATCTGAGTTCTGAAATTGATTTAGCTTTCCTTTGAAGAAGAAATTTGTTTCGGTTTAGATTAGAATTGAATTTGATTAGCTTTTCTTCCTCTCTAATTGGTGGCGGCTATTCCAGGTTGCAAGGTGACGGCATGGTGGCCATGATTATAATTTTTATTTGACTTTAGAGTTTTACTCTACATGTGTTTTTATAGAGTTTAGGATTAATTTTAGTCGTCCGATCAACCCAGAATTAACCCCAGTCATTCAGACCAGATCAGAAACCCTAATGACTCCGCATACAGTCATAAAAAGTTCATCAAACAAATCTGCCCCGGGTGGGTGGGGGGGCAGGTCGACCTGGGTTGGTAAGTCGACCACCAGGTCGACCCCCTGGTCGACCTGGCCCTGGCGGGAAATTTCCCGCCTAGCCCAATCTGACTCTAAAATTCGAATTTTTGAAATATGTTTAAATTTTAGTGAAACTTCCGATGGCCATAACTTCTTCATATGAAGTCCAATTTACGCAAACGCGGAATCTATCTCAACCAGAATTCCGAGACGAACACAATGGCACAACACGTTTCCCTTAATTCTCACATATGAGATTAGTTATCCTTTAATTTGTTACTTTAGTGTTAACAGAAATACGGGGTTTACATTCTCCCCTCCTTAGAGGATTTCGCCCCCGAAATCTCTATGTTAAGGAGAATGCATATCCTAACATCGAATCAACCATCTACTCAACCATCAAACACAGGCATCCATTGTCCTTATAAAATTCCTAATGCTGTATGAACATATGCAAGAAGTGTGTTTATATGTTCTTTATCTAATGCAAAATCAGTCGGTCTACTGATTCAGTTGACTTCCTTAATGCAAACCATGATAGTGCCATGCGTCCATTATGTATACGAAAGAATCCTATCGATACATATTATTTCTACATGTGTGCACAACCATTCACCAAAATGCAGCATCCATATGATAGTACAACCATTATACATCTATTAACTTAAATATGTACACACATTTATATGGAATATGCAATATGAAGTGACTGAGCCGATCTAGTGCCTAAAGTGTGTGTGTGTATGTATCCACGAGCAACCACTAGCAACCACTTGCATCCATCATACATAACATGTCTCAAACACATGTTTCAACCATAGGACTACCCTATCTAAAGGTCAAAGATACTAGCGAGAGGACATAATAAAGATAAAACAAGTACAAGCTAAGCGGTAAAGGAGAAATCAAAAGACATGCCCTCGAAAAGAAAAGGGTACAATGAACGCATCTTCTCTTTCGTCTCCCAAGTAGCATTTCTCTCATCATCTCCCCATTGCACTTTGACTAGATTGACCTCTCGATTCCTCAACTTCTTAATCTCCGACCCAAGAATGCACGTAGGAGCTCGTTGAATCATCGCATCATGCTCTACCTCCACCTCTCTAAGCAAGCTCAGCTCTACCACTTCCGCGGTCTCATGTAAGAACTTCCTCAAATATGATATATGGAATACATCGTGTAGACCACTAAGTCTCTCGGGAAACTCCACTATATACCCCATCCGTCCAACCCTCTCCTTAATAGGAAACGACCATACGAATCTTGGTGCTAACTTCCTAACGGACGCAAAGCGAACAACATTCCGTAATGGAGACACCTTGACAAAGACCTTGTCCCCTATATCAAACTCAAGATCTGTCCTCCTCTTGTCCGCATAAGATTTCTACCTATCTTATGCCGTCTTCATTCTCCTTCGAATTAAGTCGATCTTTTCCGAAGTCTCTCTAATCATATCGGGCCCAAGCAAGATTTTATCTGTAGATTCCCACCAACATGTAGGCGAATGACACGGCCGTCTATAAAGAGCCTCGAACGGTGCCATGCCATTGCTAGACAGAAAGCTATTATTATATGCGAACTCCACCAACGGAAGTTGTTCCTCCTATGTATCTCCGAAGTCTAAGACACACAACCTCAATAGGTCCTCTTAAATACGATTCACCCTCTCGGTCTGGCCGTCCGTCTGAGGATGATATGCGGTGCTCAAACATAACTGAGTCCCTACCGCCTCTTGCAAGCTCTTCCATAACTCGCTAGTAAAGATAGGATCGTGGTCGCTCACTATGCTAGAAGGAACACCGTGCAAATGAACTATTTGTCGAATGTACACGGAGGCTAACCATGGAGCAGTCCTCTTACTCTTCACGAGAAAGAAATAGGCGCTCTTAGCAAGTCTGTCTACCACGACCCAAATCCCCGTATTACCCTTACTCGACCTCGCTAACCCATCAATAAAGTCCATCAAGACACTTTCCCACTTACATTGTGGGAACTCCAATGGGTGAAGCAACCCACCAGGCTTCCTTTGCTCTGCTTTTACTTGTTGGCACACCAAGCATCTAGCGACAAACTCAGCCACATCCCTCTTCATACCGGCCCAAAAGTAAACTCATCTCATGTCCATGTACATCTTGTCCCCGCCGGGATGGATGGTCATCTTCGAACGATGTGCATCATTAAGAATGGCCATCCTCAAATTCTCCTCCCGTGGTACACAAAGTCTACCGTCCCTACATAACCAATCCTTATTATCTAGGGTATACCTACTGAGATGGTTCGATGACTTCCCCCTTTTGAGCTTCTCTACTAACTCAACCAACTATGGGTCATCTCGCTGTGCCTCACCAGTCCGTCCCTAAAGCGTAGGTCTGACCTCTAAGGATGCTAGCAAACCGGGTACAAACTCATTGAAAGGTCTAAAGTCCAACATAGAGATGAACTCTAAACTTCGCCACTCAACAAACAACGGACTCAAGGACAACCTTTTCCTACTTAAGATGTCTGCCACCACGTTACCCTTGCCAGGGGTATATGCTATCTCGAAATCGTAGGACGCTAAAAATTCCATCCACCTCTGTTGGCTTAAGTTCAAGTCCTTCTGAGAGAACAAGTATTTTAGCGATTTGTTGTAAGTGAACAATTCGAATTTCTCGCTAAAAGGATAATGGCGCCAAGACTTAAGTGCGAAAATAATAGCGGCCAACTCTAGGTCATGTGTAGGGTAATTTCTCTCATGCACTCTCAACTTCCTTCCACCATAGGCTATTACCCTTCCTTTTTGCATTAAGACTGCGCCTAGTCCTATCCCACAAGCAACGGTATAAACGGTAAATGTCTTACTCCCATTTGGCAACACTAAGACTGGGGCTATGGTCAAAGCTCTCTTCAAACGTTGGAACGCATCATTATAATCTACGTCCCATGTGAAAACTAATTTCTTCTTCGTCAAGCGTGTTAATGGGGCTGATATTTTTGCGAAGTCTTTGATAAACTTCCTATAGTAGCCCGCCAACCCTAAGAAACTCCTCACCTCGGTAGCATTTTTACGGACCTTCCAATCTTGGATGACCACTACCTTCGCGGGATCCACAGCTATCCCTTCTTTGGAAACCACGTGCCCTAAGAATCGCACTTCCTTTCTCCAAAAGCGACATTTAGAAAATTTAGCTTTAAGGCTATGCGCTCGAAGGGTCTCCAACACTTCCCTAAGATGTAGGGCATGCTCTTCCTCGCTCTTAGAAAATATCAAGATGTCGTCCACAAAGACTACCATGAATTTATTAAGGTACTCCCTAAACACCCTACTCATCAAGTCAACAAAGTATGCAGGGGCGTTTTCCAAACCGAAGGGCATCACAAGCCACTCGAAGAAGCCGTTCGGAGTCCTAAAGGCTGTCTTGTCTATTCTATCCTCAGCCACTCTCAAGTGATGGAAACCCGTGGCTAAGTCCAATTGCGAAAACACTGAGGCGCCAACTAAATGATCGAAGATATCGTCAATCCTCGGCAGTGGGTGCCTATTCTTCTTAGTAAGCTTATTAGGTTCTCTATAGTCCACACAAAGTCTAAGGGACACATCTGCCTTCGTGGCAAATACTACTGGAGCAACCCACTCCGATATACTACGTCTTATGAACCCTTCTCAAGCAATTCTTTCACTTGCTTACTGAGTTCTCTTCTCTCTCTTGGAGCCATTTGGCGCACTGGCAATGCAACTGGCTTTGCAATATCTACTAGATATATTCAAAAGTCTATCTCACGTTTTGGGGGTAGACCCCTCCCCTCATCGAAGACATCAACAAATTCACGGACTATACGAACAGAATGTAATCATCATTGGATGCGTCAAGGGATTCTTGGTAGCTAAGCATTACTGGACCTCTAGGGTCACAAGAAATATCAAGGGTCTTTCCACAATGAGTTTACAATCTAACTACCCTTCTTTCACAATCTAGGATGGCCCCGTATCTAGTTAGCCAATCCATACCTAGAATCAAGCTGCAGCCCATAAAGCCAAGAACAAAGGCATTGCATTCAAACCCAACGCCCAAGATAGACACTCTCAAATCCCAACAAATCATAGAAAGATGACCTGAACCACCAATAGGATTTGAGACTAATAAGGGATCTGTAACTAAACTAGTATTTAGGTGCAGTGTTTGAACTAGTGATGTAGAATAAATGAATGTGATGCGCCAGAATCGAATAAAGTACGGACAGGATGATCAAATAGAAAAACTAACTTTCAACGGAAATCGTTCTACCTTGTTCTTGCAGTGGTGGGAACACGAGAGCCTGAACTTGCCCCTTGCCTTCCCTGGTGCCATAAGAGCCTGCACCTGTCCTCCCGAGGTAGACCCTGTCCTCTACCCTTTCTTTGGGCAGTCCTTAATCAGATGTCCCACTTCGCCATAGTGGAAACAGTCAGTCTTATTTTTCTTCCTACAATCTTTGCTTAGATTGCCTGGTGTCCCACAGTTAAAGCATCTTTTCTTTCCCTTACCATTGTTGCCTTTACCACCTTTCTTGTTTTGTTGTTGCTGTTGCGGTTTCTTTTGATCCCCTTTCTTCTCGGGTGTCTTATTAGCATTGGCGCCCTTCTCCTCTTCATGCATAAGCGCCATGTAACCTAGTCTCTCAAAGGTAGCCCCCATGGGGATGTGGGTCATAGCTAACCCATGGAGTGGCTCGTTCAAACCCTTAACAAATCTCAGGGCCTTCTTTTCTAGTGTATTCACCAAGTCCAAGCCAAATCTCGCCAACTGATTGAATTTGTTGACGTATTCTTTCACTGATAGATTCCCTTGCTTCAACGCCAAAAATCTTTCCATATATAAATTATCTTCAGCCCATGAGAGAAACTTTGCCTCAAACCTCCGCTTGAAATCTGGCCATGTATCAACTGGACGCTCTCCATTAGTGACCTCCCACCAAAATGAGGCCTCATCCTTCATTAGCCAGGCAGCTAACCGGACCTTTCTTCCATCTTCCACTTCAAAGATCCCAAACAATTCTTCCACCTCCTTTAGCCAATTTCGAGCTTCAACAAATGTCTCCGTCCCGTGAAATGGTTTTCCACCCATTGCCTGAAAGTCCTTACATATCTTTGCAAAAGTATCAACATGAGGAGGAGGAGGAGAAGGCGGAGGAGCATTTGCTGGACCTGCGGTGGCGGCCCTAGTCTCCAAATACCTCCTAAACCATCCTGGTATCGTTATTCCCTCGGGTATCTTGGGAATTCCAGACATGCTGAAATGAAAAAGGAAAGATTCAATAAAAAACAACCGAAGAAAAGATATATGGCTTTTGGGGTTATGCTTTCTAAAATAAGCTTTTCTCTTGAAAATACTTTCCTTAAAACATACTTTTCAAGGTATTTCTTTATAAAATTGTTTTTGAAAAACAGGTTTTCAAAATTCATATCTGTTCTGGTAACCTTCATCTCTGATACCACGTGTAACACCCCACGTCCATTAATGTCACTCACAAAGGGAATGCATTAACTTCTATGGAGCATTTTAAGTGTGTATAGAACAGAAAATTAACAACAAGACAGATATAAATAGTACTTAAAAATTAAAAAATTTATTCATTGCAGCGGTAAACACATAGGTTTGATTACATCCTCAAAAACCAGAGTCAAAGTACATACTATCCATCTTGACTAATTCATAGTACATAAATTGAAAGACATAACTCCAATACAAAATAGCCATAAATAAGGTAGACTGAACTTTTACTTCAGCGATCCAAGCAACTTCTAAAAGCAAGAGATACAGCTGTCCAAAATCAAGCTCCACTGGTGCTCGTTCCACCCTGAGCACCTGGGGGGAAAAGGAAGAAAAGAGGTGGAAACAAATGGGGTCAGACATAAAGTCTGGCGAGTGCGATAACTTTAACAATATAATTATCAAAATAACTAGGCTAAGGCATAAGTTGGAAAATAAGGAAATGACTGTGAACAATTGGGTATGGCGGAGTAACAAGGAAATAAGATGAACAAAGATAACGTTAAAGGCGCACCTAGTCACTATAAGATAATTACTACACTGCACCACACCAAAAAAAGTTGACCCCACCCACAAGACTTTATTAATGATAATGGTAGTTTCGTGTACCCCTAGTTGCCTTCATAGGTGCCACCTGCCCCTATCTCCACTAGGTATACCCACTACCCCCATGCAATCGTCTCCCTAACTCGTAGATACCCGTGCTGGCCCCATAGTGGGGTCTATCACTCCCCAAAGTGGCAACCCGATACCACCAACAATGCATGGGTTATACCTACACTATGCAAAAACGTCTTACCTTCCAGCTTGGCACCACACACGCACATGAACCCGTTGGACTCGCGTTGCCACCGCTAACCCGTTTTGGCCGTGTCCTGTCCTTGACTTGGGTAGAGCCCACAAAGATACTTATGGGTTACTGGTTGAAACGGGCCCTCATTACTTGACACAAGCTATCCACCTAAGCATGGTCCCCTCTAGTACATCCCACTTAACCCTCTTCTTATTCATATTCACTTAGATGTTTCTATTTTTGGTTTAGTGTTTCTAATCGTATTTCAAATGCCACCTAAAGCACCCACTAAATTCCACATGCCACCCAAGGCACCCACTTAACCCCCTCATGTCCCACTACATTTTATCTGGCTAAGTGTTTCTTAATTCATTAACACCGTAACCTTGTAAATACCTCTCACATTAGACTGGCATTTGTGGCGGTTGGATTTGTCGGGAGGGTACAGGCAGTCTTACAGCACAAAAGAGCCTAACTTCGTGTCTTTACAACTGTTACGCATTTAATTTATGCCCAAGACCTCCCACATTAGACTGGCATTTGTGGCAGCCGGATTTGCCGGGCGGGTCTGGGCAGTATTACACCACAAAAGAGCCTAACCTCATATCTTAGGCGATTAATTACACATAATTAATTATCCCCCAATTTGAATTAATTTCCCTATACAAATTACAAATTAATTCCAAATTTAACTATGTCCATAATTGACTCAATTATGTCCATCTATTTATGGTATGCAAAATTATACCAATTATCATCATAAATTTATTTTATGCTATTTAAGGCATTTATGACAATTCTCAATATCAAACCTTTTAATATTATCTCATTGCCCCACGTTGTACGTTCGTTCGTTTAACGTAAGATATACGTTAGACTCGAATAGTCTAACTTATGGAATAAAGAGAAAACATCACAACATACATATAAATAAAACTAGATCTAGACATAAGGGGTGAACTTGCATGTGTGAATGAGGCTCTTCATCTAAAACTTGCATAGGCCAAAGTCACAAACTTGCATAAACTACTTATGTCATAGATCTAAATCTAAAGGTGTAAACTTGTTTAGGTAATAGTCACAAACTTGCGTAAGCCATGTATGTCATAGATCTAATTCTAAAGGTGTAAACTTGCATAGGCAATAACCATAAACTTACATTACATGATTTATACTCCAAACACACACACACACACACATATATACACACACACACACACTTGCATATGTGATTTATGCAACATAACGGTGGTGTAAACTTACATCTAAACATGTAAACTAGCATATAGAATTCTGTATACTAGCATATAACTCACACATGTCATAGCCTAACTTTAGTTCCAATTTACACATAAAATAGATGTCATGAAACATGTAAGGTTGCACATAATTATCATTAACTTGCATATGGTTCAGATCTAAATTAACATCTAGACTTGCATACATACATACATATGATTTAACATATGAATTAGTTCCAACAACATAACCAAACTAGCATATGAAACATCATTATGAATCATAGATTTACAACATAGATGATAGCATCACAGCTTTACAACATAGATAATAACATCATAGTATTTGCAACATAGATGATAACATCATAGAATTTACAATATAGATAATAACATACGGCCAATGATTCACAACATAACCATATAATCCAAATTATAACTCAATCTAATTAAATTGTTAATTATCTTATTAAAGAAATCGAACTCACAACTCAAAGAAGGTCTTGAGTCCTGAAATCTGAGTTCTGAAATTGATTTAGCTTTCCTTTGAAGAAGACAATTTGTTGCGGTTTAGATTAGAATGCGATTTGATTCGCTTTTCTTCCTCTCTAATTGGTGGCGGCTGTTCTAGGTTGCAAGGTGACGACATGGAGGCCATGAATCTAATTTTTATTTGATTTTAGGGTTTGAGTCTACACGTGTTTTTATACAGTTTAGGATTAATTTAAGCCGTCCGATCAACCCAGAATTAACCCCAGCCATTCAGACCAGATCAGAAACCATAATGACTCAGCATATAGTCATAAAAAGTCATCAAACAAATCTGCCCGCGGGGGGCCATTTCGACCCCCTGGTCGACCTAGGTGGTTAGGTTGACCACCAGGTCGACCCCCTGGTCGACCTGGACCTGGCGGGAAATTTCCCGCCTAGCCCAATCTGACTCTGAAATTCGAATTTTTGAAATCTGTTTAAATTTTAGTGAAACTTCCGATCGCCATAACTTCTTCATACGAAGTCCAATTTATGCAAACTCAGACTCTGTCCCAACCAGAATTCCGAGACGAACACAATGGCGCAACCCGTTTCCCTTAATTCTCACATCTGAGATTAGTTATTCTTTAATTTGTTTCTTTAGTGTTAACAGAAAGACGGGGTGTTACACTTAACTATCAGAAACAGGGTGGAACACGCGGTATTAGTGGTAACAGATTTGATGATTCAGTGAATACCATTTTTTATACTCAGATGAAGATGTTTAAGCCTTTTGCTGCTACAAGAAGTTATGCATAGTTGAGATCATATGCAAGAAAATGGACCAGATAGATGTAAATGACTGTTGATGAAGTGTAAATCTACATATGAAGACGATGGGAACTTGTGATTAGTAACAAAGTAACGAAATGGTGGCAAACTATTTTAATCTCTACCACTCGAAGAAAAGGCTCGAAGGATATTAATAGAGGATTAGAAGTGCAGCGAGATAACACTTGCTATGGAGTTGGTAACCTCATCATGGGTTCAAAACACTCTTTTAGGATTAATTTAATTTAGTACTTCGTTTATATATTATTTTATGCTTTTCAGTTTGTATTTAGGTTAGTACACTAACCTTATTATGTACTTTTCTAGTTGTTAATAAAAGTGAACCAATTTTCAAATATATGCATATATATATATATATATAATATAAACACAAATTTTGACAAACAAATTTTTTATTAACATAAATGCATAAATATTCTCCTACTCAAATCAACATCCCTCTCTCTCTCTCTCTCTCTCTCTATATATATATATATATATATATATATATATATATAAAATAGTATACGCATGTTTTAGTGATCTAAGATTGTAACACCCCACCTCCACTAGGATCACTCCTTGGAATGTACTAGCTTTGGAGGGGCGTTATTGTGAAGGTAAACATGCACAGAGATATCGCAAGACAGAATATATAAAAATAAATATAAGTAAAGCAGCGGTAGCAGATAAAAACCCATCATCATCATCTCAGAAAACCGACATAGTCATGTACATAATATCAAAATGTCATGATCCAAAATACAACATAAGTCTAGATATGTGATAACAAAATACATGGTAAAACATCAGTACTAATCCCCAGAAATAAAAGATAAGCCACAGCTAGCTCAGATCCATACATGAGCTATCCAACAAGCAAGCCAAAGATCCACTAAGCAGATGTAGCCCCTCCCTGAGAACCTGGGGGGGGGGAAACGGAAGAAAAGAAGCGAAAGAAAACAGGTCAGTCAAAAAGACTGGTAAGCCCTACTACGATCAATCTATAAACTAATAAAGTTAACAGCATGATGGAAACTGAGATGAACATACTGGCAATAGATAAAGGTGACATCACATAGATGAGATTAAACTTTGCACCACAGTGTACTAGCAAACCCACAAAACAGATCTTGATCCCTTAGCCCAAACTTTGGCCGAATAACTTGAAGTGACCTTAGTATAAGGTCCAGCCCAACGGTCTAGTCGATCGGCTCCCTATAGACCTAACCCGTCAAGTGTTGTTGTCCATACGGCCCCCATGGATGTAGTTAGACTGTGCTGGGTCCACCTTCGGGTGTATCAAGCCCTAAGGTGTCAACCCCAGACACCTAAGCAATAATGCACAGTCTAAGCCTACTGGTACCCGTGCCTCGAGTTTGTCCATCATCGGACTACGTGCACGTCCGTAGCCCGCCGGACCCGCACCGCTGTACCACTCAGCCGTCGCTTTGGTCGCTTACATCAGTCCAGTAATCGTGCCCCGCCCTAGCCTAGCCTCTAGGGTTGTGAATGATACCCAACTGGGATTACTGCTGGAACAGACCACGCTGCTAGGGTTTCTAAGAGGGTTAAGTGTGGTTTTAACCCCTCACTAATCCTGGATTAAATTAGTTAAGTGTAACCACTTAACCCCATCTAATCCTCGCATCCCCATTATTGGTTAAGTATTAGTGGGCCATGACTTAACCCTAATCATGAGGTTACTTAACACACCCAACCTCTCACATTAGACATCCGTGGTTACCTGGGAAGATTTACACCACGTCTAGGTCTAACCTCGGGTCTTATGGTGCAACATGACCAACTACCCACATTAGACCCCACGTTGTGGTTACCTGGGAAGATTTACACCACAGCTAGGTCTAACCTCGAGTTGGCCATATCATGTTATCTAATGTCATGTCCACTTTAAAACATATTTACAAGTTAACATATACTTGGGTAGACCTAACTTAATAGGTAAATTCCCAAGGGGTAGACCTAACTTAATAGGTAAATTCCCAATCTTTTAGTTTCATGTATTTTTAAGTTTACCCAAACCCTCCCAACGTCATTATCTCGCTTACATATTCGTCATAACGCATAAGGGTATAAAAGGTAACTTGGCATAACATACATGATGAACTTCACATATCATAATAAATATGCATACATGTTAAACTTGCAAATCATGTCATAGTGAACTCGCATAAACATGCATAGCTTATTAAATATGCATAACATGGTAAGGTGAACTTGCATAGTCATGCATAACCCATTAAACTTGCATAACATGGTGAGGTGAGCTTGCATAAACATGCATAATCCATAAAACATGTATAACATGGTAAGGTGAACTTGCATAAGCTTGCATAATCCATTAAACATGTAGAACATGACATAATAAACTCGCATAAGCATGCATAACTTGTGAAACATGTAAAACATGGCATAGTAATCTCGCATAAGCATGCATAAGTTATGAAACATATAAAACATGGCATAGTGAGTTCGCATAAGCATGCATAACTTATGAAACATATAAAACATGGCATAGTGAGTTCGCATAAGCATGCATAATCAACTATACTCACATAAATCTCAACTTTCACCACATATTAACTTTAGAGTTTGTAAAGTGAAGGTAAGAGGGCTTACAAATATAAACAAGTCACAAATCCACCAAATAAGATGAAGAAGCCCTTTAAAAACCCAAAACAAAGCTTCAAATAAGAAAACCCTTTTGCAAAATCCCAAAAACACAAACTTAGCAAATCAAACTTGCAACTTAATGAAGTATGCAAGTTATTAAACATTCATACAACATAGAAAAGGTTGTATGATCATCATATCTTCATAGGATTAAACTTTGAGGAAGGTGGAGGCTAGGGATTTTAGGTGGAGGCCATTTGAGGATTCAAATTGACATAGTTTAGTTGCTAGATTGATTAATGAGGCTTTAGGGTAGGATTAGGGGTATATTTATAGAAGATTAGAGTGTTTTTAGCCCTAGGATTAACCCTAGGTTAGTTTTGGCCCGTCAGATCGCGGAATTCTCTAGAACCAAGCCACAAGACCAAGCCCAAATCAAAGTGGCGCGCCAGGCAAAACTGCCTGCTTACCCCCTGTCGATAGGGCTGTCGACAGGGCAGTCGACACCATAGGACCCCTGTCGACATGCCTGTCGACATGGGGGCCCTGGCGGGAATTTTCCCGCCTAACCCCGATTAGCCCTAATCCTGGTTTTTAATTTGAAATTTAAATCTGTTTTTAGCATAGAAATTTCTGAAAACTTCAATGGGCCTTAACTGGGTCATACGGACTCCGATTTTCGAAAACTCGGACTCTATTTCGCGTATTTTTCCAAGATGAACGCAATGGCATAGCCCGATTCCCCTAATTCAGATTTTTGAATTAAATTCTGCCTCGATTTATGTTATAACAGTTTATTGAAAATACGGGTTGTTACATTCTCCCCTCCTTAAAGGATTTCATCCCCGAAATCTTCAAGTTAGGGAGAACATATCCTACCATCCAACATCCATCTACTCAAAACATCATCCACGAGCAACCACTGTCCTTAAAAGATTCTAGATGCTGTATGAACATATGCAAAAGTGTGTGTATATGTACTTATCTAATGCAATGATCAATGCAAAATATGTTAGTGAAATGTATCCATATGTATGCAAATCCCTAACATAATGTATAATATCTATATGCGTGCTCAATCATACACCCATATGCAACATCCATGTGATTGCATACAAATTTCATCCAAGAATAAGCATAAACACTCATGCACATGCAATATGAGGAGTGTGTGAGCCGATCTAGTGCCTAATGTGTATCATGCATCCACGAGTAACCACTTGCAAACACTTGCAGCCACTTGCAATCATCAAACATAACATGTTTCAAACACATGTTTCATCCAAAGGGTTTCTACCTAAGGTTCTCATGACAAGATTTGCACGATAACTAGATAAACATGGATAGCAAAGAGAAAGATGTGCTAAACAAAGAAAAGAGATTGAGAGTGTACCCTCAAAAAGGAATGGATAAAGCCCACGCATCTTCTCCTCGGTTTCCCAAGTTGCGTCTTCTTCGGCTTCACCCCATTGAACTTTTACCAACCTGACCTCACGATTCCTTAGCTTCTTGGTCTCTGTCCCCAAGATACGAATCGGAGCTCTCCTTAAAGTTGCTTCTTTCTCTACTTCCACGTCTTCAAGAATGCTAGGTTCAACCACCTCAGCGGACTCATGCAGGCACTTTCGGAGATGCGAGACATGAAAGACATTATGCACTCCGGACAATTTTTCGAGCAATTGCACTTTATAAGCCATCCTCCCTATTCTCTCTATGATAGGGAAGGGTCCAACAAATCTCGGTGCTAGCTTCCCAACAGCTCCAAATCGGACCACATTCCGCAAAGGAGAAACCTTTACGAAAACCTTGTCCCCAACCTCAAACTCCAATTCGGACCTTCGCCTGTCAGCATAGGATTTCTGCCGGTCTTGGGCCGCTTTCATCCGTCTTCTAATCAACTATACCTTCTCGGATGTATCCCTAATCATGTCGGGTCCAAGTATAAGCTTATCCGTGGACTCCCACCAACATGTAGGTGACTTGCACGGCCTCCCATATAAAGCCTCAAATGGTGCCATCCCTATGCTCGCCTGATAACTGTTATTATATGCAAACTCAACAAGAGGAAGATGGTCTTCCCAAGCACCACCAAAATCCAGAATGCAAAGCCTCAACAAGTCCTCAAGTACCCTATTCACCCTTTCTGTTTGGCCGTCTGTTTGTGGGTGATAGGCCGTACTCAGGTTCAACCTTGTGCCCATAGCCTCCTGCAAACTGTTCCAGAACTGACTAGTAAAGATGGGGTCTCGGTCACTGACTATGCTGGAAGGGACTCCATGTAGTCGCACTATCTCACGAAGATATACTGATGCTAGTCCAGATGCGGTCCTTTTGCTCTTCACTGGGATAAAATGAGCACTCTTCGTAAGTCTATCCACAATGACCCATATGCTCGTATTCCCCTTTCTGGACCTTGGAAGCCCATCAATAAAGTCCATAGAAATGCTCTCCCACTTCCATAGCGGGACCTCTAGCGGATGTAATAGCCCACCGGGCTTCTTTGACTCAGCTTTTACTCTCTGACAAATAACACATCTCGAGACAAACTCCGCCACATCCTTTTTCATTCCAGGCCAGAAGAAAACGCGCTTCATGTCCTTATACATCTTACCACCACCTGGATGTATAGTCATCTTGGAGCGATGTGCCTCCTCAAGAACTTTCCTCACCAGGTCTTCTACCATCGGAACACAAAGCCTTCCGTCCCTCCTCAGCCAACCCTTATCGTCTATAGAATATCGAGCAAGGTGACTAGATGTCTCCCCTCGAATCAGCTTGTCCATGATCTCAATTATCTGAGGGTCTTCCTTCTGTGAAGCCCCGACTTGATCCAGAAGGGTAGGCCTGAGCTCTAGAGATGCCAAAGAACCGGTCATCGTCTCAACTGTCAAGGAAAAATCAAAGGTTGCCAAGAACTCTAAATTCTTCATCTCAACAAATAGAGGACTTAGTGTCAACCTTTTCCTACTCAACGCATCCGCTACAACATTCCCCTTGCCAGGGGTATAGGATATCTCAAAATCATAGGAAGCCAAGAATTCCATCCATCTCTGCTGCCTTAAGTTCAGATCCTTCTGCGAAAAGAGATACTTCAAAGACTTATGATCAGTATATAGCTCAAATCTCTCTCCCAGAAGATAATGACGCCATGCTTTGAGTGCATATACAATCGCTGCCAGCTCTAGATCATGAGTGGGATAATTCCTCTCATGCACCTTAAGTTGCCTCCCACCAAAACATATAACTCTGCCCTCTTGCATCAGAACGGCGCCCAATCCCGTGCCACAAGCATCAGTGTACACGGTAAATATCTTGCCACCATCGGGTAAAGCTAGAACTGGTGCTGAGGTGAGGGCTCTCTTGAGCCTTTGAAAAGCAAGCTCACAATCCATATCCCAAGCAAAAACTAAGTTCTTCTTCGTCAACTTAGTAAGAGGAGCGGATATCTTCGCGAAGTCCTTGATGAACTTCCGATAGAAACCCGCAAGACCCAGAAAGCTTCTCACCTCGGTTGCATTCCTTGGTGTCTTCCAATCCTGAACTGCAACCACCTTAGCGGGATCCACCGCCAAGCCTTGCTTGGATACGATATGCCCAAGAAATCTGACTTCCCTTCTCCAAAAGTGGCACTTGGAGAACTTGGCTTTTAACTGGTGTGCTCTGAGCGTATCCATCACCTCTACTAGGTGCCTCGCATGCTCTTCCTCATCCTTGGAGAAGACCAGAATATCATCCACAAAGACCACGACAAACTTATTCAAGAACTCCCGAAACACCCTACTCATCAAATCCACAAAATACGCGGGTGCATTCGTCAAACCGAACGGCATAACAAGCCATTCAAAGAATCCATCTGGAGTTCTGAATGCAGTCTTGTCTATACTATCTTCAGCCACTCTGAGCTGATGAAAACCCGTAGCAAGATCAAGCTGAGAGAAAACAGAAGCACCAACAAGTTGGTCAAAGAGATCATCGATCCTTGGTAACGGGTGTCTGTTTTTCTTAGTCAGCTTATTCAATTCTCTATAATCCACACAGAGTCGAAGAGAACCATCTGCCTTAGTTGCAAACACCACAGGCGCTCCCCATTCGGATATACTCCTTCTGATGAAGTTCTTCTCAAGCAATTCTTTTACTTGCTTGCTCAGCTCCCATCTTTCACGCGGAGCCATATGCCGAACGGGCAAAGAAACAGGCTTAGCATTATCCACCAGATAGATGCGAAAATCAATCTCTCGTTTAGGGGGCAACCCCTTAACTTCTGCAAAAACGTCTGGATAATCTCGGAGCACCCTTACAGATTGAAGGGCCTCCTCTGATGAGTCGAGAGATTCTAGATAGCATAACATGACGGGATTCTTCGGATTGCATGAAATCTCTAAGGTGTTGCCCAGGCGAGTCACAAGCCTTACAACCCTATGCTCACAATCCAGAATGGCTCCATATCTAGACAGCCAATCCATGCCCAAGATCAATCCGTATCCCCTGAAACCCAGAACATACGCACTACACAAGAACTCTACGCTGAGTATAGAGATCCTCAGATCCTCACATATCATAGATAGATGAGCAGAACCCCCAATGGGATTCGAAACACAAACGGGATCATCTACTAAGCTAGTACTAAGGTGCAAGCTATCAACAAGATCAGATGAAATAAAGCTATGTGAAGCACCAGAATCAAACAAGGTACGCACTGGAAGATCAGAGATATAAACAAGGTTCTCAACAGAAACACTACCTCGCTCGGGAACTGAAGCGGTATTGAGAGCATGAACTTGCCCTCCTGAAGGTCCAGCCTGTCCTTTCTTCTTTGGGCATTCTTTGCTGAAGTGCCCAGTCTCTCCACAAGAAAAGCATCCACCACTAAGCTTCCTCTTCTTCTTCCTGCAATCCTTAGCAAAATGCCCAGCTATGCCACAGTAATTGCACTTTCCCTTGCCTATGTTGTTGTTGTTCCCCTTCTTGTTCTTGCCCTGATTCCCCTGGCTGCTTTGACCACCTTGATTGCCTTTGCCTTGAGAATCAATCTTCTTTGCTTGGGTATCGCTCAACTTGACTTCTTTCTTTCCATCTCCCTGAAGCAGACCCATATTAACCAAACTCTCGAAAGTAGCTCCATGCGGAATATGTGACATCGCCAAGCCCTGTAGCGGCTCATTCAACCCTCTAGCAAATCGAAGAGCCTTCTTCTCCGGAGTGTTTACCATATCCAAACCAAAACGGGCCAGCTGATTAAACTTGTTCACATACTCCTTGACAGACATATCACCTTGCTTTAATGCAATGAACTTCTCCATCTGTAAATTCGCCTCAGCTGAAGATAGAAACTTGGTCACAAATCTAGCCCTCTGATCGGCCCAAGTCTCAACGGGCCTCGTCCCATTGGTGACCTCCCACCAATAGGCCGCCTCATCCTTCAAAAGCCATGCTGTCAATAGGATTTTCCTCTCGTCATCAATTCCAAAGATAGCAAACAAGTCCTCCGTGTCTTTCAGCCAGTTCCTAGCTTCAATAAAAGATTCCGTGCCTAGGAAATTCTTGCCTCCCATTGCCTTGAAGTCTTTACAAACCTTCGTGAACTCAATCTGAGGATGCTGAGGGGGAGGAGGAGGAAGAGGAGCCTCAGCAACAGGAGGGGGAGGAACATTAGCAACGGGAGGGGGAATATTAGCTGCTGGAGGAGGGGGAACAGGAATCACCGGGGGAGGGACATTAGGGATAGGATTCTCAACTACAGGAGGAGGAGTGGGAGTAGGGTTGGCGGGACCAGCTGCCGCCCTAGCTTCTAGAAGTCTCCTATACCAGAGTGGTACGTTCACTCCATCTGGGATGTCAAGATTCTCAGCCATACTGAAACGAAAGATAAGATAAGATCAGGTCAAGGGAACGAAGGATAACGCTAATGGCTTTTGGGGATTAGCCTTAAAATAATCTAGACTTTATTTTGGAAAATACTTAGTAGGTTTTTGAAAATAGTTTTTCAAAAAGGTTTTTTTTTTCAAAAGTTTTGTTCAATCTTGTTAACCTTGTGCTCTGATACCAAATGTAACACCCCACCTCCACTAGGATCACTCCTTGGAATGTACTAGCTTTGGAGGGGCGTTATTGTGAAGGTAAACATGCACAGAGATATCGCAAGACAGAATATATAAAAATAAATATAAGTAAAGCAGCGGTAGCAGATAAAAACCCATCATCATCATCTCAGAAAACCGACATAGTCATGTACATAATATCAAAATGTCATGATCCAAAATACAACATAAGTCTAGATACGTGATAACAAAATACATGGTAAAACATCAGTACTAATCCCCAGAAATAAAAGATAAGCCACATCTAGCTCAGATCCATACATGAGCTATCCAACAAGCAAGCCAAAGATCCACTAAGCAGATGTAGCCCCTCCCTGAGAACCTGGGGGGGGGGGGGGAACGGAAGAAAAGAAGCGAAAGAAAACAGGTCAGTCAAAAAGACTAGTAAGCCCTACTACGATCAATCTATAAACTAATAAAGTTAACAGCATGATGGAAACTGAGATGAACATACTGGCAATAGATAAAGGTGACATCACATAGATGAGATTAAACTTTGCACCACAGTGTACTAGCAAACCCACAAAACAGATCTTGATCCCTTAGCCCAAACTTTGGCCCAATAACTTGAAGTGACCTTAGTATAAGGTCCAGCCCAACGGTCTAGTCGATCGGCTCCCTATAGACCTAACCCGTCAAGTGTTGTTGTCCATACGGCCCCCATGGATGTAGTTAGACTGTGCTGGGTCCACCTTCGGGTGTATCAAGCCCTAAGGTGTCAACCTCAGACACCTAAGCAATAATGCACAGTCTAAGCCTACTGGTACCCGTGCCTCGAGTTTGTCCATCATCGGACTACGTGCACGTCCGTAGCCCGCCGGACCCGCACCGCTGTACCACTCAGCCGTCGCTTTGGTCGCTTACATCAGTCCAGTAATCGTGCCCCGGCCTAGCCTAGCCTCTAGGGTTGTGAATGATACCCAACTGGGATTACTGCTGGAACAGACCACGCTGCTAGGGTTTCTAAGAGGGTTAAGTGTGGTTTTAACCCCTCACTAATCCTGGATTAAATTAGTTAAGTGTAACCACTTAACCCCATCTAATCCTCGCATCCCCATTATTGGTTAAGTATTAGTGGGCCATGACTTAACCCTAATCATGAGGCATTAATTACTTAACGCACCCAACCTCTCACATTAGACATCCGTGGTTACCTGGGAAGATTTACACCACGTCTAGGTCTAACCTCGGGTCTTATGGTGCAACATGACCAACTACCCACATTAGACCCTACGTTGTGGTTACCTGGGAAGATTTACACCACAACTAGGTCTAACCTCGAGTTGGCCATATCATGTTATCTAATGTCATGTCCACTTTAAAACATATTTACAAGTTAACATATACTTGGGTAGACCTAACTTAATAGGTAAATTCCCAAGGGGTAGACCTAACTTAATAGGTAAATTCCCAATCTTTTAGTTTCATGTATTTTTAAGTTTACCCAAACCCTCCCAACGTCATTATCTCGCTTACATATTCGTCATAACGCATAAGGGTATAAAAGGTAACTTGGCATAACATACATGATGAACTTCACATATCATAATAAATATGCATACATGTTAAACTTGCAAATCATGTCATAGTGAACTCGCATAAACATGCATAGCTTATTAAATATGCATAACATGGTAAGGTGAACTTGCATAGTCATGCATAACCCATTAAACTTGCATAACATGGTGAGGTGAGCTTGCATAAACATGCATAATCCATAAAACATGTATAACATGGTAAGGTGAACTTGCATAAGCATGCATAATCCATTAAACATGTAGAACATGACATAATAAACTCGCATAAGCATGCATAACTTGTGAAACATGTAAAACATGGCATAGTAATCTCGCATAAGCATGCATAAGTAATGAAACATATAAAACATGGCATAGTGAGTTCGCATAAGCATGCATAACTTATGAAACATATAAAACATGGCATAGTGAGTTCGCATAAGCATGCATAATCAACTATACTCACATAAATCTCAACTTTCACCACATATTAACTTTAGAGTTTGTAAAGTGAAGGTAAGAGGGCTTACAAATATAAACAAGTCACAAATCCACCAAATAAGATGAAGAAGCCCTTTAAAAACCCAAAACAAAGCTTCAAATAAGAAAACCCTTTTGCAAAATCCCAAAAACACAAACTTAGCAAATCAAACTTGCAACTTAATGAAGTATGCAAGTTATTAAACATTCATACAACATAGAAAAGGTTGTATGATCATCATATCTTCATTGGATTAAACTTTGAGGAAGGTGGAGGCTAGGGATTTTAGGTGGAGGCCATTTGAGGATTCAAATTGACATAGTTTAGTTGCTAGATTGATTAATGAGGCTTTAGGGTAGGATTAGGGGTATATTTATAGAAGATTAGAGTGTTTTTAGCCCTAGGATTAACCCTAGGTTAGTTTTGGCCCGTCAGATCGCGGAATTCTCTAGAACCAAGCCACAAGACCAAGCCCAAATCAAAGTGGCGCGCCAGGCAAAACTGCCTGCTTACCCCCTGTCGACAGGGCTGTCGACAGGGCAGTCGACACCATAGGACCCCTGTCGACATGCCTGTCGACATGGGGGCCCTGGCGGGAATTTTCCCGTCTAACCCCGATTAGCCCTAATCCTGGTTTTTAATTTGAAATTTAAATCTGTTTTTAGCATAGAAATTTCTGAAAACTTCAATGGGCCTTAACTGGGTCATACGGACTCCGATTTTCGAAAACTCGGACTCTATTTCGCGTATTTTTCCGAGACGAACGCAATGGCATAGCCCGTTTCCCCTGATTCAGATTTTTGAATTAAATCCTGCCTCGATTTATGTTATAACAGTTTATTGAAAATACGGGTTGTTACAAAGATCCATGTCAATCATGCCTTGAGTGTCTTCGGCTAATCCCCAAAAAACAATCTTTTAGGTAGACATCTTATGTCAATTATATCACATATATAATTCTTGGATAACATGATGAACAATTTTTTTCATTTTAAATATTGAATATTTAATGCTCTTTTTCTTTGAGCCCTTAATCTTATTATGGCATCCTAGTTAACTCAGACCCAATTATACAATAGAGTATCACATTTACTCTATCACATATAACCAAAACAAATAGTGCACTAATGGTTTGGCATTACCTACATCTATTGATTTTGGCATTGATGATTGTATTTTATTGGAAGACGTCACCATGACATAATTGAAATTATTAGTTTAAAGGGATTTTATAATTCGAGGTGGCAAGTCATATTAGTGGTATTTATTCATTTCAAAATACACGTATTTTATATTGATAAAGTTAATTTCATATAAATACAATAATTAAATTAACAAATGTGTACAGTTTCATTTGAAAATGAAACCAATATAAATTGTTTCTGAAAATTACAAGTTAATTTATTTTTGTATAACTCAGATACACCACGTTTAGTGTCATATAAACTTTTGTATATATCACAAGTGCGAACCCGTGCTTCGCATATGGCTTGTTTGCGTTGTTGAGCGATGTATAATTTTTATAAGTAATAAGCTTTAATTTTTTTTTATAATAATTGCGTAATCAAAGTTGCCTTTTGCGTGATAATCTTCAGAAACTTTATTGGAGAAAATTATCTAATTGATATAAGTTACATGCTTATTATGCATCCTCTCCCATTGCGAAATAATTTCTGAATTCTAGTGATTGTGGATTTATTCAAATAGTCGACATAACCATTTAGTTTGTTTACGTTATTCTGAAATACTGAAGTTCATAGAGCTAGAAAGTAAAGATGCATTTTTAAAAGTTTGCAGTCCATAAGCGTCAGCAAGTGGAATAAACAAATACATCCGATATGTAATTAGATTAACATATGATACAACTAAATCAAGGTAATTCAATTTAGATTCATGTATAAACATGATATAGTGATTTCTTTTAATTTTCTCCCAGATCCAAAAACCAACAAAACTTGCATAGTGCAAATTTTAACTCATATCAATGGAAGAGGTTTACCCAACAGATATAGTTCTATACCTAAAGGAATGTGTGTATGTGTGTTATACACACACACACAAACACACCGTAAATAAGTAATTGAAATTTATAAGAAATACAAAAAAAGATAATCGTTTATCCCTTGGGTCGTATTCTATGTGCATAAACGGTTGAATCGAAAGAGCTTTTTAGGGTTTTGGACTTCTTTTTTGTCATGAATTACATCTTAGATTGTAATCTGAATTATAAATTTATGTTAGCATTCTCGTCATATTACTTTGTTATATATGCTTCTTTTGATTCTTTTTGCTGCGAAGCTTTTCTATTTCCCACAAAATACAACTCTTTTTGAAAACATAAAACTCTTTGATAGAAATGACATTTTACCAATTGAAGGATTGAACCTTACTATACTGTAAGCATATGCAATTTTCCTTTATCCTTTCTATTTATTTTACTTTATTTACTATTGTATTATTTTTTTGCAATCATTAGACATGTCGCCTTTTTTTCATATGTTTGAAGAAGCCACCAATTTGATAAAAAAAATGTTTCAAGAAGCCAGGCACATACTCCAAGAAAAGAACAAAATGAACTAAAGGTAACGTGTCAACATGTGTTGCTCAACATACAGTGAATCCTCAAAAGAATCCTGGTAAGGCTACAAAATATAATAAGCTTAAGTTTCTACCAATTCACAATTAGATTAAAATCATATTTTTCTCCATTGCATGTTCCAGTTCGGGCAGTTCAACATTTCCTTTCTTCTCATCTTCATAAGCTGTTAAGTTTGCACACAATAGCTCCTACTTGATATTATCAATCTCAGCTTGCATAACATGGATTTGACCATTGTCAACTCGTGCTTTAGTCAGTTCTTGCAGCACATTTTGAATTTGACAGGAAAGTTCTTGTCTTAAAGCATTCAGCCTTTTAACCTCAGCAGGAAGTTGTATCCCATCATCTCTTAACTACTCCAAAGCTCTTAAATCAGCTTCTAGGTTCATACCCTTTTCAATTAACTCATGTATATGAGCTTCATTTTTAGCACTGAGATCTGTAGTGGCCACATTTCTACAATGGAACTCTTCTTTTATAGTAGTCAGTTCTTGTTGAAATACCATGCGATCATCAGCTACTCCCTCGTTATCTGCTAGGAGTCTATGAATTTCATGCTATTGCAACAATCAAGCAATTTATTACTTCAAAATGTCATCAAAAGTATGCACTCTCACTGTTAGAAAAAACAGCAATTAAAATATCTGTTTGGACTATGATGATTTTATTTATTAACATATAGATTATGATGCTATTGTTTCTTCTAAAACAATAGAACAAAAATTCTAAACACACTGGCCCTAACAAAGCTTATGCATAATGTATAAACCAAATTACACACATCATTTTTGCAAAATAGGTAGCACAGATTATCATATGCAAAATTTGTAGAAAGCCAAAAACCATAACTTTGTGGATTTATGAAAAATATGGATTTATGTGCAGAAATCCTGCATATAGAAAAAGTTTAATCCTGGCATAATAATTTGAAGTGAACCTCATATCATGATGCTGGCACTAACTAATTCTATTCATATTGTGATCATCGCCTGCTTTGAATGGAAAGTAAACTATTGGACATTGTCTATTTATTATAATATATTCCCAAATAATAATACAACTCAAACTAATGACGTTTGACTGATAGTTAGTTATTTTGCAAGTATAAATAGAATGTGGCAATGCATAAAATTTAGAATAGGATGCTACACAAATGGCGTTCAACCTACTTATCGTTCTTAAGATGCATTGTATTGATCCTTTATGTGATACTGTAAATAAATAATTTAATTGAATTTTTTAGATGATTGCAGCCTTTATAAGCAAGGGAAAGAAAATTAGAATATAATGTTTGAAAAAAATGTTTTGCTGAATCTCGTCACTGTCGAAAGTGTAGGTAGAACCATAGAATAGTTACTTATAAGAA